>JAPVLO010000102.1:0-640000 GCA_027257055.1 Cephalopachus bancanus | reverse complement strand
TGTTCTAAATGGATTACTTCAAAGTAAGCTACTAGCAATGGCTTTCTAAGCAGGAATCTTTTGAATTGATTTTCTGATTTGTTATTCAGTCTTGATGAGAGTCTTGAGATTAAACTTATGCTAAGAAACGAATATTACCTGATCGCAGTGGTTCTCCAAGTGTGGGTCTGGTACTGGCACCATTAGTTGCTGGAGTCCCACCAGACACCTGCTGTGTTTCCACAGGGCTTTTAGACTAAAACTTGAAACTCACCACTTTAATGAATGGAATGATCTCTCAGTGCATTTCTGCTCATATTGGTGGCCTAACTCTTGACAATGTAAGTTTACAAGCCCTTCCAAAACCTGTGCTTCCTTATCAGTCTGGTTAAACTGTTTTCATAAAGATAGATAACTGCAAAATACCTTTTGCAGGCTTATGCAGATGCTAGTGTGGGTGGGCTTCTCTCTGAAAATTCACAGCAGCCTCTGCAATCTCTTAGTTCAGGAATCTTGCAGAGCTTCTGAAGGCCAGCATCCTCGGCTGATGGAGATCTCTTTCCAAATAACTAGGCATTTGCGCACAGTAAGTAACTGTACTAGATATCTATTGAGAATCAGTTGCCAGACAGTAAGGAAAACAAACCAGAACCCAACTTGAGTAAGAATGGGTGATTTTCTGTAGGGGCTTGCTTTTTTTAGTTTTCTGTTTAATAGCTGCCAGAAATTTTGTATTTCCTTTCATCAGTCTGTAAGCACATTACTTAAATAAACTGCGTTTTCAGCCTTTTAATTAGTTATAAACATATTGCTAAATATACATTTAACAGAGCATCTAATTGGCTTTGAAATTTAAAATTCAGAATTTGATAGTGACAATTCTAAAGACTGTAATAAGCACAGGTTTTAAATGTTCAAATGCTTGGGTGGTAGTATCATCCCCCAGGTACATCATTTGTTTCAAGTACATACTGACAAATATTTGGGCTGGCTTACTTTCTGTGGTGTTTAATAAATATACTTTCAATGATAGACTACAGGTAATTAAATGAGTGATAATGGGCAATTTGGAAGGCAACACACAACATAAATTAAATATTATATATTTTAACAGTTTTTTTAAAGTGTCTTATCTCGAAATGAATTCTAGGCAAGCTGTCCATTGTCTTGGCGTCAAGGGACTAAAACTGTTTTGAACTCAGTAGTTAATTTTAGCCTTAATATATTTCCAGGTAAATTTAATCCACATTTGCTTTAGATCTGAAAATGTCATTTTGGAAAAGTTGTTTGATGTTGAGGAAATCTTGTAAGACCTTTAATAAGCCTCTTAAATCCAGAAAGTTATATTTTGCCCAAAGGAAAAGGAACCTCTACCTTGACATTTCCTCAGCTCTTAAGAACGAACTTTGGATATTGAAAAGGTTGTAAATTTGGCCAAATATAGCCAATCTTTCTAATCATTGGCATGTTGTCTTTGAAATCAGAGTAACTAATATGAAGATGCCTACGCATGTTGGTAGAAAGCAGGACATTAAGACATTTTCTTTAAATAGTTTACATTTAGTTTAAATGGTTCTCACTGTCCAACAAAGAATATAAGTACAGTAAGGAAGCATCAACACTTACTGTACTGGAGCACCTTTCTTCCTGTATAATATAATGGATGTTACTATACAATAGACATATTTTTCCATGTGTCCATATGTCACTTATAAAGATTTCAACAGTGTTTCGGGGGCAGAAACTTCACACTACTACACCCTCTTCATTCTAATCAGTTGCTTTGTTTGTTAATCTCTTAGAAGGTTTTTAATAATATATAAAACATTGAAGAAAACAAACTGTTTTCTCTGAAGATAACCACTTATGTAGTTAATCTAATTAGAATTTACTTCATTCATTCAACATACTTTTATTCTTTGTTCTAATCTCCCATTGAGGAAATGACTCGAGCCACTTTGAATAATGCTATAATACATTTTCCAGGGATGCTTTTCATTTGGGCTCCTATAATTTCCAACTTATTAAACCATGTACTTGATTTTAGAGGTAACATGATTATATTAATCCCCTGAACAAAAGACTAGTATTAACCCATTTTTTCCTAGTGACTCTTATAAGCTTACAATATAATTAGATATTATAACTTATTTAATTTTGCTGGAATCTCTTTAAATGAGCATTAATGTTTTGATAGTATATCTGATATAATACAAAATGGTGCATTTAAATTTACTTGAAAGATCTGATTATCTTGCCACACAAAATCTTATAATGGTACGTTTTTGCGATTATTACACTGAAAGACAAAATCAATCAAAAGAGAAGAGCTCCTAAGGAGCAAAGCATACCTGTTAACAGATGGGATAAATAACAAAGCAAAACAAATTATAAGAAGCAATTGTAAGAGGCCTGAGATGGGAGAGAGAGGTTATGACTGGACAAGGAGAGGCACGGTAATTCAGTTTACTGTACAAGTCTAATATTTAAAACATGACATTTCATTTGAGGGCAGAAGAAAATTTGAAGTGAAATGTTACTTTGCCTCTTCTCTGCCTCTGCCAAGTAGATTAAAGCGAGGAAGCTGAGGTATAAGAGCATGGAAGAACTTCTCCACTTTGGCAAAAGAGAAAGAGATGCTGTGAGGGAAAGGGTGCAGGATTCTCTGAAAGGTCGAATAATAAAGGAGAGAGTGGAGCTGGCAAGAAAGAAGAGGAATTCAAAAGTATCCAACGTCTGACAGCTAGAGAGACCTCAAGGGTAGAGTTGCTAAACAGTGACCTAGAAGACAGGAAGAATGGAGACGGCCAAAAAGATGAGGAAACTCAGTCTTGATCTTTATTGGTTTTAAATTTACGACATGACCCATGGAAATGCACATCATAGAATGGGTGAGGAATATAAGCTGGAACAGAGGTGGCAGCTGAAATGAAAAGGTTTGGTCTGAAGGCAGATCCACAACAACAACAAAAATCTTCCAACTTAAGAAGACAAAAGCGCTGCCATTCATTGTACTTGATAGAGAGTCATCCTTCCCGTTTATGTTTTAGCTGCTACATGGCATCACAAGTTAATGATGCAACTCAGTTTCGCAGTTCTTGTGTTGTTGTTGTTGTTGTTAAATGGAATCCCCCTCAAGATTCCAGAGCCACAAAGCAACTGTTAGTGTTCAGTGACCTTCTGCACCAGCGGTCTTTTGGGTTTTGAAATTGATTTTCCTCATCTCGGTCTCTGATCGTCTCTCTTCAAGTGTGCCTCTCTGGCTCATCACCAGAATGAACACAGTGGCACAAATAGCTGAAGAACTGGAGGCAGGCTCCGTGCAGGGCATCATTAGAAACATCAGAACAAAAGGTGTGCTCTGTGTTAAAAAGAAGCTGCTGCTGCCGCTTTATTGCTGAATACAATGGGGAATATTCTCACAGGTTCACTTTTTTCATTCCCAAATATGGGCTGAGAAGTAAAGAACATTTCTGCCTTTATTCTGCAAATCTCATGTGGATGCCAGGTCAAAACCATATGTTTTTGATAGTAATTTCTGCAGAATTTTTTATAGGCGAGAAGCATATTCCCAAAGCTGTATGACTTGGCAAGGAGTCACAGGATGGAGAGAAACTAATGACACAAAGAAATGTGTGCTTTGTAGAGAATTAGGTGATAAAATAGATTTCTTGTGTGGAGAGCCACTGTATACTTTTCATATGGCTGAATTTCATTACTCATGTATCTGTTCATTCATTAAGTATTTGTAGAGTTCTAACCATAAAGCAAGCATTGTGCTGGATCTCGAGACAGGTTTAAAAAAAAGTCCTGGGATTAAAGATATAGATTAATCATAATATACACTTTGTCAGCATTTTATATATTGCAATGAAAGAGACATTGTTGCCTTTGGAAAAAAGGTATCCTGTCTGAACCCCAAAACTAACAGAGTTCTATCAAACCTGAAACCAGATGTTCTCTGCTATAGAAAATATGCTGACATAGGCTGGGTGTGTTGGCTTGCGCTTGTAATCCAAGCACTTTAGGAGGTTGAGGCAGGAGGATACTTGAGCCCAGGAACTTGAGACCACCCTAGGCAGCATAGTGAGATCTCATGTCTAAAAAAATTTTTTTTTAATTAGCCAGGTATGGTGGCATGAGCCTGTAGTCCCTGCTACTTGCGAAGCTGAAGTGTAAGGATCACCTGAGCCCAGGAAGTTGAGGTTGCAGTGAGCCCTCATTGTGCCACAGTGCTCCAGACTGGGTGGCAGAGTGAGACCCTGACTAAAAAAAGAAAAAAAGAAAAGAAAAAAAGCTGACATAGTCCTTTCTGGCTTTTACTCTGTCTAAAAGCTTTTTACTTATTTATTTTCACATATCTATTTTGAAGCCTAATTTGACGTGAAGGAATCAGTCCTCACAAATGGCACCATTTCTTTAAAAACAGTTTCAAAATGCATCAATTTAAACAATTTTTACTAATTCTTTCTTCATTTACATACTAGAAAGTGATCTGAAAATATTGAAGACTAGTAATTTTAAATTTTAATTCATTGGTGATTTGGCTTCTCTTTCAGTGTTTTACAACATTTCTGCATTTATTATGCATATATGTCATCAAGGCCCTAATCTGATGCTCTTTTGATATGGATAGTCATTTAGACAGAGGAGGAAATATACTTCTGAGATTTAAAGTCAGTGGCCAAAAAATTTGTTTCTCTTGTAGCATCAAAAGTAAATTTATGTACTAAATACATTAGAATCTCTTTCAAGGTAAAGAGGTTCACAGTTTCACTAGTATTGATGAATAGTATATTTTAGAATATTACATCTTTGCTTTTAACAATATCTCAAAGTTGCATTTTCCTCTTAGAAAAATAATAATTTCATAGCAATTCATGTCCCTGCCGGGATCACATCACGTATTGATATCTCCAATTTTGGAAACTGAAACAGAGATATCCAGTATGAAGTCAGCATCTAGCAGACTCATCTTGCATATTCACATTTTTAGTGTTGAGGCTAAGGTCATAATCTTTAGAGTTCCATAGGTTCAAATCCCATCTCCTATTGTAAAATGACTTAACCTACTTTGAATAAAGCTATAACATGCTTTTTGGTGTCTATAATTTCCAACTTCTTTTTATATATTTTTATTTATATATATTTTCTATTTTATTATTTTATTCATCTATTAGCTGTGGCTTCTTGGCTAAGGTACTTAATTCACTTTCCCATCTGTACAGTCATCACCATTTTGTGTATGTTGCTCATATTTATTGAGCACCTAGCATACACCAAGAACTTTTTAAATCCTGGAAATACAGAGGTGAATAAAATTTCAAGAAGTTTACATTAAGTGGAGAAGACAAAAAATAGATTTGTACAGTGGGTTTGTCATTCTTAGTCCATCAACATCGTATGCTAGAAGCACAACTTTTAAAAATATTTGTTTATATTTTATTTTAAGTCCTTGTTGCTAGAAAGCATCCTTCAAACATTTTGGATTCCTCCCTTTCCTACCCTATCTCCTCACATGGTACTCTGAGCACACCAGGAAGCACCTAGCGTTTGGGTCTTCTATACTGAGTTTTCTTTTTTCTTTTTATTAGAATAGCTTTGGGGGATACAAATAATTTTTGGTCTGGGCTTTAAGAGTACCCACCATCCTCACCTGTGCATAATGTACCCGACACGTGATTTTTTTGTCTCTCTACCCCTTCCCCCTCCCCCTTCTGAGTCCATTATGCCATTCTGTCTGTCTTTTCAGATCCTTATTTTAGCTCCCACTTATAAGTGAGAACATGCGGTGTTTAGTTTTCCATTCCTGAGTTAATTCCCTTAGGATGATGTTCTCCAATTCCATCCAAGTTGATGCAAAAGACATTATTTCATTCCTTTCGACAGCTGAATAGTATTCCATTGCGAATATATACCACATTTCCATTAGTATTCCGTAGTGTATATATGTCACATTTTTATTATTTACTGATCAGCTGATGGACATGTTTTGGTTGATTCCACATCTTTGCAACTGTGACTTGTGCTATAGTGATCATGTGGGTGCAGGTATCTTTTTTATATAACAACCTCTGTTTTCTTAGGGTTAGATACCTTATAGTGGAATTGCTGGATCAAATGGTAGATCTACTCTTAGTTCTTCGAGTAATCTCCATACCATTTTCCATAGAGATTGTACTAATTTACACTCTCACTAATTGTGCAGAAATGTTCCTTTTTCTCTACATCCACACCATCATCTATTGTTTTTTGATTTTTTAATAATGGCCATTCTTACTAGTATAAGGTGGTATCTCATTGTGGTTTTGATTTGCATTCCCCTGATCACTAGCGATGTGTGGTTTTTGTTTTGTTTTGTTTTGTTTTTGAGAGCAGGATTTATTAAGAGGACAGAAAAGCTCCCAGAGCAGGAGGGGACCTGAAGGGATCGCCCAACTAGTGATGTTGAACATTTCTTTCATATGTTTGTTTGTTTTCTTTGCGTTAACTTTGCATAACTGGATGATTATGTCTTGAGGATAACCTTTTGCAATGAATCTCCTGAGAGTTCTTTGGGCTTCTTGTATCTGGCTGCTTAGATCTCTGGCAAGGCCAGGGAAGTTTTCCTCCATTGTTCCCTCAAATAGGTTTTCCAAACCCGCTGCTTTCTATTCTTCCTTAGGAACATCTATGATTCTTAGGTTTGGACATTTTACATAATCCTGCATTTCTTGGAAACTTTGTTCTGTTCTCTTGATTCTTTTTTCTTTATTATTGCCTGATTGGGTGAGTTCAAAAGCCTTGTCTTCAAGTTCTGAGATCCTTTCTTCTGCTTATGTTAGTCTACTGTGAAATCTTTCCACTGCATTTTGTACTTCCCTAAATGCGTCTTTCATTTCCATGATTTCAGCTTCATTTTTTTGATGTTGTTTGTTTTTAAGGTGTCTGTCTCTTTGGAAAATTTTTCACTCATGTCCTTAATTAGTTGTGGGGGTTTTGTTGTTGTTGTTGTTGTTTTTCATTATGTTGGTTTACAATTTTCTCCTGAAGTTAATTGATCAATTTTATAATCAACCTTTTGAATCTATGTCTGGAATTTCAAAAATTTAATTTTGGATAGGGTTCATTACTGAAGAGTTGATGTGGTCTTATGGGGGTATTGGATAACCCTGTTTTCATATTGTCTGAATTCTTTTTCTGGTTTCTTCTCATTTTGGGCAGACTATTTCTTTTTATCTGAGGGGGTTGGGGAGCTAATGCGGGCATTGCAGGGTTTCATTGGTTACACTGTGGGTGTCAAAAAATGTACACACATTTTAAGAGATGTTAAGAAGTATTCACCATCATCAGAAGTGTCTGGATGCTGATGATAACCACTTTGAGCACGTCTTATAATTGTAGAAGTCAAACGTGACTCGTATTCATTTTATTGAGTATTCCAATTTTAATGCAAGTTTTTTTCCTTTCTTAAAACGTTTATATGTTTTGGGGCCCCCTCTGTGTATAACCTTGGTATGGTGAGTTTCTTAATCACCAGTTGTGGCATTCCTGTGCTGGGTACCTGGAAGGGCTCACAGCATCCTGCGTAGCTGAAGTGCCTTGGAAATTGGTGTTAGCTGGTGTTTTATATCATACCTTTTCCAAAACGGAAGTATTGTATCTGATGTGATAGGCTATATGGGTGTCCTATGACCAGAAGTGGGGACTTGTGGGAGAAACCAGCTGTGACGGGGGCTGTAGGGTTTCTCCTTGGTGAGTGTTGCTCTGAGGAAGTGCCCAGCCAGCCTAGGCCATGGGAGGGCCTCCAGAGATTTCCCAAGTTCTCTGTTTTGAGCCTTTGGAGGAGTAAAGGGGAAAGGAGCTGAAGCACCCTGCAGGTATGTACCCTTGGCTACCCCAGTAAGTATTAGGAGGAAGTCCCAGACCCCTGGCATAATGCTGTATTGCAGGGCAGGCACAGAAGAGTTTACATGGATCCTGAGGGCTTGCTATAGCAATGAATTCTACTTGGCTCCTGCCCTGGCCTAAGGCAGCCTGTGATCTGAATGTCAGAGTACAGCTGGCCTCTGGGCCTCAGGTATTCTCAGCAAACCAGACCAGCAAAGAACTGTCTCTGCCCGTGTTGCCCATCCCCTCTCAGGCCAGCTAGAAAACAGCTGTGCTACCTGCATGGGTTGAGTTCTGGGAAAATGGCAGCTGGCAATGCACAAGTCTTTTTTCCTCGCCACTCCGTGGTAGAGCATGGCTGTGGGTAAGACAGTTTCCTGCAAAGGACTGGGGTCCCACAAGGATCAGGGGACCCTGCAAATTTGCAGCCGAAGCCCAGAACTCCTGAATTACCCTCAACTTGCCTTCCCACTGTGCCCAGAGGTTGTTGTGGACTGTAGTGGTGCAGGTGAGAGTCTGGCCAGTTCCAGGTCAGTGGATTTTTTTTTTCTTCTCCTTTGCTCCAACTGGCTATTATCACTCTTTTCAAGAGTCATGGAGCATGCTGCTGGATTCTTTCCTCTCTGGGTACTGAGAAATTCTGTGTTGGTTTACTCTGTAGGAGAAACTCACTCTAGCTACATCATCAACACTGAGTTTTCATGTAGTCTTCTTCATTCTTAATCCATGTGATATTGCTGAGGTAGCCTTCATTAATGCCTGTGAGGCCCCTGTGGGCTCAGTGGCACACTCTGTCATGTCAGTGCTACTCTTGCAGCCATAGAGGTAATTCTGCTTCTTACAAATTATGCTGAGGCATAGAAATCTCCTGAGGCTCTCTACGACTGCCTCACCTAGACGTTTCATGCATTCATGTCTCCTTGGGATCCTGTTATCTCCCATTCTCTGTCTAAGATGTAAGGTTCAGATTTTCTCTGCTCTCGGGTTCCCTGGATACCCTCTGTTGTGTCTGCTTCCCCCGGGCTCACCCAGGGAGGCCAGGGGTAGGACCTTCTTCCCTGAGTCGCCGTACATCCCTCTGCCCTCATTCCCCATCTGTTTCACCCTGGCCCTTAATGCAGTGAGATCTTCTTCTCATCTAAGGGGAATCTTTATTTTCTCCATTCTATTTCTTTCCGACATTTTGGCTCTATCCCAAATCCTCACTGTTTCTTCCTTTCCCACAGAGGGTTTCATGGTACCAAAGACTCAGGCAAGAGAATCTGTTGTCCATGGGCCTCTGTACTGTTGCTACTCAAGCGCCGCTGCTTCCGCACACATAGCTCTGCCAGGTAGCTCTCCCTGCTATTTCTGTTCTCCAAGCATGGTATAGAAGCGGTAGAAAGAGCTTCCGACCTCCTGGGAGTCCTGCTGCTTCCTCAGGATGCTGCCCATGAGTTGGAGAGCAGGCTGCTCTCTCTGGGCCCTGCGGAATCCTCTGCTCTCGTCAGCTCCCTTCAGGGTCTCCACCTGGTCCCAGCTCAAAGACTCTCTAGCCTGCAGGGAAAGCTCCTTTATTCCTTGCACAGTTTTCCTCTCAGGTATTCTGGTTATAGCCCGTTCCACTTTGTTTCACCTGGTAGTCTGGGTTTTACACAACAAACAAAGAAGGCCGGGCACAGTGGCTCACGCCTGTAATCCCAGCACTTTGGGAGATGGAGGCAAGAGGATTACCTGAGCCCAGGAGTTCGAGACCCGCCTGGGCAACTTGGTGAGACTTTGTCCCTACAATAAGTCAAAAAATTAGCTGGGCATGGTAGCATGCACCTGTGGTTCCAGCTACTTGAAAGGCTGAAGCAGAAGGATCACCTGTGCCCAGCAAGTTGAAGCTATGGCGGCCGTGAGCATGCCACCACACTTCAGCCTGGGTGACAGACTGAGACATCAACACACACACACAAAAGAGAGAGAAAGAGAGAGCGAGAACAAACAAGAGACTTAGATTACTTCTACTTTTCATCTTAGCTCATTTTTTTTTGGAGGCCATGAAATAAAACAACTGCTGGAATTGAGAGAGGGGAGGTGGAACAGACAGGAATAGAGAAAAAATTCAGGAGGAAAGAACACACCTTAAACAGTATTTCAGAAATTTAATCCACCACAGAAGAAAGCAAATAGCAAGATAACTGATTGTAACAAGCACTTTGAAGAAAATAAGCACAGTTATGTGGTGGAGAGTGAAGGGCACAGTTCTTTAGAGTGGCTAGTCAGGTAGTATCATCTAAACTAAGACTTGGAGGCTTGAAGCTGGAAATACAAACAGTCATTTGATCCTTTACTATGTTATGCAGAAAATTTAATAGAACCACAGTACCCAGTGCTTGGTTAGTACTCAGGAAATGGCAGTGATCATGATTGTTGAAGAAGCTGACAGAATGGATAGCTAGCTCAGGTCACTGGCGATCCCGGGAAGGCTTGTCCAACACCGAGTGGATGTTTAAGCCCACGCTTGTATAGTAAAGGCAGCAAATTGTCCCACAGTCATAGGAAATATCAGTCCTTTTCCTATACTTGACAGAGATGATCATTTGACCCTATAAGATGTACACTTCAGTGAATGCCAGGACTTTTTAGGATGTAACTTCCAAGAAGATGATAATAAAATCTCAGTCCAGTTACATGGATCTGTCCAACCTTCACCAAGAGGAGTACACGTGTGTCCTTTGGGCTGCTTTTGTTTGTTTGCTTTGTTTTTTGTTTTTTAGCTCTCTTCAATGGCATAGAAGAAATCAGCTGTTACCATGGGGTGCGAGCCCCCTGCCTACTCTTCATGTAGAATTCTAAAAAGAGCAAGAATCTAGATTAGGGGCCAACTACAGCTCACAAGTCAGATCCAGCCCTGCTACCTCTCTTTATACTGCTTGTAAGCAAAGAATGATTTTCACATCTTTTGATAACTGACAACCTGAAAAGAAAAAGAAGAAGAATATTTCACATGGGAAAAGTCTATGAAGTTAAAATTTCAATGTACATAAAGTTTTACTGGAATAGAGTCACAATCATTTACACATGGTGTACAGCTGCTTTGAGACTATAACAGCGGAGTTCAAGGATATTGCCAGAAAAGCCTAAAATATTTACTCTGGTCCTTTGGAGAAAAAGTTTGCTGACGCCTGATCTAAATAATCAGATTACTTCTTGGCATGATGTAGTTCATCTTCTCTTCCAGAATATGTACCAAGTTGTAGAATTGCCAATATTAAGTTTGTAAACCAGGGAATAATTTTGTACACATTGGTTGTAGTGATGTTACGTTTGAATTAGATTTTAAAGACTTCAAATTGTAAGTGTTTTTCTTTTGGATTCTGATAGATTCTGATACATGATTATGAGCAGAATAATGAATAGCTAATGCTTATTGAGCACTTACCTTGTTCGAGATCCTAGCATAAGTACTTTATATGTACTACTTCATTTAATCCTCAGAAAAAGCCTATAAAGCAGGTGCTATTATTGTGCCCATTTTATAGATGATAAAACCAAAACACAGATAATGTGGTAACTCACAACATCATCCAGCTAACTATAGGTGGAATCTGGATTTGTACAGACTGTCTAGTTCCAAGGCCCTTAATAACCATGCTGAGTATGGGTATGGTAGGAGATGATAATGCTGCCTCTAACGTATCACTTAATTGAAGCTATTGGCTGTTACATTGGTTTTATAAAACAGTTCAGTGTGGGGAAATGGATTCACAATAGTCACTAGCATAATTTAAAGAATTATCATTTGCATCTGTTCTAACTGACAAAGCACATTTTAGATACATTAACAGGTTTACAGCTCTGTAAGATGAGTAGATCACTTGTGCCATTTTGTCACAGATGGGGTGGGAATCCTGAGGCTGCCTTGGACCACATTACCAGGAAATGCTAGACCAGGAACTTAAACCCAGATCTTCTGATTTGTAATCCAGAATTCTTTCCACCATACCTGTGTTAGGCAAACTTTCATGACTTTTACCATATCTGTAGCCCAGCTTTACTGTTTTTCACACAATAATTTTCTGAGGTATAATTCTGTTCTTTGTAGCTTAATAATCTCTTTAGCCTTTTCTAAGCAAAAATATACATACGATCATGAATTTGATTCTTTTATTTACCAAATAATTTATATATAGTTTGGTATATTCCAAGTACTTTATATTAAATATTAACTCATTTAAACATCATAATAACCCCATGAAGTATATACTGTTACTGCCTCCCATTTTATACATGAAGAAACCAAAACACAAAGAAGAGTTAAGTAACTTGTCCAAGGACACATACCTAGGAAGTAGGTAAAGTGGAATTTGAACTATGGCAGTCCAGTTTCCCGATTCTGTCCTCTTAGCACCTTAACTTGTTTGATATAGTCAATCTTTTTCTACTACATTATAAAATAACTACATGGTTATTAAAATTAAAAGTATTTAGCTTTCTACCACTTAAAGTCATCTTTTAGAAAGACTATATCATACCGGGATGGAATATTCAAGGACATGTCTAGCTTTCTGAATATAGGAAAGCAAGCACAGTCTGTTGACTTCATTGGATGTGCTAGAAGGGAACACAATAATAAATGTTAGGACACAAACTGAATGCACCATATGCTACCAGCATAATATTAAATGTAAACCATGAAACACATGGTGCTTTTTTAAAATTTGGAGACTTTTATTGTTCATAGGAATCTTAAAATTAGTCATCTTTCCTACAAGAATTCCTTATACAGTGCTCTTGTCATGTGATTATTCCTTTTTTTTTTTTTTTTTGGCTTTAACTTTTTCAAGATAAGAGAGCATACAATGTGAAGAGGTAACTTGCTCTACTGTTGTGTGACTCAGCTGTTAGGGAATCTTTCTATGTTCCTACTTCACTGACTCCTTCATTTATTTAGGATTAGTTTTAGGAAGTATTCTGTGATTTCTTCCCTCCCTTACCCTCAGCAGATTTACTTTTCTAGTTGCATTTGACATAAGCTAAAAATAAAATACTTTTCATCCCTTGAGAGCTAAACCAGCTGCCTGGGTCCAAACTTGATAGTACTCATTAGAGCAGACTAGGACAAGAATGTGTCCATGGACTTCCGGAAAGTAAGTCAGTCTGCAGAACATCATCAGTGTGATCATGCATGTGTGTGTTTGCATGAGCACATACTCTCTTGTAGTAGGAAGCACCCTCATAGCTTTAAAGTTAACTAGTTTTCTTATGTGAATTATGAAAATGCTCTTAAGGCAGTTCATCAAGGGAAGTTCCAGAATGGTCTTATTCAGGAAATATTATGGTTAAGATAACTCTATCATCTCTTGAGATGTCGACTCGAAGGGAAAGTAATCATTTGTATGCATAAATCCTGTGATATATGCTGAAAAGTAATCTCTTTCATTAAAGTCATTTTTATGAGTTCGGTTCTTTGGTTAAAATATTTTCTCAATTTTTTGGAAAATTACGTAAGGGACATGGTAAAAAAAAGGAGGGGGGAGAGGAGCACTAATGCTTAACCGTCTGTCTCACATTTTAACATATTTGTATCTTACAGTGATGTTTTCCTTTTGCACAGGCATTTCCTATTCAAAACAGGAACAGGGACAACGCCACTGTTCAGCACTGCAACCCCAGGATACACAATGGCATCTGGCTCTGTTTATTCACCGCCTACTAGGCCACTACCTAGAAACACCCTGTCAAGAAGTGCTTTTAAATTCAAGAAGTCTTCAAAGTACTGTAGCTGGAAATGTACTGCACTGTGTGCTGTAGGGGTCTCAGTGCTCCTGGCAATACTCCTGTCATATTTTATAGGTAAGAATGAGTTCCTGGAATTATTTTGTCTGCGAATCGTGGTGTTGTATTATTTTGTGACTTTTATTCATTTATTTGATTGAGAAGTATTTCATGAGGTTATATTTGGTGGGGGAAGGGCTTGGTATGTATCACAGAGCATTTTTCTTTTTTTTTTCCCAGCAGATTTCAAGAAATAGAAAAGTTGGTTCTGTAGGTAGTTTAGTCATTTCCATAAAGAATGAGGTATATTCTTGGACACAAATGAGAATGTACATTTGTGTTTGACTTATGCCTCACGAAACATGGATAGGTCTGTGACATTTCATGCACACAAAATAATTCATGCACTTGCAGTAATGAACACCGTGCTGGCATCTCCTTTGATGCGTACTCAACGGGGGGCTCTCTGCTACTTGTGGTATTCCACAGTTCTCAGCTCCCTCAGCCATCTAAATGTAAACCGCATCACTCAAGGCCGTTGTCTGGCACTTGGGAACGCTCTTGAGAGCTGGGCAGCCATAAAACAATGAACAGATTGCAGGCTTGTTCATGCATGTGGGTTCATCTTTTCTTCTGCTGTGGTTTTGAACATGTTTTTCGTTTCATAGTTGCCCAAATAATGGAAGCGTCGGAGAGAAGTTGTAATTAGTCCTTTTATTTAACTATTTCCTAACGTATTTGAGCATTTAAACTACTGGAAACTGCTTTTTTAAATGCCAGAAATGACCACATCATGTTTTGATCTTCTAAGTGTGGGCAAAGGCCTAACACATCGAAATGCTGATGGGGCCCACTGAGATAAATCAAAGGCTTTGTGGTTTATCCACCAGGTACACCAGCCAGTGACGTAAGCAAAAAATATTTGTATCCCTAAAGCTACTAAAATTAACACATTATAAACAATTTTTAAAATGCTAAAGTTTACAAGGTAGTGTGAGATGCCTCATGAAATTCTATAATTGAATAAAAGTATCACAGAACTACATATAGAATAGTATACAGTAAACCAATATCTATCACTGGCCACAGTACTCCTTAGATAAAGGTCATGTACTTTGGGAAGTAAAATAATCATTTTGAGTTACAGTGCTTAAAAGAAAAACAGGATTGTAGACCAAGAAATAACTTTAGAAACAGCTGAGTTAGGGATGGCAACTCTGTGGCACGTGACGTACTATTATTTCCAACTCTTTGACCATGGAAGATCATTCATGATTCAGAGCACTCTTTCCCATGGAACCTGGGCACAGGCTGGACGTCTTCATCAGAGCACTTCCTGTAGCATCTCAGCCACTACCTACCAGTCAGAGGTGAAAGCAAGATGAAACCTTTTTGTCATTATTTAATCTAAGTTAACTTCTTCCTTATAAAAATGGCCAAACCAGATACCAAAGGAGTTGTCACTTGACCAAGCTCACACTCTGTGAAACAGTAGTTTGCTGTTTCATAGCATTCATAGTAAAGAGTAATTTCACAACAATAATTGGCATTCAGAGACAAATGTCTAGTATTCAATTAGAAAATATATCAGCCATGATGAGATTCTCTTCTAGTTAGCTATATAAATTATTTGTGCCTGTCAGAAGTATGCTGCTAAAGAATTTTGAATGGTTCAGAAATGCATCAGTCATACATGGGATGTACTAAATTAAGCATATGAGTTTGTAGGGGGGTTTTAATTTTTTTTACTATAGTGTATGCCAGATAGTTCAATATTCTGCAGGTCTGGTATTCAGTGTCAGGTCTGATTGCCAATCAACAAGGGCATTTTTTCTGATTAGTAAGTGCCTGTATCCTTTCAGTTGTTAAATATTTTTAATATCATTTCTAATGCCATTTTATTTTATTTTCATGGTGTAACTAGTAGGACATAGCATTTTTTAAATTGTTATTAATTTGTTTATTTTAGTAGTTTTTGAGGTACAATTTTTTTTTTTTTTTTGGTTGCATGACTACAGTGTGAAGAAGTCTGGGCTTAAGTGTACCCATCACCCCTATTAATGCACACTGTACTTGACAAGTGATTTTTCACCCCTCTCCCTCCTTCTCTTCTTTCCCTTCTGAGTCTCCAGTGTCCTCTGTACCATTCTGTGTGTCTTTGCAGACCCTTAGCTGTAGAAAAATCGCATTTTAATGTGAGATTAGGTCACTGTTACTTGTGAGACCTGTACTCTTCAAGGATCCATTAGTGAGTATAACTATCAGACTTTTAAGTAAAAACTCAAAATTTTCCTTTTTTTTTAATGTTGCCCAGTTTTACCATTTAATAATTAGCATCCTATTTTATTCCTACTAGTACCATGGCCATAAACTTTTTCCCTTGCTTTTATTTTTCCCCACATGAAAGCATGCAAATTATCTAGTGAATATTCTCATGTATTATTTTCAGTTCAACAGTTACGTATTGAACATTTGTTTGATCTAGTTATTGTGCTAGGAATTAAGGAGCTACAATCCCAGTGTTATCTGGTAAAAATTACTTTTATCATCAAAGAATTGTCTCATACTTTTATCGTTTTAATTAAGCACATGTATGCTTAGAATTTCCACTGGTCTTCATGCATTTAAGACTAAAAAAATGATTTTGTTTTTAATCAGGTAAAAAATTTCATTTCTTCATCAGTTAGCATGGTGAATCTTTTTTGATTAAAGATACTGCCTTTACCCTTGAAAAAAGGAGGAGGACATTTCTTTCAGAGAAGTTTGTCCTTTTCTATTAAGTGTGCATGCAAAGCAGAGAGGGTGAAAAGGAACACTTGCCTATCCATCAGATCAGTCTGATAAACCCCAGAATCAATGGGGAGACCAATGTCATCATCAGATTGCCCTCACCACCTTTAACAGAAATCCAGCCGTCCTTAAACTTTTTCCCACTCCCTTAGAGGTTTCCTTCCCTTGTCTCTTATTGACTATTAATGTAAAGTAAAAGCCTAAGACATAAGTAAGAAAAAACAGCTTGAGGAACTATTTCGACACTAGAATATTCTTTCTCGCCTTCTAGTAAGGTAATGAGAAGTTATGAGAATGTCGGTTTAGCACGTCTCTTCTCTAAGGTGAAGTTATCTTAGGATAGACAAGGTGAATAGCTTCAGAAAGAAGGAAGGGCGGGAGGGAGGTGGACAGCCTTTGCTGTTTTTTGTCTTTGTTTTGTTTTGTTTTTCTATTTCTAGAAATCCATATTTTTAAATGTATTTTATACCAGGCTTTTTTCACTTATCATTCATTATATATCATCTACATAATTTTATTTAGTGCCTGTTCTTAATTAATCATCCCTGAAAATGTGGTGACTGTCTCCTTATGTATGTGACTGTGCAAGTATCTGTAGATGCACGTGTGTTCATCTGATCAAATTTTTTATTAATATAAATTCTTTGAAAGAAATTTGCTTTGCCAAATAGGCATGTTTTATATTTTACAATTTAACACTGCAATATTTCTGTCAGTTTATGCAGCCACCAATGCTAGTTGTTACCTATGTCTATGTATGCACATTGCATTGTCAATATATTTTTTTTTGAGTCAGAGTTTCACTCTGCTGCCCAGACTGGAGTACAGTGGCACGCTCACAACCACCCCAGCATCGACCTGTTAGGCTCAGGCGACCCTCCCACCTCAGTCTTCCAAGTAACTGGAACTACAGACACGTGTTATCGCGCCCAGCTAATTTGTTGATATGTTGTAGAGATGAGGTCTCACCAAGTTGCCCATGCTGGTCTCGAATCCCTGGGCTCAGGCAATCCTCTCGCCTCAGCCTCCCAAAGCGCTGGGATTACAGACTTGAGCCACTGTGCCCAGCCAATACTAATATTTTTGATATTTGCCAAGCTCTTAGGTTGAAGTATTTTATTTTTGCTTTAATTTATTACTAGTACTGCTGAATGTCTTTTCATATGTTTATTGGACATTTGTATTTCTCTTTTTGTTTGTGAGTAGTCTCCATTTTTCTTTGGAATCTATTCTCCTTTCATTTTGATTTGTAGAAGTTCTTTCAATCAGCCTGTCATCCCGCGCCTTTGGGAGGCTGAGGTGAGGGGATGGCCTGAGCCCGCGAGTTCGAGACCCACCTGGGCAGTGAGACCTCATCTCTACAATAAAACCAAAAAATCAGCCGGGTGTGGTAGCGCACGTCTGTAATTCCGGCTACTCGGAAGGCTGAGGCGGAAGGATCGCCGGAGCCCGGCAGGTCGAGGCCGTGGTGGCCGGGAGCAGCCACTGCACTCCAGTCTGGACGACAGAGTGAGACTCCAACTCAAAAAAAAAAAAAAGAATATATGAGTCCTTTGTTACATATGTTATTTATTTTTCCAATTTACTATTAACTTTGGTCATGGCTGTTTTTGCTATACTCCATATAGAATTTTTTAAGTAGCCAAATTTGTCAATTTTTTTCTTTACAATTTCTGGATTCCATGCCATACATATAAAGTACCTTTTAAATCTAAGTATTATTTCTTAAATGCACTCGAATTTATTCTGGTACTTATGGTTTTTCAATAACCATTTTTAGGTCAGCATGTTCCTGAGCCCTCCAATACATGTTAAAAGTTCAAATTAGCTCTTCATTCTAGAAGCTCACAGTCAGGTGATAAGGATATGCATAAAAACACACTTTTAACAGTACATGCTCTCATAAGAGTTTGATGAGCAAAAAAAACATAGAAAAGAAGGAAAGTACCTGTGTTCAGTGGAAGACGTTGGAGAAAGACTTGATGTAGCATGTGGTGCTGGAATAGGAGCTCAAGAATGAAGAGGAGAAGTTCACCTAACACCAAAATTGTTAGTGAGAAGATCACCTTGAGAAGAAGTCATCCAATGAAAACACATGAAATATCTACAGTGGTGCATGTGGAGTGCTGATTGTGCCAGGCATTGTGCTTGAAACTGTATGAATTACCTCACTTAATTTTCACAACAACCCTCTGAGTTCTCTCCATTTAACAGAGTCTGTGCCTTAGAGAGGTGCTTTGCCTGAAATCACATGTACGAGGACCCCACTGCAATATATTAGCTCCCATGAGGTTTTTAAACAACTAAAAATAGAAAAGAAAATGTAGAGATTTAAGCATAGGAGTGAAAAAGAATTCCATTCATGTTTTTAAAAGCTTGCTTTAGTGGCATTCCAATATGTGTAATATGATGAAAGGAAGTCCAGACGTGCGCTTTTCAAGCATTCCTATGCCTAGGAATCGCCTGGGGACCTTGTTAATATGCATATTCTGATTTAGCAGATCCAAAGGGAGAATTCTGTGTTTCCAGCAGGTTCCCAGGTGCTGCCACCATGGTCCATGGACCACTCCATGAATAGCAAGGGTCTAGGCTAATGCTGTCACACATTCCATTCAATGGTAGAAACTTTCTGTCTCTACACTGTCCAATTTAGTAGCCACTAGACACATGTGGTTACTGAGCACATGTGGCTAGTGAATGTAAAAGACGGAAGTTTAAATTTTATTTTTTTTTTATTAATTTTGACTTAAACAGCCACATGTGGCTAGCAGCTACCATTTGGGCAGTACAAATCTAGACAGCCTGTTAGGTAACTAGTGACCAGTAGGAGTTCATGAGGCCCTGTCAGAATAGAGGAATAAGCAGAATTGAGAAGCCTTAGCTGATACTTAATGGAATAAGTGTGCCATGATTGTCATATCCCAATTTTTAAAAAATCAAATGTACATATGGCAGACTTCCTTACAGCAGAGTTAGTTACCTTATGATTTTCTTTAGACTACTGAGCCTCCGATCAGAATCCTCTCTACTGCATTAACCTGTAAGTCGGTGTTCCTTTACACAGTGAAAATTCTGATGATTTCCAACTGCAAATGTTAAGTTCAATGACAACAGTTAGTGATACAGACCTATAAAAAACAAAACAAAAACAACAGAAAAAAACCTATCCCACCTTTCTGGGCCCTAATACACTCATTCTTCTTTTTCCTGCTCTAAAATAAAATAAAATAAGAGTGAGTAATGACCAGCAGTTGTTCAGTTCACCAAAGAATAGGTAAAAAGATAATCTGTGCTTCCTGTTACTTCTACTTCTGTCTACAGTTATGGAATGAGTAGGAGTCTTGATATTATTCTTTAAAACCACAGAAAGCTCTTTTTTCTGAGTAGAAGATAATCTGAAGTTTTGTGGAAAAGTACCCAGAAATCTCATCATGAAGCATAAGCATTATTAAAGCATTATTAAATACACATCATAGTAAATGCTGGAATTATACCAATTAAAACTGCAACAAAAAGCACGCAAGTCAAACTTCAGGTAACACCACTATAGACTTTTAAGTTCATCAACACTTCCATGCATTGCTGGGCAAAATCAAAGCATTTTTCCATGTACAATGCACCAGTGGTATTTGCACATGTTCTTTAAATGGAAGGAACACTAGAGAAAACAAACAATCGTATCAAGATATATTATGCTAGTATGTTTTCTCAATTTGTTTTGCCTCTTGGATAAGGTTTTTTCTCAACCAATAATTTATTTGACAAGAATTTTATAGATAACAGTTTTATTGAGGTGCAATGAACATAGCTTGCAGTTTATTCATTTAAAGTATACGATTCAATGCTGTTTAGTATATACACAGAATTTTGCAACTATCCTCGCCACTAGTCTTAGGACAATCCTATGACCTCCAAAATAAGAAACTCTGTATCCTTTAACAACCACTTTCTAATTCTTTCCAGCATCTCAATAGTTTCTTTTTTCTGGAGTCAGAGTTCTCACAACAACCTCGACCTCCTGGGCTCAAGTGATCCTTCACCTTAGCCTTCCAAGTAGGTGGGACTACAGGCATACACCAACACGCCTAGCTAATTTTTTGATTTGTTGTAGAGATGAGGTCTTACCATGTTGTCCAGATTGGTCTTGAACTGCAGGGCTCAAGCAGTCCTCTCACTTTGGCTTTCCAGTGAGCTGAAATTGCACGTGTGTGCCACCGTGCCTGGCCAAGAATCTGAGGTTTTTAAAGGACTGGTTTGTCAACTCATTTCTCGATGAAAAGAAATAACTCAGTATCGTTTTTCTCATGAGCTCCTGACATATACAGCTAACCAAAGAGCTAGTCAGATTTTCAGTATTCCTTTCACTTAAAATATACATATGTAGTCATTTATTTCTTTTGGGCAGCTGCTACCAACTGATTCTTAAATACATGTTGTCATATGCTTGCTAAAAAGGCTGTTTAACAACATCAGCATTCCCTAGATCTAGCGAAACATAACCTGTCGAATACAGGTTCATTGCAGTTATGATTCCTTGGCAGTTATCTGTCCTACTTCTGTGTCTATTTGCATTTTATGAACATTTTTACCTCTCTGTGTACCTTGAAATTGATTATAGTAGTAGCTATATATATGCAACTCAGGGTCAGAAGAGAAAATATTCCAGCCCTTTATGCTTCATGAAAGATCAACCATTTAAATATATATGGCAAAATAAATGTGTTTGACATTTTTTTTTTCTTTTTGGACATGTCTTTGTAATAAAAGTGCTGTTTTATTAGGTTATAGAACACAGCCACGCAGTGAATTCCATGCCATTTTTCACTACAGCATTTCCCCTTTGCTCTTAGTTGCATTATCTTCAGATAATGTATTTTGTCTGAGATGGTCTGGTAGCATTTTAATACTAATGTGATTTCATCACACTGTAGGAAAAATGTATTGTCTGTATTTTAGAGGATGGAAAATTGTAAAACTAAAAATTTAGAATCAATATATCAATATTTTATTTTATCCTTGAATACATGAAATTAAGGACATATTTAAACCTGATTCAATAGTGAATGGAGGTTCAGAATAAAATAGTACACCTCTAAGAGAGGAGGAAGCTAGTAATTCAGAAAAGCATACTACTGCATCTGAATCGTCTATAAACACAAAAAGGAGAAAAAGCTAGGAAAAACTCATTCTGGATAGTTTTTCTTTTCTTATTAAAAGCAGCACTTTGTATGGGTAATACTGCTTTCATATACACAGTCCTTCAGTGCCCACTAAACTTTTGGCTATCTTGACATGTTGTCACTCTGTCCCGACTCAATATGAACTCTTATTAATTTGCAGAAGGTGTTAGCTTTCTATGTCTAACATATTATATGATAACCTAGAAGAGATTGAGAGGTCACTTAAAATTCAGTTTCCTCTATTGTCAACCCTGTATAATCATATCAGTGACTTCTGATTGAGCCTTATGTGGGGAAAAGCTATATATTTATACTCAGTTTTTGACATTATAAATTTTTGTTGCTTTTTGTCAGCAGAAGATGAAAATGTTTAGTTTTCAGCTTATCCCATTATTTGCTTGCTCCTGCACATTAAAAAAAAATCACTATCAAGTTAGGGAAATTATACCAGTATAGAAAGTATGTTTCTTCTCTCCCCACAAAAATAACTGGCGTTACTATTAGCTTGATGTGAGATCAGCTAAAGTAAGTAATATATGGAAAATACTATACTCAGACTGTGTTTATCAATTAAATACAACAATCTTCCTGACTTGAAAAATATTCAAAGATAGTAACAATAAGAAATACCTTTAAAGTCATCTTAACTCTGGTTTGTGCTAGATATAAATATCTTGTCTGTAAAATATAGTGATGTTTTCTCTGTTTTTGACTATCATTTTTGCAGAATGTAGCAACAACTCCTGACTAACAACGAGTGGAGAGCATAATACAATATTTACCATTTCACTGCTACATTGCATCAATATTTAATTGGCATTGCATATGTTGTTTGCTTTTACATTAGTGGTACTGAGAGCATGTTCAGAGAGAGATGTCTGCATACAGAGGAGTGTAAGGAAAAGTGACTGGCATATATAAGGTTAAAAAAAGCTTGATAGGTTGATAGGAATTTTGGGAGTGAATTCAGCATAAAACCTTTAAGTTCCATTGAATCTATAGTCAAACAAAAGTCTCACCCGAGAAAATAACAGATCAAATAAAATTCACGTGTATAGTCACGTAGTTTATTGTTCCCACACATCTTAGAATATCTACAGACTGCTCCCCTTGTCCTTTCTTCTTAAAAATAAGATTCCAAAGCCAGGCGTTGATGGCGCACACATGTAGTCTCAGCTACCCAGGAGGCTGATATGGACCAGCAATGCTCACGACCAGGAGTCTGAGACTGTAATGCTCATGATGGTGCTTGCAAATAGCCACTGCACTCCAGCCTGGACAACATAGTGAGACCCCATCTGTCCAAATAATAAGCAAATTTTAAAAATAAGATTCCAAGCTTCTTTAATGACTTTAGTAATATAACACCTGCCAGAAAAGGGAATGACCATTCATCTATCCATCCATCATTCATCCAACGTTTATTTATTGAGTGACTGCTATGAGCCAGACTCTATGATAGAGACAGCAGTCATAATACATTCCTTACCCTCTTAGAGATTATATTCTTTTGGAGAATGCAAACACTGAAAAATTAATTACAATCATATTGACAGCTTAAAAAAGAAACTAGTAGAGTGCATAAAAGGCAGAACTTACTGAGTTCAAGAAAGGTTTTCCTGCCAAGACCTGAATAATAACTAGTATTATGTGTTTTGACAAATACTGACATAGGAACAGTTTCTAAGTGTTACCACATAAACCTCAATATGACCCCCCAAAAATCAATTTTCAGGAATGTTAAAACCAATATACTGTGATATAGTAAAGAAGAAATGTAGGTGTGTCTTAGGGGGGAAAAGTTTATGATATTTATTAGTTTTCATTGTTAGTTAAGCTAGAGCCCTGTGTTGCAGTTAACAAATAGAAATAGAAAGAAATGTTATGGTGGAAATTTTGGGTAACTAGATCTAAAATTGCCAGAAGAATGTATAGCCTCTTTCTGTGTGTTTCTTTCTTCTAATTTTAGATAACAGACATATATGCTTTAAGAATTTTATTTATAGAGTATACCCAGAAGATAGTTTTTAAAACTGTTAAAGGAAAAGATATCTCTGGATTCTTTCCAAACAATCATGAGCACTCTATTAATCTGTTATGACAAAATTAAACACACATATTTATGGTTGTGTGTATTTACTATATTTCAAAAGCTGTTTGGAGATAAAGGTTATTTTGCTCTGCATTTGATAATGAAAGAAGTCAGCCTGTCCAAATTCCGTTATTGAGTTGGACCTAAAAGGCCAAGGAATGTTCATTTGAGATCCTCTCATTGTGCATTTTAAGAACATTTTCATGATGAATCCAAGAACAATTTTATTTTTTTAGCTGCACATACTTCTGTATAATATGAAGATGTTTTCTGAGAAAATATTCCGTGTTTTGAATGATAAGAACTTCCAGTCTTTCCTTTACCTGTTAGAGTTATTCCTGGTGGTGATTTATCCAGGCTTCCAAAAGAGGAATTAAAACTGCTCTCCTGGTGGCTTTACCCATGAGTGAACCGGACATGGCACTGGCCGGCTATACTGGGATTGCCTTTTTTACCCTAGGACTTGAGCCAGAGACCATCCTTCCATTTCCTCCTTCACTCGGGAACTCTTTCCTCAGTTCACCACTTCCAGTAGGCCTCCACAGAAGTCCCTGAAGAAGACTAAGCCTTTCACACTTTCCCAGGATGATGGAAGGATATCCAGCGTGACCTAGAAAATTGTTGCATGTGATTTCTAGAATATGTAGCCCTTGGCTCTGAAGATGTGAAGATTTCAGATTTATTTTGTTTTTCACATATGACTCATTTTAATTATTTCTAATATCAAAGTCAGCTTAATCCCATTCATCTAAAAAAAGAAAAAATATAAACAGGTTTAAAGAGACCTCATCTCTACAATAAATCAAAAATTAGCCGGGCATGGTAGCACGCACCTGTAGTTCCAGCAACTTGGAAGGCTGAGGCAGAAGGATCGCAGGAACCCAGCAGATTGAGGTTGCGGTGGCCGGGAGCGGCCACTGCACTCCAGTCTGGGTGACAGAGTGAGACTCCAACTCAAAAAAAAAAAAAAAAAGAAAGAAATACTGCAGCTTGGAGGAATATTTAATAAAATAATGAATGTGCACTGCAAAATGTAAGTGCTTAATTAATTTTAGCTGCTAGTCTTATTATTCTTTATAACAACCTAGTAAATCAAACATTGTCCACAATTTTGAGAAAGAAAAATCTTGGGACCAGAGAATCAGTGACTTGTCCATTCTTAGGGCCAGTACATATTTAAAAGGGGACCAAAATCCAGGTTGCTTTATTTTAACTCCACATCTTTTCCCCACTGTATTCTAGGGGATTGTTCTCATGAGACTTAAGAATTTACAGTGGTACATGGACAGAAGAATAAGTAACACTGAATGACAAAATGAGAAATTTATTCCATTTCAAAATCTTACTTTGTTGCATTTGATTATGTCATGAGGAAGGTCTCAGTAGATGTTAGCATGTCTCTGACACTTGTCTTTAAAACTCCTTTTATGGAGAAAGTCATTTTGCTGGCAACAGTTTCTACATTTTCTTTTTTTTTTTTTTGAGTTGGAGTCTCACTTCATCACCCAGTCTGGAGTGCAGTGGCATGCTCACGGCCACCCCAGCATCAACCTACTGGGCTCCAGCGATCCTTCCACCTCAGCCTTTCAAGGAGCAGGAACTACCCGCGTGCGCTACCACGCCTGGCTAATTTTTTGATTTATTGAAGAGATGAGGTCTCCCCATGTTGCCCAGGCTGGCCTTGAACCTGCAGACTCAGTCAATCCTCTCACCTCAGCTTCCCAAAGTGCTGGGATTACAGGCTTGAGCCACCACTCCCGGCCATTACTTAGGTTTTAATAACATTGTTTACTGTTCACACTACATTCTTACTGTCTTCTTATTTATAGAGGTACTAATTTTTCCTTTAAAGTGATATAAAATTTTCTTTTAAAATAAATGTATTAAAAATTTTAAGTCAGTCACTTCAGAAGAAAAAAGTGAAATAAATATATAAATGGAAAGTGTTTACATAAAATAATATCATAGAAGGTTTACAACTATATTATAAAGGTGATAAGCGTATTTTTTTAAAATATGTGATTCACTGCTGAGGAAAGTGAAAATCCATTAGGTCTTTTCCACTGGGATTCTTCATTTGATTCTAGACCCTTAATCTTTTTGTTAACTACAGTTCTAGTTTTAGCAAGCTAACCGCATGGTAAGTTAGTGAACCTATGTGAATTACATAGACTCCATATTTAAAACCTAACCACATTAGTCATTTCAAATAATCACAACTTTTATCACTTTCTATTTTTAGAGTAATGATATTTTTAGATGCTTTTTTTACTTCTTCGAAGAAATTCTCCATGATCTTAGAAAAGATTCACATATAGGGAAGCAATGCATGTTTAAAGTGGGAAAGTGGGTCGTTTATTTTTAGTAAAGGAGACAGACCACCGAATACAGAAGCGGGCTGGCAGTATGCGCAAGTCTCCCTGGGATCACAGACTGCAACTTCCTCTGCATTTTGCTTTGAAATACATTTCCACAAATGCCCTGTAAATACTCATTAGTAGTAGTTAAATTAATAATACTAAGGGAAACGCTCTCCAAGCGATCCCAGATTAACGGGGAACAAATGGAGAACAGGCTTCTTAAAGACTTTTTCCTGCCCTGGCGAGGAGTAAGATGAGATGGTCAGGGGAGACTGGTGTGACCTGTCAGAGGGACAGTTCCCACCTGCCGCCAGGACCCGGATGCAGTGAGTGTATCCCACAATGCTCTGCCTCTCATGTGCATCAGAACTTGGTAAGGTGGATACTCACTGCATTATTGTTGATTGAATGATGAACAACAAATCTCGTCAGTTGGTAATGCCTAGATTCCTAAAGCATCGCTGATTTTGTTTAAAGTTTCTACTTGACAACCTCAAACACATACATATACACACGCACTCACAAATCATATTATGTCTCTCCGGTGTAACCTCTTCGAGGAGCAGTGGACTATTGTGACGGGGCTCTTTTTCTGGATTTTGCCATATTTTAAATGCCAGCATTCCTCTGAGAATCTCCATATTCTAATCATGATATCTTTTAATAATGGTGATTACTGTGTCTTATAGTTTCAAAGAATGGTAATTTTCAGATTCCACATTCTACCATTTTTTTAAAGGTTAAACAAGCCCCAGAATAGTTCCATGCTTAAGTCATTAACATACATAAACATTTGTTACATAAAAGCGGTATGTAGTTCTATTATGGAAGAAAATCCAGATGAAAACTGAGTCAGAACTACAAGCCTTTGAATAATGAGACAGATCCATGGGATTTCAACAGCAAAGCTGCTAATAGCTGCCACTAATGAATCCTCTGCTACATACATTTCATGATAACACAAGCTCAGTATTTTGGCAAGCAGGGAATAGTCTACAAATCATGTAAATTATTTCATTCAGCATTCTGAATGTTCTTGAAATAGGTCCTCTTACCATATTCTTCAATGTTGACAACTGTTACCTCAGATATTCTCTGGCTTATTGGGGATGACTGGCCCCTTTGGACAGCTGGTCGTGATGGTTAACACTTTGTTCTTTCCATTACCTTGGAGAATTAATGCTTCTTTCATTCAGAGAACAGACCCTGGAAACAAGAGAGAACTAATGGAACATTAGGAAAACAGTCTGTTTTAGAATCCTAACTTGATTATCTCAGTGACAGAAGCAACAGCTTGATTTTCATAAGCCTCTGTCAACTTCAGCATTGGCTGTCAGAGGGCAGCTGGATTCACCATTTCCTAAGCAGTGTCTATAGATGTCTTGCAGTGCATCTACATAATTCTAGAAAGAGTGCAATGAAACCTAAAAGTCGCATTTTTAAATATGATCAATTCTCAAAAGAATATAAATCAAATATTCTGGCAGAAACAAACCCACAAGGCTAAGTCACTGTGTATTCTCATCAAGACATTTTGGTAGCCAATGATTCTATTTTCCCATTGATGATATTTTGCCAAGAATGGATGGGAAGGACAAAAAGCATAAGAATAGAAAATATTGGCAGTCATTCTTTCCCCTCCCCCAATCCTGTTAGTCCATAAAGCCTGTGATTTCAGAGTGTTATCTTCATTCAAAGAGGAACTCACTGCATCAAGCATTAGTCCCTTTGAATATCAAAATATCCTATAGTTGACAAAGACAAGAATTCTCTTTTCCATAAAGACAACTAGAGTGAATATTAATATGAGGGCTTTCAAAGGAAATACTGATTTTAAAACAATCCTATTTTGGTCAGCATGGTATAGACTGTTGAAAACATTTTCGCCTTAAAAGTTAAGACAAATAATAATGGATTAGAATGCCAAAATATTGCCTCACACATTCTGTCAGCATGTATACGAACACAGCAGGAAATCCAAAACAAAAGCTAATTTATGGAAAACTATGTATTCCTAATGACCGTTTAGACCAGTAGGGATCCAAGTTACAAACTGTAATCTTTACATGAGATTTTTTTCATTGTGCATTAAAAACTTGATTGCACTCTGGAAGCATGTATCAAATCAAATCATTGCCCTATGTTTAAGAGGTTTTTTTTTCTATTTTTTTCTGTAAATTCTAATTATTCCACATATGCATCAAATATATTTATGTATTCATGAAATTGATACATAAAATGGAAAATTTTTTGCGTTCAAAACCCAAGATACCCAAAGAATATTATGTATAAAATGGTAGTTTGATCCTATATAGTGTAGTTTTCAAAATTAAAATCAAAAGAACACCACCAGTATTCTAATATGTTGATATCTTATTGACGCCAGATATTTTTTCATATGCTCAGTAATTTAGCCTAATATTTATATTTCAAAATACACTGACAAATTATAGACTATAAATCTGGAAGAGACCTTAGAGATCATCTAGTGCAAACCCTTCAGAGTTTGGAGAAATCCAAGCCTCAGAGAGGCCCAGTAACTTGCCAAAGTTTTGCAACTAGTTAGAGCCAGACTGGGACTTGGTTTTATTTCAATATAAACAAAATGTTCCACAAGGTGCCACAGACAATCTGTGCTGAAAGCAGTGCACTTACCTATCAAAGGTCAGGTTCTGATTTTATTTTCCTGCAACTTCTGATAACATGTTCCTAATGAATCTCCCTTAGAAAGATGCCTTTGGGGAAGGAGTGCCATGGTGTGTGTGAGGCGAATAACAAGAAAGGGAAACTCTAGATCTTAGCTTGCTCAGGTGAACTATCAAGGTATTTTCAGGATGTTTTTAGAGTCCGTTTTTCAAACCAGATTCTAGTTTGTATGTTATCTCATACTCTTTGTCTTTGTGAGAATGTTCACTTGATCTTGTACCATTAGACAGCATTTAACCAGTCCTGGCAGGTCTGCCAAGCACTCTGCTCTGTGTTGCCAGAAGCTCAGAGTGCGCTCCTCAGGATTCTGGTGGCACGAGTCTCCTTCAGGTTACTGATGGCTGGGTGCTTACTTCTGAGTTCCCTTCACAACATCCCCTGTAATTTGCCTCAAGGTTCTGGCAATTGCTGGACTATGTCACCAGCTGTCACCACCCCTCCTTCCTATCCGTTTTTGGCAGGATCTGGGAACTCAGGCGTGCCAGTAGAAATAATAGTAGCTGTGGTAACAATTTCAGTGGCTTGGTCCCCAGAGACAAGATCAAAATTTGGCACCTCTTTTCTCAACATGGTGCTAAAAATGGCACTGATTTTGCTGCTTGGTGGTATGTAATTTTCTTTAATTACACATTTCTGGTTTCAAGTGTTTCACATGCTGGCTTTCAAGTGTCAAACCAACATACTGGTTAGGAACAATGGCATGCCTCCTTTTTTATGGGAAGAGGTGAAATAACTATAATATGATGGACTCTGTTCATCTGTAACCTTGAAAAATAAAAATAATGCATGCTGTCATGTCTCTTGTTTTTAAATGGTCTTTGGGTCTGAAAAAAAAATTCTTCACAAAGTTTTACTGACAGCTTTTTTACTAACATTGTCTCAAAAGTTTTTCGGTTATGAAGTTTTTAAAATCATTTACTGGAAAATGCTACAGCAAAAAATGAAGTCATTGTAGAATAAATGTTTTTGAATTGCATAAGAAATATCTTAATTTTCAACATCTTATAATTGGCCATGGTCCATGACCACCACAGGACAACCTGAAAAGAATAGTCCAGAGTAGACTATTTGGCTGTTAGTAGCACAGCTTTCAATAGTGATCAGTGGCTTAACATCCATGTAAGTCATTCCTAGAGTTAATGTTACTATGATTTTTTTAATTGTTGACTTCAGTGATAGTATAAAAAGTATACTCATTGATTTTATAGATGATAGATGTCAGATATTGTAACTAATTTAAAAGGAGTATCTAGACGAGCTCGGTGGCTCAGCCTGTAATCCTGTGCCTTGGGCGGCTGAGGTGAGTGGATTGCCTGAGCCTACGGGTTCGAGACCCGCGTGGGCAGCAAGACCTCATCTCTACAATAAATCAAAAAATCAGCCGGGCGTGGTAGCACATGCCTGTAATTCCGGCTACTGGGAAGGCTGAGGCGGAAGGATCGCCGGAGCCCAGCAGGTCGAGGCTGCAGTGGCCGGGAGCGGAGTGAGACTCCAACTCAAAAAATAAAAAAATAAAAAAAGGAGTGTCTGACCAGGAATCATCTTGGAAACCTCTATTGTCTTGCCCTGAGAAGAAGGGAAAAATTATGCCTAGGTATCCTCATAAGGCTCCTTTTGCCTATTAACGGTCTAAGATCTTCTGTTATTTTGCCACCCCTGGTTCCCATGGATCAGTTTTTAATACCAGGGGTCCAAGAGGCCTCCAAGATCAACTCTAAGCAAAATATTGAACAAGCTGAAGCATATATTCAACTTTTCCTGTAGCTGTCCTCTCCCATTTTCCCGTAGCTAAAATTCTGTACGTGTATTTTTTCTTCCCCGTTCTTCTTTCTCCCGTGGATTTCCTGTTTGGACCCCTCAACTGCAAAGATCTATTTCTTCTTCCCTTAACAACCCCCACTGCTCACACATCAGGAAGTAAAAAAAAAATTATTAAAATATAGGCAGGATGTTTTAAGTCAAATGATACAAAGTGCCCTGGCAAGACAGAATAGTTATTAATTCCAGGAAGATTTCATAAAGAAATGTCATTTGATCCAAACATTAAGGTGTTGGTAAGATTTCATTGGGTAGAGGCTAGGGGAAGCAGCCAAGAAACCAGAAATTGTAGGAAAAAGGTGTGGAAACAGGAACATGAAGGGCATGATTTAAGTGGTAGATAAACAAATATGGATCACTCCTGGGACCTGTGAGAGGCGGTAGTAAAAGATACATTAATGACACCTGTAAGGAGACCTGTATCACATTATAACAGATATTCTTTGGGAGGACAACTGACACCTAGGTATAGAATGGGTTGCAAAGCAGACAGGGAAGCTAATTAGAAGTTGTGAGGCCCTCTTTCAAGCTGGAATTCCACAGATAATACCTAAAACTGAAAGAGTAGAAAAAAACATTAAAATGTGATTCAGACATAAGGAGGGAAAACACTAAAAGAATCAGCCCAAAGCATCCAAAATGGTCTTGTCTAAAGAGTGGAAAAATGAGATAAGTGGGTGAGGACTGCAACTTTGCATAATAAGCTTTGTAAAGCTGTTTGCATTTATAACTTGGAAGAAATAAAAATTAAATTTGAAAAAAACTTGAAACGGGAGCCTAGACTAGGGGAGTGATGCCGAAAACAAGACAAATGCGGTTAGATGAGGTTATCGCTGGACCAAGCAACTGACTGGATGAAAAGGTAAGGGCGGAAGAAAAGTTAAAGATTCAAGGTTTGCAGTTTGATGACCAGTAATGTTAGCTAACATCTATTGAGAATTGCTACAAATCTGAGGTCTATTTCTCATCTTCATTTAACTTTATAGCAAGTTAATGAAAGAAGCACTCTTATAATTTCTGTTTAATAGGCAAGAAAACTGAACATTTCAGAGGTTCAGTAATTGCCTAAGGCCACACAGTGATCGATAGAACCGTGATTCAACCCAGAGCTGTCTGACTTCACTGCCCAGGCTAAAGTGATGTCATGAACAGAGAAAGGAAACACAGCAAGCAAAACAGTTATGAGAATACAGGCAATTTATGTTGTCTTTAGTAAAGTTGAAGTACCACGGGATTTCAAGGTATATCTAGTAGGAAAATGTAAAGTTTGAAGTGTAGGTCAGTCTTAGAGATACATATTTGAAATTTACCTATCCCCATGGAATTGCACATAGATGTCATAAAAGCAGTTGAGATTAAAGTGAGGTCAAAAGAAGTACTTTGATGAATGTCTGCATTTAGAGGGATGCATGGAGGAGGGAGGTGTGTAAGTCAGGAAGGGTTAGGTTATGAAATGGTAGAAGCAACGCTAAAAATCTCAGTGGCAACCGGGCTCGGTGGTTCAGCCTGTAATCTCGTGCTTTGGGAGGCTGAGGTGAGTGAATGGCCTGAGTCCATGGCTTCATGACCCACCTGAGCAACTTGGTGAGACCTCATCTCTACAACAAATCAAAAAATTAGTCGGGCGTGGTAGCGCGCACCTGCAGTTCCAGCTGCATGGAAGGCTGAGGCAAAAGGATCGCCGGAGCCCAGCAGGTCGAGGCCACTGCAGTCCAGTCTGGGCGACCGAGTGAGACTCCAACTCAAAAAAAAACCCACAAAAAAACCTCAGTGGCTATATTCATTGCTAATTGTAGTATAGCAAATTACCCTCAAAATTTAGTAACTTTTAACAGCAAACATTTATCTCAAGTTTATGTGGATCATAAATCTGGGACCAATTTAGCTGGGTGCCTCTGCCTAATGTTTTCAAGGTTGCAGTCAGAATGTAGGCTATGGCTGCTATCTCATCTGAAGGCTCAAGTGGTGCTGGAGAATCTGCTTCCGAGCTCATCCACGTGGTTTTTGGCAGGCTTCAGTTTCTTACCACATGGTCTTCTCTGGGGGCTGCCTCATGATATGACAGCTGGTTTTCCCCATGGAAAGCAGTCTAAGAAAGAGATCAAACCAAAATGGAAGCTGAAGTCATTTTGGTTTAAGCTCTGGAGAGACATTTCATTGTTTCTGCCATATGCTTTCCATTACACACTAGTCACTTTATCAAGCCCACACTCAAGGGGTCGGGGAGACTTATACAAGGATGTGGATACCAGGAGGCATCTTAGGGCCATCTTAGAAGTTATCTACTACAATAAACATGATGATTTATCTCTTGCTTCAGCTACATGTGCAGTGTGGTTCTTGCTAAGGAGGTTCTGCTCACACAAGGACCTAGACTAACAGAAACATTACTCAGTGATTCTGCTACTTCTGTGAAACCTGCATGGAATGCAACAGATTACATTTTGGTTCTTTTTTTTTTTTTTTTTTTGAGTTGGAGTCTCACTCTGTTGCCCAGACTGGAGTGCAGTGGCCGCTTCCGGCCACTGCAGCCTCGACCTGCTGGGCTCCGGCGATCCTTCCGCCTCAGCCTTCCAAGTAGCCGGAATTACAGGCATGTGCTACCACGCCCGGCTGATTTTTTTATTTATTGTAGAGATGAGGTCTCGCTGCCCAGGTGGGTCTCGAACCCATGGGCTCAGGCAGTCCACTCACCTCAGCCTCCCAAAGGTGTGGGATAACAGGCTGAGCCACCGAGCCCGGCTCATTTTGGTTCTTAAAGTTTCCTCCCAGAAGTAAGATCTACTACTTCTTCCCACATTTCATTGTCCAAAGAAAAGTTATAATGCTTCATAGAGTCAGAGAAGAGTAACTCTAATATATGTCCAAGAGAACAGGATTACTGGTGAATTACCTTTATAACTTCCACTTAAGGATTTTAGGGAGAACAACTGAGGAACAGCAGTCAGAGAGCCAGAAAGAGAACCCGGAGAATTATCCAAGGAGGATAAAGTATCAGAGAAGGATGGCCAATACAGCCAAATACTATTGAAATCCAAGCAGGTCGAATAGTGGAAAGAAGCTCCTGGATGTGGCAATTCGAGAGATTCCTGTATCCCTTGAGAGAGAAGTTTTAACACAACAATGATGAACAAAAGGGACGAGAAAGTAAAGAGGATGTGTTGAGGAAGTATCAACAATATTGTGGTCTCTTCTTTTGAGATCCATGGTTAGTAATGGAAGGAGAGGAATAAGATAATAATTAAGGACATCAGAATTAAGAGATCCTTTAAAATCCTAATTCTCGAATCGAGCATGGCATTTATACCCTCCCTCAAAGTTCTGTGTGATGTGCACACTTTGATGATGTTGCTTTTAATGTCTCCAAACACAGAGCCCTTCAGTGTGCCGTCGACCACAGTCAGGTGCTGGCCACTCCATGCCACCCGGGTTAAGTTGCTCAGTCTGAGTCGGAGCCATATTTCCTGTCTTAGCTGCAAGGATTCCCTGCAGGGTGACAAGTCGTATTGTTTTTTAATTGTGGTAAGAAATATATAACAGAAAAGTCACCATCTTAATTATTTTTAAGGGTATCGTTCAGTAGTTTACATTGTTGTGCAACAGACCTACAGAACTTTTTTGTTTTTAGATGGTTGATTAGGCATTGCATGGATTTGTTTTGTTTTTTCTTTTCCTTTTTTTTTTTTTTTTTTTTAGATTCAGGTATACATGTGCAGGTTTGTTACATGGGTTTATTGCATGACAGTGAGGTTTGGGCTTCTATTTAATAGTGAACCCAAAAAGGGAACTTGGTACCCAGTAGCTAGTTGTTCAGCCTGTTCTTCCCTCACCCTTTCTCCTCTTCCCCAGTGTTTGTTGCACTCTTCTTAATGTCTGTGTGTATGTCTGTGTTCAGCTGCCACTTACAAATGAGAATATGCAGGATTTGCTTTTATGTTTCTTATTAATTCACTTAGAATGATGGTCTCCAGCTGCATCCATGTTGCTGCAAAGGACATCATTTCATTGTTTTTTATGGCTGTATAGCATTCCATGGTGTACAACATTTTCCTTATCCAATCCACGGTTGATGGACACCTAGGTTGGTTTTATGTCTTTGCTGATGTGAATAATGCTGCAGTAAACATAGGAGCGCAAGTATATTTTTAGTAGAACAGTTTGTGCTCCTTTGGTTATTTGCCCAGTAGTGGGATTGCTGGGTCAAGTGGTAATTCTGTTTATCATATAGAATGTTTTTTTTAATAAACAGGAATTTATTAGGGGATAGGAAAGCCCCCAGCAGTGTGAGGGTTCCCAAAAGAGGGTTGCCCTATTTATAGTATAGAACTTTTTTTATAGTGCGGAACTAAAACCCATTAAATCATAACTCCCTATTTCTCCCTTCCCCCAGCCCCTGATAACCACTATTCTACCTTATGTTTCTATGAATTTGGCTATTTTAAATAGTTCATAGAACTGGAATCATATAGTATTTGTCTTTTCATGACTGGCTTATTTCATTTAAGAAAATGTCACCAAGTTTCGTCAACTCTGTGACATGTGATGGGAATCCCTTTTGAAGGTTGAACAGTATTCCAATATATTTGTTTATTTCCATTGATGGATACCTGGGGTGCTTCCGCCTCTCGACAATTGTGAGTCGTGCTGGTATAAACATGGGTTCTCAAATTTCTCCTCAAGACCTAAGGGTTATTTTGCATATATGGCCAGACATGGGATTGCTGGATCACATGACAGCTCTCCGTTTAGTGTTCTGAGGAATCCCATACTGTTTTCCATAGCGGTCACAACTTTTTACAGTCGCAGCAACAATGCACAAGGGTTTCAATTTTCCCACATCCATGCCAAGACAAATAATGCTTTTAATCTACAAATCAATGTGGGAGGGTCCTGGACTGACCGTCATTGACACAGATGTATGAATCTGTTTACTTGTAGTGCTTTTCTCCTGAAAGTGTGCGTTTCCTGAGAATCGCACTGACGGAAACCTTTCCTCATGCTCCCCTTTTACTCCCACACGATGTAGTCACTTATTCTTCCGTACAGTGTCTTTACTGAGTGTGTGCATTTATTCTAATTATCTCCTGGGGCTATAGCCAAGACCGTCATCCTTGCCTCACTGGCAGCCTTATGGGAAGGAAAAGCCTTGTAGAGAAAAGTACTGGTAGGGAGAGTTTAGACAGGGTAAGACACACATTCTTTAGCTATGCTATATGTTAGATGGATTGCTTTTAAGCAAGTGTTTATGTGGGTATGATATACATTTAGAAAAGCATGTGGATCATAGGTGAACACACCAGTGGAACCATCTTCCATATAGAATATCCAGCTCTCCAGACGACACCCCCCACCACCCCACCCGTGATCTCTCTCAAACATGACCTGGCCCTTCCTAGAGGTAATCATTGCATTGATTTGTATGCCTCCCAGTTGATTTTATCTGTCTTTTTACTTGATACACATGAACTTATACAGTATTCGCTTTTTTGTGAGACTGGGTTCTTCTGCTCAATGTTATGTTTGTGAGACTCATCCATATTGTACCTGGCAGTGGTTCATCGTGTACGTTGCTGTATACAATTCCATTGTACATCTGTACTGTAACTTGTTTACCCATTCTACTGCTGTCAGATGTTTGGGTTGTTTCCAGTTTGGGGCTATTACAATAATACTTCTGTGAACATTCTTGCTCGTGCCTTTTGTTGCTATGTGTATACATATTCCTATGGGATATGTAGATAGACTTTTATAGATGAACTGGGGACTGAACCACCATTTCTAAGATGTTTAATAGGAGAAAATGCACTTCAATTCCAGACAATCAAATTAATCTTGCAAAATCCAACCATTTGGAGTTAGTAAAAATCTTGTATTTAGAAGTCAGGTTTAACATATGAACAACTTCTGATTATATTTGCCATAGTAAAAAAAAATAGATAACTTATATTAAAGTTTTAGAAGTGTATTTAATGTGGATGCACAGTTTGATTCAGGACACTTTAGATAAGCAGGAAACAGCAGAGTGTGGAGTAAGGATTACTAGGGTAGGGTCAAGAGAGCTGGAATTATGAGTCTTCTTTATACACTAACTTTTGAAGATGTTAGTTTTTGACCCCTGGCATACACTACATTAGCATATAATAGACATCAAAATATTTTAAAATGTGAAAAACACACTGAAATGTTTATTTGTTTATTTATTCATATTTGTATATCTGATACATAGTATTACTGGCATATACAGATTCCATTCTCCCTTGGATAACATTTTAGATGTGAATCCAGAACCCTCCTCCATGAAAATCACCCAGGAATACATGAAAATGACAATATAAAACTGTAAACCTGGTACCAGAAGTAAGACTTTTTAAAGATTAAATCTATATGAATGCTACTTTCATAACTTTAAAATTCACAGGTATAGTGTTTACTTTTGTAATTTTTAAATTGTTCCTTTTAAGACTCAGAGTTAGCCAAAATACCCTGTACTTAATTTCATCATCATAATACTGTAAAAATTAATTTTTAGACAGTATAGCAGAAAAGTGCTTGTGTCAACAACAGTGCCCAGGACACACAGATGCTACCTGTGGTATCTCTGCTCCCCTCCCCGCCCCCCCCATACTGCCTCCTCCTTCAGATTCCTAGATGTAGGAGAGAAGCATTTTCTGTAGCCCTTGGTCCTCACTGAAGTTGCATTTCACTTCCTCCTGTATGGATTTTTTTCACATTGGTAGAATAGAGAGCTATGTAGTGAGCTGCCTTTTGTCATTGGAAGGTTTGAGTTTAAGGTACGAGTCCACTGCTTACCGACTTGGAACCTCAAACTCTCAAAAAGCCTCCATTTTCTCAGATTTAAAATGTTTTAAAAAGTAATAATAACTGTTCAGTGCAATCTTTGTGAAGAGTAAATGAGATCATGCCAAGGAAGTACTGGTACAACGTCTGACGCGTAGTGCTTGTTCAGTGAATACTTTTGAACACATAGTGCATCATGATGGTCTAACACCAGCACAAGGGACACTCTCTCTGTGGCTGAGAACACCTGTTATTGCTCCTTACCTGAGCTACACCCACAGAGGGGAGAGGGTCTCAGAAAGGCACAGAGTCCCCTACTGCTTCTTGCCCCCCTCCTGACACCCTCCATTGGGACATGCACACATGGATAGATTGTGCCATCCATGAAAAGTGGCAGCGAATGCCTTTCCATGGTTCAATTCTATTTTCTAACTCAGGTATTGGAGGATTGAGCTCATCCATCTTTATTTTCAGATGTTTTTTATTTAGCTAATTTTTCCATCATTTTTCTGCCAAGACATCCCATGCAGTTTTTATATACCACTCTTCAGTAATTCCTGTAACGTTCTTGAGTTTTATGAGTTTGCGGCCTGCCTGTCTCTAATTTTGGAGAGTCAATTGCACGAACCCCCTGCATTTGTGTAAACATCTTAAGTTATACATAATGAGTGTCAAGAGCATCACTAAATACCAAACACCAACAATTTCAAAGTAGATAATATTCTAAGACCAAACAACTTGTTGGTTTCTGTTTTCAGTGCAGTATTTTAAAAGATATAAAATTTTAGATATGATTCTTATTATACAGCATCTTAAGTAGAACCAGAATCTCAGTTTATTGAGATTTTCTATAATAAAAAATGTATATATAGTAAAGCAGTTACCCGTCTGGCAAAAAATAAAATAGCTCTTCCAACACAAACATCACATCACTTTTGAACATTTGACATCTGGGCATAATTCCATGGGTTATCTCTACTCTTCAAAGTCTATTAAAACCAATAATATGAGCAAATCTATCATTCAAGGAGACTTTTTATGTTAAAAGATTACAATGATGATAAATTGTTTTGTGTGGAAACTTTGACCCTACTGGAATATGTATTGCTGCTTTGCATATCTGTCAAACCTTTTGCTATATGCAGAACTAGCACCGATTATTTTGTTCAAAAATTGCTGAAGTATCTGAAATTCTGAAAAATGTATGAAGTGATAAATGTTTAGAAAGCTCCTGACATTTTGCCACTCAAATACTACATACTGTAATGCAAAATGACATATGAAGTTGTAGTTCTTTATAAGATGACAACTTATAAATTCAAGAATTCTATAACCTGTATCTTAATCCATGAAAATCAGAGTTTAAAAGGAATTGCGGGCAGACTGTAATTCAATCAGAGAGTGTGAGTATTTTCATCTATTAAAAATATATAAGATAAATGTGGCTATCTATGTTTAGTGTCTTTCTTATTATAGCATGCTTTTATATCAGTTATTATTAACAAAAGAATGTGGCACTAATAATAGAATGTCCTAAAACTATTGAATTTTTTTAAAACTCTGTCAGTTATATATAGTAATAGTGGACTTTCACTTTTCATGCAGCATTACACTAAATGAACTAATGGTTAATATGCTCTCCAATCCTAGCTGTTTATTTGTTTTATGCTTATTAATGTTTCCTTTATTTTTAGCCACAACAGTGTTTTCTTAGACTTTAAGAGTCTCGGAAAATACAAGTATTCCTAACTTTATCTGACAGATCCTGAGACCTGCTAGGTATCAGGCACTGCATCCCTGTACATATTTGCATCTCATAAGTGAAGTACAAAAGTGAACCAAAAGAGTCTTGGGAAAAAACACCCCAATACGGATAGGCTTCCTCAAGAAGCTGACACCTGCCATCTGAGCGAGGCACAGTTATTTCACTGTGGGCAAGAGGCATTGGAGGCAGGAGAGACAATCTGTATTGAGAAGCACCACGATCTAGTCACATGACCCCAAACAGTTCAGTAATCTGGACTCTAGACTATCGAAAGCACCTTTATAGGAAGAGCTGTCTTGCTTTGTGCCAGTTCTCCTTCATGTACCCTGTCTAGAATCATTGCAGCAATGAAATAAGGTAGTTTTAACAAGCTTCTGTTTTTTAAATAAACCTTACATCTAACAATATTACATAAATGCCCAAGACTAAATGCCGAATTAAGGATTAAACCACAATCTAACTGCATCTAAACCTCCTGCGTCAATTTAATTTTGTTCCTGCGTATATTAGACATAAAGGGTTTTTTGACAATGGTAGTAATCATACTGCTTCTCATAATGCTTTTTATACACTTAGGACTTTTTCCATTTCTCTGGTGTAGTCTAATGTTAGTGATTTAAATAATGTCAAAAAATGTCCCAAAAAGTTCTCTTTCATCATACAGTACTATAACCATTGCTGGGTTTTCCTGTTGCTATTTAGCTTTCCTTAGGGATTAGTTCTTAAACTATAGTCTGTGATGTACAAATAAATGTTTAGAAAGTGTTAATGGTTAATATGACAGGGACATATTTTTTTAAATGTTTTAGATAAATCAGGAAAAATTAAAAACAATATAATAAAACTTTAAATTACATTTATAATTTAAAACGTATAAGCTTATATTTATGTAGCCTCCTAGTTGTATGTTTGCTAAATATTTTAAACAAAGAAAATGAGTAAACACATTTATAACATTTTAGTAAATTTATAAATCACTCATAAATTTATAAAATTATCATATGCATGAAATTACCTGACACATATGCATGCTTATTAATCTGCACTATTGTTGAATTATATGTCATAAATCAAAGTGCCTCATCCTAAATTTGGAATATTCAAATTTTATTACATAGTATATATTGAAATCCATTCTGGTTGTTTCATATACCAACACATCTGTGAGACAAATTTTTGCTTTTGGCTTAACCTAAAGATGTAGCATCATGTCTCTTGGGAACCATTAGGTGTTGCCACCAAGTATTATAAATTTGGAAGTGACCTGTGGTCAAATAAGGTTGGCAAATGCTGCTGCAGAGTGTTTCAGCAGTGATTTAAATGATGGTGAAAAGTAGAACTCAGAGGAATGCGAGCACATAATGATTCACCCGTAAGAGTTTTCTGGTACCAATTAACTAAGTCACATCAGATCATTAGTAAAGCTGCCATATCGCACTGCATCGCTATGTAAACTAAACTTGCTAGAGAACTCTTTGTTTTCTAACTTTTGTTGTGCAGTTATCCCTGGTATTTCAGAAAATGAAAGTTTTGTCTTTATACACAACGCTTGCTATAACTGTGCTTACCATTTACTGTTGTCACTGAAGGCAGCAGCCCTTTAAAGGACCTGTGTTCTTTTCCCCAGCAATGCATCTCTTTGGCCTCAACTGGCAGCTACAGCAGACTGAAAATGACACATTTGAGAATGGAAAAGTGAATTCTGATACCGTGCCAACCAACACTGTGTCATTACCTTCTGGCGACAATGGTAAGAGAAAGAATTGTGTATCCTGTGTTTTTCTTTTCATATCACTTTTCCATAAATTTATTTTTACCCATGCTTACATCCAGTTTATATGGGAGAGGGAAAAGGTTTTGAAATTACAGATATCGTCTTTTCATGAGTGCCTTTTTTATTAATTTACTTGAAAGGTTGAAAATTCACATTTGTGTTAGAGAAATAATATGATTTTCTGCCTTCTGAGTTGATGGCTAGGCCTTTCTACCTCTGCCTCCTGCAAGTGTGTATTGAGTTTTATTTTTAGTCTGCAAATAGATTATAATTCAGTATGTCATCCCTTTTATTACCTTGGGTATGTTACGTTTTCTTCATTCAACTTGTATATGAGCTGGAATACTATACTAATTTTATTATAAAAGCTTTTAAATACAAAACACATTAAAGGATTATAATTTATTGACCTTTTCTTTGGTTGCCCTTTCTCTAAACCTTTAAGAGTTTGCACTTTGAGCTAACAAAGACTTTCAAATCAATTGACTCTGAATTAAAAATGGAATTTAAGTGACAGGAGAATACTGTATTTCATTTTTCCAAGATAAACACCCAGAAAATATATATCTATACATATGTATATTTATATTACAAATATTATGTGTTATTTGTGTGTGTGTACAAGTCTTGGCATTGTTATCCTCTGACATTTTGCAAAATGTCATAATACATGATATCTCAGAGCAACCTGATCGAGATACCTTTCTGTGTCACCTAATAAGTTATTTGTCTTTTAACATTCCCCTAGTTCTTCTTCCTCTTTGTCTCTCTTTTTGTTTTGTTTATTTGTTTTTTGATTCGGAGTCTCACTCTGTCACACAGGCTATAGTGCAGTGACACACTCACGGCTACTGCAGCCTGCACCTGCTGGGCTCAGGCAACCCTCCCACATCAGCCTTCCAAGTAGCTGGAACTACAGGTGTGGACCACCACGCTCGGCTAATTTTGTTTTTTTAATTTATTGTAGAGATGAGGTCTTGCCCTGTTGCCTGGGCTGGTCTCGAACCCCTGGCGAAGACAGTCCTTTCACCTCCTCCTCTCAAAGTGTTGGCATTACATGCGTGAGCCACCATGCCTGGCCTCTTCCTCTTTGTCTCTTACCTTGTGTATTTGTGTTCTGCTTTGACATCAGTATGTCCATCCTTGTGTGACGAGTTTATCTGAAGGAGGAGAAAGAAGTGATTACACATTTAATGAACATATATGTTGCTCTTTTACATGAGCCCATTGACTGTGACTAATACTTAAATTTTTTTCTTCGCCTACATTTTCTGTTGTATTGTAATAATACTTTAGGATACTTCTTTTTCTCCTTAGGGAGGTTGAGAAATTTTATAAAGCATTAGATTTTTATACTAATAATGAATGCTTCCCCCCATTAAACCTTTTCATATCAAGTTCTGCGTGTTACAAAAGACTATAAGCTGGTGAGTGACACATCATCCACCTGAAATAGACAGTGGCAGTCTCTGTGCAGGGAGCTAAAGTGACTGAAGAAAAGCTTTCCTATGCGAACCTGTAGGTGGGAAATTATTTCAATTACCTTAACTGTTTAATTGTTTTATATATTCATAACACGCATATGAACAGGTAACTACCCAGAAATTAAGACAATTTATTTTTGGCTTACATTGATCGGAATTTAGACTGTTTCTTAAACTGCATGGTTCCTGTGAAAATGATCAAATGGTGCTTATTAACCGCACTGGTAGGAAACTTTTTTTACAGACTTATGAAATCATAATTCTAATAAAGAGATAAATGCTTATTATGGACATTTTATTTAATTTACAACAACCTAACCTTTTATTGTGATTAAAAGGAAAGTAGAGTGTGGCTAATTAGTTTCACAGTCCTTAAAAAGCCCAGTTCGCGAAAGCTGTGCATTCAGAGATACTCCCACAGCCCTGGTGCTGGTTCCTGGTATTTTGCCAGGGATTACCTTTACTCACCTCAGCTCCCAGAAACCTATAATCAAATCCTTGCCCCTTCAGCTACTTTGCTTTGTAACTTTAGGCAGAGTGCTCCGTAGTTCAGATTTGCAAGACAATTTTAGGACAACCTTGGAATAGATCGTAGGATCATATCAGCCCAGATGTTTCAAAGAACATCACATGGATATGGCTTCAGAAATCTCTGAGGCTGGAGTCCTCTAAAACCGTAACTTTTAAGCCGTGATCATGACTGTGTAGAAAGAGGTGCAGGTTGGGTGTGATGGCTCACACCTGTAATCCCACTACTTTGGGAGGTCAAGGCGGGAGAATTGCTTGAGCTCAGGGGTTTAAGACTAGCCTGGGCAATATAGTGAGACCTCGTCTCTACAAAAAAATACAAAACACACAGTGATGTATGCCTGTAGTCCCAGCTACCCAACAGGCTGAGGCAGAAAGATCACTTGAGACCAGGAGGTCGTGGCTGCAATAAGCCGGGATCACGCCACTATACTCCAACTTGGGTGACAGGGTGAAACCCCATCTTCAAAATAAAAACAAAAGAAGTGCAAGTTATATCAAAGCCAACATACACATATGCATATATGTCTGAAATATGTCTCCCAAAATAATACCCTGGTTTTGTAAAATGCACCCAGGTCTTCTATTTTATTGTATTTCCCATTTTTAACAAATGCTAGTTGCAACCTACTAAAGTAGTTTCATAATTGCCAAAGGATTGTGGTCCACAGTTGTAGAAACACTGCTCTAGTAGTCCCCTTCTCCAAAAAGGACTGAAGTTTGCCCAGGTGATCATAGCCTGCATTGCATACATTTGATGTGCACTTCCAGAGCACCTGTATGTACATGTCAGCCAAGTACCTTCCTCCTAGCCATGTCAAGAAGCCTTCCACAAAGGAACAGCTAACAGATGTCCCAGAGTCAGTTATGCACACTAGAGAACTGACCTTCCCACCTTCTAGAAATATCCCTTCATGGAACAAAGGCTATCTCTGTCTGGGTTCCAACTTTGCCCAAAGGGTGGCCTAAACACTTGTCATTTACCATCTTTATTATTTCTTGAATGGCTCCCAAAATTCATAAGAAATTCTTGTTTCTGTTTTTCCAAGTAAATGTTCTTAATATTTCCAAAATATAGTACTTACAGACCTGGGGCACAGGGTGCCAGAGGGGACGCTATTTACAAGAAGTAAAGTAGCTACAAACCAATACCTTTAGGCCTCTTTGAATCTGCTGTGTCCTTGCACCTACACCCATGACTTTAGTTTTATAAACTATCCGGAGAAGCAGTTCATGTCATCTCTTTAGAAATTCTGGGAGATGCCAGGTGCAGTGGCTCAAGCCTGTAATCTCAGAACTTTGGGAGGCCAAGGTGAAAGGATTGCCTGAGCCCACAGGTTCGAGAACAGCCTGGGCAACTTGGCAGACCTCATCTCTACAATTAAAAAAAAAAATTAACTGGGCATGGCAGCGTGTGCCTGTAGTTCTGGCTACTTCAAGGCTGAGGCAGAAGAATCACCTGAGCCCAGCAGGTTGACACTGTGGTAGCTGTGAGTGTGTCACTGCACTCCAGCCTGGGCGATGGAGTGAGACTCCAACTCAAAAAAAAAAGAGAGAGAGAGAGAGAGAGAAATTCTGGGATATTACAACTGTTGAGAAAACCCCAGAATTCTGAACAAAGCTCACTCGGAGAATTAACCATACTAAACATAGTGAGAACATTACTTCACGGCTTCTAAATGTAGTACTCTTATTTATGCTGTCCTATTTTATTCTTATTTTATAAATATAAATCTAAGAAAAACTCACTGTGCTACAGGCTTAGTAAACTCTCTGCTTGCCTTTAAGTTAATACTGAACCAAAGCTTCTAAATGGTATTTAATATCTAAAAGAAGAATTTCTATTATATTCCATCATCCTTTTCTATTATTCCAGAAACCTTCTTTGACTATAGATTTTAGATATGCACCATCAGAAGTTTAGAGTCTTAGGCAAAACTCATGAAAATAGACAAAGTGAATAAGGAGGTAAGAATGAAATTTGTAGCTCAAACACTCTTTTCAGAAACTGAAATTATTCCCCAGGATCCAGGAATTCATTTAGCCTAATGTACTGGAAAGAATCACACAGGCCTACGCTCAAATCCTACCTAGCTCCTTCATTTATTTGCTTTGTAACCTTGAGCAAGTTACTCAACTACCCTCTTAGAGTCTCAATTTCCTCTCAAGTAAGGAGGGAGTGATAATACCTCTTTCCTCCTTCACCACCTTGAACGGTCTGGCAATCCTGCTACATTTCCCTTGCAAACTTCTCTCTCCCATACTTCTCAGCCACTATTCCAGATCTCTGTACTGTACTCAAAACTCTCTCTCAGCATTTGATCTTTCTTTCTATTAAAAAAAAGCCATCTTCAGAGTACACTCTCTTAATTTCTCATAAGCCAATCTTCATTCCTATGTGTATGCGGAGCTGCCCTTCTACCCTTTTCTCCCCATGTTTATGGTTAATCTCTCCATGAGTCCTCTTGATGCCATTCTGTCTGTCCAGAATCTCCCCATTCTATTGATAGTTGCCAGTGAACATTTGAACATTCTAGTCTATCACATTTGGGGGGAAAAAATGATCTCTTGACTCTGCCTCTGTATACAGTTCCAGCCTCTCTTTTTTCTTTGGACACAGTCTGTTTTGTCACCTCAGTCACTGTTTTGCTCTGCACCCACTTCTGTCACAGCCCGGCACTTCTTGCTCAAGATCATCTCCACCACCACCACCGCTGAAACCGATGTCTCCAGAGTTATCCATGGCTACATCAGTAGCACCAGGGCATGCACTTCACTCTTTATCGTGTTTGAGTTGTTGGTAGCATTTAACAGCTAACCTGTCCCCCATGCTTGAAGTATTCTTTTCCCTTAGCTTCTGTGAGACCACATTCACCTTGAGCTTCCTCCTGACTTTAACAGTGATGTTTGGTTGCCTCACCTCCCTCCATCCGATCCCTAAACACTGCTGTTCCTCAAGACTGCTCTTTCACATCTTCACTCTAGGTTCTCTCACCCACTCATCCAGTTACATTCTGTGTGCTCTTAATCTCTAAATTGATACATCCATGCAGTTGATCACTCTCCACAGCTCCAGATATCAACTACGTAAAATCTATCCAAGTGTCTCTGGAGCATCTCTACTTGGGAATCTTCCAAGCATCTCAAACTCCACGTGTCTAAAACTGAACCCATCAACTACTTTAGTTATGTATTGTTGCATAGCAAACCTTACCAAAACTCAGTGGCTTAAAAACAATCTGTTAATCATCTCTCATGGTTCTGTGAATTGACTGAGCCATCCTTGAACTCTTACTTGGAACTCTCATGCAGTTACTTTCAGATGTCAACTGGGTTGTCTGAAGGTTCCACGGAGCTGGAAGTCCCAGGTAGTTCACCCATGGCTGTCAGTTGATGTGATCTGTTGACTTGAGCTCACCTGTGGCTCACCTGGTGCACCTAAACATGGTCTTCCATGAGGCCAGGGCTTCTCATAACACAGCAACTGGTTCTGAAGGGGACTGTCAGGGGGAGCATTCCAAGAGACCCCGAAGGAAATTACAGGCTTCTTAGGACCTAGCATTGGCCATTTTAGGATATCATTTTCTTCACATTCTTTTGGTTATGAAGTCAGTAAGTTCAGCTCAGATTCACAGGAAGGGGAATTAAACTCCCTCTCTTGACTGGAGAAATGACAGGGACACGTTGCCCAAGAAATATGGAATGGAAGATATTGTTGTGGCCATCTTTGGAAAAGACAATTGCCACACCCTCTTTCTTTCCAAATTTTCCTCCCTTTCAGGGATTTCTAAACAGTTTCACTTTCTGTGGTTGCCATTACCCAATGTCAACCATGGCTCAAAAATATTAAGGTATTTTGAAAGAGAGATCACATTCATATAGCTTTTATTTTTATAATTGATCTGGTTTTTAGTTTTTTGTTTTTGTTTTGTTTTGGTTTTTTTGAGTCAGAATCACTCTGTCACCCAGACTGGAGTGCAGTGGCATGCTCATGGCTCACCACAGCTTCTGGACCACCTCCCGGACTCAGGTGATCCTTTCACCTCAGCCTCTTGAGTAGCTGGGACTACAGGCACACACCACCATGCCCGGCTAATTGTTTTGATTTTTGTAGAGATGATTTTTTTGTAGAGTCTTGCTATGTTGCTCAGGCTGGTCTTAAACTCCTGGGCTCAAGCTATCCGCCCACCTTGACCTCCCAAAGTGCTGGGACTACAAGCATGAGCCACCATGCCTGGCCGGTTCTGTTTTATTATTGTTGTTAACCTCTTCTTGTTCCTAATTTATAAATTAAACCATTACAGACATGAATGTACAGGAAAAAAACATGGGACATATAGAGTTCAAAGTTCAATACTATTCACAATTTCAGGCATCCACCGGGGGTCTTGAAACCTATCCCTGGTGGATAATGTGGGACTTCTGTATCAGGAAATGACATCATCATTCAGTTATCACCTGGTCCAGAAGTTTAGGAGTCCTATCTGACTGCTCCCCCTCTCACTTCCTGTATTTAATCAATCACCACATCCTTTCCAGTCTAATTCCATAGTATCTTTTGAATCCTGTCTTTTCTTCCCTGAATATAGAAGTCACCTTCTAGCTGTGCTGTATGTCTCCAATCTTGCTCATCCATTCTTCACACACAAATTTGAGATACCACTACTTCTCCTGACCCCCTTTAGTAACCCAGATACTAGTCTGGTGTCTTTAAGTGACTTACATGACTGTCTACAATCTGGCAGTGCATCACATCATGCTATCATCTTAGACACAATATAGAAAAGACAAAAGAATATAGACTTGTGAGTCAAACTGCCTGGTGGTGTATCCTAGTTCTGATCACTTACCCCTGTGTTGCTGGGGACAAGTTGTGTAGCTTCTTTGTCCCTAAACTGCTTCATCAATTAAAAAGGACTCTTTCAACTCATAGAATGATCTTGAGTATTCAGTGTAAATACTTTAAATGGGGTATAGTACATAGCAAATGCTTGAAAAATTGTGAATGGTTACTATTATTACTGTTAATGTATGCTGTCTTTGCTAGCATACAAGAGAGAACCCCCCCAAAGCACGAAATTTCCTTATAAAAAATTGTGTATTTATTCCTACATGTTTAAACTGCAGTCACCTTCAAAGTACTCTCCATTGGTGCAGTACACTTATCAACATTTTCTTTACACCACTCAAAACAATCCCAGCACTTTGGGAGGCCGAGGTAAGTGGATTGCAGGTTCAAGACCCGCCTGGGCAACTTGGCGAGACCTCATCTCTACAATAAATAAAAAAAAAAACTAGCCGGGTGTGGTAGAGCACGCCTGTAGTTCCAGCTACTCGGAAGGCTGAGGTGGAAGGATCGCCGGAGCCCAGCAGGTCGAGGCTGCGATGGCCGGGAGCGGCCACTGCACTCCAGTCTGGGTGACAGAGTGAGACTCCAACTCAAAAAAAAAACCAAAAAAACAATTTTGAACTTGTCAATTTTTATGCCTTGTTATGCTTCTGCCATTTTTTATTTCACCTTTTTCCACATTGGCGAAACATTTCCCTTTGCGGACTTTTTCATCAGAGAAACAAAAAAAGTTCCTTGTGGTGAGATGGGGCAAATAAGGAGGGTGAGGCATGGGAATCATGCCATTTTTGGTTAAAAACTGCTGAACACTCAGCACATGTGGGCAGGGGCATTGTCATGGTGGAAGCACCACTTACCTGCGTGCCGCACACAATTCAGGATGTGTCTTCTGCAAATTGTGATGCAACCTTCTCAAAACTTCCAGATAAAAACTTTGAATGACCATTTGATCCGGAGGAACAAATTCCAAGTATACTGCAAGAGGCCTGTCCTCCAAAAGATAATTCCAGTTTGGGGGGGAGGGTTCCCCACCTCACATTATTTGTTCTGTTTAAACAAAATAATTCCAATTGCCTTTATATTTTACATTATTGGTCATCATCTATCAATTTTCCTAACTACTAGACAACATTGGAGAATTCGATTTTATGGCAGGTTAAAGATTACCTTTGAATTGGAGAAATGGGACTAATAGGGTTGCAAGAGCATGGAGTTTTAGTCAATATTGTTTATAGTATTTGTGTTATTACAGAATATAATAGTTTCTTAATTAGATGCTATATTGATTTTGTCCATTAAACTATGTTTGCAAAGTAGTCATGTCTTATTTCACTTGGCTTGTGATATAACACTCTGCATCCATAATGTTAGGTTATGGCATGTGGTTGTTTATAAAAAGATATGTTCTGCCAGAGATCTTAAAGTCGGGTGTATGAATCCAAGGTTATGTCGTAGAATTGGAGGTTGGGCTATTGATTGTCTGCAAATGCTTAGCCTTACTTCCTGACATCTTAATTATTAGTTAGATGTTATCATTTACTCTCCTCAACAATTGCAGTTAGACTTTTACAGCTGAATTACTTTTCTGTCTTTCCATTTTAGTCATTACAGGCATGTTTACTCACATCAGAGGTAGGTGGCAAATTCATGACATGTATGGCAAAATATTTCGTATTTTGTATTTCTCACTGATTTTCTGATATTGCAAAATGATTTCCAAAGAGATACCAAATCTAATTACCAATATGACTTCAACTACTGTTTTGTTCTTATGGCATCTATAGTTGGTAAACTATTATTTAGAAAACATTTTTCAGAGTTCAAAGTACTCTGTTGAGGCCTTATCTGGAAAAATGCCACTCTACTGCTGGGTTTCCATATGAACTGGTTATCACATAAGAAGGAAAGGAATAACAATAGCTTCGCGCACGTGGTCTCTTTATGCTTTCACACTCTGCCAACTGTATTTTAAGACATTAAGACTGTTGTGACACATACTTACTGATGAAAGAAAAAAATCACAGCTAGTAGGTGAAAAGACTGCTAGTGGCTCCCACATTCAGACACAACAGGACACGTTGAAAAAACCCTTCAAGATGATACCCTATTGTGTTTGAAGACATGGTACATCTCACTCTTACTGTGAAGGCTTTAATTGGTTTGATTCCTAACCCACAAGCTTTGAGTTTAGAATAACTACAGGGCACTCTGTTGCCCTGTCTCTCTTTTTTCCTTCAGTTTTCCTCCTTTTTCTCTTCGTAAAACCTACAGACAACCTTAGTGTTTCCTATGATCATTCCCAGGTTCAGGCTGTAGGGCTTTATGGATGTAGTGATCTCAGTAAGGGAGGATACAGAGCCCTAGAACTGGCCTTTTTTTATTTCCTCTGAAGCCAAAGTTTTCTGGAATTCAGGACATGATGAAAGACTTCTGTGTCCAGGCTTTTATCTAAGAGACTGATGAGCTTCAGAGGAAAAGGTTGTGCAAGTATTTACAAGTTTATCAAACTGTGTCAATGGCCCACTGACTTCCAGGTGTGTTTACAATCAATAGAGAGCATTTGAAAATGCTAACAGGAATGACCACACTTGACTCTGCCAAATGAGAGAAGGCCTGTGACTTGAAAAGTAACAGTGGAGAATTTAAAGACAAAGCCCCTTCACAAATCTAGTCCCCTGATATTTAGACTAGAGGCTTCGACTGGGATGCTATACTAATCTAAGCCACTGTTGCAGTGGATTTTGGAGAGAAAAATCAGTGATGTCCTTATACCTCTACATCGCTGATTAGAATGAGAGGTCAGGTCTACATTTTCCTCTTAGAAAAGACACATTCTAAGACTTTAATTCAAAAGAAATTTATTCTAAATAGTGTAATAACTTGAAGCAAATAGAAGTTGACAGGCACTTAGAGATGAGATTCATATTTCATGGGAAAAGCTAGAATAGATCAGTGAGCTTCAAGCTATTTTACTTGTGCCCTCTTAAACAAATATCTATACACATTTAAATTAAAGGTTTTATTTCCTGAGACAATATTATAATTTTTTTTTAAAAACCTGGTTTCTTCTGTATTAAATTATGCTTACAATTATTAGTTGTACACATTTAACGGAAAGCAACCTAGTTATTATATAAATATGCTGAACATTTTGATAATTATGAAACAAAAAAAGTGAAAATGTCTTTAAAGTACCTCTCTGAATGAGATGAATGGGGACTTTTTTCAAATAGCTCATCTATTTATAGATGAGTATTACTTATAAGAATAAAATAAAATTCAGTATCAGTTCTAATCCTGTTTTCTTTTTTTATGAACATAAACATAAGAAAACTTGCTATAAAATAAGTCAGTGGAATATAAGGATTTTTTTTTAAGTGATGCTGTTTAATTCTTTGAAATCCTTGTTAGTCATATGTCAAAAATCACATCGTGACTTATTTCTCAAAAGTGTGGTTAGTGGTCTATTAGCTACCCATTCCATCACATTTCTCTTTTAGTTTTACAGAAAGCAAAGTCTCGGCAACTACTTACTTTGAAAAAGATTTGTAGCCGGGCTCGGTGGCTCAGCCTGTCATCCCGCGCCTTGGGAGGCTGAGGTGAGTGGATCGCATGGGTCCACGGGTTCGAGACCCGCCTGGGCGGCGAGACCTCATCTCTACAATAAATCAAAAAATCAGCCGGGTGTGGTAGCGCGCACCTGTAATTCCGGCTACTCGGAAGGCGGAGGCGGAAGGATCGCCAGAACCCGGCAGGCCGAGGCTGCGGTGGCCGGGAGCGGCCACTGCACTCCGGTCTGGGTGACAGAGTGAGACTCCAACCCAAAAAAAAAAAGAAAAGGATTTGTTACACAGTTTTTAGAGTTTTTTCATTTCTCAGTTTCTGTGTAGCATACCAAGAAAGACTTTTCCAAGCTTTAGCAAAATACCGCTTATTTCACCTATTAGTCTTTTACTTAGCGGTCCGTTGTTTCATCTGCTATACTCAGAATGGGGTAGCAGATGGAACTATTGTTCATATTAATTCCCCATTGATATTATAGTTTTCAAATGCTTTCATCTTACTACAGGCATACCTCCTTTTATTATGCTTTTTAAAATAACACTTCACAGATACTGCATTTTTTACAGATTGCAGACTTATGACAACCCTGTGTCGAGCAAGTCTCTTGGCACCATTTTTCCAACCTTTGCACAAATCTTTGATGCTATTATTGTAATTGTGTTTTGTTTTGTTTCTGAGTCGGAGTCTCACTCCATCACCCAGGCTGGAGTGCAGTGGCACACTCACAGCCACCCCAGTGTCAGCCTGCTGGGCTCAGGCAATCCTTCAGCCTCAGCCTTCCAAGTAGCCAGAACTGTAGGTGCATACTGCCACGCCCGGCTAATTTTTTTATTGTATTGTAGAGACGAGGTCTCACCAAGTTGCCCAGGCTGGTCGCGAGCACTGTCATTGTTTTGAGGCCCCACAAACCACTCCCATGTAACATGGCGAACTTAGTAGATAAATGTATGTGTTCTGACTATTCCACTGACTGGCTGTTCTCCCTCCATCCTACACCCTTTCTGCCCTGTGGCCTTCCTCTTCCCTGAGGCACAAAAATATTGAAATTCGGCTAAGTAATAACCTTACAATGGCCCCTGAGTGTTCAAGTGGAAGGAAGAGACATGTATCTCTCATGTTAAATCTAAAGCTAGAAGGGAGCCGAGTGAGGAAGACATGTCTCAAGCAAGATAGGCCAAGCGCTACGCCTGTTGCACCAAACATCTAGCCAAGTTACAAGTGCAAAGGAAAAGTTATTGAAGGAAATTAAAAGTGCTACTCCAGTGAACACGTGAATGACAAGAAAGTAAAACAGCCTAATTGCTGATACAGAGAAAGTCTGAGTTTTTGAGGTAGAAGATCAAAGCAGTCACAACATTCTCTTAAGCCCAAGACTAATCCAGAGCATGGTCCTAACTCTCCTCAATTATATGAAGGCTGAAAGAGACAAGGAAGCTGTGGAAGAAAAGTTGGAAGCTAGCAGAGATTGGTTCATGAGGTTTAAGGACAGAAGCCTTCTCCTAACATAAAAGTACAAGGTGAAGCCACAAGTACTGATGGAGAAGCTGCAACAAGTTATCCGGAGGATCTAGCTAAGATCATTGATGAAGGTTTTCAGCAAACAACAGATTTTCAGTATCGATGGGAACAGCCTTCTATTGGAAGAAGATGCCATCTAGGACTTTCATAGCTAGAGAGGAATAGGAGTTGCCTGCCCGTCAATGCTATGTGCTTCAAAGGACAGGCTGACTCCCTTGTTGGACGCAAATGCAGCTGGTAACTTTAAGTTGAAGCCAGTGCTCATTTACCATTCCAGAAATCATAGGGCCCTTAAGAATGATGCTAAATGTACTCTGCCTATGCTATAAAAATGGAACAACAAAGCCTGGATGACAGCACACCTGTTTACGGCGTGGTTTACTGAACATTTTAAGCCCAGTGTTGAGACCCAATGCTCAGAAAAACAGATTCCTTTGAAACTATTACTGCACTTGGCAATGACCTGGGCACTCACAAGCTCTGATGTAGATATACAAGGAGGCTAATGTTCCCGTGCTTGCTGACACAAAATTTATTCTGCAACCCATGGATCAAGGAGTAATTTCAATTTTCAAGTCATTATTTAAGAAGTACACTTTGTAAGGCTATAGCTGCCATAGATGAATCTGGGCAAAGTAAACTGAAAACCTTTTGGAAAGGACTCACCATCCTAGATGCCATTAAGAACATCTAAGATTCGTGGGAGGTCAAAATATCAACATTAGCAGGAGTTCGAAGTTGATTCCAACCCTCATAGGTGACTTTGAGGGACTCAGGACTTCATTGGTGGAGGTCAATGCAGAAATGCTGAGAGTAGCAAGAGAACTAGAATTAGAAGTGGAGCCTGAAGATGGGACCAAATTGCTGCAATCTCACGATAAACCCTGAATGGATGAAGACTTGCATCTTATGGATAAGCAAAGAAAGTCTGAGGTGGAGCTGACCCCTGCTGAAGATGCTGTGAACACTGTTGAAATGACAGCAAAGGATTTAGAATATCCCATAAACTTAGTTATAAAGCCCAGCAGGGTTTGGAAGGATTGACTCCATTTTGAAAGAAGTTCTTCTGTGGGTAAAACGCTGTCAAACAGCGTCACATGCTACAAAAAATATTTTGTGGAAGGAAGAGTGAATCACTGTAGCAAACTTCATTGTTGTTTTGTGTTTTTTTTGGTTTTTTTTTGAGTCGGAGTCTCACTCTGTCGCCCAGACTGGAGTGCAGTGGCCGCTCCCGGCCACCGCAGCCTCGACCTGCCGGGCTCGGGCGATCCTTCCGCCTCAGCCTCCCGAGTAGCTGGAACTACAGGTGCGCGCTACCACGCCCGGCTGATTTTTTGATTTATTGTAGAGATGAGGTCTCGCTGCCCAGGCGGGTCTCGAACCCTCGGGCTCAGGCAATTCACTCACCTCAGCCTCCCAAGGCGCGGGATTACAGGCTGAGCCACCGAGCCTGGCTCTTGTGAACATTTTTATATGTCTTGGGAAATCAGAAAATTTGCGTGACTCGCCTTTGTGTGATATGGTTTTATTGTGGCAGTCTGGAACCAAATCTGCTACGTCCTCGAGGTATGCCTGTATGTGCTTTAAATACATATGTTTCATTAGCTCATTTAATTTATGGAAAATACCCACCATATAATTTAACTGTCTTTTTGTCAGAAAAAGCTTGACTTATTTTTTCAGTTCAAATAAATTAGCTTACATTTTGTTACCATTATCTTCGTTCTGAATTCCTGCTCTAAACAGATAGATAAAGAGATAAAGCACAAACCCCTGCCATAGCTTGACAACTGGAATAAAGAAAGTCCCACTGCATTGAGTATTTCTTACCTTATTTGACATGCACTTTGTAAGCATGAAACTCTTTTGCATGAAAAGAATTTTTGATAATAGTTGGAGTGGGTAATAGGGTCATTAAAAATGTTACATCTGACTTCAAAACATGCCAGTAGTCCTAAATGCCCCATTTTAAAATTCCACATCTTGCCCTTGATGGAGATATGTATGTGACAGGGAAAGACATGGAAGGCCTACGATGGGCCTATGGTGTCTGAAATAAAAGCAGCTTCTCCAACAAAAATACTTTAAAGGTTGCCTTTGTCTGGTATACTGGAAGCTTTGTGCTCCAAAACAGTGTGTCATGGTATGATTTGGGGTGTGTAAGAGGCATGCCTTTCTGGTGTAGAGAAAGTCTGCATGAGGAAGTAGAGGTTCCAGTAGTAGAGTAGTTGAGGTTCTAGGCATTAACTCCTTGAAATGAGCTTCTCCTCTCCTCACTGAAAAGTCTTACTGTATCCTAGGGATGTGACTACCCTTGTTTGAAGTCTCCTAGGTTCAATGATATCCACAGGCACTTGAACTCTAAGATATAATATAATGTTATGATTAATCAGGCTTTTTCATTACAGGGAGATAAAAAGAGTATTACATCTACTGCTGCCCCACTCAAGCACATTCTGTCAACCTTGGTTCTTTTGTTTTATAAATGAAGAGCACTCTAATGAAAGAGAGTCACCTGTTAAATTAGCTATGGGACTAACTGGATAAGGAGACACATTTATTGACACAACAATGCGTCCTCATGTCATTTCAGTGAGAAAGATTTTTAACCCCCCCAAAATTAATATATGAAGAAAGCAGCAAAGCAAAAATACTGTTTTAAAAAGCTGTTAAACTGCTTTGAGACAGTGAAAGCTGAAAACCTTGAAATCAGAACTTGATTATTATTACCAAAGCGAATTCTCGTGGGTAAAGGTAATATTTTGAAAAAAATGTTGTGGTTTAGCACCAGTTTATGCTTACCAGCTTTCAAAGCACAGGTATGCTGTTAAAACTGCTGAAAACCGTTTATAGCAGCAATATACAGGATCAACACCAAGAGTAAATTAAATTTCAGAAACTTCAAATAGTAATGATAGAACTTGTTAATAACAGTAGAATATAATAACCTTAGAAATGTATTAACTTAGCCGGGCTCGGTGGCTCAGCCTGTCATCCCGCGCCTTTGGTAGGCTGAGGTGAGTGGATTGCCTGAGCCCACGGGTTCGAGACCCGCCTGGGCAGTGAGACCTCATCTCTACAATAAATCAAAAAATCAGCCGGGCGTGATAGTGCGCGCCTGTAATTCCAGCTACTCAGAAGGCTGAGCCGGAAGGATGGCCAGAGCCCAGCAGGTCGAGGCTGCAGTGGCCGGGAGCAGCCACTGCACTCCAGTCTGGGCGACAGAGTGAGACTCCCAACTCAAAAAAAAAAAAAAGAAATGTATTAACTTGATTAATAAGTCCAAATAGAAACCATATCTATATTTAAATATGACAAGTATGCTAACAGATCTTAGTGTGGGGAAAACTACTAATCTATTCACTATTTTTTAAATAGTTGTTTTTGTTTTTTGTTTTTTGAGTTGGAGTCTCACTGTCACCCAGACTGGAGTGCAGTGGCATGCTGCCGGCCATTGCAGCCTCGACCTGCTGGGCTCCGGCGATCCTTCTGCCTCAGCCTTCCAAGTAGCTGGAACTACAGGCACACACTACCACACCTGGCTAATTTTTGATTTATTGTAGAGACAAGGTCTTGCCAAGTTGCCCGGGCAGGTCCCAAGCCCATGGGTTCAGGCAATCCACTCGCCTCGGCCTCCCGAAATGCTGGGATTACAGACTGAGCCACCAAGCCCGGCCTAAAAATAGTTTCACTGACCTGGATTTAAAAAATGTGGCACATATACATGATGGAATATTATGCAGCCATAAAGAAGAACAAAATTATGAACTTCACAGCAGCTTGAATGGATTTAGAGTCTATAATTACTCTGTGATTTATCACAGAAACAAAGAACTGAGTACCACATGTTCTCACTCATAAGGGGACCCTGAACATTTACCATAATACTATAAGAAAGGGTTTGGCAGTAGCGGATTACTACTGGGGAGGAGAGAGGGTACATAACATCAGTAAGAGTGCCTGATCTCAAACCAGGCGAAGAGCGGACCAAAGGGAGGCCCAAACTTTACCTGTACGATGACCACTTCTATACCTAATCCTGAATTGTACCCCACGTCTCTAAAATATAATAATAAAAAATAAAAAATTTTCATGTGGAAGTCAGCAGAAAAAAAAACCTTACAAAGAATTTCTTATAAATTATAACATCATGAATGTTATGTTATAGTATCCGGCAGTTTGTTCAACAAAAACTGATCATTCCCTCCTTATAAAAATAAGCAGAACTCTGTGCCCTAAAATTATAAGTAGATTCTTTAGTTTAGTTTAGTGAGTTAATATATCTGATTTTATATGAAATGGACAAATCAATTTGTAACTTAATAATTTAAAATAGTATCCTTGTTTTCATAAAAAGCAAAGATTTTGCTGATGATGATATAAAACATGTTTTTTTGGAATTATGCAGACCTTGATGTGAACCTTTACTGCTCACTTCGGGCACATAGTTTACTTCTCTGAGTCTTCGTTTCCTCATCTCAAAACGATACCAACCTCATAGAGTTGTTTTGAAATTAAAAATATGTAAGTGAAACTACCCTGTCCCGTTGTAGGTTCTCAGTAAAGATTAGTTCCATTTCTTTCCTGACCCCTTAAATCTTCTCAATAAAACCTAGCTGATGACAAATGTTTGTTCCTTTGCAGAAGCACCTAAATGGAAAGTAAAAACTGATCTCATATATATACTTTCAGGGGGAAAGCAGGATTTATTGAGAGGACAGAAGAGCTCTCATAGTGGGAGGGGACCTGAGGGGGTTTCCCTGATCTTATATTTTAAAATGTAAAGCAAAACATCTGTTTAAATAGAAAGCAAAACAATCTGGGTGGTAGGATTATGGGGTTTTTTTTTCTCTTTTTATTTATCCATGTTCTAATTTTACTAAAATAAACAAGTAGTACTATTATTTAAAAAAATACATATTTAAGATTCCTGGCTGAGTGCATTGGCGCTTGCCTGTAGTTCAGCACTTTAGAAGGCGGTGGGAAGATTGCCTGAGCTCAGAGGTTCAAGACCAGCCTGGGCAACATAGCAAGACCCTGTCTCTACAAATAATTAGTTGGGTGTGGTGGCGCATGCCTGCTGTTTCAGCTACTTGAGAGCCTAAGATGGGACAACTGCCTGAGCCCAGGAGGTGGAGTCTGTGGTGAGCCATGATCATGCCTCTGCACTCCAGCTGGGTGTTAGAGTGAGACCCCAACTCCAAAATACATATGTGGGTGTGTGTGTGTGTGTGTGTGTGTGTATGATGCACAGTTTATAATCGAAGAGTTGATACATGAAAAAAATTACTATAACTCAATTTTGAAATTTTATTCCTTAGAGCATTTTATATGGCTATATTGGTTCAAGAAAAATAGACCTGATAGCTGAAGGGTCCTTATCTGCCATGATCACGGACACTGGGAAAGCAGAGGAAGAGAGATTGTAAATAATGTCTACTTACAAAGCTTTCTTGCACAGCCCCCTTCTCTCCCCTTCCAGGCTTCCTACTCTACTGCACCTTAATGTTCTCGAAACAGTATTCCATTTCACCTTTAGCCTGCTCAAAATATTTAGTGAGTCTCCATTTAGTGATAGCTGTCCTTTGCAACTGGTGGCACATGTGTGTCTTTGTAGGATGTAGTAATCCAGGTGGAAAGCAGTCCTAACATTCGCCAGTAATATGCTCTCCCTCAAACGTCACTTGTATCTGTAAGTGTGAATTAGTTGTGAATTGCTTCAGACCCTATCAGCCGCAAACTGGTCTGTGATCAAAGGTCATATTCCTTCATCATCCTGAATCCTGTTTTTCTTCATTACACACACACACACACACACACAAAAGCAAGTGCCTTTGTGCCAATGAAATGCAATGTACCTACAATAAGTCTTCTTCAAGTATATATTTTTTAACATACCATAAATGATATGCATATTAACAGGATGCTAGTAAATACAGAAGGTGCCCCAAAATGTATACACATTACAAGAAAGGAAAAACTGTGTTAAAATTCAAATACTGCCAGACACAGTGGCTCATGCTTATAATTCCAGCACTTTGGGAGGTTGAGGTGAGAAGATTGCCTGAGCCCACAAGTTCGAGATCAGCCTGGGCAACTTGGTGAGACCTCATCTCTACAATAAATCAAAAAATTAGGTAGGCATGGTGGCATGTGCCTGTAGTTCCAACAGGCACTGGAAGGCTGAGGCAGAAGGGTCACCTGAGCCCAGTAGGTCAAGACTGCAGTGGCCATGAGTGTGCCACTACACTCCAGCCTGGGCGACAGAGTGAGGCTCCAACTCAAAAAAGAAAAAAAAATTGTAATACTCCATATATACTGATAACAAAAAATGAATGCAAGTCATGTTTGACTTCTGCAATTACAAGCGGTGCTCAGAGGGGTTACCGTCAGTGACCTGACACTTCTGATTATGGTGAAAGCAATACATAGATAACATCTCTTAAAATGTGTATACATTTGGGGGCACTCCTGGCAATGCATTTTCAGGACAAAGAGTGTGATTGATTGTACTTTTTGATAGAGTGAAAATACAAAATACAAAAAAGCACTAACAAAGTATAAAGACCCTATTCTTTAACCTGGTATTCACAGCCCTCCACACACAGGGGACATTTCCCTTTCCAACCTCATCTCCTGTGACCCCCATGACAAACCCTCCTGAGGTTTACAGCACCTCCTGAAGGCCACATTCTGCACTAAGTGCTCCCTACATTGCACAGCATAATCCTTAAAGACGTCCAGTGATTGCGTTGCTATCCTGGTTTTCTAGATGAGGTTTAGTATCTTCCTAAGGTCACACAGCTAATTAGATCCAGGTTTGCCTGACTCCAAAACCAGTTTTCTAGACTTCTCCTCTAGCCAGATGGGTGTCTCTGCTTACCTTATAGCTGTCCAGTCCCTCTGCCATGCTTGTGAGCATGATGTTAGCCCAGCCGGTAACTCCATCCAGGTGTCCTTCAAAGTTCGCCTCAGAGCTAACTCGACTGTGAAATCTTTCAACCTCCAGCCTACAGTGATAGCACCTCCCTCTAATCCTGATTCATATTTTGCTTTAGGATGTCATTTAATGTATCCGTTTGTGGGTGTTGTCCCCAGTCAGGCAGTTGCTATGTGATGACAGAAGCTATGGAAGCCAGAATAGATCATCTCAAGATTCTACTCTTTGGTTTATATTTTTCTATCTTTTTAAAATAAATTTAAAAAGAGAGACGAGGTCTCACTGTATTGCTCAGGCTGGTCTCAAACTCCTGGGCTCAAGTGGTTGATCCTCCCACCTCAGCCTCCCAGAGTTGTGTTTCTTTTTATCACCCATAGTGCTGTCCCTAGCAGACACTAGGTAAAATGAATGCAGTATGAAACTACTAACTCCCTCAATAGTTAGAGGACTGTCTCTTCTGTCATTAAGACAGTCTACAACTCTCAGATGTCAAATCAAGTGCCCTAGTCGACAGAGGATGATTTGCCCAGTTTCATTCTGTTACTCAGTCTTCCTGGGCCTTTCTGTGTCAGAGACATTGGGGTGCCATCTCCACTTATGGCAAACTGAAGAACTTCTATCACCATGCCCCTGAGAATAACGGAGAAAGAATCTTGGCAAAGACGGCAAAGGGGAACCCCATGCCAAAAAGGAGGAGTCTTGCGTCTGTCTCCTAGAAGCAGGCTGTGCAGGAAGAGAGGAGATGGCCTCTAAGAGGCGGCAGAGATCCAGGGAGCAGAGAGGTTCTGTTCCTATAAATTCAAGGTCACTTGAAGTCTAGTTAACACCATATGCCCACTAAAGCAAAAAGTGAGTTGAAAATGGGAGCTGTGACAGCCCACTTGAAAAGCTTTGCGAGAATGGAAGCTTTTCCCTACTTACCTTCTCACAGTGTCACCATTAGTCCTTCTCTTCCAGCATCTGATTTTTCATCTAAGCTAGTATATAGTTCAGAGAGGACTACATGAATCAATGCCATTGATTGGTTTTGTTGTGTGCTTAAGGACTGATTTGGAAATCTTGATTCATAATCCATTCTGCCTTAATTTACATTTTGCAGTGTTATGGGATGTTTAGAATGACTGGCAAGTACCAGGTCTCTTCTCTTCCAAGAAATAACAAGACATATCATTTGTAAGATAATTATGTTTCAAGTGAGAAAGAAAGACTGTAGGTGTGAAAGCAGCTTTAGTAATAGGCATATCTTTGGGGAAGTAAAAGGATTTTGACTTAAGTATCTTCAAGAATGAGTTAAATCAGAATTAGTATAAGCAACAATGTCTAGCAAAAATACTTTTAAAGTGAAAATTTTATGAGAGCATTGTATCAGAAGAAGATGAAATACATGAGCATTTTGTAAAAAGAACTTTTTCAAAAAAGTTCAAAAACCTGTTTTTGTTTTGTTCTTTTTAAAAAATGTTTTGTTCTTCATCCATGGATCTCTTACATCCAGGAAAATTAGGTGGATTTACACAAGAAAATAACACCATAGATTCCGGAGAACTTGATATTGGCCGAAGAGCAATTCAAGAGGTTCCTCCCGGGATCTTCTGGAGATCACAGCTCTTTATTGATCAGCCACAGTTTCTTAAATTCAATATCTCTCTTCAGAAGGATGCATTGATCGGAGTATATGGTCGAAAAGGCTTACCACCTTCCCATACTCAGGTAAGAGTAGGCTTTGTCATGAATAAAATGAACACTGCTAGTTACATTTCTTTAAGTTATTCTGTGTCTTCAGTTTCACTGTTTGGTTAACTGATCACTTTTTAATTGATCATTTACAATAGAAAGAATTTTGGATGTAAGTAACACTTATTTGGAAGTTTTTAAACTCAGTAATAGGAAGAACAGTATTTTCTTCCTGCCTTGCTTTGATCATCATTGACTGATTAAAATGTACTAAATTTTGTGAGTAATTTAATGAATATTGAACATTATCTGAGCATTTATTAAAATACCATGGACTTTCTAAAAGGGTTTTACAAAGATTCTATTATAATTTCAGATTATCTTATTTTTCATGCACTAGGTGCATTACATATTCATCTCAAACATATATTCATTCTGATCAAAATGTACATTTTAAAATTTGTGCCAGATTTACTCTTTAGAGAAGAAATTATGGGAACACAAGCATAAATGTGATGGCATGAATTTATCAACCCAAACCTCCATTTCTCATCTGAATGGTGAATACTGAGATAGACAAAAGAGCTTTCATATGATCATGTTAGTATGAAACTCAAAACAATTCAAATATCCTTAATAACAAAGAAGTTTAAAGTCAATTCCCTTGCACATAAATTCCCTCACAGTAACAATTGCAGGTGAAGAACTGCTGTCAGTTTCATAGGCTTCTTCAGAATCTAATACAGTACTGGGTCAGAGTGTATAAATTGGGAATTATAGCTTAAAATAGGTTCCATAAATTATTTAAATTATCTACCATAAAACTGGAACTGACACTTTCCAAAATCAACTATAAGTTAATTAATAGAGAAATATTTAAAATATAGTCATTGGTTAATTAAAATTGACAATTGAATGAGCTTAAAGTTGTATTTGGTAATCAGTTTATTTACCCATGGAATTTCATGCTGATTGAGTTTGATTTATAAAATAAGGACTGGAGAATTTTCATGCATGCTTTATATTATGTAATTTGAGATAAATGCTTTTTTTAATAACCTAAGGAAATAAATTATGAATAAGAGTTTTCAGAAACTAATAATGAAAATGTATCTTTAAAGAAAGATGAGTAAGAAAATTTCAACATGCTTTCTCTAATGTTATCATGGACATGATCCATATACATATATATACATATGTATATATATATGACTTTGGAATGTTTGAATTCAGGCTTTAGTGTTTTTAATTCTTTTGCTTGAAATTTTTTATATCTATATTATTAAAGTAAATTTTCTCAATCCTTGCACATCAAATACTTTATATTAGGTACTAGCGTCTACTTTTAAATTTTGGATTTGATTTAAGTTCATGTTATAGGTGACACCGACTAGGATTTTCTTAACTGAAAGAGGGCCTCTATAACTTTAATTAGAGTAGATAGATTTGCATTTGTAGCAATTGTCCAATGAAATATAAAAAATATTTTCCACTGAAACCACATACATGGTTAAATTATTTGTATGTAATTCAAGAAACATACCTTTAAGCTGAGCACCAACATTGGACATGCAATTTATAAATTCCAGAAAATAATTTCCGATCTACATTGTCTCTTGTATATACTTGAAAGGTGCATTTCAAGATTTAGGGTTGACTCTTTGCCCGTTATATATAACATATAAGACTAGAGAAATAAAAGGTACAGTTTCAGGTTTTGTCATAATTCTTCTAATATTTAAACACAATGCACGTGATACTCTCTTTTCTTTCCCACCACAATATATGTGTTTAAGTAGGTTATGCATTTTCTTAAGCTTCACAGTCATTATAGTTTCTTCTTCTGGTTTATTCAGGATCAGCAGAGCAAACAGCTCTTTCTGAGTTCAGTGTTTAAACATGAAATATTCTATAAAGCAGCCCAAATTGAACATTTCTCTGTTTCTGGGGAACGTTAAATAAATCAACCTGAAATAATTAAAATCGGCCAGCCATTCAGAATAGTCACTGGAGTTTTGAAAGTCTTTGTGACCCTTTATAAATCTGTCCGTCTGATTGTTGCCAAGGAATCAATTGACTTTCTTCTCCCTGATGCCTGATTCACTCTCCTGGACAGTTAGAAGCCTAAGGAAGCAATTCAAGTTTTACGGTTAAGTGTACTGTGGCATTTTAGTGCATTACATGATGGCTCTTTGGAATAGGAGTTGGAAACCTGGGTTCCAAGCACATCTTTCCGTTTTTGACTTTGTGACTTTGCACAAGTCACTTCTCTGAACCTCAGTGTCTATCAGTAAAATGAGACCATTGGATCCAGTCATCCCTAAAGACTCTTCCCCCTCTGTATCCTTATGATTTACTGTGCTATCACCAAAAAATTAATTTAAGAATACAGTTAAGTGGCCAGGCTCAGTGGCTCAGCCTGTAAACCCAGCAGCCCGCGGGCTCGAGACCAACCCGGGAAACTTGGCGAAACCTCATCTCTACAATAAAATAAAATCAAAACTTAGTTGGCTGTGGTAGCATGTGCCTGTAGTTCTGGCTACTTGGAAAGCTGAGGCCGAAGGATCGCCTGAGTCCAGCAGGTCAAGGCTGCGGTGACCATGATCATGCCACTGCACTCCAGCCTGGGCAACAGAGTGAGACTCCAACTCAATAATAATAATAATAATAATACAGTTAAGTATTCATAGATCCTGGGCTCTCATCATTTTAATAACAAAATTAAACTGAACATACAGTTTAACTGTTCAGAAGTGAACCACCAAGATACTTTTTTAAAAATCTATGTTTTTAAATAGTCTATTTGATAATCACCACAAACACAACAAACATGGGCAAACTTCTATTGATTTTACAAAGGATCTTGTTAATTAATACATTGCAGTTTAAAGAAACCTTAAATTAGAAAGATTTTTAAAGCATGTGTATTTGGTAATAGTAAATCATAAACAGCCGGGCTCGGTGGCTCAGCCTGTAATCCCACGCCTTTGGGAGGCTGAGGTGAGTGGATTGCCTGAGCCCGCGGGTTCGAGACCCACCTGGGCAGCGAGACCTCATCTCTACAATAAATCAAAAAATCAGCTGGGCGTGATAGCGCATGCCTGTAATTCTGGCTACTTGAAAGGCTGAGGCAGAAGGATCACTGGAGCCCAGCAGGTCGAGGCTGTGGAGCGGCCACTGCACTCTAGTCTGGGCGACTGAGTGAGACTCCAACTCAAAAAAAAAAAAAAAAAAAATCCTAAACAAATTACCTTTAAAGGGAGCTTTACACTAAGATAATTTAATCTTACATGAAACCTTTATCAAATGTAAGCTTTATCTCATGATAGCTCTTCTGGAGGAGTGCTGCTGAAGAATTAGTCCCAAGAATTTCATCCTAAAAATAGCATAAGATCCTAAGACTCCTTTTTTCCCCAAAAAACATTCCCAAGTCTCCATCATAAGTATTACATAACAAAACTCGAGTTTAATCTTAGTGATACTTTATACCCTAAAGAGCAAAGGTTAAATATTTAATATTAACATTGTTCAATATTTCAACTGCATATAATTTGGTTAGTTTTGGTAGAGATGGTTTTAGTGTTAAGTATTTGAAGAGCCCTCCTGAAGTCATGTATGGATGACCCTACAGAAGAGCCTAGAACTGGGTAAATATTCAAAACCTGTCCGCTACTTCCCTGCCACCATCATGCCTGCAACCCCAGCCTTATTTTATTTGTATCACAGTGTGATAAAAATGGTGATTTCTATGATAAAGGCAATTTTTCCTTGAGAGACAAAATAAAACTCAATATTTTCTACCTTTCAATTTTTCAGTTACTGTGCTTAATATTAGGGGAGAAAATTGTTTATATGCATTGAGCTATAAAAAAGAAACTTTTCCTGTCGGTTTGTCATGTTAATATAAATGTTTAAATCTGATGAGGAAATGAATGGCTTATTTGAGATTGAGACACCTTTCAAAACTGCTGAAATAATTTCTATTTTTTTTTTTTTTTTTTTTGAGTTGGACTCTCACTCTGTTGCCCAGACTAGAGTGCAGTGGCCGCTCCCGGCCACCGCAGCCTCGACCTGCTGGGCTCCGGCGATCCTTCCGCCTCCGCCTTCTGAGTAGCTGGAACTACAGGCGCGCGCTACCACGCCTGGCTAATTTTTTAAATTTATTGTAGACTTGAGGTCTCGCCAAGTTGCCCAGGTGTGTCTCAAACCTGTGGGCTCAGGCAATTCACTCACCTGAGCCTCCCAAGGCGCGGGATTACAGGCTGAGCCACCGAGCTCGGCTATAATTTCTTTTAGTAATTTAAAATATAATTCCAGTGAAATTTATGTGGGTCAAGTATCCACACCAGTCATTATTTTCACCCTTGTAAGATATAAATGAAAACAATTTTTTGAAAGCTCATTAAGTTATGCCTCTTTTGTATACTTCTCACAGCTGAATGTGGTTGTAATGCAGTTTTATTATGCAAAAGAACAAAAAATGGTTTTACTTAAAATAAAAACTTTAATAAGTCAGACACTGAATTAGATATTCTAAATTATGTCTGATATTAACAGTAGAGGTCTGTGACCAGTAAAGTGACAAACCTATTTAACTATGTGTCTCAGAAATCCCAACAACTGATTTTATTTTAGTTTGATTGGATTTAAAAAATCATATAAGAATATTTTCCTTAAATAGGCCTCTAATGAAATTTCACTTAGGGAATCTTTCAGAAAGTAGAACATGAATGATGTATGTATTATGATGATTTATAATAATAATGATGATTTATACATGCAGCACTATAGTGTACTTTTCACCATAAACACTACTCAGGAATAAAATGAAATTGGATATAGTCTATAGAAACTAAAACTCTCTACTTTTAAGAAACTGTTATCTAAAAGTTTCATTAAACTAATTGGAAAGACTTTTCAGTATCTCTGAAATTCACTGTATTATCTCCAGTTACAAGGTTTTACTCCACTGTTACCTAACACATTTCATATTTTTAATTTTTTTAACTCTCCATTTATATTTTTCCAACCACTCAATATTTGTGGTTAATCTTACAAAACAAAAGTTAGGTTGGATGATGAAAGACTTCATAACAGTAATTGGGTACATTTACTGATACTGTCATCCTTTCAGAATTCCTCCACTCTAACTTTTTTGAACTTTTGATCAAAGATGTAACATCATCTTGTTAGGTGTTTTTAACCTAACGGTAACTAAGTAAAAACCCATAGGTTACTCTCTGGTACTTGAAATGATCACATCCGGGTCAAGAAGAGAGGTAGAGGGGGTGGGGTGGAAATGACCCTGCTTGGAGCAAAGTGCTCTCAAGTTCATACACCAACCCTACCACTCACCAACCATCTGACCCTACTGTAGCTCCTGAAGATTCAGTTTCCGTCATCTTTAAGTGCAGATATTAGGCCAGGCTGGATGTCTCAGCCTGTAATCCTAGCACTTTGGGAGGCCGAGGCGAGTGGATTGCCTGAGCCATGGGTTCAAGACCATCCCGGGCAACTTGGTGAGACCTCCTCTCTACAATGAATCAAAAAAAAATTAGCCGGGCGCAGCACCACATGCCTGTAGTTCCAGCTACTTGGAAGGCTGAGGTGGAAGAATCACCGGAGCCCAGCAGGTCGACACTGGGGTGGCCGTGAGCATGCCACTGCACTCCAGCCAGAGCAACAGAGTGAGACTCCAACCCAAAAAAAAAAAAAAAAAAAGAAGAAGATACAGAAAATTTTAAAATAAATAAATAGATAAAGTGCAGATATTAATACCTTCCTGAAAGGGTTTCTGTGAAGGTAAAAAATAATCCGGGCACAAGCCCAGTGTGGTGCATGCCTGCAATCCTAGCTGCTTGGAAGGCTGAGGCGAGAGGATCTCTCGAGCCTAGGAGATGAAGCCTGCAGTGAGCTATGAGCACCACTGCACTCCAGCCTGGACGACAGACCAACACCTCTGAATAAATAAATTAAAAATCCCAGGACAGTAAATATTCGACAGCTGTCATTACTACATGAGTATTCAGAAGAGAAGACTTGAGGAGATTATCTAATGGTCTAACTAAAATAAGGCTGCTGGCAGCATAGATGCAACTGGAGGTGATTATGTTACGTGAAATAAGCCCATCACAGAAAGACAGATATCATTCATATGTGGGAGCTTAAAATGTGGATCTCATGGAGGTAGAGAATAGAATGGTGGCTACCAGGGACTGGGAAGGGAAGAGAGGACGGGTTGAAGAGAACATGGTTCAGTTAGCTAGAAGGCCAATTGCTAGTATTCGATAGTACAGTTAGGGAAATTGCAGTTAATAACTTATTGTATACAAGGGGGGCCCAAAAAACTGTTTATAAAAAATTGTGTATTTATTCTTACATGTTTAAACCCTATCACCCTCAAAGTACTCTTCGTTTGATGCAATACACCTATCGAGATGCTTTTCCACTGCTCAAAACAGCTTTTGAGCTTGGGCAAGAACAGATGAATAGGAAAGGTGGGACACAGGGGTCATGTCATTTTTGGTCAAAAACTGCTGAACACTCAGCTCAGTGCGGACAGGTATGCGTGTAAATCACCCACCATGAAGTGGGCAAATGCGCTGAAAGACTCTCCCCCCAAGAAATTCACTGAAGCCGAATGCAGCCTCTCACAACAATGCTAGCTGCTACACTGATGCTGATGGGTTCCTAGAACACTTACCTAGCAGAGGTAGCCTGCACTACAATGGGCCTGCCTGCCCTCGATTAATTCTGGGTGTTGGGGTCCCCTCTTGCCAGACAGCTAGAAGAGAGGACTTGTACGTTCCCAACACATGGAAGAGATGAATGTTTGAGGTGATGGGTATTCCAGTTTGAGGTGATGGGTATCCCAGTTACCCTGGTTTGATCATAGCATATATGGTATACTGGTATCCAAACATCACATGGACCCCTCCCAACTCTTATATATCAATAAAAAAATCAATACATTCATTAAAAATAAAATAAGCCTGTGGATTTGAAACATGAGTTCGTGTGGATTTTGTGTTGGCATCCTCAAACTGCATAAACTCATCCAACCTTGTATCGGTCAGGAGAATTAAATAAATTTGGAAATCCTACTGCCCATTCAAAGACAACTAAACGTGAGTAGCCTTCCGACGCCCTGCAGACGCCAGGCATCAGAGGCTCCTGCACGTGGTCCTGTGCATCAGGAGCTTCTTTCTAACGATGTATTTATTAAAGCAGAGGAAGAAGGCTTGAGGGAAAAGAGAAGCACAACCCCCTGTTATTTCCTCTTGCTGCTGGTTGTCCCCCCAGTACGACTTCGTGGAGCTCCTGGATGGCAGCAGGCTGATTGCCCGAGAGCAGCGGAGCCTGCTGGAGGCCGAGCGAGCGGGACGCCAGGCGAGGTCCGTCAGCCTGCACGAGGCCGGCTTCATCCAGTACTTGGACTCCGGAATCTGGCATCTGGCTTTTTATAACGATGGGAAAAATGCAGAGCAGGTGTCCTTTAATACCATCGTTATAGGTAAGAACAGTCTTCCAGGCAGGTTTTGTCCTGGCTACAGCCTAAACGCTCTGTTGAATAGAAACTAAATTATCTTTACCAATTTGGGGTGACTGGGTGCTCCCATAAAATGTGAGAAGTGCTTTTAAATTGTTGATTTGTGAATAATGTGACAGACCATGAAGCACCGAAGGAAAATATTTGGAATTACCTTGGGAGAGGAAAATCCATCATGAAAATACTTTAAAATCTGAATTTGAAGTGGCAGTGCTCTGCTTTACAATTCAGATAATCTAGCATAAATGAAGATCAGAGTGTCACAGTTTATCTTTTGGCAAGAGGCAGGCTACACCACAAGCGTTCCTTCTTTCTTTCTTCAGAGTCTGTGGTGGAATGCCCCCGAAATTGCCATGGAAATGGAGAGTGTGTTTCTGGAACTTGCCATTGTTTTCCAGGATTTCTGGGTCCAGATTGTTCAAGAGGTATGCAAGTTAGATTCTTTTCTTAAACCGATATAGATAAGCTGTAGCAGCACAAGTAATTTGGAAAACTACCAAGACAGGAAAGAAAGGGGGAAACCTGGCATATCGCTTGTTCCAGCGATGTGCCTTTTCTTTCAGAAGCTCGATGGAAAATGTGGTCGTTAATTCCTCTGTCGTGTCTCGTTTCACAGCGGCCTGTCCCGTGTTATGTAGTGGCAACGGGCAGTACTCCAAGGGCCGCTGCCTCTGCTTCAGCGGCTGGAAGGGCACGGAGTGTGATGTGCCAACTACCCAGTGTATTGACCCACAGTGTGGGGGTCGTGGGATTTGTATCATGGGCTCTTGTGCTTGCAACTCGGGATACAAAGGAGAAAACTGTGAAGAAGGTAAACGTGTCAATGTTTGCAGAAGTCTGTTGTTTATCTTCATAAAGAAACGTCATATCTGTAATCTTGCGTTTGGCAGATGGAGTCCTCTTTTTATATGCTTTCTTATGAAAGTAATTTTGATTTCCATATTTATAAATGTATTGTTGTATTAACATTTTCGCTAATAAACAGAACAAATCCCAAAGAGCCCCTATACTCTTTTTCAGGGGCATAAGTGATTCTTTTTTTCTCACACTGAAAAAGTAAGCAAACATTTGTGTCTTGAAACCAACAATGGACTGTTGACTTTTTTTTTTTATCGTTTTTCATTGTTGCCAGCTTCTAAATCTAGCATTTTGGCATCAAGACAGAATTTTGAACATAATATGCTAGTAAAAAAAAAAGTATGATGTCATGGATTTGTTCCATAATTGTATATGTGTAATGATGAGAGTCAAGATACTATACTGTAAAGTACAGTTAAATTGTTTTTCAAAAAGCAAAAAAGCACCATTTCCATTCTTCAATCAAATTGATTTTATTGATCTGCACACACAAAGTAATGCAATTAAGTCTCTGAAATTAAATTTTCAGGCCATTGACCCTACAAGTGTAAAGTTTTATTGAGTCAAATTGCTAAATTAAATCTCGTCATCTAAAGCACATTAAAGTGAATTAAGAAGGATAGAAGAGTATGCAACTCATTTATTTCTCAAACATTGTGAAGATCCCATGCAGCTGTCAGTGCTTAGTGGTCATGGATTAGGTCAGCTGATACAGATTTTGTTATAGAGAAGGCAATACTTATTACTCTCTGATTAGGTAGAACAGAGACCAATAGCCTGAAACCTCTAGAGCCTATGTGTGTAATTCATGGAAATTGCAAAGCCTTGCAAGAGTCTCAGTTACCTAAATGGCATTGGACTGGTTCTTAATGCCTTATTGTATTATAATTCTTTGCATTTTCAGAAACATTTCAGAAAATTATAGATAAATATTTGGTTAACCCAAATTTTCACATAAACTAGATTGCTATTTAATTATTTATTCTGCATGTACTGTGATAGTTTCTAGATTTAATAAAATTATTCTTTTCTTTATACTAGCTGACTGTCTAGACCCTGGATGTTCTAATCATGGTGTGTGTATCCATGGGGAATGTCACTGCAATCCAGGATGGGGTGGTAGCAATTGTGAAATACTAAAGACCATGTGTCCAGACCAGTGCTCTGGTCACGGAACATATCTTCAGGAAAGTGGCTCCTGCACGTGTGACCCTAATTGGACCGGCCCAGACTGCTCAAATGGTGAGGTTAATCAATGCAGTACAACTGAGTGCTTAATATTATGTAGCTAAAGATGCTATTTTAATTTTTAAAACACACTTATTAAACTTAATGCAAATTTTACTGTAAAAATTCCAAATTAAAAGAATTTTAATACAAATTTTTAATTTTATAGAAATGAATATTAAAAGTAATGAAATGCAGTTGTTTTATAAAAAAGGAAAGAACCAGGCTTACCCAATTTGTCATTAAAATTTCCCCATTAGTATCACTGGGAAGAATAATCTTTTATTTGCAGAAGATACTCTGTCTTCTTAACTCTCACTTTTTGGAACTACTGATGAAAACTAGCCTTCCTAGAGGCCTAAGTATGGCTTGAGGACATAAGAAGATTCTCATATAAACAGAGAGCCTCAATTTTTAAAAAGTTACTTGACAATGTAAGACTAAACATGATCACAACAAAGAGATGCATATATATAGATATTATGATATGTATAATGGTTTAACACTGTTAATTATAATAATATGATTATACTAGAAATGGCATGTAGTAATTTGATTCAGTCAGCCAAGTTCTTATTGAGCATTTACTATGTGCTTGGTATTGTGATAGTCCCTGAAAGAATAAAAGAAATCTTGCATGCCATCTAGAACAATGACCTTCCGATTTTTTTTTTTTTACCATGACTTAGTAGTGTCTCTTTTCTTACTTTCTTTTTTTTCTGCCTTGAGAGCAGTGTCTGACCTATAGTCTAAAATGTGGTCATTACACTGTGACCTAGTATAGGAATACATGCACATACAGAATTGAAACACACATTTTACAAAATGACACACATTGTTTTTTTCAAGTCTGTTTTATTTTTTTAAGATGCTGATGGCAATTCATGAACTGATTCCATGAACCACTTAGAAGTCACAGTATGAAAAGATGCCATTGCTGTGTAGAAGATTACAGTTTAATTAGAGAGATAAGATGAAAAACCACATGAAATGATTAGAAACTAGTACATTCTAGTTCAGCATTGTATTGAGTGTTACCTGGAATAATAATATGCTAAATTCAGTGAACCTTTAAAGGAGTGATTCTACCTTGATGAATGTTGAAAGTTTGCGAGGAGATTTCTATTGACATTTCTTTCCTTCATTTAAAGATGGCGGGGTGGGGGAGGCAGTATATCTTTTGACTAGAGGAGCAGTATTGAAGAGTGCTAAAGGAGCATAGACTGTGAAATCAGATTTATGGGTTCATACCAAACCTCTACTTCTTAAAAGCTCTGTCACCTTAGGCAAACTGATATATGCCTCCGTTTACTCACCTATAAAACCATAGGACATGTATCACAAAGGTACTGTGGAGATTAATTGAAATAATGTATATAAAGGACTTAGTACAACGCTTGTCCCATAATAAATTCTAAATATAGTTTCTACCACCACACCACTACAGCTGAACATTCCTAATCCAAAGTTTGAAATGCTCCAAAATTCAAAATTTTTTGAACACCAACATGACATTCAAAGGAAATGTTCATTGCAGTGTTTTAGATTTTGGAATTTTAGATTGGAGAAGCTGCTCGGGTATGTATTCTGCAAATATTTCAAAATCTGAAATCCTAAATACTTCTGGCCCCAAGCATTTTGAATAAGGGATACTCATCCTATACTACTATCAGCAAATAGTAGCATCCTGTACTACTATTACAGTTCTAAAACTATAAGAAATACTATTGTATGTATAAAACAGTGAACAAAAGTTAGAATACTTGGAGGTAAGAATTGGTTGGCCCCAATTGTGGGAAGTGCAGCATAGAAAGGGTAGTTTAGATGATGGATAATTCACTAATAAAAAGTGCTTACTAGCACGACGAGAGTCCTGTCTTAAGAGAACTCTCATGTGGAGTCTGTGTCAGGGCCTGAATAGTGAGACTGATGGCTAGAAGACAAGTTAGAGGGCTTCCCCCAAGCGTGAGGCGATGAGAGCATGAAGTAGTTTGGAGATAGAGTAGAAAGGAAAAGGATGAATCTGAGGGAGCTGTTAACGGAAGAACAGATAGGACTTACTGACAAAGCAGAATTGAGAAGTTTGGTGAGAAAAGCTATAAATCGGAAGCAAGGGAAATGGGGACTCATGTTAGTGTCTCTGAATGAGGCTAGAAAGTTGGCTGATTGGGTAGAGGAGAGCGAGAGTTATGTTTGCTCAAAACTCAGCAAAAATATTTTTTAAGAAGAAGAGGACAAAAAAATGAGAAAGGAGAAGGAAAAGGAGATGCGAAAGAGAAAGAGGAAGAAGACAGGAAGGAGAAAGAGGAGGAATGAGAAAGGAAAAGGACAGATTCGACTAGCAGTGAATAAATAAATAAATAAAAACGTTCTGCATCAAGCTGAGACTGACTGCAGGAGTCTGTCTCCTCTGTGTTGCCCATACCGAAGGGCCTCTTCTTTAAACCCGTTATTTAACAGTAAGGGATTAAGAACATGAACTCAAACACTGAACTGCCTGGGTTCCAATTTCGGACTGGCCATTCATTAGTAGTAAGATATTAGGCAAGTTATTTAATTTCTCTTTGCCTCAGTTTCTTTTCCTGTAAAATGGGACTAATGATAGGACTGCTTTATACAATTGTGGTAAGGATTAAATGAGTTCATGTGTGACCCGCACTTAGAATAGTGCCTTATACAATAAGTACTCAGTAAGTATTCACCATTGGTAGAAGTGGTAGTGGTGGTGATAGTAGTAGCTGCGGTGGAAGTATTCTTAGGGCTACTTGTACTTTGCCATACTTAATTCTTCCTTAGTTCAGAGGAGCTTCCGCATAATAGGACTGATTTGGATATGGTTCCCCAAATGTGACATTTGTGAAATGCAAATTATTTACTCTATTAATATCATATAATGACATGCAATTAAATGAAATCTTGCTAGTAGCTAATTCACATACTTGTTTTTGGCAAGGAAAAAAGGACTAGCAGTTTCTACAAATCACTATTTCCTGGCCTTTTGAGAAACTTGGGTGACATCTCTGCTTCCCTGTGAACCAGTGTCAGCATGACAGACTTACCTACTGCTGTTCACCTACTACAAATCGAATCCTGGAAGCCCAGACTAAAGGAAGCTTTCTACAGGCTAATTTGTAACATTGATGAAGATTTTCTGTTGAGCCTAAAGTAGATTTACTAGTTCAAAAAGCAACTTTTTTTCCTTTCTGCCTCCCACTCTGATTTCCTATGAATTGCATTTTCTTCTCTCTTCCTTCCTCTCTCATTTCTCTTATTCCTTTGTTCCTCCTTCTCGCCCTTTCTTTCTTCCTATTTTATTCATCATCTCCTATTTTTTGGCAGTACATCTCTGGACAGCTTGGGGAACCAGAAGCTTTGGTTAGAAAATTCATGTCCACTAGAGCAGATAGCATATATAGGATAGAGAAGAGTAAAAACATAAAATGAAATCCAGATTAGAGAGAAGGCCTTAAATTTCTCACTAGAGAGTTTTAGGAAATGGTCACCAACCGATATTTATCAAGCGTGGGTACGTGGTATTCTTTTAAATGACACGTCAACTTGTTTTGTCCTCTGTTCTTAAAAATATATTCTATAATTACAAGAACCAAAACAAGCACGTAGTGGTTTCTGTTGAGTTTTTATCTACACTAAAAAATTCTTTCCACAAAAAGTATCCAATTAAATTTTATAGGTATAATTACATATATACTAAAGCTGCTTGGTTCAGGTCTCTTAGGCCTCCACCAGTAAAATAGACTGAGACTAGTTGTAAAATAATACTTGCTTTCAGCCGCCATTCTGGTTTGCTTCCCACAGTTATCCAAGTAGGAAAGGAACAAGCATAATAGCCCCTTTTTTGTTTCTTTTAAAGTTATTATAATACGTTACCTGAGTTATTATAATACATTACCTGAATTATGGTGTAAGAGGTAGTTTGTCATTGATATTAAGTAGCTCAAAAAGTACTTCAGGCCTCTTCATAAATGGTATTGCTATGAATAGCCAAAAAAGGTACAAATGTTAATTAAAAGATTAAATTGGCTGCCAAAATCACATATCATTATTTTTACATATTCAGACTGATTCTTTTCATGCTGCTGTAATTATTTTGCTAGTTAAAAATCTAATTTTACCTGTATAATAAATGACTGTTTAGTCATGGTGAGAGGAGATCTTTGTCCTATTTATCTTTATATCCTCATTGCAAAACAGAAACTTAACATATGTTAAATTCTGTGCATAGAGTTGCATAATGAATACAGTACTCTTCTTTTGAAGAAGGTAATTAAGTACAGAAAAAAATCTTTATTAAACTTTAGTATTAGCTACAGAAGGACAGAAAACTTGGTTGCAATTAACAGTAAAGATTTCAAATATGCTTCTACTCACGATGTAAAAATATTTTGTCTCATGTGCCTCAATTGTAGCTATCTGTTGCGTAGTTCTCATTTAAAGCTTATAAAAACAGTGCTGTTAATTTACATTTGTGGCTTAAAGTTTACAAGCAGTATAATCTCAATTTCTATCTAAATGAATCCTAAAGAAAACCACTTTACTCATTACCTCTGTTGTTGTTGTGGAAAGACCTTCCGAGATCTAAATTCAGTAAGAGTACATTTTATACCAGAAAAAACATTTGGGTAAGCTGCTAAAAGAGAAGAAATGAATTATTGCTCTCAGAAAGTTTATAGGTTTGAAAGCAACAGAGCTTTCCTCTGTCTTCATCAGCAATTTGTCCATTAATTAGCCCTTCAATTCCACTTCAATTAAATTAACTCTAATTAATAAGTTCATTACAAAGATTGACGCACCTTGCTCAAAGCTAGTGTGCTAAACGCTGATAAACACCTTTACCCTAATGAAAAATTGATTAGATTGAATAAAAAGGGTACCTCAGAAAGAAACCTCTTGATTCTGGAGCTGAGTTGATGTTAGGTTGCTCTGAAGTTAATCAAAGTATCTTGGATCTCTTAATCAAAAATTTAATTCAAAGAAGATAGAAAGTGTGGCATGAAAAAAGCCTTGTGCTACTCTCTTCCAGTTAATTCTCCTGGATGTTGTTTATAAGAAATGACAATTCTCATAGTGCCTTGACATGGTGTTTAAAGTTAGCCTGTGAGTGTCCAAGAAATGTTATTTTGGTAATGAATGGGAAAAATAGGAGCATCTGACTACCCAAATGGTTACTATTTTTTAATTTAAAAAATTCGGTATACTTTCTGTTGGTTAGAAATGATTTCAGTTCTTATTGTTCAGTATTTTATTTTTGCAAGAAAACTAAAACTAAACAATAGTCTTACAATCTTGGGACGGGGGGAAACTATAACTTTATATGTTAAAAAAAATTTTTAATCTTCAAAGTTTCTTCTCCCTTTCTCTCTCTTTCTCTCTCTCTCTCTCTCTCTCTCTCTCTCTCTCTCTCTCTCTCTCTAATTGGATCTAGTTAGATAAAGCTTTTAAGAAAGCTTTAGAAATGTTTACTTCAGACATCCAAATTCTCTCCACGTCCCTAACCTGGCATTATAGTGTTTGGAGTCATTTGGTCACTTGTGCTCCTTTCAGGAATTCTAGTAGCCGAGAAACCTTGTTTTACAAAATGACCAAGTCAATAATTATACATACATATATATATATATGGATGTATATACATACTTAAACTGGTTTTCTACTATGTGGACTAAGAAATTTGTATCTGTCAGTGGTACAAATCTGCTGAATAGGAAAAACAACAATGTCTTTTATTTAAACCAACATGTCTATGTGACAGAGGCAAACTAATGTACTTACTATAGTAGGTTATTCTTAATAAAAGTTTTTGAATGTTTAAACATATGTGGCATTAGAAATAATTCCTTTTCCATTCTTGCCATATGTGTGAAAACTAAGTCCTATTAGATTCCCGAGATGCTTAGTGCTGACATATTTCACTAATTTGGAAAGTGTGTGTGTTGTGTGTGTGTGTGTGTGTGTGTGTGTGTGTGTGTGTGTGTGTTTTATTGACTACCGAAAGATATTCTCAGATAGGTATACATAAATTTTACTATTATATCTATATATCGATGTATAAAATATTTTCTATAGAAAATATTTCATATAGAAAATATTTTCTAAAGAAATTATAAGCCGGGCTCAGTGGCTCAGCCTGTAATCCCAGCGCTTTGGGAGGCCGAGGTGAGTGGATTGCCTGAGCCTGCGGATTCGAGACCCGCCTGGGCAACTTGGTGAGGCCTCATCTCTACGATAAATCAAAAAATTACCTGGGCATGGTAGCGCGCACCTGTAGTTCCAGCTACTTGGAAGTCTGAGGCAGAAGGATTGCCGGAGCCCAGCAGGGCGAGGCTCCGGGAGTGGCCACTGCACTCCAGTCTGGGTGACAGAGTGAGACTCCAACTCAAAAAATAAAAAGAAAAAGAAAGAAATTATAGCAATTGTCATGTGCACTAGATGCATGATTGCAGCCGTGTGTAGTCAAATGATGAATGAAAGAAGTTGAATTCTACCCTTGATAATCCCTAGTAGTCAATGCTGAAATTTACTCAGTACACAAATGCTCGTGATTTTTCTTTTCAGTGAGTTGGTGCTTCTGACAAGCACATTTGCGTGGAAGAACGTAGCACAGCTTGTTAACGCTCTCATCCTGCCCCTGTGCGCCCTGCTCTGCTTCCTCTTTCTTCTTCCTAGAAATATGTTCCGTGGACTGCGGCTCGCACGGTGTTTGCATGGGGGGCACGTGTCGCTGCGAGGAAGGCTGGACCGGCCCGGCGTGTAACCAGAGGGCCTGCCACCCGCGCTGTGCCGAGCACGGGACCTGCAAGGACGGCAGGTGTGAATGCAGCCAGGGATGGAACGGAGAGCACTGCACGATCGGTAGGCCCCTGCGCGCGGTGTCTGTCCTCCGCCGGCCACGGGAGAGCCCCACTATCGCTGCTTGCAACTTGGAAAAAGCCTTATTTTTTTACTTCTCTTTCCTTAAAGGGAATTAGTTTTAAAATATGGTTGTCAGTTTACAATGGCAATCCGGTTCTTTTAGAACAGCTGTCACAAGTATTCATCGTTTTTTGTGATGGCCACAAAAATGGACTCACATGAAGTCCATTCCATTCTTTATCGATAAATAAACTTTCACTGACTGGTACTTCTTAATGTTCCATATTGCCACTGCATCTCTTAAGAGCAGTCATACTTTTTGCTTTAGAAAAAAAATATTTTTTAATTTTTTTAACATATCTGATCTTGTGGGCCTCTGTCGATTCCAGAGTCATGCATCTTAGGCTTGTCCATATCTTGAGTGTATAAAAGAAGTTTGACTTTTTATGACTTCATGTTGTGGTATCGTGAGAAATAAAGTAGTATAAAATGCCAAGTCTTGCTATGCTTAAACAAATCCATATCTTTAATACTTTTTCAAAGACAATGACATTCATGGACATCTGTAGGTTTAATAAAACCATCAGATAGGTGTTTAAGATCAAAATATTAGTACATAAATGGTGTTTAGCATGGATACAAAAGTATCCAAAACATAAATGATACCATATTTCCAAGATATTCAGCTTTGCTTTTACCATTTGAATCACAGAAATGAAATGTTCAACTTTAGGAAAATACAAGAAAAGTAAGTAATAAATTTGCACATCACTTCAGGGAAAGGGTACAGCACTAATTATAAATGGTACGGTCCTATACAAATTTCAGAATTTGAAGTCTAGTGTTTCTCTACGTTGTTTTATGTCACGAAGGTAAAATTTGATAACACTAGTGTAGGAAGTGTCCATATCTTTAAAATTTTATTCTTCCAGTGTCTCTGTAAGTATTATGGATTTCACTCTTTTGCTTTTGGGGATTGGTTAGCCAGGAATTTTTTCATGGGAAAATTTGAAATCACATATATTTTATAAATTCTCACGATTGTATCTTTGCAAACGTCACATAAGGTTTTTTCTAATCTTATTGACATCCCAAACATCGGTTTCAAGGGCTTCACCCCCACCTCCACATTAGTGATTTTCTGAAAGGACTCACAGGACTCAAGATAGTTTGTGGTTATAGTTTATCAGAGCAATCAGGGAAAATGACGCATCCGGCAGAGTCTACAGAAATCCAGACATAGGCTTTCTCTCCCACTGGGAGATGTCATGTGGAGCATGCTACTTTTTCCCGCAGTGAATTGCATCAGCATGCATGCAGTATCTCTGCCCGGGGAAGCCCATTTGAGACTCAGGGTTTAAGGTTTTGATTGGAGTTGCTCAAGGAAGTACCCTCTGTCCAACATAGCCGCCAAAATTCCAGTAAAGCAGGTGCGGGTCAAGGAACCTTATCAGTGTTGGGAACCTCTAGATTTCCAGATGCGAACCAAGGACCAGCACTCCAAGATCAAAAAGGTCAGATCTGGGACGTTAACTCTTACCTGCAGAGCACCCTTGGCGTCTCACTTTTGAACCTGAGCCTAATGAATACACGCAGAGAGCAACGTATAGCTTCTGCTGGAGTCACCAGCAAATGTAGGTATTCACAGCACTTTCAGGGTGCTCATCTCCTCCCTGCCCCTTTAGAGAGTCTTCACAGGGCAGTGGCAGCATATCGTTCGTGTGAACTACATTAAGACAGAAAAAGGTTGACAAGCAGGATTTGTGTGTATCTTTTTGTGGTCATACATGAGACAATGCCAGAATGCCCGTACACCAGAAGCGGGGCAGGAAAAATATGTCTCTGATCACATTCCCTTACTTTGTGACCACACCAGCCCCCTACCCAGAAGCTGAGGGAGAAAAGTTATGCATCTTAATATACGTATCCTTGGAAGTACAACAAACACATGTACATAGAGCTTTGAAAGCCAAAAAAGTATACTAAAAGTTAGCCATAGGCAGATTTAGCTTGCCAGCCGACATCTACCCAACAGATCATTTTATTGTTGTCCTCATTGACCTTCACAATATGACATGGATAGCAGCTTCCCATAGATGAGCTATTCCTGAACAACTTTCTAGTTGTTTAGGAACAAAGAGGATTTTTGTTAGCTGTGGATCTTTGTATTACAATTTAATGTATCTTGCTGTGGTTCTTAACAATTCCATTTTCTACTGTTTCCCTTTTTGTGTTGCTTTTATATTCCATATGTCTAACAATGTGGGAAATAAAGAACCTGACTCATTTAAAAATAAATCTTGGATTTATTTTAAAAGCTGTTGAGAACCTTTCAATCATTTTTTTTCTTCTTCTGTACCATATTAGAGCTAGTTATTCCCAATTTTTTTCCTCATCTATACTATTAGAGCTAGTTATTACAAAGATATCCGGTTGCTTTCTCCCTGTCAGCTCACTATCGGTGTATATGTCCACAGTGAAGCCTAAGGGTCCATTTGTGAGCCACTGATTAAACAACCAGGAAACTATGGTGTGTTTTCTCATTTGGGATGGTTACTGTTCAGTGCATTTCCTCTCAATTTCAACACTTAATGCATCTGGTTGAAAGAAGCTGCCACTTTATGAAAAAATACTCATAAATCAGCAAGAATTTTTTTCTTTCTCCATATTATGTGCCATCTCATTGAATACAAACAGGGAGGTTAATTGAAAGAGAGATGGAGGAGAAATTAAACAGTTAGAAGCAAACAAAAGTTCTCACTAGAAAGCAAAGAATATTCCTCATTAGTCATCTTACTGTCTTCATAAACTCTGTTCATGCTTTCATAAAACCATAGGCATTTTGATAGTAAAATAGGTTATGAATTTGGAGTAGTCACTGAAGACCCTATCTACCTGAGAGTGTCCCATGCTTTCCTATTGTTATGGATCACATGCTCAGCAAACTAGGCAAATTCATCTTCAAGTTCACTGTCCAAAGTCCTCCTTTCTTGGGTTGGCCTTTGACTAGTGATGTATGCAGATGGAAAACGAAACAATGGGAAATCTACTTTTAGCAGTATTGTGATTAAAATAGATATTTTTGCCTTTCCTTTCCAGAAGTCATTTATAATTATTGGATTCTTTTATAAATAAGTGTTAAGAGAAGTTATATGATTGAATAACAGCAAATAAGCAACAGTACTTACTACCAATATGGTTTGATAGCAGTAGCACTGATATAGATATTCAACTACAATAATATCTTCCTTTTGTGTGGCCAATCCATACAAGGGTCAAATGATTATCATACTCACGCCTATCTTTGTTTTTCGTAAGGTAGGAAAGATGTAAATATATTTAGAAGGACATAGAGGCAAGTTAAAAATGTCTTAAATATAACTAAATGTTTTATAAATATAGTTGACATGACTAGAATATTACACGGCAATCTTTGTATAAAAACTTAAACAGGGTAACACCTTTGGGTTCCCTCCCACTGTGGGAGCTTTTCTGTCCTCTCAATAAATCCTGCTTTCCAAAAAAAAAAGAAACATTAAACATTCTGTGTTGTGAGAGTTGAGGTAGATCAAGGTCAAACCAGTGGACTGGGAGATACTAGTCATTATTTAATTCAATAAGTTAACTATTAATGTATCTATCTGGAGTCAAACTCTGTAACCATGTAAAGGCAACTCAATTTGTTTGGCCTTCTCTTCTGCTTAGGAAAAGAGGGGGGAAATGCTATGGGATTGGCCTGTGGCCTTAGAAGTGATGCAAATGCCTCGCCAGCTGCTGCTGAACAGATGTTTTATGGACGGAGTCGATAACTTCCTTTTTTTAGAGAGATAGGGTTCTCACTTCGTTTCCCAGACTGGTCTCAAACTCCTGGGATTACAGATGTGAGCCACCATGCTCAGCCTAGAATCAATAACTTTTAAGCACGCGACTAACTAAATAGCCTGGGCAATGATAAATCCTAAGTACCAAATTTTGACGACTACTAATCTATAACTTCCACAAGAACCATTATTTATAGCATTTGTTGAAGCAATTTACCCATAAAGCCATGCATTTATATCTGAGTGCACTGGAGGCAATAGATGAGATTGAGACCTGTCGCGGGCGAGCTGAATAATGCATGTGATTGTTATCTACCAGGGAGGGTTGTTATGAAGGAAGAGGAACCGCAACTCTCTGTAGACAGGTGAATTGTCTTCTGGAGGCTGATTGACATTTTCCATTTCTCCAGGAGACAGAAATGGAGAAAATGGCTCTCTGTTGTATGAATGTTGGTTAGATATAATGAAGAACCTCAGGTTGGAGAGCATATTTAAGGTCTGGTACAAGCTCCCCAAGAAATGTTTGACTCTCCATTTCCAACAAGCTTTAACAATACTACATTTGCTTAGGTGTGGAACACTGGAGGTGGGGGGGTTATTTGTTCCTTGAGGAGTATTTTTAGAATGGGAGTGTTTTTTTTTAACTTTTTTCAATTCATTATCCCAAAGGATTAAGTCTTTTGGGGTAGTGTCCCTATTTTAAGAATCCCTTGAGATCTCTTGCAATTGTAGAATCTTTTCACTATTGATAATTTCTGCTTTATTTGGGAAATTACCAGATTTAAATATGGGGTTCCCTTTTCATTTTCTTTTTTTTTTTTTTCTTTATTTTTTGAGTCGGAATCCCACTCTGTGGCCCTGGCTGGAGTGCATGGCCACTGCGGCCTCCACCTGCTTGGCTCAGGCCATCCTTCTGTCTCAGCCTTCCAAGTAGCTGGAGCCACAGCCACACACCCCTACGCCCTGCTAATTTTTTGACTTCTTTTAGAGACAAGGTCTTGCCAAGTTGCCCGAGTTGGCCTGGAACCCCTGGACTCGGGCAGTCCTCGCGCCTCTCGCGCCCAAAGTACTGGGATTACAGGTCTACGCTACCACACCTGGCCTCATTTAATTTTAATTGGAACTTTTTCTGTGACATTGAAAGACCGCAAGAAGCTGTTTTCACTGTTTCAGATTACTCGGGGTCTGTTTAGGAGGATACTGTATGTACCTCAGTGACTTTTCATGTGTCAGTTAATTAATGTATTTATTTGTTAATCAATCATTGAACTTCTCTTCTATGATACTTATTGAGAGCCATCTTTTATAAAAGTGAACATAATGAAAAAGCTCCGGGTTTTGACATTTCAAATGAGATATGTTTTCACGTTGGTTCTGTCATTCATTCATTTTAGTTTGCATCTTAACTGTTCTTAACCTAATTGAGTATTTTTTCCAAATATGAAATGACTGTAATAATACACACATGAAGTTTGAAGCAAAATACTCTAATGTTCAAGAGCTTTTGGAATTTAAATCCTTGCTGTACCATTGAGTTACCTTGGGCAAGTCATTTACTGTGTTCTCTTATGTGAAATAGGAATATTATGTACTTCGTAGGATCGTTAGAAGTAAATGAAACACTAGAATATAAAGCTCTTAATAAAGTGTCTAGGAAATCATGTTTAATAAATTAGTTTTTATTTTGTTACTGAGTATAAGTGAAGCAAATTGCAACCCAGACAATGCTTTGGATGTTAACACTTTTTTGTTAAGTAAAACAAAATTTCTGTCCAAGAAATTTAAGAGTTAGTGAAATTTCCATTTTATTACTATAAAATATAACCTAGTCTCAGAATGGATATTGTTCAACAAAAAATTTTTATGTTTGAGTTGGGGGCTTGAGAGCTGTTTTCTAAAATCATGTGGATGAAAGAAAGGTGAAGTGTGTTTTGGTATTTTTCTTCTAGTAATGTCTCAAACACTGAGTTGTTTATTGAGCTACATTGATTTTCATGTAAACATTCAGGCAATTCAAATGGAAATTTGACCTAGGGGAACTCCTAATTCCTTTAAGCTACAAAAGACCAGCTATTTGTTTTTATTCTAATTCTTTAGTACATTGGAAAACAAGGTCATTAATGATTACAAAGACATGCTTCATTTGCTCATACAAAACTTAGACATACAGTACTCCACACACCTCTATTAAGCACCAGGTTGCTCTTGGGCTTGGGAATGCTGGAGCTTAGAAATAGAAAACAAAATGCACACAACTAGGAGTTATCCACTAAACAACATGGGGGCCGGAGAGAGAGAGCTAAACTTTACCAGTGTGGACAAGCCTAGGCTTCGTATTTCAGTCCTTAGCTCAGTAATGGGGGGAGAATAGTATTTTAATTATGTGACAACTTTGAAAAAAAAAGACCACTTTGATAAATGCTTCCCTTAGATTACAAAAATCAGTACATTTTTGTAATGTTTCCCAAGTTGGGAATCATTTTCATGATAAAATGCCATGTAATCGTAAAACTATCTTCTTACATTTTATTCACATTTTATTTATAATTCTCCGGTAACAAATGGACATAGGATACCACATTACTCCCAAATAACTGTGCTGGGTGACCTTTGCTTCACATCAGTCAGTGGATTGTAGTGATGATGAAAGGGGTCTCTATGCTACACTCTGTGGGTCTCTAACACGACCAAAGAGGCTTACTGTGAAGCTTAAGTGTCAGGGTCCTGCACTTTCACTGGTCCCTTTAAGATCCCACAAGGGGATACGTAGTCGTATATTAATATAAAACCTATAAAACAGATCAGTTAAGACTTCTGTCTCTTTTTCTACCACACTTTTCCTTGTGCAGGGTGGCAATGGGGTCGCCATAGGCACTTGGAGAATGTTGCCAAGGAGAGTTTTATCTGGAGGTACATTTAGTTTATATTTAACGGGCTATGCTTATGAGGCGTTTCTGTCTGTTCTTGCTAGCCATCAGGAATTTTCCTGCCATCCACTGGCTCAGCTAGTGGCATGAAAGTTCGGGGTGAAAGATGAGGCCCTGTCCTAGGGAACTTTGCACCAGAAGTAGGTATTGGAGGAGAAAGGAGGTGTGAAATGTATGGAGCAGGAGCAGCTAGCCTATGGAAGATTCTTCTTGTCATCAAGTACGCAAAATGCCTAATCACAATGGAAGCTACCTCCTATCAGGAGTACACTTGATAAGGGAACTTGTACAACTATCAACATGCCATTAATTTTTTCTTTTTGATGAATATTTCTCTTTTAAGGAATTCATCAGAATTCCTGTATTTGCAGGGCACTAGTCCATAGCAGTATTGCAGATATGAGTGTTTATGAGTCTGTGGCATCACATGTGTCTTGCATCCCAGTGAATCACAAAATCATGTGAATGCACCAGAAAAAGATTTCTTGTTTATATGATGTAAAATACTGTCTTTGACAAAGATAACACAAAGCTCAAATTACTCAACCACGAGGACAACAAGTAGTTAATGAATATCATCAATTCAAAAAGTGTTTAAGATCACTTTATTATGCAATAAACAAGTCTTCCCAATTTTTTTTTTTTTTTTTTTGAGTTGGAGTCTCACTCTGTCACCCAGACTGGAGTGCAGCGGCCGCTCCCGGCCACCGGAGCCTCAACCTGCTGGGCTCCGGCGATCCTTCCGCCTCAGCCTTCTGAGAAGCTGAAAATACAGGCGCGCGCTACCACGCCCGGCTGATTTTTGATTTATGGTAGAGATGAGGTCTCGCCAAGTTGCCCAGGCAGGTCTCGAACCCGCGGGCTCAGGCAATCCACTCACCTCAGCCTCCCAAAGGTGCGGGATGACAGGCTGAGCCACCGAGCCCGGCTATGTCTTCCCAAATTTGACAGTAATGCCAAACTTTTTCATGACATTTCCAATAACAAATCTGAAACCAAATGAAGTTTTCTAAGCTATCAATAATGAAAACCATATTAAACTATCACATTGAATAAAAACGGAATTATTTTTCTATTCTCTCTGTGGAAAATATTTCAGAAATCATTGTTCTATAAAGAGGCAACCAAAGAGTAATTATAGCCCAAAAATATAAGGAAAATTATTAGAAATATTCCAGGGACTTAATTAATAAAAAATGTTATATGGCTTTTCTGACATTTGTGGTATTTATCAGCTTAAAAATTATACTGTGTTGTAGTTTTTCTCAGTCTAAATAATCACTCACTCTTATACCTAATTTCATACTTACATGTTGTATTCTTTTTCTTAATGAGGAGCCCCCAAAGCATATACATTTCAGGCCCCATAAACCCTGGATCTGCCCCTGGTCCCAGCTCTATCACTTTGTATCTGTGTGATCTTGGGATATCACTTAAACCTGTGCTTCAGCTTCCTCATGCATAAAGTGGGATTGAAAATAATAGCTACCTCAGAGAGTTGCTGAGAATGTTAAATGGGTTAGAACTTGTAGAAGAGCACTTAACATAGTACCTAGCACAAAGTCAACACCCTATAGATATCACTTATTAGCATGATGGTGTTGTTGCTTGTGTGTGTTCAGAGCATTTCTACTGAAATTAACGACAGGTTGACTTTGATTCATTCTTCCCTGCTGAGTCTGGTCTTTTTACAGAGGAGTTAGCCTCTGCTGATTCCCCCAGGAGTACATGTTGGATACAAGGAGAACTAATCCCCTTCACTTCCCAGCATTCTAGTAGGTGATGTTGATGCCTCTGGATCTGTCATCCACAGTGGAGGGTGGGTCACCAAGGAGGCAGGAGGAATGAGGGGAGAGGGACATTCTCCTAAACTGACTTGATTGCAGTAAAAATCCAGACAGGCTGGAAACCTGACACAAGGCATGTAGAACAAGAACTTCATTGGCCGGACCCGATGACTCAGCCTGTAATTCCGCACTTTGGGAGGCTGAGGTGGGTGGATTGCCTGAGCCCGTGGGTTCGAGACCCGCCTGGGCAACTTGGCGAGACCTCATCTCTACAATAAATCAAAAACTAGCCGGACATGGTAGTGCGCGCCTGTAGTTCCAGCTACTTGGAAGGCTGAGGGAGAAGGATCACCGGAGTCCAGCAGGGCAAAGCTGCGGTGGCCGGGAGCGGCCGCTGCACTCCAGTCTGGGCGACAGAGTGAGACTCCAACTCAAAAAAAAAAGAACTTCATGAGATCCATCCTGCTCTGCATTCCCAGTGATTCCAAGTAATAAGAAGTTTGATTCAGCTGGGCTCGGTGGCTCAGCCTGTAATCCCAGCACTTTGGGAGGCTGAAGTGAGTGGATTGCCTGAGCCCGCCCGTTCGAGACCCGCCTGGGCAACTTGGTAAGACCTCATCTCTACAATAAATAAAAAATTAGCCAGGTCTGGTAGCGCGTGCCTGTAGTTCCAGCTACTTGGAAGGCTGAGGTGGAAGGATCGCCGGAGCCCAGCAGTCGAGGCTGCGATGGCCAGGAGCGTGCCACTGCACTCCAGCCTGGGCGACAGAGTGAGACTCTGACTCAAAAAAAAAAAAAAAGATATTTGATTCAACAGAGGAGATAGTGATTCCTGAGAGAGTTGTTGAAAGCCCCCTGCAGAGCTCCTGCGTATCACCCATGTTCTGAAAACCAGGCTGGTTTTTAGATGTCTGTTTCTTCCAGAGATAACATTAGTATCCATTTGGGGCCTCTCAGTATTGTTTTTCTCATTTTAGTTTAATTTACTCAGTTACCAGTTTCATATACAGAACTTTTCCTCTGCGATCCCCTCAGAATTGGTAATTTTTAAATGAGGTCACTTAATCTCTTTTTTATAAATGCAAACCTAGTTTCCTTGACCTCTCTAAAGGATGACAACGCTGTTGGTTAGGCTGTCAGTGTTCGCTCTACTTTGTTTCACTGTTTTAAAGACTACTGCAAAGATAACGTTTCGATTGATGGTGTAGTCCATTTCGACGTTATGATTCATCTATCCTTCACATTGTTCTTTTGTTTAGTTTGGTTCTTTGCATATACCAATTTCATCATTAAAGGACTTGGCGCCGTTGGGTTCAGCCTGCTTGCAGCCATGTCGAGAGCAGCACACTTGCACTTGAAACCAAATTACCCTTGCGCTCAAGGTTCCATAACCTGTCGAGTCAGAGCGTAATCAACCAGCCCAAACTATTTTCGTGGGCTAAACTTGAAACTTTAGTTAACTTTGACTCTAGTTACTTTGATACTCTAAAACTTTGATTTGTCATAATCTAGTCTTAAATAGCACATGCCAAGGTTTCAAATCATTTGTTTTTCTACTGACTTTACAATTCATATTCTGTAAAGCTTCAGAGTTGTTATTAATTTGAACTCTTCTACTAACTTTTTTTTTTCTTAGTTGAGGTCTCACTTTGTTGCCCGGGCTGGGGTCCAGTGACATGATCACAAGGATCGTGGCCCACAGCAGCCTTGACCTTCTGGCCTCAGGCAGTCCTTCCACCTCAGCCTCCCAAGTAGCTGGGACTAAAGACAAAAGCCACCACACCCAGCTAATTTTTTTATTTTTTGTAGACATGAGTTTTCACTATGCTGCCAGGCTGGTCTCAAACTGCTGGGCTCAAGCAATTCTCCCACCTTAGCACCCAAAGTGCTAGGATTACAGGTGTGAGCCATCACACCCAGCCCTCCTCAATTAATTTTTTTATGAAGCGTGTTGCAACTTTAACCTTGTAGCATCTCCCTCTTCTTATCTTCTTCACCTTCCTGCCCAAGCCATGGAATGTCTCCAGAAGCCCCATTGGAATTACATCCTCAAATCAGATTCCAGATTACATCCTCATGAAAGTTTGAGTGAGGCTCTTCAGTTACTTTTGCACCTGACTTGCTGTGTATTGGTCAGTAAAAGTAATAGTCCCTGGCCAGGCAGGGTGGCTCAAGCCTGTAATCCCAGCACTTTGGGAGGTTGAGGTGAGAGGATTGCCTGGCCCCCCTGGTTCGAGACCCACCCGGACAACTTGGCGAGACTGCATCTCTATAATAAATCAAAAAATTAGCCAGGCGTGGTAGCGCACGCCTGTAGTTCCAGCTACTTGGAAGGCTGAGGCGGAAGAATCGCCTGAGCCCAGCAGGTCGATGCTGGGGTGGCTGCGAGCGTGACACTGCACTCCAGCCTGGGCAATGGAGTAAGACTCCAACTCAAAAAATAATAATAATAATAGTCCCAAGCGCCCTCTTGCTAAATACTATCTAATCATGTTGCCAATTTATTTCTCTGCACACAATTTCCCAAGGCATCAGTTTCTTTATCCCTAAGAATGGTAGTAAGTGTAGGCCTCAACAGTTTTGCTGATGACATCAGTCAGGTCTTGAATCTCCTTTTTCTCTACCTGATCCTTCATGCCCTAATCTCTCCTCACTAAAAAGGGAGGTGGCAGCCTAGTCATCTGCTAAATGACACGAGAGTTTCAAATTAGATGGCAGGAGTGCCCCTGAGAAGTACACTTCTGTGACAGGTATACTCTTTGAGGAGATGGTAAGTGTGTTCTTTCATACTTTAGAAAAGGGGCATTTTTTTAGGACTTCTAAAACTCAATTCTGAATGCAGGTAATTGTTTTGTGGATGAATATGTCTGGATTTAACACGCATCTTGCCACTGAGGTGATTTACACATAGAGTGCAAGGATGAGAATTTGGGGTTCTTTAGAAGAAATATGCTTCACACACTTGTTTAGAGTCACATGACAAACGAATTCTATATGGTGGTGTTTCTTGTGCACACATTTGTCTCCAATCTATCTTTTGTGGTATGACTTGGGTCCTAATAGCTACAGATAAATTAAGCTTCCTTCTGCTGGGCTTACTGTAAGGCCCACTGCTTTGGAAGCAGCTGTGCTGTTCAAAAAGAATAGAGGGTTAAATCCACTGTGATTCTTCTCAACTGGAAGCAACATGTAAGAAAATGCAGATGATTTGCATTGTTTTATGATCACTTAGGTGTCATTTAAATGTACCTGATTTCTCTAGGCTTGATACATCTGATTCCTTCCTTTCTCACTGTCTTGTGTTGGTTTCCCACTGTGAACTTAGTAGTTCACTAGCTCATTCTTTTAAGTCTCAAAATAATTTGCTGCATAGGTGCTCTGTGTCTTAGGGAAACAACTTATCAATTATAATTATGATCTCAAGGAAATGTTTGAATTCATTTAATTGAGTGAAAGTTATATGTAAGGACGGAATTTTAAAATACAAATATATCCATGTCTATGATTTTCATTTTTCTTCCTTAAACTACAGTTCTCATCTTCAGCCAATTAAAATTTTTTTAAAAAGTTTATTGAGAAATCTGAATAAAAGCCAAGTAAGTTACATGTCAAGTATGTATTATATTGTTTTATTAAAAGCTTACCATTTTGTTCCTTTACTAAAATATACTAGAGTATCTTTTTCAATTTGGAACACCTCATTGATTTGCATCTTTTAAAAACCATCTAGGATCTTAATTGCCATCCAAACCTAGCGTATAGGAGATTTTAAAGCTCAATTGACTGGATATACAATTTAACCGGAAATAAAGATGAAAAATGCTCCTTTCAATTCTTGCCAAGTTCATCAGAAGACTTTTATTGAAAAGTTTAGATCCAAGGCATTTGAGAGTAAAACCAGGTGCACAATAATATGTTGTCAGCTATTTTACAGTATTAGCAAGGAAGAGAAGGATTATCACTAGTGTTGGATTATCACTAGTGCCACATTCTTCCTAAAATTAAACCAGGTGGCTGTAGAGTGGCAGGCAGCTAGTAAGGCAGTTTTAAGTAATTCTTTTTACGTGCTGAGATCTTTGTTACCCTAATGGAGTAGATCAAAAAAATTAGAACTTTGCATCCAGTTGAATGGAAGGGTAGAAGAATTAAGCCCACTGCTGGAAGAAGTATGATTACTCCTGCCCACATAGTACATTCATATCCTTTCCTCAGCATAATTTATCCTTGTCGTTTCTTGAATATGACAAGTTGAAAATAGCCTCTTTTCTTCTTGAAACAGTTCTGTTTCCACCTGCCTATTTTTTTTTTTTTTTTCTGTTGGAGTCTCACTCTGTCGCCCAGCCTGGAGTGCAGTGGCCGCTCCTGGCCACCGCAGCCTCGACCTGCTGGGCTCCGGCGATCCTTCCGCCTCAGCCTTCCAAGCAGCCGGAATTACAGGCACGCGCTACCATGCCCAGCTGATTTTTTTTTTTTATTTATTGTAGAGATGAGGTCTCGCTGCCCAGGCGGGTCTTGAACCCGCAGGCTCAGGCAATCCACTCACTTCAGCGCGGGATTACAGGCTGAGCCACCGAGCCCGGCTCACCTGCCTATTTTTAAAATATAAGTTTGTTATGGTATTAGTCCATACAGAAGCCTTGGCTTTCCTGTCTTTATATTTAACATATTCACAGATTGTGGTGTGACTGGAGCCAATTCTTTTTCTATTGCTCTTCTTCATGATAAGTTCAATGACCCTCTCCTTGTTGAGTGCCTCTTTAATGAAGCTGGAAACCAGCTGTCTGAAATATGACAATCATTTCTGGGATTTAACAGGCATGTGCCTTGGATAAATTAAGGAGCAGTCAAAGGAGGTCCATAAATATGAATACTTTGCCAGCTGCTTTTCCATTAAACTCTGTTGGTTGAATGAAATTAGTAAATAATTATGTTGGTGGGGAATCTACTCTATCCAAATGTGATACAATGTCTTCCTTAACAGCAGAGTTTAATCTTTCCTATATGCCAAATTAGTTTTTAGGGTAATCTACATTGCAAATTGGTCAATTTGCATTAAAACTATGCCTACTTGTTCTGATTTGTCAACACCTCTTTTTTTAAAAAGTCTTTACCATAAAGCCTGGGTGGGTAAGACCATCTGCTTATGGAGTTTACCCACAGCTCCAACACTTAGCACATGAGACAGGTTACAGCTGTTTAATTGTTATGGTGCTGAATGATTATCATTCTATACGAAATTAATATTTATATATGTGTGCATGGAAAGGATGTGGTTAAACATCAGTGATCTAATTGTGAATTAATAGCATTAGGCGTTCGTTAATTAGTCCCCACATGAACAATGAGATATAAAATAATGCTTTTCACGTGCAATCCAACTCTTGGATTTTAAGTTCAGTCCTCGGTCATGATGATTAAGTATGTGACTGATCCACTCCAAATCTATTGGTATAGGCAAAGAAAAAAACCACCACGTGGCTGCCACAGAAAGCAAACAGAAAACGATCTGTGTGGTTATTTCGCACACGTTAACTCTTTCCAGTCCCCAAAAGCAGGTATCCTCTGAATTATGACCAATGTCAAAACAAACTGCACAGTAAAAGTGTAGATGTGCAGTGTAGACTATATGTACACACGCCACCCACAGCTCCTAGAAAAGATTGTCTCCACCAAGGGTGGGCGTCCTCCTATGTTTAATATGTTTCGTCTGCTCAGTACCTTTCATCAGGAAAAAGAGAATGAAAATTTTTCAGCAAAAGCACAAATAAGGATAGGAATATGCATGTGGAGTATGATATTTAAATGTCTGTAAAATGACTTATATTTCTGAATTTGTGAGCAGCTTTATGGATATTCATTGGTATATCTGATCTCCTTTAGAAAGTATTAATGTTTCTCACCCAAAAGAAACTACTAGTGAGGGAACACAAAATTTTTAAGGGCAAGTTGTGATGTGTTCCTTATTCCAAAAAATTAAACCACATGTTGATTGGGAATTGTGTATATATCCAGCAGAGGGTTTATGAGAGACAAGGAAGAATAAACCAACTGACACAAAAATGGAGTTCTCGTTCCTATCAAGAAGAGTATGGAGGTGGAGTGTTAAGGGTTTTATCCTGGCATTACTGGGGAAGAGTGAACCTTGTGGCTCAAGAAAACAAATCACTGGCAATCCCATGTTTCTTTGCTCAAAGTCAGACTCATTCACAGTCTCTTAAAAAATACCTGTTACCTCATGAGTCTGTTCTTTTTCAACTATAAACTATCTTTATTAATAAGATGAATTAATCATACTTAATATTCATTGAGTGTTTGCTACGTGTTAAGTCATACGTTGTTCTGTTTAGTCCTTATTACAACCTTATCAGGTAGAAGCTATTAAAATCTCCCTTGAGGAAACCAAGGCTCGGAGATTTTATGTAACTTTTCTGTGGATGCACAGCTAGTTACAGTATCAGACTGCAAACCCACGTGAGCTATTTCCAAACCCATGCTTTTAAGCACTAGATAGGCTGTGCTGAAGCCTGAATTATTTTTAATTGTTTTTGCATGTATGTGTATAATGGAATGGACAAAAATTAAAATCTTTTGTGATAAAAATAAATTTCTATGTCTCTGTCACAAAAGATTGAGTTGTCATAGAAATAGATGTAAGTAACAGTGATACCAGTGATGTCTCAATAATAAAATGATACTTCTTTCAGGAAAATTTGCACTATAGTTGATAACAGAATGAAATGAAAAATAGCAATTACAATGACAACCAGGAAATTGAGGAAAATCGGTATATACTGAGAAGGATTTAAGAATGGTGTAAACTATTGAACATTGCACACCTCCTTTCAAAATTTGAATTTATGTCCTATTTTTCTGTCAACTGAAATGAGTAGACTGAATACTGTGTATACATTGGCCACTGAAAAACTCTCATGGGAAGCAGACAGATTACTTGTGTCTTGAGTATCAGCTCATGAAACAAGACAGAGAAAAATGTAGCATCTAAGACACAGGTGGTAAACACCTGTGCATGCTCTCTCACTCACAACTACAGAAAAATTAGTTTCTGTGGAAATTACCTTGAAAGGGGCCATTTGTCTACTATTTTCATGAGATAAATGATAGTGTGTCCTAGGTAAGCTAAAAAGATTGTTCAGTTTTGTTCATTATTTTTTCAGATAGTCTCAAGAAAACCAACAAAAGACCCATATATTGTACATACATAAAAGGTTTATTCTACAAATCTTTCTTAAATATTAAATTTCCTGAATATACATGAGTGAATGATTGTAGACAAGAAATTATACTTATTGGTATTGACCAAATCAGTAGATCATTGTTATGGTTTCCTGTGATGAGATTTTGTTAGCACTATACAGGTACCACTGTACTCACTGTTAAAACCAAATTCATTTTGTCAAAATCTTAAATAGCCAAATACTCACTTAGTTTAAAAAACTTATAATTTTTATTTATTAATGTTAAGAGCTGCCTCTGGATAACTTCATTCCCAAGTCAGAGTACTAAAATATACCTGGGTTTTTTTTGTTGTGTTTTTTTTTTTTTGGTCTAGGAAATCCTAAAAGATGTTTTTTGCTTCTGACATTCAATAACTCACACAAGGAGTAAAAACTAAAGAAGATATATATTATTGACAAGTGTAAGTGTGTAGTTCAGTAGATGAAACCATGCCAGAGACAAAACTCATACATCACATGCCAGACAATAGGCCTCTCTCTGCATAGGCCATGCACATCCCAGCATCAGTGAGCCTGCCGGCTGCCTGGGAGTGTCCAGTGTTACTTCCATCATGGACACACATCTGTCATCCACAATAGGGCATGGAATCCGAAATTAAAGGAAAATACCAACTACTGTTCTACTTGTTGTCCGTACAAAGCTCTGTAGCGTATGATGGCACTTTTTCAGCATTGCAGACTTGAGAAAATGTGGTTTATCTCAAAGCACTTTTTCCATAGAATGTGGATTTTTCTGGACTGACTGAAGTCAGGAAAAATATTATATCACTCTTTTGGAATGTCTTGGTATAAATAATATTCCAAACTGAAGTACGGTATTTTGCTTGATGCATATAAGAAGCAATGTATTTATACAGATAATTTTTACATCAAATTTCCAAACTGTAAAAATGCAAACTTTGAAAACAATTTATTTGAAGGAAGTCTTTGAAAAAATATTGCCAGTTTTAGGGAAGCAAGCGCTCGTTAAGGAACACATGTGCGCGCGCACACTTTTTTTTTTTTTTTTTTACTGACACCACCTCACTTACTAGTTTTTAAAACTCAAATTAATTGACTTTCCTAAATAGGATAGAATATTTCTGTCTTACCCGAATCTTAGAACGAAAATTCTGTGACAAGGGAGAACATATTTTAGGGAGTCTGAGTAAATCCTTGAGAATATAAAATTGTTTTATGGTGTTTAAAATTATGTCACTGTCATAATCCTTTATGATATGGTAATCAGTAATATAACAGTGCAGTGAGTACCAATTAAGGAACACCAAATGAATGGGAATGCAACGCGCACACTGATTTAAATAGTTGCTGATTGAAATAAATGGATTTAATATGTACTTATTTGCAGACTAGCTTTTCTGTCATCCTACAGGAACTGGTACATGAATAATCTAAGAATGATACCTTCTTACAACTTTAATGAGATACTAATGTGAATAATTTTTAAAGTCCATGTTCTAAAGTATTATGCTGTGCACAGTGCTACATAAAAATCTGTCCCCTGCTCCAAGGACTGCTCACCACAGTGAAAAAGATGTCATCACCACAGTGAAAAAGATGTCTGTGTTTTTTTTAAGTTACCTTCTGATTGAATTATCCTTTTCTGGAGACGGGCCCCTAAGATTTTAATGTAATTAAACTGAGAAATATTTCCAGCATTCCGAATTCTGTGTTATTTGCCTGTGTCTATGCTGTACTGAAGAGTCAATTCAGTAACCCAGTGAAAACACCGTACTATTTAATATGCTCCAGACAAGCACATTGTTGACAGCAGAAACAATGAGAAGAGTTCATGGCTTGTACACATCTGCAACTATGTGTGCACAGTCAACCATTTTTACCTTCCCTTGTGAGCTGCCTAGTGTATATGTAACCAGCTTGGCTTGCCTTTGTTTCTTCTCTGTGCTTATGAGAATCAGTTCAACGGTGAGAGGAAAGCATATTAGGAATTAATCGTCTTTCTTAGATCTCCAGATGGTATATGTCCTCAGCAAAACAGGTACATAGACTCCTTTGACCTCATTCTTAAATGAGAAGTCTTCTTGGGAACTACTACTTAGCAGATATTTCTTGTACAGCATTTATACATCCACTCAACTGCTTCTGTTTTTCGGGGTGTTGTTTTGTTTGTTTGTTATTAACTTACTCATTCTTATTTTTCCTGGTTTCATTTCTAGTTTAACTGTCTTGCCCACTGGCTTTCCAGACTTTGAATTTTTTAGGGCAGATTACAGCATTTCGTTGCTGTAAGGCACTCTCACTTATGAGTTGTGTCAACAGATAATAGATATTTTCAAGTAGTTTGAATTTTTTTTTTTTTTTTTTTGAGTTGGAGTCTCACTCTGTCGCCCAGACTGGAGTGCAGTGGCCGCTCCCGGCCCCCGCCGCCTCGACCTGCTGGGCTCCAGCGATCCTTCCGCCTCAGCCTTCCGAGTAGCCGGAATTACAGGCCTGCGCTACCACGCCCAGCTGATTTTTTGATCTATTGTAGAGATGAGGTCTCGCTGCCCAGGCGGATCTCGAACCCGCGGGCTCAGGCAATCCACTCACCTAAGCCTCCCAAAGGCGCAGGATTACAGGCTGAGCCATCGAGTCTTACTTTCTGCTTTATCCTTTCATTATCAGTGTTGAACTAAGGATTCCCATGTTTTCATTTGATTTTTTTCATTCAAGTAAATTCATGGATGAATCCCCAAACAGATGGTGCTTCGAGCCTACCTTACACAGACACACAGTTCTGGTTCTTCTGAGGACTAAATGTCACATTTATTAAGACTGTGGACTTTGACATCAGACGACCTAGTTGGAATTTTGGCTTTGCCACTTGCTAGCGTTTTGGTCTTGGGAAAGTAATTTCCCGTGCCTCAGTTTCCTCATTTGTGAAATAGGGACGATCATAATAGTGCCTGTTACCCCACAAGGTGATGAAAATTAAAACAGGTAATTCACATGAAGGGCTTAGCAGTTTCCAGCACATGGTAAATGGCAGTTATTGTTGGCAACACTGTATGTGGCCAGAATCGACAGATTAGGGTAGAGGAGAGGGCAAGGATATTGTGCGGGAGGTGCAGCCTGCTTTCGCTTCTTCCTCAAAAGGTAGCCGCTGTATTATTTACAGAATTTCTTCAAAAGCTGCACACACACGGAGGACAGACATGCTAAGACCACCGCAAGTACAGGTAACCATTTTATGTTGCAGATGATAAGACTCTGCCATGAGCCAGGCAACAGGAATGTAGCAATTAGCATGGCCGGCCGCTTACTTTGCTGATGGGGAAGACATACCCATGAAGTCACCTACGTCTAGAAAGTCCACTCAAGCCTGTGTTCTCGTGGCGTCTCTTAGCAGAAATGATCACAGCTAGTTCTTGATTTTCCTCTTTTCCTGTTACATGTACTCTGCTGTACATGCCCAAGACCTCATCCATGAGAGGTACTGGGGATTGGGTGGAAGAATCAGGTAGCAGAGGACATGGAAGGCAAGAGCAACCTGTAATTTTGATAGAGACCCATATGAAGGAACAACATGAAGATAGAATTTGCAAAAAGATGCTATTCCTCTCTGCTTTACGTGTTAGGAATTCAGAGTGACACGCAGTACTATACATGGGTGAGGCCTCACCTAAATGCCCTTAGAGTCCAGGTCCGTTACCGAGGGGTACAGACAAGAGCGAGTCATTCTTTGCATCCACTTCCACCCATCTTTCCCCGTACACAAAGGAAGAAATAGGGGCATTAAAAAGAGAAATAATTATTCTTCACAAGAAGTCCCTAGAGTGAGCCTGTGTAAAGAAGCAGCAGGAAGTTGATTGCTTTGCTGATATTGGAAGTTTATGGACTGATTATATCATGAAAATATTTTTGATGAGACACCCTTTTCTTCCACATTCAAAATTTCCACGAGCCTTTGCCCACCTATGCCTGTGGACCAAAGGCCTCCAGGGTGTATGTAGGCTTGAAACCTGAGCGATTTCTTCGTGCATTATATTCCAGGGATGTATCTGAATGTGTTTTGAAAGAGGCAGTTGAGGCCCAAGAGTTAGCCCTGTGACTTGAAGAAGATCTGCCTTGTGCTTTCCCAAGGAAGCCCTGGGGAAGACATCTCAGAGAAGGTGGTGCTGCTCTGTGGCTTTGAAGAAATTAGTTTTATTTACTTACTTACTTATCTGAGGCAGGGTCTCACTCTGTCGCACAGGCTGGGTTGCAGTGGCATGATCACAGCTCACTGCATCCTCAACCTCCTGGGTTCAGGCGATCCTTCTTCTTCACCCTCCTGAGTAGCTGGGACTGACAGGTGTGCACCACCATGCCTGACTACTTTTTAAAAATATTTTTCATAGAGATGGAAACTTACTCTGTTGTCAAGGCTGGTTTAAACTCTCGGGCTTAAGCAGTCCTGCCACCTCAGTCTCCCAAAGTGCTGGGATTACAGGCATGAGCCACCACAGCTGGCCTAAATTTATTTGAGATCAAGAGTCATTGCCTAGCCCTTCTGAGCACCTCTCATCAGTATTTTTCTAAAAGTAAAATTGTCACAGAATCTCCAAGAGAAGGCATCATGACAGAATAGTGAAGAGCAAGCTATGCAGCCAGATAGCCCTAGAGCTTGTGACCCTGCACACAATAATCTCGCCTCCTCTCTGTCTTGTTTGTGTCTACTGTCCCAGCTGTATTCACATCATAGGGTTGCGGGAAGATTAAATGAGAGAATAACATGAAGCCCTAGAACAGTACCTGGCACAAAGGAAGCCTTTATTAATATCTTCAGGAGCAAGGCGGGGAGCAGAGGGCTTCCTGTGAGTCCCTGGGCCATTTGGGGCCTGGTCTGAGCTAGGAGAAAGAGACCTGGTCCAGAGCTTGAAATTTGGGAATCAGTGCATCAGCCAATTGTTCATAATCTGTAAGTTGTAGAACCGGGGCTCATGGAGGAGCTGACATCATAGGCAGTACTTTGTGTTTGTGAGCATATGTGTATTTTTCTGGGTAGAGAGCCCAAAACTTTCACCAATTTACTCAGAGATCCGAGGCCCAAAAAAGATGAAGAATCGCCATCTCTCAGGAAATACGGTAATGCTCACCCCTGTGTCCCACGTGGGTCTTCTTACAAGATAAATAATTGGAACTCCAGAGAAAGCATTTTATGAATACAACATTTTACTGGCGAATCGGCTTTTAAAGGGCTTCATTTTATATGTCTAGCACCCATTTTTATAAGAGCTTTATTCTATAAAACAAATATAAAACTTCTTAGTAGATGGAATAGGGATTACTTTCCTTTAATGTGAGAACACACTAGTTTTCAGAGTAATTTTTCTGCAAGTTAATGTGCATTTCAGCAATTGTTAGGTGTATTAATTTTTAAATATACTGTATTATTTTTATGATTATTGTTCCTAATGGCTTTTTACAACATGCTTGCATTTTTCTGATTGTTTCTTATAGTGGCTTATCTGCTGATGTTTATGTTTTTGCACTTGTCACATCTAATAATTATTTGGGCTTCATATATTGTATCTCCTTTTTAACTTCTTCATTATTTAGAATCAGGCTTTTGTGGCATTATCAGAAGTTTTACTCTTTGGGGCCAAAATCTGCTTTGTCTTTCTCTCTTTCTCCTCTTCTTAGTGTTACTCTGTCAGCCTCACAGTTACTCTCTGTGATGTAAAATGCAAATGACAGATCTTGATATCTTTTCTCAGTACAGATATTTTTCTTATGGTTGGATTTAATAGCTTTTTGCAAAACTTGTGTTAAGCATTTCTAATATTTGAAGTGTTATGTTAGCTTTGACTTGGTATATATTTTACATGCATTTTCTGTTTTCAGCTCCACTTGTGATGCTCTTGTGACCCAAAGACAAACCTACCTTTACCTGTAAATCAATCTACTGTTTTGCCTAGTTGATTCTGTTTGCTAAAATAGTGTGACTGGTTGATTAGAAATAATCTAGTGCTCCCTTAAAATGACTAATCCAGATCAGAATTATGTTGTGTTCTCCACTTTGGGCATGTCAACTAAAGTAGGTCTGATTTAAAAGCAAAAGGTTTACTCTCCAACTATGATCAGTGTTATTAATTTGTGTTAACTAAGGATTCCCTAAGATGCTACCCTATCTGAATCAGAATCTCCGGAATTTTTCACAGCACTTGTTTATGTTCAAATCATCAGTTGAGCTATTATGAGACGCTACTAGATTATATAATATTTACAAGGAATTATATGAATGATGTTTTACAATAATGCATTTTTATTGTAATGTTCAAAAGGTAAATGATTTTTATGGTTATAACTTCAGAGTAGTGCCTAACACTATTTCTTCTTCACCTTGATTTCCCCTGCAATATATTGTCAATTAGCTATAAACATGCTTATTTTTAAATGCTACTCAGAAACCTCTAATGGAATCCTGTGGCAAAGTGAAGAATCCTTTTATATACACAGTACAGATGTGTCAAAACCACTTACGGTTTTGTTTATGCACAGGACAGAACTACCAGACCTGAGTGACAACTGAAAGTTACAGTTTAAATCATTCTGTTAAGAGTTCTGCTACCACTTGCATATGTCAGTAATGAAAAATAATCAACATAAGCATCTTTGAAAAGCAATTTTAGGTCATTAAAGATGTATGAATTTTGACAAAGCTAGAAGATTTGAGGCTTATTAAGAATATATTAGGTCTCTACATTGAGAGAGGCATTTATGTCTCGGTTCAGGAGAAAAGGTGTAGCCTGATTGTAACCTCATGAAATATAAATGGACAGGGCCAGATACAGGTACAGTAAGACTCGGTCTTAATCTTGACTGTTCCTGAAAACCTTTTGTGAGAAACAGAGCCTATTCCAGTAGATTCCTGAAAATAAACAGGATCTTAGCCCTCCCTGTATCCAAACGGGCTACATATGTGATGTATCATTGTCCATCTGGCTTGCAGTCAAGGGATACTGAGTAATCATTTTCTACAGGATGTATGCGTGCCTTTTTCAGACATAATGTAAATATATTACATTTGCTCAAGGATTCTCAATTTCTCTCTTCCTTTTGCTTATTTAATAACTATTAAACTTGGTTGTTTATAGACCTCATAGTTGTAAATTTTCAAAATTCTTCAGAACTAGCGACTCAATTCCATTTCTTCTACTTAGCTATTATAGAGGATAATCTTAAAAGTGATGAGGATAGAGTGCATTCCAAATAATCTATGAAAAATAGTGTCAGTTTACCTGCATACTTCTCTTGGAAGTGCTGTTTCCTGGAATCATGACTACATTTGCTAAAACGTGAATATACTGCATTTTTAGAATATAAGAAGTGCATCTCTGTCGCGTGATGTGAGTCTTATGTCAGCTGCTGCTACTCGATTTGCATGTAAATTCTGAAAATTTCCTTGTCCCATGTGACACTTCTGAAATGTCTGTCTGTTCTTTTTTCCTTTTTAATTTCCCAAGCTCACTATTTGGATAAGATAGTTAAAGGTACTGTATACTTGATCTTTGTTGACATACCTACATATGTTTCTATCTATGATCGTTTATCAGATTGCACTAGGTTTGACAATAGACGGTTTCTCATGCATATTTTTGTAAATTATGAATCAGGCTTACATTATGTAAAATGCCTTGGGTTTAAAGTATTGAGACGTAAATGTCTGTGTCTCATTTTTATAATTTGGGGTTATCACAGATTTCACTCTTATGTAAAAGTGTTAGCTTTCTCTAAAACCAAAAACTGAAGATAACAGTACATTTGCTGTTTTTTGCTTACCTTTTTTTGCTTGAAGATCGTTATTGTTTGCAATGCAACCAATGAGCTTTAAATTCAAAATTAAAAATCACAAACACTCTTGTCACAGAATAAGAAATTGTCAATCTAAAGAAGATTCTGGTTAACATATGTTGAAAGAAATCTCACTTATCTCAAATAGAAACTTCTTTGGCTTTTTCTAAATGTCTCAAAATATATGTGATATCATAATTTGTGTTTTGTTATTTTTTTAAAAAGCAACAAAAGAATGTGCATTCTATGGAAACAGAACTGATCACCTTGTTCAGCAGAAAACAGCAGATTCCTCTTGTCTTCAGTTATTGTAGATGTAGGTAGAAATAACTTTTTCAGAAGAGAAAATTCCCTTTCCCTTTCTCCTCAGATTACCTATTTTCTATTCCTTGTTTGTGCTTTTCATTAGAATATGAAAATATTCATGGCAATATCCAGGCTTTCTTACAACAACTCTCATGTGCAGGCAGTCAGCTGCAGCACCTCTGTGACAGTGGGCAGTTCAACCTTTATTTTTCTTAAGACAAAACATAAAAACACATCCATAAGGAAAATTCACCTTGTATGTGTTGACTAATCCTTAAAAACAGATGGTAATTGTCCGAAAGAAAAGAAGCAGCAAAATTAATCTCTTCCTGACCTGATGGTATCCATAAGTATAATTTCATTAGACTCTTCCACGAGACACTGTCGAAGTAGTCTTCTTTCTGTTAACTCTAATCTTAAGAGACACAACGTCTCTTTGAGATATTTTCTTTTCAAGTTTCACAGCGGAGGAAGGGAAACCAATATATGAATAACTCTTTTAATGCAGACTTAAAACAAACATCTTTAAACAGATTGTTCCCTTAAATGTTGTCACCAAAGCAAGAGTAGCCTTCTAATGATAAGAAGCTGTGTAACAAAACCCAATTGCTATAGCAAGTATCTTTATTAATATCGATTTTATGCCAAATTTTAAATAACTCTGTCCAAAGAGATCTGATTAATAGCCAGTTATTCTTAGAATTTTAGAGCATTTCTAGCCTTGCTTCTGTCCGTGTCATACCACACTCATAAACAAGGACACCAGAATCTACCTAAGCATCATCCTCATAAACAAATCATGTTGGCTGCATGCCAGATATCATCAGTAGGAAGTGGCAAAATTTGTTTTTTTAAATGTCATGTTAGACTGAAACAATTATAGATTTTGGGTATATTAAATTATTTTAATTGTTTCCCAAATTTTCCCTCCTTGCCCATAAAAGCAGACAAGATAGGATATAAAGGTAACAGCATAAAAGCCTTAGGGAGATTGTCACAAAATATCACTCTTCGCTATCTGTCTTGAAGCACGTCACTACCGTGTTTTTGTTCAGTCTATCAATGTTTTATTGTGGTCCTTATGGTATTTCATTTTGTCCGTCCTAAGTAATCAAATATGCACAGCTATTACATTTAGTTGGAAATCCTGTTGGTCCTGTCCCATCCGTATGCAGCCTGAATCCTAATGTTTGTTAGAATAGATGCTAAGCTGCTTCACTATTTTCTGGGCTTTGCTTATTCTGTGAAAAGGAATGTACTCTTGGCATAAAGTATAGTCATTAATATTGGCCTATACTTTGTGCAGTTATTTAATGCACTGTAATTTCACATGAATATACGGCAACTCTGAGGCCAGATAAAATTAATGTTCTCTTTTTAACATCATTCATATGCTCATTCTCACTTTCATGCTTTTGGATTTAGAGGGAATTTTTTTAAAGCAACAAGGTGCTTTAAGAAGGCATGTCCTCATAAGTGACCCGTCATGTTTACACAGATTAAAAATCTAGACCAGGGAATCTGAAATTATTTTGTTGAGATTCTTTTGCACACCGTGTAATATACCTTGTTGCTTTTCTAAAGGGGAAAAAAAATTAAGTTAATTTTGTCTGGCCTGCAGCATTTAGTGGATCGTTGCATATATTTCTGTCCTGCACAGGTAAGTGGTGTCTCAAGGGTCAGGCCAATCAAAGATGCCACTTGGATAAGAATTAGATTCCTTAGATAAGGTTGCTGTTTCTATCCATGTGCAATTACAGTATTTGTGCTGTTTATAAAGGCCTGTTCCCACTAAGTGTCCCTTATCTGTTTATTTCGGGTGTGAAAACTTTCAATCCTCAAATCACTGGCGTTTTCCTTCTTTGTCTTGACAGAGGGTTGCCCTGGGCTGTGCAACAGCAACGGACGGTGTACACTGGATCAGAACGGCTGGCATTGTGTCTGCCAGCCAGGGTGGAGAGGAGCCGGCTGTGATGTAGCCATGGAGACTCTCTGCACAGATAGCAAGGACAATGAAGGAGGTAAGAAATGCTGAGCTTGAAAACGAGTGGATGCCAGAACACAGGTTTGTAGGTGACGATGCATCCATAGTTTTCAGTTGCCAAAAAAAAAAAAAAAAAAACTGATCCCCGTAGATTAGATTGATCGGAAAATGGATGAGTGCTGATGGAATGATTTTGTTCCTCATCTTTTCTGAAACAAATGTGAGATTATTATCATTCAGGGAACAGGCAAGTTAACCAAGCGGCTGTATAATGCCCGTTGTCCCCCACCCCTTCTCCCAGTCCCCAGGTGACTGTTTTCAACTGCAGCGTCTTGGGCTCTGTGAACTGGGATCCCCAATGCGGTGTTTTAATAACTCACATTCCAAAAACTGCCAGGCATTTTCCAAGCTCTTCTGTTGAAAGGCATGGGTGGAAAAAACAAAACAGTGACAGAGGACAGCCCTCCCCGAGGCTGTATTCCAGTTACTTTTTATCCTTAGCTTTCTACCCTGTTACAAAGATAGTGATATTCCACCCGGTTCAAACCCTTGATGGAGAAGAATGATTTCCCCATTGAGCACATCCCCGTGCTACCTTATTTCAATTTCAGAGGATAGCGAATGAGAGTTGGTGATTACCTCTCCAGTGATGGATTAGTTGGTTCAATTTTGACCTTACAACTTCATTTTTAGGAAGGATTTATTTCATGTCTGGGTCTCTGTGGTCACTTACTCTGTAGGTTAGGATGCATTTCCCTACCACCAGCTCCCTCATTCCACCCACGCTTCTGGGAATGCCCACGTGGACAGGATAGCATTGGCTAAAGGATGCAGTTCAGAGACAGACAGAGCTTCGCTGTACCGTGCAGTAATTTGGTAACTTTAGACAAGATTTTTAGTATCTCTGCACCTCAATGGCTTCATCTATAAAATCGGAATAAGAGTTTTTGAAAGGACTAAGTGGGAAAAATGTATGCAAAATATATAGCATGTTGCCAGGCACATAGTATGCAGCTATTATTATCCACTTTTCTTTCTTTTGCTTTCAGAAGTGTTCATCCTGGCTGAATGAAATTTATAGAAGGTTGTCAGGGAAGATTAAACAATCTTTTCCTTTCTTCATCTAGAGTGGGAGTAACTGCTGCTATCTAGGAAACAGAGCAACCAGAACTAACCCCTCAATCCTCCCGCCACCCCAAACACACACACACACACACACACACACACACACACACACACACACACACACACACACACACACACACACACACACACACACACACACACACCCCCCCCCGAGGCTACAGTCACAGTCATTCTCAAACCAAATGTTGTTTGTGCCTTCTCTTTCTGACAAGGGGCTGCATCTCTCTCCTTTAGTTTCTAGCAGACTATTCACTGTTTTCCCTAGTTTTTAAAAAATGTAGACTGTCAGGAAACTTGAGCCACAGATTCTGAGCTAAAGCCTTCTTCCCTTTCTGCTCTGACAGACTTAGGCTGTCCTTAGCTCTCACAGTCTGCCCTAACAGTACCTCGTTGTCCCAGATGCCACTGAACCACGTGCTTTGTAGACTTGACAGCACAAATCCACTCTGAACCACAGCCCAGATGGCAACTTTCCTCATCACTTTTCCCCGAAGATCCCCCTTCCCTTTTGCTGCTGTTGCCGAGAGGGTAGGGAGAGCTTCTCTTTCTCCTTCATCATGTGTTTCAGATTTTGTCTTCTAAGAGGAGATTACATTGAGGAGGTTACCAAGGCTCTCAGAGGGAAACAAACTGCAGGGCCAAGTCTGCAGAGACACTGCAGAGTAATTTAGGGGGTAATCAGCTCTTCAGTATTGTTATCAGCTAAAGAGATTTTTCCTTTTCCTCAAAATGTATCAACTGTGAACTGGCCTTGGTTCCCTTTGTTTATTCTTATTAGCGTGAAACTATGCTACCTCTAGACTTCCCTCTCTAAGGGGAGATTGGAGCTGATAAGAAGACCTCCAGTGGATTCTCTCCTTATCTCACATAATTTGTATTCCTGCCCCTAACCTAATTTGGTTGATATTCTAAGCAGGAATCTCAGTGCCAGCCTTCTTATGCCCTGAGAGTATAACCTGGATGCCTTCTACCTAAACCAGAGGGTCCTTTGAACTTAAGCATGAGCTATGTATATAAAGACAGTTTTCTTCACACCAAGCCCTGAGTCAAGATACATAAGCTGGTAATGCAGGAAATCATGATGTGAGGACAATAGAACAAAATGTTTTGATTCCATATTTTTGGGTTTTTTTGAGTTGGAGTCTCACTCTGTCGCCCAGACTGGAATGCAGTGGCCGCTCCCGGCCACCGCCGCCTCGACCTGCTGGGCTCCGGTGATCCTTCCGCCTCAGCCTTCCAAGTAGCTGGAAGTACAGGCGAGCGCTACCACACCCGGCTCATTTTTTGATTTATTGTAGAAATGAGGTCTCACCAAGTTGCCCAGGTGGGTCTCGAACCCACGAGCTCAGGCAATCCACTCACCTCAGCCTCCCAAAGGCGCGGGATGACAGGCTGAGCCACCGAGCCCTGCTGATTCCATATATTAAGTAAGGAGGAGGAAAGCGTGAAGAGCTTGATTTAGCCCTAGTCAGAAATTAAGCACTTCAGATAAATAGCTACTATAGTTCAGTTTGAGCAACTTTGTAGAACACAGCCTTTGCAAAAGAAAAGCAAAGAAAGTTGCTTGCCATTCCCAGAACTGAAGAAGATATACCAAAAAATTATTAGAAAAGACACCCACATATAGGGAATTATTGAAATATTAACATCTCCTTAAGCCAAGTATCTTCCTCCCCCTCCAAAATTAACTTTTATTTGACCCAGTCAAGTTTTCCCATCATCCTGTCTAATTCTAAAGATTTTTAAAATCTGGATCTCACTAAATAGGTGTTTCTGTTTGCCTTTAGATATATCCTTCTCTGCTTTATCTGTCTGAAATACTTAAGAAAAAGCTGTCTTAGAAGGGAAATCTGTATGAGAAATAAGAATATGGGCTACTAATAAAATAGATTAGAGCAATTTATCTTTACTCTTTTAATACCTGTGTATTCATAAGAAATAAATCTGTTGTCCAATGGGACCTTGTTTATTTAAGCCTCAAACAAATGTCTGACATATACACTGACTGGGTAATTGCAGCTTTCCAGAGCTAAGGACAATCTTAGGCCCATAACAAGGGCCCTGATCAAGGTCAATCCAGCTCCAGGTGCCAAACAGAGGCTGTGAGAGCAGATCGTTTGGACATGGGCAGGCAGTGGAATACTAGATTTTTAAACCACACAGTGGAAGTCAGAAACCAATGGACACTGGTCCATATAATTGTGGGTAGCATCTTCAAACAGGGCGTGTAGACATTTGGGGAGCAACTAATTGCTGCTCTGTCCTAGTTGAGAACGTTTTTGCAGCAAATGAGCAGCAATACCGGCCTAGACTTGGCTTATGACTATGTCTTCTTCAACGTCACCTATAAAGTCGATAGCTCTCTAAATTGATTCATTTCTTGTTCTTATCCCCAAACTCACTCTGATCATGAAGTTGCTAAGATCAGAGAAAAGGTGAAGAGATGGAAACTGGTCACTACCAAATGATGTGCAACCTGGAATGGGGGTTAAGACAGCGACCCTGGACTGCCACGTTCTTTAGTTTCTTATATCATGCTTAGTCAGCCATTTGAGCTGAGGTCCACCCTCTCCCACAGTGAACTCTACCTCAGGCTTCCTCTTCCCCTCAGTAAGAGAATCCTTTTCATCCTCGAAGTTTCTGTTCAGTCATTCTTACCAAGAAAGACTCTGAATGCACATGAGAGAATTTCAACGCAACCTTACACTTTAAAAATGATTAGCTTATAGAACTGGAAATCCAACATAGTTGCAGTGATACCAGGAACCTGGGTTAATTTATCTGTGAGCTCTGCTGTCTTCTAGGTTAGAATCTTTCTCAGGCCAGCTCTTGCCCGAAGACCACCAGCCCTGAGTTCTACTAGTTTAACAACCCTGGGACCAAGAAGACACATTTTTCACTGGTTGCATGAGGCCTGAGCCTCATTCTCATTGGCCTGAATTAGATCACCTGCCCAAAGGAAAATTGAAGTGCTATCACCAGAAGAAAGGGATACAGATGCTGGGCAGGCAGAGAAACAGATTCTACTGTAGGAGTAATCATAGCTCTCCATAGCATTTTGTTTTATTATCATCAGACAGTGTACTCCAATGATGAGTTCATATGGCTCATGGACTGTTACTTTAAGAAGGGACCGTCTCATCTCTGTCTCCTTCCTCCCTTCTCCCTAAATTACAGACTTTTCACATGACAAGAAAAGCACTGCTGAACCTCCGACGTGCTTTTCATGCCCAGGACTGGCAAGGCAGCCTTCAGTTCTGCCTATATAGTTTTAAAAGCATCATTGCTCTTACCTAGCCTATTCGCTAAGAATCTCATTCATCAGGGGATGTCTTGACCTTAAATAGCTCCCCAAATGATGGCCCCGCTATGCATACACAAAATGCAACAGCTTGCCAGGAATACTTTTGTCTTTTTTTTTTTTTTTTTTTTTTGAGTTGGAGTCTCACTCTGCCACCCAGACTGGAGTGCAGTGGCCGCTCCCAGCCACCGCAGCCTCGACCTGCTGGGCTCCGGCGATCCTTCCGCCTCAGCTTTCTGAGTAGCCGGAATTACAGGCATGTGCTACCACGCCCGACTGATTTTTTTTTTTTTATTTGTTGTAGAGATGGGGTCTCGCTGCCCAAGCGGGTCTCGAACCCACGGGCTCAGCCAATCCACTCACCTCAGCCTCCCAAAGGCACGGGATTACAGGCTGAGCCACCGAGCCCGGCTTACTTTTGTCTTTACAGAAACTTGAGATGCCTTATAACAAGATGATTTTTTTTTAAACGTATGATCTCTGGCAGTTGTTCTCATCTTTTTCCTCCTAACGAAGATGTAGTCAAGATTTCCTTTGACATCTTGCCTCCCTGTCCAGCCCTCGGGTGGATAGCTCCCCTGTGGGTACCTGAGGCAGGAGATTCAAGCCCTGTCCTCGAAAGTGGCTGGTTGAGGGCACAAGAATGACTTCAAAAGATTCAAACTAAACTTTGCTCAAGAATGGTGGAAGGTCAAAACATAACTCCATCCAGGAATAATATCACTTATCAGTAAATAGAGGGTTTTTTTGTTTTGTTTTGTTTTTCGTCTTTCAGAATTAATTTTGGGGGTATATTAGGAAGATGGACCCAAAACAGACATTTTTCTTTTCAAGTCCTTAGGAGCTGATTACAGTTGAGAAGAAAGCACAATTCAACTGAGGATATTCAAAAATTAGAAAGATTGAATGAGAATAAATGCATAAATAACAAATAAGCGAAAAAAGTAAAAATGTGATTCAAACTGCAAGAAAGAGTAGGAACTACTAGGGGCAAAAAAAGGAGTGAAAAAATGGATGCAGTTTCAATACAAGCATCAGAATGAGTATGATGAATGGTGGTTGTCTACATTGGCAATTACCAATGAAAATAAAGAAATGTTTGAAAATGAGTTTTTAAAAATCTAGTAGGGGATGGGACTATTATGTTCTCCAAAAATAGATTTACAAATAAAAAAATAAATAAAATGGCTGGAAATAGCACTAGGAACAAAGGGGGGGCATGAAAAAAATTACAAGAGATCACAAATGGTTTCCAAAAATAATCCAGATATTATCAGAACATAGAGTGGCACCCAGCGTTTCAGAGCATTATATTATATGATCCTGGTAGATGATGATTTGGGGGAAAATTACTCTGAGTTTGAAAGACTACAGGATCCTACTTAGGGAAGAGATTCAGGTTACTGTGAACCCTTTTGGTAGCCACAGAATTTTTAAAGGATAGTGAATCCCATTATGGAAAAGAAAAATCCAGATTGTGCTCTCAGAAGCAAGGGACCTCATTAGCTTCCTGGTAAGATACAAGGAATATGAGGTTTTACCACCATATTTTAATGAATTTTAGAATGAGAAGATAATCAGAGCCACACTGGTTGGCACTGAAAATCTTCCCTTATTTTATACCCATTTACCATTAGTTGCCACCTCAAGCTACGGAATATAGAATTCAGCATTGCACTGCACCTCTTTGGAAATGGGCCTCTGGTTATGTGTATCTCCAGGTTAAGAACCCTTGTATTCATGGCGAGGGGTATCATTAGTAATCATAGTACCCAAAAACTGCATTCTCATTGTCAAAGAGTTAGCCACTGTCACTAACTTGGTGTACATCTTTCTGTTCCTCCATCAGTGAATTTATATGTATGTTTATGTTTTTAAACTTTAATGAGATAAATACTGTTCTAAATTTGATTCTTTCAAAGAATATATCTTAGAGATTTTTTCACGCCCATAGATATACACCTATCTCACTTTTTGCAACAGAAGCATGGGTGTACTGATTAATTTTACCACTACTACATTGATGATAATTTATTTGCTAATTTTTTTGCTCCGAGTATGGAGACAAATCTGTAATGAATTTGTGTTTGGTATGTATCTGCATGTAAGACTTTGTGTGAATATACAAATATTTCTCTGGAGTGAATGTTTAAAAGTGAAATTGTTGGGTCAAAGGGAATTTTAATTTTTCAATTTGATAGCTACGGCCAGATTGCCTTGCAAGTAGGTTTCACCATTGTACACGTCATCAGTAGGAGAGTGTTTATTTCCCTATGGTCATAGTTTATGCATAATCATTGTACATGAGCAAAATTGTTCAACAAAATGAAAAATATGAATTTTGTCCAATAGAAGAAAATTATTCCATTTTTATTGTTTTAATTTCCATTTTCCTAATTTCTAGTTAGATTGATGATCTTTATATTTTTGTTTCTTGATCATTTGTACTGTTTTTACTAATTGCTTATTTATTTCTCTTGCTTATTTTTTTCTGTTGAGTCACTTGACATTTCCCTCTCAGCTCTTGGTTCTTCTTTATATATTTCACTTATTCATTCTTTGTTAAGTGTGTTGCAGGTGCTTTATCTCAGATTTTCACTTGTCTTTTTACTTTGTAATTTATGGTGTCTTTTGTCATGCAGGAGTTTTCAATTAATATGAGGTAAATTTTTATGAAGTTTATCTTTTTATTGAAGAATTCTGGGTAATGTATCTCCCTAAGTAGGGCCTTTGTGAGATTACACTTAATATTACATGTTAGTATTTTATATAATTTCTTCTAAAACTCTTTGCAGTTCTGTGGCTTGCTTAATGTCCAGTTAATCAAGAACATTTTAAAGCACCTACTGGAGTGAAAAAGAAACAGGAGTTCAAGGTTTTGCATAGTATCTGAGGGCAGGGAAAAGGGTGATAAAAGAAAACCAGAACAAATCTCTAATGTATTTCTAAGACATTTTGAGCTTGTTTGTATTGCACAGTCTCTAGGAATTCGTTTTTCTTTCCCTTGTTCAGCAAATGTATTTTGCCTACTTGGTGCCAAGAAGTGTACAAGGTGCTGGGGATACAACAGTGAACTAGGTTAGCCCTCAAGGAACTTAGCGACACAGTTGTCTGAGATGATTGTCGAAGGAATGAAGGGTAACGAGAAGTAGGAAAGAAGGTAAGAAATCTCTGGGCAGAGAGATCAATAATAATGAAAGGTCTTGCAAGCCATGTTAAGGAGTTCTGACTTTGCTCAGAAAGTAATAGCGACCAAGTAAAGGAAATGAAATAATCAAGTTAAGTTTCTGTAAAGATTCCTCTGGCAAAAGGGTCGAGAATGGATGCCAGGAGCAAGGCCGTAACCTGGGAAACCAAGCTATTGTTGAGATCTTGTCAAGAGATGGCCATGGTGGCCTGAACAGTAATTTCAGAGTCAAAATAGAAATAGACTGATTCAAGAGAGATTTGGGATGAAGAAAAGAAGCAATTGGTAATTGATTAGGTGCAGAGAGAAAGGAAGGGAGAAGAGTCAAGGATGGGATTCACGTTTCTACTTTGAGAACCTGGGTGCACAGGTGCTGAAATCGTTCATTGAAATAGTAAACACAGGAGTAGCCCCATGTTTGACGGAGTAGATCATATATAGACATGTTAAGACTATAGTTAGACATGGTAAATTTCAGATCTCTGTGCAATATCCAGGCGGAGCAGTTTGTGGGTTTATAGGTCAGGAAAGTGATCACCCTGGAGTCATTAGCATTGAAATGTTGTGAACCTGAGGACGGAAACCACCAAGAGAGTGCTGATGTAGAAAGACTAAGAATGTGCAGAAAACCAAGCATGATCCCAATTCAGTAAAGAACAAGTGGATTTTGTGTTTACGGTAGAATAGTGGTCGAAAACAGTGGTGAAAGGCACATGTGTACACTTGTGAAATTCTGAAGTTCACAAATAAAATGTTACATCAGAATTTCTAACTCAAGCATAGAACTTCCTGGTGGGAGCTTCCAAATACTGTGGGGAAGGGCAGTGGACATTAATTATCTTTTAAGTAAAAAGAAAGTTTATGACTTTTTATCCAGTAAATAAACTAAAGGTTTGAAAAAATATATATCCATAACTCTTTGAAAGAAGAAAGAAAAGGGATTTTTGTTTGTTTGACTGATTTGGGGGGTTTTATGAGTAAGGGTCTCACTCTGTTGCCCAGGCTGGAGTGCAAATGGCACGATCATGGCTCACTGCAGCCTCAACCTCCTGGGCTCAGGAGATCCTTCCATCTCAGCCTCCAGAGTAGCTGGGACTACAGGAAAGCACCATCATGCCCAGCTAATTTTTTTATTTTTAAAATAGAGACAAGGTCTCGCTGTGTTGCTCAGGCTAGTCTTGAACTCCTGGACTTAAGCAATCCTCCTTTTTCTGCCTCCCAAAGTGCTGGAATTCCAGGCATGAGCCATCATGCCAGGCCAATTTTGCACTTCCTGTCAAAACTCTCACCTTCTAGGCTAGATGCAGTGGCTCACACTTGTAATTCCAGCACTTTGAGAGGCCAAGATTGGAGGATCACTTAAGCCCAGGAGTTCGATATTAACCTGGGCAACACAGCGAGATCTCGTCTCTATTTTAAAAATAAAAAAAATTAGCTGGGTGTGGTGGTGCTCAGTTGTAGTTCCAGCTTCTCTTGAGACTGAGGCAGAAGGATCACCTGAGTCCAGGAGATTGAAGTTGTAGTAAGCTGTGATTGTGCCATTGCACTCCAGCCTGGCGACAGGGTGAGATCCCCTGCCCTCAAAAACAAAAGCAAAAACTAGCCATGAAGGGTAACTTAGGAGAAGACCTGGAGTCAGAGTTTGGATAATCTAACAAAATACATATTGTTTAAATTTGCCGGAAAAAAAGTATCAAGAGTATTATAAAGGTTAATAGGAAATAAGACAGAATAGAAACCTTCAAGCAAGACCAGAACTTGGCAAACTACAGCCCCTGGGCCTGATTTTATAAATAAAGTTTTATTGGAACACAGTCATGTGTTCTATTTATTTACATATGGTCTATGGCTCCTTTACCACTGTACTGGCAGAGTTTTGAATAATTCAAACAAAGATTTTACGGCCCACAAAGCCTAAAATATTTACTATTTGACTCTTGACAAAATAAGTTTGCCAACCACTGTTAAAAACCAGTGAAAACATGTAAGGAAAGACAAGAGCATATTTATAAACGTATGGACAGAAAATATAGCTAGAGTAATAATAGTAAGGGCTGAGTTGGGGCAAGCATAAAAGGCATTATCTACTTTACACCTGAGTTCCACTTTACCTGCAGAGCCTAAACTAAAGTAAGACAGGCTCTTAACTGATAATTGAAGTTGTTAGTCAGTGGGTTTGAACATTTCTGATTTTCTTTAGATTTTTTTATGATTAATACTATTAGATATGGCTTCTGTGCTAATCTAAACTGAAGCCCACCTGATATTTCAGAAACTAAAATGGAATCTCAATGATTTTGAGAAGCTATTCTACAAAGACAGTTTTACTACACTGTACATTTAGGCAAGTAGGTAATCAACTTAGTTGTGCTAGATAGCCCTAGCTACTGTATAAACACAGACAAAAAATGAAAAATATTTTCTCAAGTTATAGGAAGCCAGATTCATAACCATCCGTCACTCGGTTGGGCAAGTTACTGATAAACTCTGCAGAAAAATAACAAACAGTGTGTCCCTGCATCTTGGCTGTTGAAAATGAGATTCTTTCTCTGATTGATGTTAGCAGAGAGGCTTGTAAAAATGCATTTCCAACTGATTAGTTCAGAAGGTGTCAATCTCATGCAGTTTTATGACCTGCAGACTACATGCCAGATGTACGTTTGCTTTTTATAAGCTAACAAAGATGAATGGCTAAATTTGAGCATTCTTCTTTGGCAACTGCACCATAGATTGCCTAAGGAAAGACGCTGTGGGAGTATGGGGCAGAAGAGGGTGAGGAGTACTTAGCCCTTAATTTACCAGATTACTGAGATTTGAAATGGGAAGTACTTTTCCTATTGAGTTGTTTCCACTTGTGTTAAAAAAAATTAAATAAAGGGGAAAACTTGCAAGAATATCAAATATTTGCATTAAACTACTCTCTCAAACATCTGCATCCATTCTGAATCCATCAAGTAAAACTTTTAAAGGAACTATATCGTTATTAAAGATTCCTCATAAAATCTTGACATATAATCAGGAATTACAACCGCAAACTGTTGTTTTTTTTTTTAATTGTTTTGAATCCAGAATGATTTGGAGCAATAGGTCAATAGTCTACTATTTTAGACGTCTGAATCTTAATAACTATGCTTCTATTTCTTTGAGAGAGATGGAGAAAAAATATACTGTTTTACATTATTCTGATATATTCTCATCAAAAACCAGACTACAACAGACATTCATGTTTTTTCCACTAGAAATATTTAAACATTTTTCATCTTCATGGTCTTTTAGCTAAGAAAGTAATAATTTGATAAATATATATGAAATTTCAGACCTCAATTTCATTTGATTGTCTTAAAGCATGATATTAGATTTCTCAGAGAAATAAACATGCAGTTTCAGATAATTAACAACCCACCCTATTAGAAATCTAACCGGCATCTACATTAAAATATGAACTATTATAAGGAGACACAATATGTAATAAAATCTGCTTTTCAGAAATTCTGATCCACACATTTCTATGTGTGTAGAAATTGTGTTAACAAAAATATTAATGTAGAAAGAGTCTAACTTCATAAACTTAAAGTATTCGTTCCCTGACTACAAAGGAAATAATATTTTTAGTTACTGTCTCTGGATAAGCTAGGTCTCTTTCTTCTTCAGGTGACAAAAAACCCAACCCAAACAGGCTTAAGGAAAAAGGGAGTGCCTGAACTTCTGTAAATGAAAAGCCCAGGAGGTCAAGTGCAGCCTATGGCAACAACCCAAAGATGTTACTATGTGTCTTAGTTTTTTTCCTCCAGCATTTGGCTCTGCTTTTCCTAGTATGGCTCTATTCCCAGCAGGCTCTATTGAGACAGCAGTCTGTCTACAGCAGCCTCAGCCTCACTGCCTTACAGCCGAAGCCTGGTTGAGGGGTGGGAAAGAATCTCCTTTTAGATAGTGCCTGAAATTCACTCTGACTAGAGACGTTAGGTCACCTGTACATTTCTTAATCAAAAAGGGGGCAGGGGATGCACATGAACTGAGAGATGTGAATGGCTGGATACCTAAATGAAAACTGAGAGTTGCTGCCCAAAGAAGGGGAAAAGGGTGTCAGGAGGAAACCAGAGTGTTCACCACATTCTTATTCAGACGGGCAAAATGACTTAAGGGCACTGAGCTAAGCCTCTTGTTTCTTACTTACGTTCTTGATCTACTTTCTAGATGGCAATTTCATTCAACTTTGTCTATTTTCTTTTGACTCAGTTTGCCATCAGATAATGAAGGAGCAAGCTAATATTCTACTAATAAGAGTGGCCTGAAGCAAACAAATAGCTAGTTTAGCTTTTTAAAAATAAAAGCTTTATTTTTATTTTTTTTTATGATAAAGATGTGGGGTAGAATTTAGGGTTAGGTATACAAACGTTGATTACGCAGGTGCCCTTGTTGATGAAGCATGTCCCTCCCCTAGCAGTGTCCCTCAACTGCCAATCCCACCCCCCTCCCCTGACAGTTTCCCACTACTGCCAATCTCTTTCTTATAGTGTTATCATTGTTCAAGGTCCGCTTGTGAGTGAGAACATATGGTATTCTGTTCTTTGTTTCTGTGCTAGATCACTGAGTATGATCAACTCTAAACCCATCCAAATTGCTGCGAAGTCCGTATGTTTGTCCTTCTTTGTAGCTGCATAACACTCCATTGTGTCTATGTACCACATTTTTTTAATCCAGTCCAGCTTCAATGGGCAACATGGTTGGTTCCATATTTTTGCTATAAAAAAGCTTTTAAAAAGCATTTGTGTAAATAAAACATAGAGGCCATCTAGATGTTTACAACTGAGCTTGCCATTAGAGGGTCACACTAAGTCCTGATACTTAACTTTGAAGATTTTGAAACTGTTGTCAGTTTTTCTAAGAATGATTAAAGTCTTCAGAAATTTATATTTGTATTAATCTATACTGAGAAATGTCTTTACCTAGCAGATCAAAATTCACCTTTTCGACTGGCCAGTAAATAATGCCCCTAAAGGATAATGTAATCAAACCATCATAAACGGACCCCCTTATCCACTAACAGGTTAGTTATAGGTTTTAAACAGAAAGCTTACATGGGCCATTTGAATGTAGCTTCCTGGAGAAGGCACTGACAAATTTTTCCTGCTACTCCTTTTATGTTGCCAATACTGTAGGTCAGTTTTCTTGATGGATTTCTTGTAATTTCCAATATTGTGGCTAATTTACATTTGCCATATTGAAATTAATACCTCGATTTTAGGGGAGGAATTCTAGGAACTCAAGCTCCTGTTGAAAATTTGGGTCATGCCTAATTTTATCTGGAATGCATTTTTCCTTCCTTAGAAGATCTATTTCCTTGAAAGGTGGTTGGCAAATCTCATCTGTTTTATATTGATTTGTGTTTGTGTCAATTCACAAATGTTTATTTTCTCACCCTTTCTCAAATTTTACAGATTCATGCTGCATAGATCTCTATCCATTTACTCTACACACTTACTATGTAAATTCCTCGTGCATTTTCTCTGACAAGTAGAGGGTTGGAGTTATTACACTTACAACTAATCCATATTCCTTCATACTACTAATAGGTTGTTTTAATCAGTAACTTCTTAATTTCTTACTCAGAATAAACATTATATGATTGGTTTCAACCATCTCTATTTCAAATATTCTCTGTGAAAACAGATGCAGGTACAGTCATGTATCACATAATGACAAGGATATGTTCTGAGAAATGCAACATGAGGTGATTTTTGTCATTGTGCAAACTTCATAGAGTGTACTTACACAGCCTTGATGGTGTAGCCTACTATAACATAGATGGTGTAGCCTACCACACACATGGGCTCTAAGATATATCCTATTGCTCCTAGTCCATAAACTTGTACAACATGGAACTGTACTCAATTCTGTAGGCAATTGGAACACAATGGTAAGTATTTGTGTATCTAAACGTAGGAAAGGTAAAGTAAAAATACAGTACTACAGTCTTATGGGACCAATGTCGTTTATGTGATCCTTTGTTATGTGGCATATAACCATATTGTAATTCATCTGGCTTCAGAAAGTATGCCTCATAGAAATTACTATCATATGGGGAGTGGGAAATCACTCGATGTGAAAAAAAACAACAACCAACATACAAAATGTATTCTACATTATGGCATCAAAAGGAGAATTATCTTCCTGGCTTACATTTCTCTCTACAGATGGGCTCGTTGACTGTATGGATCCTGATTGCTGCCTACAGAGCTCCTGCCAGAATCAGCCCTACTGTCGTGGCTTGCCAGATCCTCAGGACATCATTAGCCAAAGCTTACAGTCGCCATCTCAACAAGCTGCCAAATCCTTCTACGATCGCATTAGTTTTCTCATAGGATCTGATAGCACCCATGTTATACCTGGAGAAAGTCCTTTCAACAAGAGGTCAGTGCTTCTTTTCCTTACATAGATTTGTAGTGATATGATCAACAGTTATATACACTTTTTGTGAAATGCTGATATCTGTGAACTTGAGGAAAGTGTAGAGTTTTTCCTCTTTGGGCAAATTCTTCACCAAACTTCACCTTTCAAGCATTTTTGACACAGTTCACATATTTTGTCAATTTCGGTACCTGAGACATAACAGGACATTCCATTAAAGAGTCAATAAATCTTCATTTAACTAGTTGATTTTGTTAGCACAGTTGGAAATGTTTCAAAAGAAGCAGTGAAAAGACCCCAAAAGGCAAAACAGAAGTGCCCTTTTTTTTTTAAGCTGAGCTCACTAAATAATATAAATTATGAATTAATGTAATGGAACTGCTAACGGCATGGCAGTAAGATTGCATAAGCTGTTTGACTGGTGCTTTGCAGAGCAGTAATGACCTGAAAATAAACCAGTAAGTGAAAGCAGGTGTCTTGTGTCTCACTGAGCACAAGAAGATGATTTACACTAGAACTCCTGGGTCTGCAGTAATTTAACAGCATTAATGCAGTTAGACCCAGCAGTTGATTAAAAGTTGTTGCACAAATGTTCCTTATTGCCCCCTTAAATCTTATACTTCTTAGTCCCTTAAGATTTACCGATTGCCTCAGAATTAATTGGAAAGTCTACTTTTTCTTTATGTAAGCACCATCTATATGACTTATGAAAAAAGCCTGGAGTTTATAATTTTAAAAATTCATCTCTAAATTATTGGTCTTGATACATCTCCCAAAACAGACGGCAACAAATTAAAACCCAGGATAAACACCAGGCATTTAGAGCATGTGAATTACTCTGAATTAAAAAGGGCGTTATCTCGGGAATATCTCAGGTCTGGTTTTTGTGAATAACGATTGATTGCATAGGCTAGTGTTATTTTATCCTTAGGTTGAATTATCTATAAATCACGATAACACTGACCTGAGAAGACAGATGTTCATTCTAATTCTTCTACTTTTCCCACAGCCTTGCATCTGTCATCAGAGGCCAAGTACTGACTGCTGATGGAACTCCACTTATCGGAGTAAATGTCTCATTTTTCCATTACCCTGAATATGGATATACTATTACCCGCCAAGATGGAATGTGAGTTAGTCCCACCACACTATCTCTATTTAAAGGATTTTAAGAACAGAAGCTCTTGCCTCGCCTGTCATGCTTCCTTGTCCCTTTCAATATGGAAATGCAACAACCTTTTGACTCCAGAAACCTGTGGTAGGACATGTGGCCGAGATTTGAAGTCATACACTCACTTCTTTAAAAGTTGGCTTCATTTTCTAAGGCGTGGTAACAGTAGTGTTGTTCTATAGGGGCATGATTCTTTGTCTTAGAAGGTACATGTTGAAATACTTAAAGGTAATATTTCATAATGTCTACAACATAAGCTCAGATAGTTCCAAAATAAGAATCAATGGGCAAAGCTACCAAACTGGTAAATAGATAAGAGATCGGAATGTTTTTTGTAAAATTATTATTATATTTGAGTTGGAATCCCACTCTGTCTCCCAAGCCAGAGTGCAGTGGCACGCTCACCTGCTGGACTCAGGCAATCCTTCTACCTCAGCCTTCCAAGTAGCTGAAACTACAGGCATGTGCCACCATGCCCAGCTAACTTTTTAAAATTTCATTTATTGTAGAGACGGGGTCTTGCCAAGTTGCCCAGGCTGGTCTTGAACCCTTGAGCTTTAGGCTGTCCTCTTACCTCGGCCTCCCAAAATACTGTGATTGCAGGTTAATATTCCCATACACTGGAAAATATTTCATAGAAAAGTTGAAAGAAAAGTTGATTTTCCTTGAAAAACATGAATTTCGGGAGGTGTGTGTTGGCAGTTGTCTGGGACCCTGGCAATTCACTCAGCATGTCTTGTCTTTTCTTAGGTTTGACTTGGTGGCAAATGGTGGGGCTTCTCTAACTCTGGTATTTGAACGATCCCCATTCCTCACTCAGTATCATACTGTGTGGATTCCATGGAATGTCTTTTATGTGATGGATACCCTAGTCATGAAGAAAGAAGAGAATGACATTCCCAGCTGCGATCTGAGTGGCTTTGTGAGACCAAATCCCATCATTGTGTCATCACCATTATCTACCTTTTTCAGATCTTCACCAGAAGACAGTCCCATTATTCCCGAAACACAGGTAGAATATTCTAGCAGACAGTACTTGTAAATAAAAGATTCCCAAATCATGTTTTGCCAAAGAGTCTTAGACTTGTATTACTATCTTAAATAATTCCACAAGCTGAAATACACAAAATGTGGTGTGTGTGTGTGTGTGTGTGTGTGTACGCGCTAAAGCAGGCATTGTTATAGTAGGATATCTACTTATTTCTGGACAATCTACCCAAGATCCTTTTTCTTTAGCCTATATCTGTATATATTTATTAGTTATAGCCAAATGGAAAAAAAATAGGTTAAAGCCAGTCACTGATAATGTCTTTGCTCATTCATTGAAAAAAAAAAAACTTGGTGCCTAAATGTACCTGACAGCCTGACTGACATTACACCAAATGCTGTTTATACCAAGTGCTATTGTACATGGTCATTACTCTCAATAACTTACTGTTTAATTATTGATGTCGGTAAAAGGTGTTATGGCAAAGATGATTTTTGACAGAAAATATTTATGAATATGACTTTTAAAGAAATCACCATGCATTCATTATTCATTTTTATCTACTGAAATTTCTGAGGATTGTTTTCCTTATCCTATGTTTCCAGTTAGGCATAGTATAACTTTCAGATCTTAAAGGTAAGGCATGAGGCGCATAATAATGGACTTTATTCATAAAGAGCTAAGTAAAAATCTGCGATCTATCAAATACAAGTGACTGCTCAGTCTTATTCATTCTTCCAGTATTTATTGAACACCTGTTGTATACCAGGCACTACGGTCAAGAAACAAAGCAGTGAGCCAGTCAGATGAAGTACCTGCTTTCAAGGAGCTTCCCAGTGGATGGCTGGAGAGAGGCAGTAGATAAGAAATATAGGTCAGGTTGTGATAAGACTTACTAAAAAAAAATAAAGCAGGGGAAAGTGGATAGAGTTGTGATTTTACATAGTATCACCTGGGAAGTTCTCTCCGATAAGGCAACATTTCGGCAAGCTTTAAGTCAAAGAATGTGCTCTGAAAATAGAAGGGCATTCCAGGCAGAGCATGCTTGGCAAAAAGGACAGCAGGTGAGGCTGGAGTAAAGATGGTGATGCATCTATCACAGACCACTGAAGACCATGGCAAAGACAACTCTTTACTTTAAAGAACTGGAAGCCATAGCAAGTGTTTAAGCAGAGCGGTAACAGTTACTGATTTCCTTCTTTTAGGGATCACTGGAGTTACTGTGCTGAGAACACTGCATATTGGGCAGGGGTCTAAGTCAGGAGACTGGTCAGTTGTCCACAGGAGAAATGATGGTGGCTTGGACAAAGGTAGTTGGTTCCAGGCATGGAAGACTAGAGTCCAGGAAAGAGCTTGAAACTAAAGTTGTAGATCAGGGAGTCGTAGTATGTAAATATACTTAAAATATGTGATCACCTAGAGCAGGAGTCTAGGTAAGAGATCTTAAGGGGTAGCAAGAAGGTTCAGGATAACAAAAAATCAAAAGAACTCCAGGCAAATATGATACAGAAGTGACCCCTCCATGATTAAATGTGTAACAGTTGGCAGACTTTTTGAGCTGAAGCTCTAGGAGTTTCATTGTAACCTTATTCAATTTCATACTTCCTTCTCAGGTCCATCTTGCAGTAACTCTGAACTTGTTAGTTGTCCTAAAATCGACTTTACTTAGAGGCAGTATCTGTCTATGGATGACAAATTTCTTTCTTTCTTTTTTTTTTTTTTTTTTGAGTTGGAGTCTCACTCTGTCACCCAGACTGGAGTGCAGTGGCTGCTCCTGGCCACCACAGCCTCGACCTGCTGGGCTCCGACGATCCTTCCGCCTCAGCCTTCCAAGTAGCTAGAACCACAGGCGCACGCTACCATGCCTGGCTAATTTTTGATTTATTGTAGAGAGGAGGTCTCGCCAAGTTGCCCAGGCGGGTCTCGAACCCGCAGGCTCAGGCAATCCACTCACCTCAGCCTCCCAAAGCGCTGGGATTATAGGCTGAGCCACCGAGCCCAGCTGGGTGACGAATTTCTACCAAACCAGGATATTAAAATAGATTTTGAATAGTCAAGTCCATAAACACATGGAGTCTTTTTTTCCGCTCATTCATAGAGCAGACAAATGTTCAATAAAATTTTATTGAGAGCCTCTTATGGACAAGGTACTCTACTAGGATAAAAAGAGAGTTAGACATGAATCCTGCCATTCTAAATGTGATGAAGATTTGCAGGAAGAACTGTGGACGTTCACAACAGAGGTCAATTCCTAAGCAAGCCAACAAAAGCATCACTGAGGAGGTTGCCTTAAACTGGGATGAGGCTAAAAAGGGAGGAAAGCACAGTTCAGATTGAAGAAAGGTGCGAACGACAGTGTGGTGACGAAAACAAATCGTGTTGTGTGAAAACTGGGAAACAGTTGAAATGTAGGGCGTACATGGAGAAAGAGGCAGGAAATGTTACTGAGGCTAGTTTATGAGTGGTGCTAGAACATAGTGCAGTGGTGTGGCCATGTGGAACCGAAGCACCAGTGACGTGTTTTCAGCATTCCTCGGAAGCTAAATCAAGTGGCAAAACACATTATTGGAAGGAAACAGAAATCTTTGAGCAGACTGTCATTGTAACTGTATTTCCGTACATATCCAGGGCTCAGACGGAGAGGACCCAACTGTCACAGTGATAGTGGAAACGGGCAAGAGAGAACAGATTAGACAGAGTTGGAAGGTAGAATTGGCAGGATATAGTTTCTAACTGAATGTTTAACAGGTCAAGAAGGGGATTTATAGATCACGCAGCTGGTGAAAGTAGGCTTAATGGTTTATTTTCCCACTTTGGCTGGATTTATTCTTCCTACGAATGCAAAATAACTTGGTCCAGTCAAATTACATAGGAGAAACACATGCTTTAATGAAGAAAATTATAGATATTTGGTTCATGGAAGTAGGTTAATGACAGAGACAATAATCAGTTATTAAAATCAGGAGTAACACTATATTTTGAAATTAAGAGGCAACTTCTGAAAGGTCATAGAAAAATACATATTAATGAAAGCATCCCTTACCTAGAGAAAAACTTATCAAATGTATGGGAAATTATTTTGAAAGTAAATTAAGAGGAAATAGATTATGTGCTTTAGGGTTCAGTCACATGTTTTCAGGGTCTTTCAGGAGTCACAGAATCTGTTTTGCAAACTAATCCATTGATATTTCACACCCAATAATGGGTGAACAATAAGTTCGCTCCTTTTTCTCTTTTTTTAAATAGAGATGAGGGTCTCACTCTGTCACCCAGGCTGGAGTGCAGTCATGTGATCATAACTCACTGCAGCCTTAAACTCTTGGGCTCAAACAATCCTCCCACCTCAGCCCGATTAGCCAGTACTAAAAACATGCACCATGCAACAGGTTAATTTTAATTTTAATTTTTTTTTTGGTGAAGACAGGGTCTTGCCAGGTTGCCCAGGCTGTTTCCAAACTCCTGGCCTCTACCCATCCTCCACCTTAGCCTCCCAAAGCGCTGGAATTATAGGCATGAGCTACTGCACACAACCCAAGAGTTCTCTTTGGATTATTCACCCTAACACTCTACAGTCTTACAAAAGTACTGTCAATCTTAAATTTAATGGTTTCCCTAGGTCTAAAAAGTTTCTAGATGTTCATAAACGATTTTGCTTAAGATTGTCCTGCCGCTGAATTCAACCGACGTGTTTGGGAAAGAAAGCTTCCACTGGACTAAAGTGCTGTGTCTGTTTTGCCAGTGTCTTCTTCCTCCATTATATTGTGTCACCTCTCTCTTCATGCCAACACTGGCTCACAGGCCAAAATTCGTTTAGTCCATTCATTTGTGCTACTTCTGTGTGATTGTCTATATCAAAACTGACAGCTGTATCCTCAGTGCAATGGGATAGTGTAGGGTTTTGCTTAAGTTATTAGCATTTGGAGATGCAAGATCTACCTCATTCCTAACTGTTCAGTGTGAAAGGCTTGAGAGGCGCGCAGGCATGACTGAACATTGTACCACTGTTCTAAGACTTTTCTACCGTGAAAAGGCTGTCCTTTATGTGTAAATAAGGACTCTTAATAGGGTGATATGAGGAAGCCTTTGAGAATACTATGTAATTTTTAGTAGAGAAAGTGGTAAGTTCCTGGCACAGTTCGGTGAACATATAGAGCCTTGCACTTTGCAATATATGTAGTAAGCCTAGAAAGAGCTGTTATTATTCACCAAACTAGTAAAAGCATTGGTAAAGAAAACCAGCCGGGCTCGATGGCTCAGCCTGTAATTCCACGCCTTTGGGAGGCTGAGGTGAGTGGATTGCCTGAGCCCGCAGGTTCGAGACCCGCCTGGGCAGCAAGACCTCATCTCCACAACAAATCAAAAAATCAGCCGGGCGTGGTGGCGCGCGCCTGTAATTCCGGCTACTGGGAAGGCACTGGGAAGGCTGAGATGGAAGGATCGCCGGAGCCCAGCGGGTCGAGGCTGCGGTGGCCGGGAGCGGCCACTGCACTCCAGTCTGGGCGACAGTGAGACTCAACTCAAAAAAAAAAAAAAAAAAAGAAAGAAAGAAAACCTGGGCTCTGTTTTTTTTTTTTTTGAGTTGGAGTCTCACTCCATCACCCAGGCTGGAGCACAGTGGCACACTCATGGCCACCACAGTCTGGACCTGCTGGGCTCAGGTGATCTTTCTGCCTCAGCATTCCAAGTAGCTGGAACTACAGGCACATGCCGCCATGCCTGGCTAATTTTTTGATTTATTGTAGAGATGAGGTCTCGCCAAGTTGTCTCGGCTGGTCTCACACCCGTGGGCTCAGGCAATCCTCTCACCTTGGCCTCCCAAAGTGTTGGGATTATAGGTGTGAGCCACCGCACCCAGCCTTTTTTTTTTGAGTTGGAGTCTCACTCTGTCGCCCAGACTGGAGTGCAGTGGCCACTCCCGGCCACCGCAGCCTCGACCTGCCAGGCTTCGGCGATCCTTCTGCCTCAGCCTTCCGAGTAGCTGGAACTACAGGCACGCGCCACCACGCCCGGCTAATTTTTTGATTTATTGTAGAGATGAGGTTTCGCTACCCAGGCAGGTCTCGAACCCACGGGCTCAGGCAATCCACGCCTCCCAAGGCGTGGGATTACAGGCTGAGCCACCGAGCCCGGCTCCTTTTTTTTTTTAAACGGGATCTCTCTGTGCGTGATCATAGCTCACTGTAGCCTCAAACTCTATGGCTCAAGCAATCCTCTGAAAGAATCTGAACCTCAGCCTCCAAAAGAATCTGAAATCTTTAGAAAAATTGTATTTGCTACACAAAATATATTTTTCAAAATAATGTTTTGGCATAATGTATTTTGCATATGTTAGTGTAAATGTGTTGGCATTCCTTGAGCTAGTAACATTGGCAGGTAAGCTATGTTAAGAGTATGATTTTTTAAAATTTGTAAAGGAGATAATCCTTATGCAAATAATTATGTGAAACTTCTCAGTCCACTTTCAAATCAAAAAGTATGTCTCGAGTGGGTTCTGTGTGTGTTCGGTAGCATGTTAGTTTCTCTCTAGAAAAAGTTTTATACAGCTTCAAGGTACTAGCTGATTTTCCAGCATATCAAAAATCAGTGGTAAGTTGTAGCTCAATGGTCAGTTATGACGATGTGCTATTATTCCATTACCTCTCAACATGGATGTGAAATTTGCTGCAACATAACCCAAATGACCTGGTCTTTTGTATAGGCTGCGGGCAGTCAGCGATGAGGGGATAGCATTGGTTTAAGCCCTAAATGAATCAGCTGGCACAGGCCGGACCTTTGGCCAAGACCACATCCTTCCTCTGAGCTAACCATCTTACAGATGTCTGCTCCAATTCTCCAGGGTGATGGGGTGAAAGATCAGTTAGTGAGAATCCACTGTGACTATTATACTAACAAGTCAGTTCATGTCAGCCCGATGGAGCAGTCACAGTGTTTCCTGTGTGAAGAGTAGCATCCAAGGTATGATTAACTCAGAATAAATGACATAAGCCTTTTAGGAGGAGACAATTAGGCTGGCAGCAGAGTTATTTTTAATTATTGAATAAGATAACAGCTCAAACACATGTTGGTGAATAGTGACTCTTTGGCGTCTTACTTTAATTTCTCTACCAGGTTATTTTAAATATATCTTATCTAGCAGTCATACATGGTCACAGTTTGAAGCTTCTGCTTAATTCAAACCTAGGTCCTCCATGAGGAAACTACCATTCCAGGAACAGATTTGAAACTTTCCTACTTGAGTTCCAGAGCCGCAGGGTATAAGTCAGTTCTCAAGATCACCATGACCCAGTCCATCATTCCATTTAATCTAATGAAGGTTCATCTGATGGTAGCTGTCGTAGGAAGACTCTTTCAAAAGTGGTTTCCTGCCTCACCCAACTTGGCCTATACTTTCATATGGGATAAGACAGATGCGTATAATCAGAAGGTCTATGGTCTGTCCGAAGCCGTTGGTAAGTTTCATGGAAATCTTTTCTACGTCGAACAGAATTTCTCAAGGCCAGAACTGTCCTAAAGTTAACAGTGACCCATGGAAAGTCAGTGGATAAACAGAAGAGGAGAGGAAGGTTGTCCTGGGGATGTTCTAAGCTGGCTGGTTTAGACTGACCATGGGAAAGGAATGCCCTTCACAGACAAGAAGAAAATAATGGTTTTTCTGGCTGATATAATTATCATAGAGAAATGCTCTGAAGGAGATTTCAGGTTGTCACATTCTTTCTAAAAAAACTTTTTTTCTGTATTGTGTTCCTTTCTCTTTTTATTTTCTTTTCTAATAACTTTATCTCCCTAGCTTCTTAAATATCTTTTTAAATGTTTTCTGTAGCCAACAATAATGTAGTTTTAACTCATAATGATGTTTAACGGGATATCAAACAATGTCTGTGTCCAAGAATTATCTAAGACTTCCACTAGATGGACCAATCCATTCAGTGGAAGACCAATCTGAAGACTCCAACCAGTTGTTTCACTGAATGACTGGACAACACAATTAAAGTTCAATGTGTTGAGAGATGGATGGATGGATGGATAGAAAGACTATAGCTTCAAGCTTAAACTCAAAACATCAAAAATTAAAGGATAACATGATTTTTTTATTGGTTTTTACCTGAAGTATAATAGACATTCTATTGTGAAATTAATATATATTTTGGATTTGAATTTGTTCAAATCAATCAGGTAGCTGCCACTTCTCCCTTCACTTTTTTCTAAATTTTAAAGTCTATGATTTATTGTGAATTCTGAAAAGTTTTTCATTTATGATTTATTCATATTTATTTACTGCTAGTTTTGTTTATTCCTGATAATAACATGTAAATATAATGTCTTAATCTGGCTATCTTTTTTGTTCTGTTGAACTGTACTTAACATAGATATTTCCCATAATTTAATGTTTTTAGAAACTAAACAGCTGTAATTATTCAGATAGCAAACATTATTTTTAGTTGTTATTATCTAATCACCATTTGGAGCTAACCTAGTGGATCTAATTACTTAACTGGCTACCCAATCTGGACTTCATTTTGTGCGGTGAACCCCTTGTGAGAAAATAGAATGGGAATTAACACTCATTTTCTATTAAATCCGCAGAAAGATAATATTTTGAAACCATCTTTTATATGACCACACCTTTTTATATTGAAAATATTGCTCATAAATAAGTGGAAATATAGCCTCAGAACACAACTGTGAGAAAGGCAGTTTTTTTCAGAATAATAAAATAAATTGCATTTCTGCCTGCAGTTGGAAGATGAACTGTAATTTGTTTTATTCCAGTATCAGTTGGATACGAGTATGAGTCGTGTTTGGACCTGACTCTGTGGGAAAAGAGGACCGCCATTCTGCAAGGCTACGAATTGGATGCTTCCAACATGGGTGGTTGGACTCTCGATAAACATCACGTGCTGGATGTTCAGAACGGTAAGCTCCTTCACAGATAGTCGGCATCTCTCACCTTCCTGCTCGTTGGACTGTAGCCACGTTTTATCCTGTCCATGCTTGGGATTAGAATTGGTAGGAGAAAAAATAAAGGTGTATTTGTAAACAGTATAAGAGCCTAAGGTGAGAACCACATACTTCTCTCTTCTCATATGCTTTAAAATGTTTATATTCATCACCAAAAGGGTTTTTTCCGTTAGAATGTAAGAGACTGACTCTGGTGTTGCAATGAAAGCTCTCTGTGTGGGAGCCGTCTGCACAGATTCACTAGGAGTGTCTGATTCTACAGTGAGTCAATACGTGTGAGCCAAAGCACTTTAGAAAGGTTTCTAAAACGTGGAAGGGGAGAGGGTTTAAGTAAAGAAAAAATTAAATTAATGTGACTTTGCCAAAATATTTTTAATAGATTTTTAATTCTTAGGTCATTAATTCATTAAGTATCTAGATTTTTTTCAGTTTAGACTATATTTAAGAAATTAAACACTCAAAATGGGTTACATATACTACTTTTTTGTTTGGTTTTTGAGTCAGAGTCTCAGTCACCTGGGCTAGAGGACAGTGACACGATCACAGGTCACTGCAGCCTTGACCTTCTGGGCTCAGGCTATCCTGCTTCAGCCTCCCAAGTAGTTGGGACCATAGGCACATGCCACCACACCTAGCTAATTTTTTAATTTTTGTAGAGACAGGGTCTCACTATGTTGCCCAGGCTGGTCTTGAACTCCTGGGTTCAAACAATCCTCTTGCCTTAGCCTCCCAAAGTACTGGAATTGCAGGCATGAGCAGTGATAAGTCAGTACTGTTAGTTGATTTTGCAAATATTGGAGAAAAATAAATGAATAATCTGAGGGAAAAAGCAAGACTCAAAACTATTACCTAAGCCGGGCTCGGTGGCTCAGCCTGTCATCCCGCGCCTTTGGGAGGCTGAGGTGAGTGGATTGCTTGAGCCCGCGGGTTCGAGACCCGCCTGGGCAGCGAGACCTCATCTCTACAATAAATCAAAAAATAGGCCAGGCGTGGTAGCGCATGCCTGTAATTCCAGCTACTCGGAAGGCTGAGGCGGAAGGATCGCCGGAGCCCAGCGGGTCGAGGCTGCGGTGGCCGGGAGCGGCCACTGCACTCCAGTCTGGGCGACAGAGTGAGACTCCAACTCAAAAAAAAAAAAAACTATTACTTGTAGTAGACCTGATGTGAAAAGTGAATATGCCCTGAAGAAACATGTTTCAGATATCATAAACCAAGAGATAAGTATTTGTAAAATATAACCAGTTTAATCTCATAAAGAATATTATTTTTGGAAGGCTGAGGCAGAAAGATCGCCTAAGTCCGGCAGGTCGAGACTGCGGTGGCCGTGAGCATGCCACTGCACTCCAGCCTGGGCAACAGAGTGAGACTCCAACTCAATATATATATATACATATATATATTATTTATATTAGCAAATTCTGCTTCTGTCTCTAACATTATACCCACATACTGTCTGCATCTCAGATAATTTAAAGGTAATTTGCTAAAAAAGCAAACCTCGAGGTAACCTACTTCAGCCTCCTGTTCTAAACCATATTGTGCTTATAATTCTATTTTTACAAATAGCCAAAGAAGGAAATTTCACAGCCTTGACAAAATAATCTAGCTTTTGGCTTTGCAGAGGTTTGTGGAAGGTTCAGAATGTTGAATTGAATTGAATTGAATTGAAACACGGTTAAGTGTTTAACTATGATTAATGATCACGTTCTCAGATTAATGTTGAGTCAGTGTTCATTCCTTTTCTTGAAAAAAATTTTGTGGGCTTTGGAGAGGATGCATTTTAATCTTCCAAATATACTCAAGGTAAAGTAGTTTCCAAGCCAGTGCTTAAAAATGCTAATGCCTTACCTGCAGGAGATAATAGTAGTCAGCAAATCAGTAGTAAGGGGGAAAGGAAACCTGTCACACCTTTACTACTTTATAGCAGTATTCAACTCTACTGCCTCTCCCAGTATGTCCTGAGCATCAGGTTGTCATCGAGTTTGCACCCAGAAGGTTGGGAGTAGAGCCAATAACCAGTCCCATATGCACTTTGAAAAATGGAAGTCTCGACCAAGGAGGATGTTCCAGTGCTGTCTCGGAATTCTCTTGAATCCTCAGTGGTATCCTCAGTGGTATCTGAAGCAGTGGTAGTTCCAGTCTGTTCTATTAGTAGCACAAGATTCAGTCGTGGTCTTTCCAAATGCAAAGCCATGTGCCATACATGCTAGAAGCCACTCTTCATTACATTATTTAAAATTATATTTCACGGTTTGAATGTATTTATGTATTTCTACAGAAGCCCTTTACCAACAAAACTGGCAAAACTTCTCTAATGCATTTTAGTTATGGTGAGAATACAGGGTAAAGTTCATAACCCATTAGCTACAGGATTTCACCCAAGAGATTATAAATCAATAGGGAGCTACAGGTGAAATGCTTCATGAAAACCCACACCTCTGTGATGCACCATTGTTAAGGAGTATCATATTCAGATGGACTAGGACACTTTTAACTCTTCTATGTATGTACAATATATATGCACACGTGCGCGCTCGCACACGCACACACGCACACACACATTCTAAACCAGAATAAAATACAGTTCGCTTTTATTAAAATATCAGGCAGGTGTAAAAACTAAACCATCCAAAAATTATATCCTCAGAAAAGTCATAAATTATAAAATATATGTTATTTTAAAATCCGAAGTAGCCTCAGCCACAGGGTGAATGGATTGTGATACAGAATTTTATCCAAGAACAGTTTGACAAGTAGTAGCTTTCCAAAGTGACATGTGTCTAATTGAATAAACAAAGTGATTTGTAATCATGACAAGGAGGATGAGCTGTGGAAATATATTAAGGAAGAAGAGAAAGCAGAAATGTAGACGGTGACAGGTATTTGTGCAGACACCCTGAAACATGGAAATAAATATTCTAATGTTCATCTTTCTCTTCTGCCATAATGGAGGAGAACCGTGAAGGGCCAATCGTTCACAGTAATGACTGAATCAATCAGGTGCAGGAGAGCAGTGGGCTGACTTGTAGGATTCTTCTGATGAAAATTGCAGAACTGGCTGTTATAGGAAATTATAGTTCCATAATTGCCAAATAACGTAATCACAGAAAGAAGAATCTTGGGTATCATTAATGTTATTCTTTGAATATTCAAGGCAAAATGCATTTCATCTCTTGTTGCAATCTGGCCTTATTTAGATTATTTTTCCTTAAATTTGAATAAACCTGTTTTATCTTTCTTGATTTCTTTATGTAAATTTGCTATGATTATTACATCATCCAAATAGCAAAGCATTAAAAAAGTAATCAAAGAATGCACCTAGAATGTGCTGAGCTATAAGGAGAACATAATTATTCTAATCTCTTCTCCACTTTAAAATTATCCCAAAGTAGGGGGGGAACAATTTAAGTTTCCTGGTTGTGCTTTCATGGGATTATTCTGTTAACACTGTATCTGCTAAGAAGTATTGTCATTACCTCTGGCAACCACTTTAAAACATAGAACATTCAATGACTATAACATATGCAGCTATAAAGTGAAAGCAGCAGGTGGTTTATACAGCTAATAACACATTGCGAAGTGGCATAAAAAAATGCATGGAACAGTAGCAGCTATCCAGTGTGCATCTGACCAAAATGGAGCCACTGACCTACATATAGTAATGGCAAAGTGAATAAAATTAAAGTCTCCACTCAAATCTAATTTTATGAAAATATTTAATATTCATTTGGAATATATTCTCAGATTTTCGTTGAAAACCATAAAGGAACAGACTGGCATTTTCTTTTGATAAAATTATTGGCACTTTCATGCCTTGAAGCAGAATTCACTTTAAATAATAAACTGGGCTTCCACAACGCTTTGTGACGTGTGAATAACTGTGTGGATGTGCATTCTTACATCAGACGAGAATTTAAGCAAGAATGTTCCTTGACAGTATAGGAGTGTTAAAATAAGTCTGTATTATAATCACCAGCTTTGGAGGTTTGATATGTATTTTCTGTCTTCGTTTTCCATATAATATTTTTAACTTGTTAAAAATTAATGATAAATTTATAAGGAAGAAATTTTTATTCCTGGTGTATATTTTTATTAATGGGATTAATATGTAATATTTTGAGCATTGATTAACAATTGGGAAAACTCCTTTTTCCCTAAAAAACATTATGTAGAGCATGGTTCTCAAACTTGGTTGCACAGTATGGTCACTTGGAGAGGTATTTAAAATTTCAGACTAAGGCTGCACCCCAGACCAATTAAACCAGAATCATTCCTGGTGAGAACCAGGCATCAGTATGTTTGTACAGCTCTCACGCAGTTCCAATGTGGAGCCAAGATTGATGACCACTAATGTTGAGAATTTGTGTTTTTAATTTTTCTTGTTAATCTTTTGTTCCTTTTCCTAGATATTCTTTAAATCCGTAACAGACAGAATTTTTTGTATATGTCCTGTGTACATTATCATGCAACATTTTACACTAGGTAGTTGAATCGAAATCTATCCAGTAGAACTGTAAACAGTTTTCCAGTCCACATCTAAAAGTCACTGAATGGTAGTTGGATCTTTTTTTTTTTTTTGAGCTGGAGTCTCACTCGGCTGCTCAGACTGGAGTGCAGTGGCCGCTCCCGGCCACCGCAGCCTCGACCCGCTGGGCTCCGGCGATCCTTCCGCCTCCGCCTTCCGAGTAGCCGGAATTACAGGCGCGCGCTACCACGCCCGGCTGATTTTCTTGCTTTATTGTAGAGAGGAGGTCTCGCCAAGTTGCCCAGGCGGGTCTCGAACCCACAGGTTCAGGCAAGCCTCTCTCTCCCCTCGGCCTCCCCAAGCGCGGGATGACAGGCCGAGCCCCCGAGCCCGGCCGATAGCTGGATCTTTAATCAGCATGTTTGCTTTTCATCTTTATACTTCGGACCGTGAGGAAAACGCGTGTTCTCTCTTCCAGGTATACTGTACAAGGGAAACGGCGAAAACCAGTTTATCTCCCAGCAGCCTCCCGTGGTCAGTAGCATCATGGGCAACGGGCGCCGGCGCAGCATCTCCTGCCCGAGTTGCAACGGCCAGGCCGACGGGAACAAGCTGCTGGCCCCAGTGGCGCTCGCCTGCGGGATTGATGGCAGTCTGTACGTGGGGGATTTCAACTATGTGCGGCGGATCTTCCCTTCGGGGAATGTCACAAGTGTTTTGGAACTCAGGTATGTATTTGTTTTATTTGGGCTTTTAATCAAGGCGAAATACGACTTTTAAAAAAATGTCGAATCGGATGCACTAGTTAATGTATTTTAACATACCTTCCTAATGTTTAAAATTCTCTTTAGAAAGAGGTTAGATTCTCGGTTAAAGTTAGGAGAAGTCACAACACATATGTTTAGTGCCAAAAATGTATTAAAGGGTATAAAGTCACCTAGTATATAAAATGTCTCACTGATTTCAGTACGTTTTCTGTGCTCTAGGAGGATAGGACTACGATTCTTAATTGTCTTTTGTTTTCTTTAGACTAACCCTATGACATAGCTGTTACTTTTTTATTTCACAATGGTTGGTTGAAATTAAGGCGTAAAATAGTTTCCTATGAAATCAGGATCTGATATTAAATGAACCAAGGCTACAGCTTCTAGTTATTGTATCTTCAAGTTGGTAACCCATTAGGCATAATGCCAATAGTAAAAGTAACATATTGTTATCTTTGTTTTGTTCACTTAAGTGTGTTTATAAAAATCATTCTGTTCTGTAAGTTATTTGGTAAGCCTTGGTCTACAGAATTAACTTCCAGTGTTATTTCTGCTTAAGTTGGCTATTTTCCATACAAATAATTAAAATCTCACAATTCAACTCATTCTATTTGAGAAGACTTTTCTAACTGTGCTTTCTTTCTTTTACCTTTTTTATCTGCTTCCACCAAGAAATAAAGATTTTAGACATAGGTAAGCATCTTGCTTAAAGGTTATTGTATGTTTTCAAATGCCCTTTTTACATTTCAGTGTGACTCTCTGAAACTGTTTTCTAGTAACATTTCATCATGAGAGAGGAAACTCAGTATCACAGAACATTGAAGGAATTAAAACTGATTAATTGACTTAGTAATATATGATATATTACAAATTAATTCTGTGATATAATTTGAGAAATATTTTCCAGTTCGTTCATAAAATAAATTTTGTTACAAAAAAGTATTATAATGAATATCTCTGCATAACAAAAAGGATTTCTAAACTTCAGTTCCTGACTCACATCATCTAAGCCACGTTGTACAATACAAAATTTGAAGCACAGTAGAGAGGCTTAAGGAGACCTATATAGTTTGACCACATCCAGGGCAGGTCATGTTTTATTGGACTCAGAGCTAATTCACTTTGGGAGACTCTTTTTAAGAAAAAGAACCTTAAAATATTTTACTTTGGCAAATTTTTATTTTATTTTTTTGAGTTGAGGGTCTTACTCTGTTGCCCAGGCTAGAGTGCCCTGAAACTATCATAGCTCACCACAGCCTTAATCTTCTGGACTCTGATGATCCTTTCACCTCAGCATCCCAAGTAGCTGGAACTACACATGGGTACTACCACATCGGCTAATTGTTTGACTTTTTATTAGAGATGAAGTCTCGCTGTGTTGCCGAGGCTGGTGGCAAATTTTTAAATACATAAAATTATGTGAACATATACCCAGGGTCCCTCCCTGGGCTTGGCAGGACCCAGGCAAGTGAGGGGCCCTAAAGCTTAGGCTTTATTAGCTTCCTGGTAAGTTCCTCTCAGTCTATGGTTTATATTTTCCTAAAATGGGAGCGTTATTAGATTTAAGAAGTAATGTTCGCATTGCCATTATCATGGAAGAAAAGACTTTCTCCAAAGCTAAGGAGGAACATAGTTGAAGCAAACAGACAGGCTCAAAAGTTTTTCTTCCTCTGCTATGTTCTCATAACTAGGGAAAAAAACAATAAAGGCTTGTATGGACACACATGATTGAAAAACTTAACTCAGAAAAACAAAAAAAGAGAAACCAATGTTGTAAAATAAAGCTAGCAGAAAACAAGACAGGTTAGACATGCTAGATCTCGTTTGGTCATTAAAATATCTAACGACATGAGATCAGGTTGAAAAACTAGTGATACTTTATGTGATGTGTTTTAAATGAATAAATCACCATGACCCATTTAAACGGCTGTATAGAGATTGACGACTAGCAAATAAAAACCAAAGTTCTACTGAAAGATATATAGCCGTTGCATATCAGGGTGACCAGGCATAGTCCCATGACCTTTTCCTGAAATCCCCTATTGATCTTGTACTTTCGGCTAATAGCTAAGTCACATGCTAAGATTAACACTAAATCTCCCCAGAATAATGAGCATGTAAAACCCTGATATTAGAAACCACAGTAGAATATCAAAAATGTTCTGGCCTTGCTTTCTTGGTAGCTGTGGAGAAAGAGGAAGGACAAACCGATATGCAACCAACTGAATGTGAAAATGCTGCAGGCGATACAGAAAAAACCATCAAAGCAGCTACCTTTTAACAAGCAGGCCTGTTGCATGCCAGGCACGGGGCCAGATATTTTATATATGTGATTGCAGACCCACACAATAGCCCTCAGGGTTACAGACGAGGTAATTGAGGCTCCAGGAGGTGACACATCTTCCCCAAGACATATAACTAAGAAGTCAGGGAGCAGAGATTTGAAGTGCTCTAAAAAAACACGTTCTTTCCACTGCACCACACAGCCAGTTGTTTTGTTTGTTTGTTTTTTGAGTTGGAGTCTCACTCTGTTGCCCAGACTGGAGTGCAGCGGCCACTCCCGGCCACCGCAGCCTCGACCTGCTGGGCTCCGGCGATCCTTCCGCCTCAGCCTTCCGAGTAGCCAGAATTACAGGCATGCCGCCCGACTGATTTTTTGATTTATTGTAGAGATGAGGTCTTGCTGCCCAGGCGGGTCTCGAACCCGCAGGCTCAGGCAATCCACTCACCTCAGCCTCCCAAAGGCGCGGGATGACAGGCTGAGCCACCGAGCCCAGCACAGCCAGTTTTTGTGTGTCTAGGTGGCTAGGTTTCTATACAGTCATTCTCTGACTCTGCAGAAAACCAGACTCATCTCACAGTCGTTTTGCAAATTGCTGAGAGCCGTCAGCTTTCTCTGAAAACAGAAACGACAGACCGATGAGGTTAGGGCTCCATTATTACCAACAACAGCTTGTAGTGTAAACTCATGGTGTACTAACTCATGGTGTTTGGCAGTGACACTCCTTGTAAACCCCCCTCTCATGATCCTTCGTAACTTCTCGTCTTTGTGCAGCATCCTACCAAACCCAGGCTTCTGCGTTTCCTTGTGTGCCATGAATGTAAAGGACGCTGTTGGGTTTTATATTGCTATTCCATTGTATTAAATCACTCGATGTTAGCTGGTCACTTACCATGTGTTGGGCACTTTGACAAATGGCAATAGAAGACAAAGGACTATAAGAAAGGGGTTGGCAGTAGTGGAATGCTGCCGAGGGAAAGGGAGACAGGGAAAACAACATCAGTGAGGGCACCTGATCTCAAACCAGGCGAAGTGGGGACCAGAGGGAGGCCCAAACTTTACCTGTATGATGACCACTTGTCTACCTCATCCTGAATTTGACCCCACATCTTAAAAATTTTTTTTTTAATTTGAATTTAAAAAATAAAGAAGAAGACAAAGTATCTGTTCTCAGAACTCACAATCTAGTAGGGGAAACACGGTACATATGTGAAGAAGTAAATAACATTATCAGTATCATTCTTTGACATTTAGTAATACTCATGGCTTGAAATGTGAGAGTGGTTCTGTGGAAGAGATAACTACTAGGAGATGGGAATGTGGTAAGGAAAAGTTTTCTGGGAGGTCGATATTTGAACTAGGTTTAACAATGAAGTCTGCTAAAACAGAACAGTGAGAAGAAAGAAAGGCAGTCCTAAGAAATTGAATATCGAGCAAGTCAATTTCCTGGGACGTGGGAAACAGGTTATGAGCAAGACCTGTTCTGAGAAGAACCAGATCCTCCTGAGTGGAGCAGGGGATCAGAGCTGGTGATCATGAGAGACAAGAGTAGATAGGCAGGCAGGGTCAGATTGCTTAGGGCCTTGAGTGCTCCAAGGAACCACTGTTCTGTTCTTTAGGATAAGTGAGACAGCGGGGAACCATTTTAAGATCTTAAAAAACATGGTATAATCAAAGTGGTCTTTGGGAAGATTAATTTGGTATCAGTGTTCAGGGTGACTTGAAGATCAATTAGAAAGTTATTGCATTAAACCATGAGATGCCAGGAACCTAAAACAGGGTGGCCAGCAATGAAGAAAACCAACCAGGAAAGCAGAGAATGAGAATATGTGTATGGGTGATAAGAAAGAGGAAGATGTAGAAAATGGGTAAGGTTTTTGAGCCCAAATCATCAGATGATGATGTCAGCTGATAAAAATAGAGATTCGGTTTGCTTAATCACTGACCAATCAAAATTGATCTAGCAAACCCAACATTTTCACTCATTGGAACTTCTTGCATTAGCTCAAAAGATTAAAATTCTTTTTAGATGCTTCTTCCTATCTGCCTATCTGCCGCCATTTTTTTTATGGGTTAAAAAGATTCCACCTGGCTTTCTCTTTGTCCTCCTTCCTTGGGTAGCATAAAAGTCATGAGATCACAGGAAGAAAAAGAAATGGAAGTGTGTTCTAAATCTATAAAAAGAATGATATTGTCAGTTATTAATGATTAAGTAAAATCTAAAAATGTACATGTCCAATCCTCTGCTTCACATATAGTAAAATCTCATTCATTGAACTAATGGGGAAATAATAAAAATATTAAATAAAAATAATTTAAAGGCACGTGGTCTTATTTTAAGATTCGGAGAGTCTTTTGTTATACCAAATTAAGTACTGCTAGGATATTAGAATAAAAATACTTGGCTATACTTTAATGAATAGATAGTAAATGTTATTCAATGAACATACTAAATTTTTTACATAAATGGAAGCTTCTAAAATGCTTTGAAAATATGTTCCTTGAAATATGCTAAACATTTCCCCTTACGATGTTTATATTATTCGTTTTCTAACGAAACTCTTTAATAGGTAATAAATTTTACCTCGTCGTTGTTTCAGTTTTTAAAATGTTTAACTTGAAAACTTAAATGAGTTAACTAATACCAGCCAGGGGACATTTAAACATGTAGAACTAAAAACCAACTTTGTGAATTTTATATTACCAATTAATGGATCAAAGAAAGTGTCAATCACAAGTCTGTGAATTTAAATCAATTAAAGTTTATATGTAAAATTGTAAAAACTTGCTTCAGCTCTCTTTATTGACTTAATTTTTAAAAACAAGCAGGCCAGCCTGGGCAACATAACAAGACTTTGTCTTTGCAAAAAATAAAAAAACTAGCCAGGCATGGGGGTGCATGCCTGTAGGCCAAGCTACTCGGGAGGTTGAGGAGGAAGGATTGCCTGAACCCAGGAGGTTGAGGCTGTAGTGAGCCGTGAGCATGCCACTGCACTCCAGCCTGGGCAACAGAGTAAGACCCCAACTCAAAATAAAAAATTTTTAAAAAGCCGGCACAAAAATACCACACATCAAATTCCTACTTGCAATAATCTTTTAAGAGTCTTTTGGTTCCCACGAGATAGGCAGTTTTACTTTTATACATGAATATAATTGATTATGCTTTCTTCAAAGGCTTTGTGTTTTTAAGGAGATGATAATACAATTTCCAGCTAAAAAAGATAAAAATGCTAATAATGTCTATTCTGAGGCTTGTTCTTTGGTGACTATTTCTCTAGTCTAAGAGTTGAATTATGACAAAATAAATGAGCAAATCCAGCCTGCACTTACCACTGTGTCTAATTGAACGGGGCTGCAGAGAACATGTCTTGAGAATTGTGACAATCCAGGCAGTTCAGGAAGAGTTAAGAATCAAGGTGCATTATACTAAAGGTTCTTAACTTGATCTCAGTGTCTTTGGTTTTGCTATTAGTCAAAGTTGTAGTATTTCACATCTTTCTGAAACAGTGAAATCTGAGGCAGGAATGCCTCTGTGCTCCCAGTGCTGAGCAGAGTGTTCCCCAGACCAAGCACTTTGTCAGTGCCTGCACTCCAGCTGCCAGCTGCAGCCTGTTTCGGTCATGGTAGCCTCACGTTTCACACTAGATCGGTTACTGCCCTGCAAACTCGCTACACATCTGTACCAAGCACACTGGCCTCTTCTGTGCTTTGGCTTTTTCGGAAGTCAGAAGCAAGCACTAGCTCGCCCAGTCAGAAAATTCTCCATGCTTCAACTGGGTGACCTTGAAGACCAGTCCTGTCTCATACGTGATTCAGAGCTCCTCACCCACCTGTCAACTAAAAATTTCCAAACTCTTTTTTTTTAAATCCCTTTTTTCATTTAGGAGAGGCCGGCTGTAATTTACCATGCTAGGCTGCACTACAGGGAATTTATCCAGTTCTCATTTCCTACCATTCTGTGGGGACTATTTCCAGAGACTAATTATCTTCTCTAAGGCCATATACTCCCCACGTGTGTTCTTCTGGGCAACAGAGTTGTATACAAAATTAAAACTTTCATTTGGTAGACATTTTTAAACCCATTGACATAGGCTATGTTGATTGACGGAGAAATGCCAACGTCTTCGAGGAAGGAGGTGCTTCAAATAAGCAAATACAAGCACCATGTCAGACATTGTCTTAGTGCTACCGTGCTAGACTAAAACTGATGTCGATAAAGCCAAAACTTATGACCTGAATATCCATTGGTTTTTTTACCAAGAAAACACATGTTCCATATAGCTAAAGAGTGTGCCACTACCTTTCAGACTGCCATCTCAAAAATATGTTTGTTTTCCTAAAGTGAGGGCCTCATGAAGTATGCATGATTCATTAACCTTATCATCATTACTCTTTAAGTAATTAAAGTGGTTATTTTCAAATGAATCTGCATTATTTCGATACTTTAGGATGTTATAAGCTGCTGTTATGATAGTTGAAACAAATTTCAACCTATCGAAGTTTAGGCAATTTTCTGCTTAATATTTTCAGAAAGCAAGTTATATTTTAGTTAGTTAACAGTTGTTATTGCATTTGTACACTTTGTATAGTGATAAGGCAAAAGACATTGCAATGTTAAAGGAGATTACGACAAAAGCAAAAATTAAGTAGAGCTAATTCTTACTGAGAATGCAGTATGTGCTAGGCTCTGTTCTGAGGATGTGTGTGTGTGTGTGTGTGTGTGTGTGTGTGTGTGTGTATCCATGTAATCCTCTCAGCATCCTATGAAATACTATTTATCATCACCTTTATAGATAAGGAATCTGAGACAGATAAGTTAGGTAACTTGCCCAAGATCACACATTTAGTAAGTGATGAAGCTAGGATTTAAACCCAGGTGATCTGATCCAGAGCACATACTCATAGATATACAACTAACAAGAAAAATATATATATTTGTGTATACTCAGAACCAACTACACAACTAGTAATAATTACTGTATGATCAGGGAGATAGGAAAGATGAGAGAAGTCTCTCCAGTGTCATGTCTTTCAAAACAGACCCAACTTGATGGAGTTGTAACTCTGTCACCAACTACATACACCTGGAAGACCAGCTCTGCCAATGCCACACTGTTTATAGAAAGGAAAAATGTTTTGCTCTGAATGTTATATTGACATGTAACTCTTCGCTTCCTATAAAGTAATAAACTACCACATTAAGGAGTATAACGTGTCTTGCTGCGTTTAAATTTTTAGGCATCAACTTAGGAAAATGACATCATAACACTTAGCATGGCAAGTTGCTTATCTGGCATACCAAGTTGCTCTGAAACATTTTTATTCCATAATGACTTGCATCTTTTGCGTTCTTAGTATCACTTTTTGCCCTTTCACACATATTTACACACTCACAACCCTTGCTGTAATCTTTCTCTTGTCACTAAAAGATATTAAAGGCTGTAAAGGAGATCCCCAAAATAAAGGTACTCAGGCCTCTGTGTGTCCTTGTATTTCTCTGTACACCGACATCACAGTCTTGGAGTTCTTCAGAGCTCCAGATGGCCTCTACAGACTCCATGTGTGATCTGCTATTCCCTTCTACCAAAGTGGAAAACACAAGTGGAAACTCAAACCTGCTCATTTAAGAATATTCTTACAGGAGCAATAAAATACAAATTCCCACACTTAAAAGGAAAATCACTAAGCAGTGAGAACTGTTTCATTCGAACCTAACCTCATTGGTAATGAGAAAACTACTGCATCACTTTTAGAATAAAAATGTTCACATAAAGTTAGGCTTATATTACATATTTTAGATATTCACATATAAAGTAAATAGAAGCAATCATATAAGGGAGGAGAGAGAGACTGGCTGTCTGTGGAGAGAGGGAGAGAGAGAGAGAGAGAGAGAGAGAGAGGATGAGAATGAATTCATAAAACCAAGTTAAACATCAAAATATACCTGGAATTGGGTAGATTCTCTTTTGGGACACCAAATCATTTCAACCATTTTTAGATTTTTTTTTGTTCAGAAGGCAATATTTGCACATGCTACAAAATTAGATTAATTTTTAAGAGTGGGGTGTTGAATGTATATAAGGAAATTAACTTTTTAATCCCAACGATATGTCATAATTTGTCCCTTCCTTGATAATATTGGTCTTACCATTTTTTTTTACTGGTAAGGGGACATAAAATGTTTTACATTTGCATTTGCTTTATATTTATAAAATTGAGGTGCTACATTTTGTGAACAAATGTCTTTATCTCATCAAATTCATGGGCTTCATAAGCTCAGCATACAAACTTTAAAATAAAACTGATGGACCTAGGGCTCTGATTACTGCTCTAGGCCACCAACTGTGACCGTCTCCTACACTTGAACTACCTTCATTTGAGGACAAACGTTGTAACTTTTCTGTGATAGAGCAACCAAGAGGGACAGGATACTACATTTTTGGGGGCAGGGGGTTCCACTGGAAAAGATAGTTCTTTTTGATGAGGTACAAGTGAAATCAGTAGTGAATTTCCCCTCTTTGGAGAATTTGATAAAGACTCCTTTCCCCAGGGTAAACTTTATGTCTATCGCTCAAGGGTGATTTATTAATGGCGTTGCATTGAGCCAAAAAGATTTAGAGAATTTACTTACTTGTTTTAGACTTAGATACATATTGTCTTTTAAGGGTAATTATTTTTAAGATGACTGTTAATAAATTGTTGAATCCTCAGCATCAGACAAGGAAGGAAAACAGTAATATCAGAGACTTGCTACCTGTGATCACGTACTGTTAAATCATCATTAACTATACGGTACGATTAATTTTCCAATCTTTGATCATGAATTCTGGATGATCAACAGTTTTTCATGATGTGTTTTATTTTGCGTTTAATTTCCTTCTGTGCATCGGGAGTAACTCTCTGATGTTTATGATGATCCTTTTCAGCAGCAACCCAGCGCATAGATACTACCTTGCAACAGACCCAGTCACGGGAGACTTGTACGTTTCTGACACGAACACTCGCAGAATTTATCGCCCAAAGTCACTTACGGGGGCAAAAGACTTGACTAAAAATGCGGATGTCGTTGCTGGGACTGGAGAGCAATGCCTTCCATTTGATGAAGCCAGATGCGGGGACGGAGGGAAGGCGGTGGAAGCAACACTCATGAGTCCCAAAGGTACCAGCAGTGACCAATTTGAGGATTTCTCTTTATTTTTTTTTTAAGTAGAAAATCCAGTTCGTGTCTGGTTGTGTTTAATGCTGAGTCCACCATTTTACCTTCAACTGTGTTCTGGAAAGCTGTTTCACGTCTTGTGTTTTTAAAAGCCATTTAGCATGAAACTGCTAGACTCCTAAGTTGATTTTACAGTAAATTTTAGTTTCTTGGCATTTTTTATTATCATACCATTTTTTCTACTCTTCAAAGAATGAAGCAACTCCTCCATATCATTCAGGTCACATCCTGTTAAACTTCAAGGAGTGTCTAAATTCTTTCATTGTCCTGGAATTTCTTTGTCATGAATGAGTCCCAGGCTTTTTTAAAAACCATCACTAAGCAACCCTATGAGCCCTCACCCACTTTGGAGCTGTTAAACTTTTGTTTCTATGCCATGGGAAAAAATTCTTGCTGGGAGGAATTTTTGGAGGTAACAAGGGCTAAAATTCTATGTGATAAAGGCTTTTAAGCCAAGCAGGACTGACTCCTTGCTCGTGTATTATGCTGTTCAGTACAATGGTTTTTGGTTTGGGGGCTTTATTTTTTCATTATAGCTTGTGACTATTATGTGAACAAGGACTAGAAAAAAGCATCTGTACTGAATTATTCATAATAGCAAACTTCATTGTAGCAAGGTCAACAAAACATTAACCTTGGCTTAGATCTATTTTTGTTAGAAGAACACCATCACTATAAGTTCTATGGAACAGATTTTGAACCAGTTTCTCTAATTTATAGATCACTACATTATATAAGCATTATAATTTTATATTTTAAACAAAAAGAGACTGCCTGTGTGATTCATACACTCACCAGCGATTCTTTAAAATGTAGATTATTTCTTTACTGAATTTTAAATTTATTTGTGCTATAAATGCCTGTGCTGGTTTTTTTCCAATGCATTTGCAATCTGCAGTCCTTCCTGCTACTTGTCAGCCATGTTATCACTGGAGTCAAACGTTGAGTTTAGTCATGGGCCTAATAGTTTAATCAAAATTGATCATTTTTGAAAGATTAATAGTACTTTTCTTGAATAAAGGAATGGCGATTGATAAGAATGGATTAATCTACTTTGTTGATGGAACCATGATTAGAAAAGTTGATCAAAATGGAATCATATCAACCCTCCTGGGCTCTAATGACCTCACTTCAGCCAGACCTTTAACCTGTGACACGAGTATGCACATCAGCCAGGTAGTTACGATACTAAGCTTACTTGTTCATTTTTCTTCCAGGTGACTTGATTTATTATGTGAGGGCAGACCATGATGGCATCGTATTAAACTGCATATATCGTGTGTTTTCCAGTGATTACAATAGAACCGTTCCATTTAAATGTATCTCAGGAGCTAATAAAAAGTTATTTTCTTCTATAATTCTGCATTTGATGAATTTGGTGAGATGCAGAACAATTATCACTAAGAAATGCTAAGCATTTGTAATAAAATACCAGTAAAGTAGCAGCATGCAGATATTCTAAAAAGAACAAAACAGCTTAAATCTCTAATCTTTTGATTGCATGAGCTCCTTAAATAGTAGAGAACCCACTATGATTAGGCCCAAGGGACTTATATTTAGAATTAGAAACTGTACTATTGGCCTGATTGAAAACACAATAGAACACTAATATATTCATAACCTAGAAAGCCTCAACATTTGGTGGTTATTACTGCTATAAGGAACATATGTGTTCCTATCTCACTGATATCTGTTGACTCACTACTTAGAGGTTTATTTGCCACTTGCTTATAACCAGCAAATTTTTCAGTGAGTTGCATGCTAAAATAAAATGTTATTTTCTATATTTGTCTCCATTCAAAACTTTCAGGTTTATTTTACTGTGACTATTGTAAAAAAAAACTGTTTTAAAACAGTTTATCAGATTAAGGTTAATTTCCCTGAAAGGTCTAATTTACTCTGGCAAATGAACTGTGGTGCAGTAACTGACTAACCAAACCATTTCTTTTTTTCATTAAGGTTCGTCTGGAATGGCCCACTGACCTAGCCATTAACCCTATGGATAACTCCATTTATGTCCTGGATAATAACGTAGTGTTACAGATCACTGAAAATCGTCAAGTCCGCATTGCTGCTGGACGGCCCATGCACTGCCAGGTTCCTGGAGTGGAATACCCCGTAGGGAAGCACGCCGTGCAGACGACACTGGAATCAGCGACTGCCATTGCTGTGTCCTACAGTGGGGTCCTGTACATTACTGAAACTGACGAGAAGAAAATTAACCGGATACGACAGGTCACAACGGATGGGGAAATCTCCTTAGTGGCCGGGATACCTTCTGAATGTGACTGCAAAAATGATGCCAATTGCGACTGTTACCAGAGCGGTGACGGCTATGCCAAAGATGCCAAACTCAATGCCCCGTCCTCCCTGGCTGCTTCTCCAGATGGTACCCTGTATATCGCCGATCTGGGAAATATCCGGATCCGGGCTGTGTCAAAGAATAAGCCTTTACTGAACTCCATGAACTTTTATGAAGTTGCATCTCCAACTGATCAAGAACTCTACATCTTTGACATCAATGGGACTCACCAGTATACGGTCAGTTTAGTCACTGGTGATTACCTGTACAATTTTAGCTACAGCAATGACAATGATATTACGGCCGTGACAGATAGCAACGGCAACACCCTTCGAATTAGACGGGACCCAAATCGGATGCCAGTTCGAGTGGTCTCTCCAGATAACCAAGTGATATGGTTGACGATAGGAACAAATGGATGCTTGAAAAGCATGACTGCTCAAGGACTGGAATTAGTTTTGTTTACTTATCACGGCAACAGTGGCCTTTTAGCCACTAAAAGCGATGAAACTGGCTGGACCACGTTTTTTGAGTAAGTAAATGAAAGTTCTACTATGATTATAAAATACTGTGATATAATTTATAATCTATAATATAATCTTAAGGGCTGGAGGGATCCATGTTTTTGAGGCCCTGGAGCTTCTGTAATTTTTTGATCCTTCTTTCTGAAAAAGAAGACAAAATTACGAGATACAAAGTTAGATGCAGGGCGCCTTAGAAGAGACCCAGGCAAGGGAGAGGAACTGAGGCTCAAGTTTCATTTAGCTTTGTGGTAAGTCTACCTCTTCTCTAAGGTTTAACATCTTGACTCAAACAGACCTAGTACATCAGCAGCAAACCTTTTGAGAAACATACTGCAGTTTTGGTTTTAGGCACAAATCCTTTGGGTTTGGATGTGTCCACCTGATAAAGCTGACTTTGTTAGGGGCCTTCATTGAAGAAAAACTCTAAAAACACTTACAGTAAACTTTGCCGATTACATAGAAGGGCTTAACGTTTTATAATCAGTTAGTGGAGAAGTTAAATGGCATCTTAACAAGCCTCACAGCTAAATGCAAATCAGAACCTGCCCGTCTCCATCTGAAAGTGTATGAGAAGGTGTGAGGCTCATTCTGCCAGAGTTTTCCTAGAAACTAGGTGGGGTAGTGGCCCTGCCACCATGCTGTCTGAACAGTCACATTAAAAATGAGATGAAAATGAGTGATTGAATATGTTATGGTGTGTGTACTCTGCAATGAATGTGTGTGTAAAATCTTTCTCAATTGCTTGTTCACTCGATGAACATGGCACAAGCCACGAGGGGAAATTAGATGGGCAGAGATGGCATGTTGACAAATGCAAAATAGTTCTGGAAATGAACATTGAGTTCCTTAGTGTGATTTTTACAATGATCTGCTGAAGAAAAAGTATTTTCTGTAGGCACATACCTCTAAGATTATAATAAGAGTCAGTAGAAAAAAATGACTCAGTATACAAATATTTTCTGTACAACTTTTCTGGAATGGATCTTATACATAAAGCTTAGTGCTCCTGTAGCTTGAATTGCTTTTCCTTTTTGACAGATTCCCTTTTAATAAAATGAATGTTACCCAGCAGCATGATTTTGTCAGAGGAACAAGCCTTTTCAATTGAATTACATTAAAATTCTGTTCTTAGCATTCCTTGTGCTCATTTTAGGATCGCAATAGGAAAGGAATAAATTGGAAGTTAATGGAAAGCACTTCCTTTGCACTGTTTTCAAAGTGATAGCAGGCTAGATTGCCAACGAGGCAAAAAAAGAGCACAGGCAGAGTGCTCCTATCAGATGAGACTGGGCAGGAGAGCTGCTCTGATTATAAGATCTTCAGGAGATGATGGCAGCATTGATAGGGCTTCAGTTTAGTTGAAAGCAGGGGGGAAAATAGAGAAATAAGTTTCTAGTACAGTCTAGGACTCCAGCCCTGCTCTGTGGGCCATTTTTGAATGTGTCCTTGTTTGTTTCCAGGAACTGACACTGCACAGAAGTTCATTGTACAGTTTGACTGTACATTGTACTGACACACGAACTTCCTGCAGCAGATCCAATGGTTTACTTATGGCCTACATGTGAATTTTATTCAAGTTTGGAAAATTAGGGAAGCTCCTTTGGAATTGATATGGGATAGTACAAACAAATTTACATTTTTACTTTGTAAAAAAATGTTACTGCACAAAGAAGACATATCTCTTGTAACACACACCCTTTGAGAATACCAGGCTTGGTCTGGACAGCAAGATAAAGAAGGGGTTAGGTTGGCAAGACAATTGTTTTTAAAAATGAAACGTTTTAATTAATTGAAGCATATCACATGCATATTTTCACTAATACTAACTCATTACATATCATATTTAAAGTATAGCTATTAAATCTGATAGCTTGATAAACTACAGTAAAGGCAACTATTCCAAAAAGCATTATTAAAATATTTTACCAAATATAATCCTCCCAATTATATATATATATTTTTTTAAGAAAATTGTGGTTTAATAAACAAGTATTTGCAAAATAACACTTCTTTAAAAAATAACAGAAATATTGTTTTTAAAAAGCATTGTTTTGTGACCTTTCTTCTAGATATCTGCAGCAAAGACATGACTTAAAAACATCTGAGAAACCTTTATGCATTTTGCAAAACAGCATATTAAAATAGCACACTTAGCCCAAGGAATGAGAATCATCATGTCAGAATGACAAATGATCATTTTTTCTTCCCATACCTTCTTAGAATTTAGCTGTGAGAGAGTAAAGACCCACCTCTTCCAAGGGGCAGAAATTTTAAAACATATCCAAAAGCAAGTACACAGAAAGAAAAGGTTTTGGGGTTTTCATTATCAGCCAGCCCCTCCCAAAGCACCCTCTGTATTCTGCTAGAGCAGCACACCTTGTCTGTGTAAGTCCTAGATCATTAATGGACAAGCCCAACCCTTGTTGCTACTCATCAGAGCCTTGACAACAGAGTTTCTGCTTGTTATCTTCGGAACTGGGCATCGGTGGGACACGAATATCCTAATGGAGGCAACAGGAGCCTCTGAATCCCTGGCTGACTGCCTTTGTTTTTGTAGTTGTTGGTGAGCTGGCAGACTCCCAGAACATTAGTACCTATCTGTGATATTTCCCTTCATTTTTTATAGTACTGCGTGTCTTCGTGTCTAATATAGACCTTATAAGGGCACTTAGTAAGTTCATAGAGAAGGGATTTGACAGTTTTGAAAAAGGCCAGTGTTACAAGAACCACAAGGAGACCATGGTGGGGAAAAAAATCACCATTCCCCACTGAAAAACACCTGTTTTTTTATGACTTTCTTTTTTTTTTTTTTTTGAGTTGGAGTCTCACTCTGTTGCCCAGACTGGAGTGCAGTGGCCGCTCCCGGCCACCACAGCCTCAACCTGCTGGGCTCCGGCCATCCTTCCGCCTCAGCCTTCCAAGGAACTACAGGCACGCGCTACCACACCCGGCTCATTTTTGATTTATTGTAGAGATGAGGTCTCGCCAAGTTGCCCAGGCAGGTCTCGAACCTGCAGGCTCAGGCAATCCACTCACCTCAGTCTCCCAAAGGCGCGGGATGACAGGCTGAGCCACCGAGCCCGGCTTTTTTATGACTTTCATGACTCCAGTCCCTTGAGCTCTGATACATGCTCTATAACCATCTTTCTGCACAAATACCTTACACAGAGAAATTAAACCTTTCAGACCAAGTTCCCATTTGTATGTGGCCAGCTTTCTAGCTAGCCTAGTGTCTAAAAAGCCTTGAGATTAGAGCTTTTATAGATAGAAACAGATGGAGAAAGCTCTGGAATCAATAAATTTGCCTATGATAAAAATATACTTGTCATAGCTCCTTCCAAAGAAGTTTTTTATTTAAAAGAGAATTCGCTCAAATTACTTACCTTACATGTTTTTATTTCATTATTTTATTTCCTGGTACATACTTTAGTGTACCATTAGCATGTCACTCTACTGGCAGAAATACAAAATGAAATGTGAAAGTATTTCATAAAATACCAACTTTCGTTATCTCTGTGGCTCCCACAACCTCTGGAATGTTGCCGTGCATCTAGAACTCTCTCAGTAGCTGTTTGTTGAATAAAGAGATGAATAGACGGTACATCAAAGACATAGACAGGTGAATATTCATTTTTAGAGAAGAGACTGGTGGAACCTACAGCTGGCTTTTGCCAAAACTCCGTTGAATACCATATAAATGCTCTCTTGCTTTCTGATTCGTTCAGACATCTGTACCAATAGTTAATGTTGAGAATATTAATGCTACCAATTTTTGTTGTTGATATTTTAATATATTACAGTATGATATTTTTGCTTGCTGTCTTTTGCTTTCTAAAATAAGAACTTCCTCAGTTGATCTTGCTATTCAAATAATTAAACCAAAAAAGTGACTTCACATCGACAGCACTTGTTTCTGGAATGCTGGTGTTAAGTAGTGAAGACAGAAGACGCTTCCCATGCAAATGCAGTTAAAGTCGATTATTGTGGTACCTGGTATCAAATAAGATTCTAGGAGGCAAACTGATTCCCAGCTGGAGGTTCTTGTCGGTCACCAGTAAAGTAGGCCAGGGCGATTCTTCAGGGTACACAGATGGTTTCTTAAGCATGAGAACCGTCAGCTCAGAAACTAGAGATAGCTGCTTCTCCCTGGCAGCAATGTCTCCTGGTGTGACTTGTCATTATTATGCCTCTATTGTGATTCACTAGAGAAGGGGCCAATATTTTTCAGCCATGCTACTAGGTGGTACAGCCGAAGACTACAGTAGGTATCTGCTGGTTTCTAACTCAGCTTTGAAGTCACTGAGGTAGACTAACATGTTTCATGAGCTGAATAATTATTTATTCCTGACTGAATAAGTCCTCTAGTCTGTGACCTCGTCTTCCATTGACTTGCTGGGCTGTAGAAAGGACCCCAACTAGCTAATGGGGCCGCCTTGTGTGAGGATAGTGTGATAAGCCTCGTTACACATCCCTTAGTATTATGAACTGTACCATGCTGCTCTTCACACCACTTAAAAACAACTGCCATACATTATAATTCCTCAGCTGGTGGAATTCTAGGGAGACCAAAAAGGTCTCACCTGCTAAAAATGCATTATTTGTAAAAATGGAGACCCAAAAAGAGACTGCAGTCCTCACACTTGAATGTCCACAAAAGGAAAGACAGTGTATTTACTGGATAAATTATAGAATAAATTATTTACTAGTGAATGGCATTTCAGAGTTCTCTGCTTGCTTACCCACGTAAAATACAAATCGTTGACGCACATCTGGAGGCTCTTTAAAGAAGACAACATGAGAAAGAGCCAGGGATACTGGCTGATATGCACGTGGCACACCAGCAGGTTAGTGGCAGGGTTTTGTTTTTAATCTTGGGACTTTGCATATTTGGAGCTCCGTATTTGCAGATCTGACAGTGATCTTTTGTGAGCTATATTCAGGTTCATGGAGCAAGTAAATGAGTCTCAGCTTTTGCACATTTATGTAGGCATGTATGGGTCTCCAGCTTCTCATTTGGGTGCTTTATTGTCCCTCACTCAAGCTTCATAATTTCAAAAACGAGCTTCAGAATTATTTCTTTTTATAATGAACTTAACTCTGCACTGATGGCAAACCCACAGCCCCTGCTGACATCAGTTCTGACGCTCCAGGAGCGTATCAGAGGACGGATCTCAGAGGAGGGGAGATGGCAGTGCCAGTGGTCCCTGAGCTACACCTAAGACATCTCAAATTCAGAACGGTGGACAGAAAGCTCAAGTCATGGAGGAAAACCCAGTGATAATTATTCCAGATTCGAGAAGATGTGTCCCTTCTTGTTGACACTGAATCACGCTTAAATGGCGTGTCACGCTGTGTTCTCCTTACAGGAGCATCACTGTAACAGCTTCTGATGTCAGGAGAATTCTGGAGGGATCTTCATGGGACAAACTGAAAGGTTCTATGGGCATCCGACATCCAACCCTAAAAATACACTGAAACCATATGTCCTTGGTTTTTTTCTGCCAAAAGCTGCATTAAGAACTAATCAGCCCATTTTATACATATAATCTAAAAATGGTGCTCAGCCTCTTCCTTTATTTTTCTTCTACTTTTTTCTTTCTTCATGGAAGGAAACATTTAAGAAGCTAATGATTTGTAAGATATTTTTAAACAGATCACTAAAAATCATGGGATTCTAAAGTGGATTTCTATTTTTGCTGTTTTATGTAACTGTTTGATAATTTTGCCTTAAATTTCTAACCAAAATGCATATTTCCCAGGACATTAGTAAAAAATGAATAGGCACCTGGATAAAGTGGCTGTTGTCCATTTCCATCATTAACCTGACCACTATTAAGGCAATACTTTCATTAGCATTTTATTTATTCCAGGTCCTTTTTGCAGTCTAGTTTTTAAAAATAATTAGTTCTATCCAGGTTTCAAAGGAGAAAGGGGAATGGGGGGATGGCGTGTTTTCCAGATTATTCAAAAAAATCCTAGAAAAACAGATCAGTCAGATTTTCCCGGCATATCACCTGCGTCCTTGGAGTGCATCAGCAGTTGCACGGCTGTGTTCACCCTTGCAGGATGTTCCATTTAGCACGTGAATGTTCTAGATGGGCTCACTGGCTACATAAAGGTTCGAGAGTAAAGGCAGCTTCCACAAGTGCCCAGTCTCCTCTTTTAAGCTCATGGCGCAACTGTCCAGACTAGGGAAATGATCTGACGGCCTCCTATCTTTGTATGCTCCCTCCCCACAATGACTAGCAAATGACTAACCCCAAGACTGAGTTACATACACTAGCCATGTTAAGTGAATATTTTTAATAAAGCAAGAAATTTGCAAATGGATAACCGGTGTGAGAGAGCTCTTTATTTTTTATAATCGCAGAACTGAAGATTGACCATTGGATATTTTCTAGAGATTTTTCAGCATCTCTCTGCCCCTTCCTATGATATCAAAATAAAAGTAACCCCAGCAACCCTCACTCCTCGCTACCCTAACACCCCAGCCTCCCAGGGTGTTCAACCCAGAGAACGCCCTTTGCCTATGTGCCAAGATCCTGGAATGGTTTCAGAATGCCTTGAGGCTACAAATGGAGAACCCAGTATGAAGGATCTGGGATGGCTGAGGGTACTATCCATGTGCTTCAAGTCACTCTAAGTCAGCAGTCCTCAACCTTTTTGGCGTCAGGGACCGGTTTCGGAAGACGGTTTTTCCACAAATAGGGTCGGGGGGCGTGGAGGGGGCGGATTACCAGGCATTAGATTCTGATAAAGAACATACAACCTATATTCCTCGCATACGCCGTTCGCAATAGGAGTCGCACTCCCCTGAGAATCTAATACTGCCGCTGACCTGACAGAAGGCAGAGTTCCACTCGCCCGCTGCTCACCTCCTGCTTTGCGGCCTGGTTCCAAACAAATACTGGTCCTCAGCAAAACAATACTGGTCCTCAGCCTGGGGCTGGGGACCCCTGCTCTAAATGCGGAGAGTCCCTGACTTCTCACTTAACATCCCACCCATCCACCACTCACACACTTCAAGACGGATTTCCTAGAGTTCAAGTTTCCCCTAAAGTTTGGTGAACATATGGTTCTTCAAGTGAGTCCTCCCAAACTTCTGGAAAATATTGAGGTAAAGAAGGACCACTTTGTAGCTCTTCCTGAAAACTAATTTTTGTTCTCTTTAATTGTATTTTAAGAGTGTGGGTCTAATATAAATTAAGATGTTCACATTGCTGGGCCTTTTAATGAAAAACAGTATATAAAAAGTGAAGGCTGAAAAACTTGGTTTATTTAAAGGAAGTAGTTATTCAACTAATTTAAGCATTTAAGGAATGTAAGTCAACCATCAGCTAGAAGAAAGACCTCGTTCTGTTTCAAACTCTATGAAAAAAAGCAAGAACCCAGTTCTAATAAAGGCAAGCAGAAGGTTTGCCTGAAATTAAAAGAAAGCACTCATTTACCGATGCTGTTTTTAAGCTGGATCAGCTAGAGTTATGGAAAAGAAAGAAAGAATACAGAAATATTATAACTGGAGGAGCAAAATGGCTGAGCATCTGAATGGATCAGACTATTTCTCGAGAAGCCAAGAAACATTCAGGATGACTAAGCCTTAAAACTTTAAAACCTGGAGGAAGGTCAGAATGAGTGTATGCTGTGATTATGGATGAGAGCTAGTGAGAAAGGCTAGACCCAGCAGTGTGTATCTTCATATTCATGTCTGTGTGTGCATCTTCAGTTAAAGATGAGTTCATTTATACTTTGTCAACTTAATAGAGTTCTGACTTTTTAACTTAATTTTTGTCACTTAATTTTTAAAATGTATCTCATTCTCCTTAATACAAGGGTGTTCCCACAGGCGTGGTTTGTCCCATATGGCACTGGTCCAGGCAACACCAGTCCTCTGGGAAGCACTTCCTTCAAAGGCAGTTATGCCCCCTAAACGAAAATGAAAGTCTCTTCAGTGCTCTTTTGCAAAGGCAAACTAATTGGGAAATTATTAATTTATGTCAAGCCTCTTAGGCTTTGATAAGGCGGGAATTTGGTCTGTGCCTTTTGATCATCGAGCATTTCCTGTTTATCCACTCATTTCCTGGCATTCAATGATACGCTCATGCGCTCATTCATTCAGTAAGAATTTATTATGTGCCAGGTACTGGCCTTAGATTCAGGAGAATGCAGAGATGAAAGATGTGTTCCCTCCTTTCAAGAAGCTTAGAGTCTGCTGGGGCGATGGATAAGTTAAATAATGAAAACGTAAGTGCTAAGACAGAGATTTGCTTGACCTGCTGTGGAGGTACTGAGGAGGGTCATCTGGATCAGACTGGGGACTGGGGACAGGAATGAGACAAGGAGAACTTTCCAAAGGAGGTCTTTTTTTTTTTTTTTTTTTTGAGTTGGAGTCTCACTCTGTCACCCAGACTGGAATGCAGTGGCCGCTCCCGGCCACCGCAGCCTCGACCTGCCGGGCTCGGGCGATCCTTCCGCCTCAGCCTTCCGAGTAGCCGGAACTACGGGCGCGCGCTACCACGCCCGGCTGATTTTTTGATTTATTGTAGAGATGAGGTCTCGCCTGCCCAGGCGGGTCTCGAACCCGCGGACTCAGGCAATCCACTCACCTCAGCCTCCCAGAGGCGCGGGATGACAGGCTGAGCCACCGAGCCCGGCTAGGAGGTCATTTTTAAGCTCAGACTTAGAAGGTGTGAATAAAGGTTACCAAGAAGAGGTAGATTATTCTGTGCCAGAGGAAAGCACTTACACAGGAAGCAGAGTTGGCAGTTTTTGGAAAGAGCACGCAACTGGGAATGACGGGAGCATGGGCTGTGTGGGGAAGGTGGGACAAGAGGATGATGGTGCCGCTGTACCAGTAGGGCTTCCGCCATGCCGAAGATCTTCCATCCTGGGTAGACAGGGAAGCAGCATGGTCAGTCTGGTGACAATGTAAGGAGGGGCTTAAGTCGAAAAGTCAAAGGTTGGAAAAGAAAAGGAAAGTCAGGAGACAGGAGAAGTAGAGTAATCATTAGGAGATTAAAATATAACTTGACGCTGAATGTAAGAGGTGGCAGAGAAAGAGGATCTAGGAGGAGTTTCTGTTTTCCTAACTGGGGTGATTAAGTGGGCAGGGAGGTACAGGGAAGAACTGTAGGTTGGCAGATAGACAGTGGATTCGGATTTGGAAATTATGAACTTGAGGTTATCATGGCACAGCCTAGTATGTGATCAAAGATGTCTGCTTGGAACTTAGAAGCAGCCAATTCCAGAGATATGGATGTGAGAGCTCTTGAGAAAATTGAAACTAGGAGTAAGAATGAAATCACCTTGGAAAGGAATATAGAAGCCGTGTTTGCAAGTGGTGGGGTAAATGTGTGAATAGATGAACTTACAGACCGGAGTTTGTCGTGGCTTAATAATAAACACAATGGTTGTGTTAATACTTAAGTATCCGCTTTCTGCTACTGGATGCAGTGCCCCTAATTTTTTTAACTTTTCAAACCTGCGCCTCCCCTTGGAAATGACATCACTTTCTGTATTTGATTTCCTTTCTTTATTCCCTTTTGCTCCTTAACTGCCTGTGTGTGATCACTCCTCTGCATTCCCTTGCTTTTTGTACTTTGTACAGCATTCATTTTCTCTCTTTTATTTCATTTTATTTTATTTAAGATGTGGATTACAGGCTGGACTCGGTGGCTCAGCCTGTTAATCCCAGCACTTTGGGAGGCCGAGGCAAGTGGATTGCCTGAGCCCATGGATTCGAGACCAGCCTGGGCAATTTGGCAAGACCTCATCTCTACAATACATCAAACTTAGCTGGGTGTGGTAGTACACACCCATAGTTCCAGCTACTTGGAAGGCTGAGGTGGAAGGACCACCAGAGCCCAGCAGGTCGACACTGGGGTGGCCATGAGTGTGCACTGCACTCCAGCCTGAGCGACGGAGTGAGACTCCAACTCAAAAACAAAAAGAAAGATGTGGGGTACAATTCAGGATTAGGTATAAATAAGTGGACATCGTACAGGTAAAGTTTGGGCCTCCCTTTGGTCCCTACTTTGCCAGGTTTGAGATCAGATACCCTTATTGATGTTGTGGCCTCTCCCCTACCCCTGCAGTATCCCACTACTGCCAATCCCTTTCTTATAGTATTATGGTAAATGTTCAGGGACCACTTATAAGTGATCATTTTCTCTCTTAAAGCTCATGAATAGGCAGGGTTTTAGTCTCTGTGTATATTCTCGCCTTAGATTTTGAAACTATCCGACACCTATTGTTTTTGCTTTCTTATATTTCCATTTTCCAAGTCACTGACATTTCTAGTTCCTCGATGCTGCTTTCTTTCTGTCCTCTGCTGTTTTTCTGAGAGGCAATGGAGGCTGATTGGAAAAGGCACTGGACTAAACTAAAAGCCTGAATTCCAGTTTTGATTGGGCCATTTACTCCTAACTGTGTGACTTTGGGCTAGTCGCACACCTCTCTGGACTGATGTACCTTCCCCTAGAAAATGAAAGGCTCCTTAGTTATTAAAAATCCCTTCCTTCTCTAAGAAAATCTTTAATTCTGCAGTTTCTCTACAGCTTCTCATAGGCCCTTCTCAGGGTTTACTCCAAAAGAACCACGGAACCAAAGTGACCAGGTCTTCTTTGCTAAAATAGTTGTATGTATTGCATGTCAGTCAAACCTGGTATCTGATGCGTTATGTTGTTGGTCAAACGGGTGATGTATTATAAAAAATAAAATGTATCTTTCCAAATGGAATTTTTTCCTACTTTGTAACTTTCAGAAGCCTCCACAGCCCTCACCCGTCCTGGCTTACTTCGCAGCCATTTCCTGGGTGCGGGCTTGGGTGTGGCTGAACAGGCACCAGACTACCAGGGGGACAGAAGAAAAGGGGCGTCTGTCCCCTGAGCACTTTCAGACCCATGGAATGAATCCAGGAGGGCATACACAATCCTGTTTTACAGACTCTTTGGAGTAAAAACCTCCTGGCCATCGTCTAGCAAGCCTCCATGTCAAGGCTGAGATCTCAGCAAATAGAATGCGTCCCAACCCTGTCAGCCTTCCTCAGTCAATAAACAATTAAAAACAAAACAGACTGCCTTAAATGTGATCCTTCTCTTAATAATAGCTAACCCAGCATCCTTTAAACCCTAAGGGAACGAATTCTGGACCGCCCTGACTTGGATGCCTTTGTTTCAAGGCCTATGAATTTCAGAGCTGGGCATTATCACTTTGTCAGTTCTCCCTGATGTGGTAATAACTATGTAAGGAAAGAGGCATTGGGTCACTTTTTTAAAAATCTGATCCCTGAAAAAAATGTCATTTCTGTGACCATCTATCACTATGCTCAGTGTTCAAAAGAGCTGGACCAGAGATGCGGGAGGGAAGATCTGCCCTTGTCTACATGCTTCTGAACTCATGTTAGCTGGAGGGTTTGGGAAAAAAAGGAGAATAGCAGCTTGACTGCAGACTGCTACCCTTTCTGGTTTTATGGAGCAAAGCACAGGTCAGCATTTGCCCCGTCAGCAAGACCCTCCTAATTAAATGAAGCAGCAGCAGACATTTACTTTGTTGTTACCTACCCCCTCCCATACAATTCTCAACCCTTTCTCATCAAGAGTCTCTTAGTACTCAAGACCAAAATCATGTAAAACCATACTTTTGGGGGTCTTATTTTGCATTTTCCCTGTCATTTTTTTTTTAAATCATATGTAGGTTGCAGTCAACTGAGTATCAGATGATCCTGTGATTTGGGAGAAGGTTGATTGCTCTACTTTCCTTGGTGATGGAAGCATTTTGCATTTTCTATCCTGATTTTTGAGGATGTCTTACGACATTCTACTGAATTCAAAGATATTATCTAAAATGTAAAGAAATGCATCTATGAGAGCATTCTATCCGGCTCATTCCCAGAATATTTAAATGTAAAATCTTACGACGTTCATGTTACAAATCATATTATTGCTATTAGGGTTCCAAGGTAGGGTTCCAAGTCAGTCCGCCATTAGACCTTTAAACGAGGCTTGGTTCTGTTTTTGCTATGTGTGCACATGTCCTTCATCGGGCACGAGCATCAAGGACTGATTAATGCCTACATTCTCAGTTATAGTTTAATCTGTTTAGTAATTTTGTTCTACTTTACTTCAATGACAGATAAGAGGTTGTTACAGATTAGCATTGTGGGAAAACCATTGGCTATAACAGAGGACAAGATTGGGGGATGTTTTTCTTGGTGGTGGTGATGGTGATTATTAAACTATAGAAAGAACTTTGAACCTAAGGAACTCTGTTAGATGAAGAAAAGATTTTCCTTCTGAAAAATGTGTGTGTGTGGATGATAGATAGATAAAGTTCGAAGGATGATAGGTAGTTAGATGATAGAGAGACAGAGAAAGATAAATGATAGATAGGAAGGAAGAAAGACAGGTTAAGTAAGTTAATCTTCATGGAAGTCCTTGCTGGGATTCAAGTCTGAACGCAAACCCATATACCCTACTAACTGTTGGTCAAAGTAGGCTAATTCTGGGATGGCCCTGAGGAAGACAAGCCAGGGCCAGTCATGACTAAACAAACATTTATCACATTTATCCCATCCAGAGACCTCCAGTGAGAACCCAAACCAACATATCCTGCTGCTCTGCCGCTTCAGAAGAGGCTTAGTTTTGACTGGAGAAAGCCACGTGAGGAAACGCACATTTTGCAGGCTCTCATTCACTCCTGCCCAGGCATAAAGAACAGGGATTGGGGAAGGCACTGCCCACATTCTGTGTGTCACCGCAGGAGTTGGTTTCAACTTTCAGACAGACCAACTCGATATTGACCAACTCACAAATCAGTCCTCAAAAGGGTCAAAGAACATATCACCCCTCAAAAGAACCCCATTTCTCCAGCATTAGAATTGCCTCGCTGCTCTGGTTTATGTGGTTCTCCCAAGTCCTGCCCCGACTTTCATGTATTTTTCTCAGAAACAGAGGACAATTTTGAAAACATAACATTTGGCTAAGGAAGCCATTTTATGGAGAAGCAGTGAAGACAATAAATACTCCTGTTACCAAGTTTTGAGGAAAGTTATTAAGAACTGCAAATTGTTTCCACTTGAATAAATTTGCAATATCAATAGTCTGTTGACATTGGACTGGTAACAGTCTAACTCCGCTGATATTCCTCTCAGTGGAGGCTCTCCTGAAGACGTTTAAGCAGAGAAGTATTATAATCGTGGTATTTCAGAAGATTAATGTGGTATCAGTGAGTATGGAAAGAGGCAGGTAGGCCTGTTTTCAAAGTCTAGGGCAGCCCTGGGAATGGAAAGAGAAATATCCGAGAGACATTACTTAGGAGAAATGAGGAGGTGGAAACTTCATGTCTGGAAGGGGGAGAGGGAAAAAAAATTCTACTTCAGGCTGAATAAAGCGTTTTCAGCTACGAATCACTGAGGCAGCAACTCTCTAAGGCTTTTGTCAATGATCTCACTGCTTAGAAAACTTAAAAAGAGATTTTAAAATATACCACAAAGGCTAAGACAGCAAGTCTAGGCAAAAATGCAATCAAAATTAAAGACAAACAAGTAGATAAGCATCACATAAGGGCATCTCATCAGTGAAAGAACAGCAGGTCACCAAGAGCCTAAGGGAGTGTGTCTTTTCCGGCGAGAGTCCTTTGTGAAGAGGGGTCAGTGGGAGCAGAAAGGAATGTGCTGTGTTATGGATTTGAAGCTATGAGGCTAAGGCCAGATGAGTGCCATGGAGGGCATGAAGTCGATGTTCTGTTCAAATTCCCTGGAGCCTATTGCATTGTCAATTCAAACAGCTAATAAAAGAAAACTACGTCTCCATCTACATAGAGCTGAGCAGGGCTGGTTCACCACTAAGACCAAACAGCGTTAAGTTGAGCCACAGACTTGCACATAAGCAGAGAACACGTCCAGAGGCGTATCTAGTTGATGGAAAGGTCTCTCTTAGGACCTAGGGTCAAAGTATTTCAGAGGACAGTCAGCCATTTGCTGGCCAATTGTTTTCCTACTCTTGTCAAGGTGAAGGAGAGTTAGCCTGCTGTTTCTAGAAGCACCGGAGAGTCACCTTGGATGACTTATTTGCTCACACTCCCTTATCAGGAGCCCCTGGTCATTTTAATGTCTCCCATTCATCTTGTTTTCCTTTCTGTTGACATAGGTGCTCATCTGTGAGAGAATTTTCACTGATCCACATGAAATGAAAAAAAATTCAATAATGACGACTTGGAAAATTTTTTCATAAAAGCTTTATTTAGCCGGGCTCGGTGGCTCAGCCTGTCATCCCGTGCCTTTGGGAGGCTGAGGTGAGTGGATTGCCTGAGCCCGCAGGTTCGAGACCTGCCTGGGCAGCGAGACCTCATCTCTAAAATAAATCAAAAAATCAGCCGGGCGTGGTAGCACAGGCCTGTAATTCCGGCTACTCGGAAGGCTGAGGTGGAAGGATCGCCCGAGCCCGGCAGGTCGAGGCTGCGGGGGCCGGGAGCGGCCACTGCACTCCAGTCTGGGCGACAGAGTGAGACTCCGACTCAAAAAAAAAAAAAGCTTTATTTATTGCCTTTAAAGATCTGTCCCTTTTAAAGAAATCACACATTTCCATAAAACTGTGATAGAAAGAAACTACTGTCATACAACGCCCTTGATTCAGATTTGGAAACTCATTCTAATTCTCATATGCAAACCCTTCCTAATCTCATAGGCTTTTCTCAGCCTCTGTTTCTGGATTGGAGAATCTGAATTCTTTCCATCCTTCTGTAAAAGGTTTGTTTGGAGGCAAAATACTTTAAAAAATAAAAATAAAACATCTGGTTAAAAAAAAAAAAAAAAAGAAATAACGCCGGGCTCCATGGCTCAGCCTGTAATCCCGTACCTTTGGCAGGCTGAGGTGAGTGGATTGCCTGAGCCCGCGGGTTCGAGACCCGCCTGGGCAGCGAGACCTCATCTCTCTACAATAAATCAAAAATCAGCCGGGCATGGTAGCGCGTGCCTGTAGTCCCAGCTACTTGGAAGGCTGAGGCGGAAGGATCGCTGGAGCCCAGCGGGTCGAGGCTGCGGTGGCCGGGAGCGGCCACTGCACTCCAGTCTGGAGTGAGACTCCAACTCAAAAAAAAAAAAAAAAAGAAATAAAGAGCTCACACTGCAATTAGGTCCTTTCTATCTCTGGTATGTTTAAATGACCCTTTTTCATGAAATGATGGGGGTAACAGATGGTAGTATTTAATTTCTTTTTTTATTATTATTATAAAGATGTGGGGTACAATTCAGAGTTAGGTATACAAACATTGATTATTCAGGTACCCTTGTTGATGAGGTGTGTCCCTCCCTCCCCTAGCAGTTTCCCTCAAGCAGTATTTAATTTCAAAGCCCTGTGTTGGTCCCTGATTTTTTTTTTTTCCTGGCTTATAAAATCGGTAAGTCTGGGAGCCACTTCCTGCTCGGCCTGTCACCCCGTCTCAGGCTCCTCACTCAAACGTTCCTTTTCTATAAAACCTCCAACACCCCACACTCTCCAGTGAGGAGACCTGCCCAGGGTACCCCTCCCATGTGGCTCCCCTGTGGGCCCTCCACGTCCCGACATCTCCCTCCAACTCAAAAAAGAAAAAGAAATAAAGAGCTCACACTGCAATTAGGTCCTTTCTATCTCTGGTATGTGTAAATGTCCCCACTGCCCCCTGCGCTCTTACCCTCATGGTTCTTCTGGCTGCAGTGAGCTGTTTGTCTCAATCCCAATCTCCTTCAAGGCCTGGCCTGGTTCCCTCCTTGATGTGGCCCTTCCTCAAAAACTCCAGCATGAAAACATCTCTTCTTCCTGCACCCTGATCACTCTGATGACCTGAGCATTCACAGGGCATAGAGATTTTTCCATCTCTAAGAGCACGGAGGGGAGAGGAATGCAATATCAAATTCTGTCTTTTACATGGGGGCATTCGAAGACTGTCCTTTTTTTTTTTTTTTTTCTTTTTAACCCAGTGGCATGTTCTTCCCATACTATGAGAAGTGTAATGTGATGCAAGAATTATACCAAACTTAGGATTGAACTTCAGGCTGGTTTTATCAATAATTCTGCAATTCTGCTTTGCTTGCCGTGTAAATAAACCTGTGTGTATTTGTTTCTTCAAGAGCAGTAATTTCTTGAGGAAGCCAATGACAGCAATAAACGCTGTTGGGTTTCTTTGCTTTGTGCCATTCTGCCAGGGGCATTTGGGCTGGCGGGAGGGTTTCTTCAGCTCTGCCTTTTGTGAGTCCAAACAATGATTACACTTAATGGTGCATTTGCTTTCTCTGTGTCTCCATCTCTCCCTTCTCCCTTCTGAGTGCCCGTTGCTGCCGCTGGCTGAGCAGTGTGGCAGGTTGTCAGATCACGTCAGTCAAACCCATGATCTGACTGATACTGTCCCCACTGAACTAATGGGATCAGTGCATCACTGGGCACTGGACAGCCTCCATCCCTCGCCGTCCTCTTCTCTCTGCTGTGACATGGCCCTTGCGGAATCTTCTGTCTTCATCACCTAGAATCTTCTTCTAATTACCAACCACATTTTAAAAAATGAATTTCTCCGCTCTACATGTTCTCAATCTCATTCACAAATGAGATTGAAAAAGAAAAAAGCCTCTCTATCCTTTTATTTCAAAATAGCATTTAAGTACATTTTTCCTCCTGTACACTCTTGCTACCCCATATTTTCACCTGTTATTTCCACTTTTTTCCCTCCTCTGGTTACACTTGTCTTTCTCGAATAGCATCTTTTCTCTGCTAGTTAGTTCTGCGTCCAGGCTTATTTTAACGAGGACTTGGTTCAAGTCTCCATTTCACTTAGAACCTTTTAGTAATGAGGCAGCTGTAGTAACAACCTGAAATTCAACCTTAAGTATATTGTTGTTCCAAGGAAATCTCTAGTTTTTCATCTAGAATTTTGCTCTATTTTTGCTTTCGTCAGACGATACTGTCATTTTTGAAATTCTCTCTGGTGCTGCTGCCAATAGAAAAGTCACAAAAACTCAATCCTTTAGTCAAATGTTTTATCTGTAATGCATATTTATGAGCATGACAGCTTTTAAAATGTATCCTAACACTTAAAGTATAAGTTCCTCTTACATTTATATGCTAAAAATAAAAAAGCAAATAATAATTAAATGTCAGGAAATATTGCGTCTTACTCCAGTAAACATAGTAAATCGTCATTCAATATATCATCCATTATTATAATATCAGTATAGACAAGATAGGTTCTCATCTCCACTGCCAGCATTTAAGTTCCAATTTACCTTATATACGTCAACCGCTTGAAATAAGAAATTCTTAAAAGGGCTTTTATTTTATTAATTTGTTGAAGATGCCTCAAATTACCAAAAGAATATTTTTACATATGCAAATACACACATGTATGTATGCATACTGTTTTACAAAATGTTATACATAGATATAGATATGCATATTGTAGTGCCATAGAGGCCATATGTTAGCAAAACCTTAAAACTGATATAACAGCAAATTAAATCTACTTCGTAGAAAATATGGAGGAATACTAAGGAATTTAATATCAGCAAACATGTTCCCTTTGAAACAGCAAATTAGATGTGCAGGAGGATTTTGGTCACACTTCAAAGAATAATGTGCTGAGATGGAGAGCTATTCTGTTTACTCTCGCTCTCACCGGTGAGGCTTTTCTATGTTAAACAGGTTTTTGATTACTTCAAAGCATGTTTGAAGTCCTCACTCTGCACAGCTCATGTACAAAGACAAATATTCTTCCAAATGTGTTTGTAACTCATATTCCTACATGTTCTGTGTATGAGTAAGAAGCTGCTGCAGTTTTCCCTCTAACACCAAGTTGATGCCTCTTGTATTTAGCTATGACGGTGAAGGTCGTCTGACAAATGTTACATTTCCAACTGGAGTGGTCACAAACCTGCATGGGGACATGGACAAGGCTATCACAGTGGACATTGAATCATCCAGCCGGGAAGAAGATGTCAGTATCACTTCAAATCTGTCCTCAATCGATTCTTTCTACACGATGGTTCAAGGTAAACACAAAAGCATCATTTTAAACTACCAGTAGTGCCCAGATAGAATGCAGCAATCCCCATTGTCTAAAAACCAATCAGAAAAGAAGAGGTGACAGTTTAAGCCTCTAGAGATCTTGGTGAAATAATACAGAATGTACATGTCATATTTGTGTAGCTATATAAAATCACATAATGGGCCAGGCACTGTGGCTCACACCTGTAATCTCAGTGCTCTGAAGGTTGAGGTGGGAGGATCACTTGAGACCAGGAGCTCAACCTGGGAAATATGAGACCCTGTCTCTAAAAAATATGACAAGATATTGAAACATATATAATGTATATTATATATTATGTACGTAATGTACTATATAAAATAATGTCAACCTTGGAATAATGTCTACTTCCATTCCCATTTAATAAAGCAACTTAATTCCAACTCTTCATGCAAATCCTACATCTTCATATAACTTTTGCATCACCTAACACAGTTTTCCAGAGCAGGTCCTCTTACCGCCATCTAAATACAGTGGTCTGAGACACAGCACTTTTAGAATCAGTCAGTGTATGATGCAGTATTTAATCCACAGATGATGGAAACTGTATCCCAAATTCCAAATATTCACTCGTGTCGTATCTGGACCTTCAGTTTTTTTCATTCTCTCTATAGACTATATATCCAATATCTCCATAATGGAACCTCCTGCCATATTCCTTTTTTAAGCTAATCTTGGAAAAGCTTGTATACAATGACATTTGTAAGTGTGAGGTCACACCACTAAGAATAATTACTGAATCTCTGTTAAACTTCTTTGACTCATTATTTTAAACCTGTTCATCAAGTAATCTCCGCAGGCATCTAAAACTTTCATTGCTTGAATTCATTCCTTCCCCAAATGACCCTGTATCATTTCAGAATATTAAATTTAGGCAGGAGTCTACAATGTGAGAGGGATTTTTTATATAAGAAATTTTAAATAGCTTCCTTTTTTTGAATTCAGTTTCAGGGGGAATATGACTTTATATTTTTGTTATTCAAGGTATAGATGCTAATTATCTCAAAAGATCTTTAACAAAAGATACAGGGATGAATGTAGGTGTGGGAAATCTTCCAAGATCTTGGAGGTGGATACACCAGCTCCTTAAAAGACCACATACTTGGCTTTTTACAGTATTTATTGAATGCACATCCCATGGAGGATAAGCCCTCATTTCATCAGGCAAATGGGAAAAGAAAATCTATTAAAGTTGAGAGGGCCTTTAAATTCCCCTAAAGTAGCCGGGCTCGGTGGCTCAGCCTGTCATCCCGCGCCTTTGGGTGGCTGAGGTGAGTGGATCGCCTGAGCCCGCGGGCTCGAGACCCGCCTGGGCAGCGAGACCTCATCTCTACAATAAATCAAAAAAATCAGCTGGGCGTGGTAGTGCGCACCTGTAATTCTGGCTACTCGGAAGGCTGAGGCGGAAGGCTCGCCGGAGCCCAGCAGGTCGAGGCTGCGGTGGCCGGGAGCGGCCACTGCACTCCAGTCTGGGCAACAGAGTGAGACTCCGACTCAAAAAAAAAAAAAAAAAAAAATTCCCCTAAAGTTTGCCTTTAATATTCAGGCAAACCTCAGGCAGCATTGAAATGCTGGAAATCAAAGTTGTTTTGTAACTTTCTAAAAGGACAGTATTAAGTACTCTTCATTTCCAGTCAACATTTATAAATGTATATCATGCCTAAGTGCAAAACTGGCCAAATGTGTAATCCATATCCAATAGTTTATGTTTCTGCTTCTTGGTTTTTAGATCAGTTAAGAAACAGCTACCAAATCGGTTACGATGGCTCCCTTCGAATTATCTATGCCAGTGGTCTGGACTCACACTACCAAACAGAGCCACATGTGCTGGCTGGCACTGCCAATCCAACAGTCGCCAAAAGAAACATGACTCTGCCTGGTGAGAATGGTCAAAACCTGGTGGAATGGAGATTTCGAAAAGAGCAAGCCCAAGGAAAAGTGAACGTGTTTGGTCGAAAGCTCAGGGTACGTACGTGTTGGAGAGCAGGAGACAGCTGCAGCCCTGCGGGGTGCAGGCAACCTGTCTGGGTGGGCAGAACTTGTCTTCGGCTCACCGCCTATGTGTCCTTGCTCAGGGGAGAGCATGAAGAGTAGCCAGCCATCACGCCATTAAGATTGCCGGGTGATAAAAGCCACTTATTTGAGAAAATGTTTTCCTCACTATATATGAAGGGGGACCCAAAAAACCCCAAAATTTATTTATAAAAAATTGTGTATTTATTCTGACGTGTTTTAAAACTTCAGTCACCTTCAAAGTACTCTATTGATGCAATACATCTATCGAGACCCTTTTTCCACTGCTCAGAATAGTTTTTGAACTCGTCAATCTTGATGCCTTTTAGTACTTCTGCCGTTTTTTGTCTTACCTCTTCCACATCAGCCAAATGTTTCCCTTTGAGAACTTTTTTCATCTGGGGAAACAAAAGAAAAAGTCATCAGGGTGAGATCAGGTGAATAGGGAGGGTAGGGCACAGGGTTCTTAACCTTTTCAGTCAAAAACTGCTCACCATTCAGTAAACGCTCGTAAATCACCCATCATGAAATGGGCAGATGCATTAAAGGAATCTCCAAAAAAATTTCACTGAAGCCAAACGCAGCCTCTCACAACAATGCTAGCTGGTACAGTGATGCTAATGGATTCCTAGAACGCTCACCTAGTGGGGGAAGCCTGTACTACAAAGGGCCCACCCTCCAGAAAATAATTCCAGTTTTTTGGATGTGCCCCTCATATGTGATTAAAGATAAATTCCTCCCTGGGAAATTAGGAAATTTCATAGAGCCCAATCCAAAATAGTTGGGGTGTCAATTGATTCTCATTCTACTAATATTATCTTAGTAATCGCAAGCTTTTCCTTTGCCTCTTTAGTTAGGAGTGATGGCTTCCTAAAGTCAAGATGGGGCCAAGAATTGGTTTAAATATTGAAAGTTTTCCAAATTGTCAATGTGTGTATTGAAAGAGAGAGGCTGACCATTGAACAGTGAATCTTTTCTTTGCATCCTCAATACTCTAAATCTACAGTGTAGGCACATAGAATAGTATCAACTTCAGAACCTAACTACTGCCTTTTCCCTATTGATGGAAGCCCCCATTTTTATTACTTTTATAAGAAATGTGATATTTCTGATTATACCAGTGTAACCGAGCTTTGCAAAATGTTCTCTGCATTTCCTTGTTAGGTGTTCTTTTTTTATCCCTTTTCCATGGTGGAAGGAAGACATATCTGGAAGACATGTTGTAGTTTATAAGAACTATTTGGTAGAGGCAGTGTAGATTAAGTACTGAAACACATGGCAAGAAATCACCCTCAGCCACTATAAACGGAGCCTACCTCATTCTTTCTGTCAGTAAACACTGTTCCATTGATCAGATAAATGCAAATAATTTTTCCCAACATTCCTTCCCTTGTCATTAAAAAAAATACTTAAAATGAAAGAGGGAGAACAAAACATGGAACTTACCATTAATGGCTTTTTGTCTCCACCCAAAATGATTAAATTATCTTAACAGGCCAACATTATTTACCTTGGCAATTCTTCAGAGTAAGATGTAGCTATGAAATATTGTCTCTGGCTTTTTCCAAGAAACAGAAATGAAGCAAAAAAGAATCAGTGGATCAAATCCAGACTGAATCCAACTAAGGGTTTTATTCTGATTCTGCTTTAATTGTAAGACAGGTGTTTGGGACTCTAAATACATGAGCTTCTGGAACCAACACCATGTGCTCCCCTTTCAGCCCCCCACCCCAGGCTGAGGGAGCTGGGGCGCCCTAAATCCAAGCCCACACAGTCCGTTATGGCAGCTGAGGAAACTAGAGGGAAGACAGCCCTGAGAGACCAAGAAGGAAATCCAGAGAACACTAGAGGGATAGCGAGATGGGGGTGAAGGTGAAGTGATAACCAAGAAAGCAAGCTCCCAGCATCTCCAGGTCACTTTCATAGGGTCATGGTTTGTGCCAAAGTAAATTCCAGCGCCTGACTCTTCTGCAGTCCGCAGGGAGCCATCGCTGCCCTCCTCCTTTTGCTGCCTCCACACCCTGCTTCTCCCCAGGACCCCTGTGGCCTTGGCCACCGCAGACAGAAAGCTGCTTCGCAGGTCTTCTCTTACTCAGCTGTCCTGAAGCAGGCATCGTGTACACACACACAGTCACACCTATCCACAGGCACGGGACTGCACCGAAAGACACAAAGACACTGCTCACAGTTGAGTACTTGACTCTATCTACCAAGGAAGACACGGCACTCAACTAGAATTTTTAAAATGTGAGTTCTAGATCCTGCCTCACTTTTTGCTAAGAGGAAACCTTATGGGAAAATCATAACATCTCTGAATCTGTTTCCTTATGGATACCATGATATCTATGTTATGATATAGACACTATAACATCTAAATATAGATGTGATATACGTGACAAATATATGAAATTTACCCCTTCGCTGCCTCTATTTCTCACAATTGTTACAAGAACCGAATGAGACAATATGAAAGACTTTGGGAAAAAAAACGCATGGCTATATTTCCCTAACCCTGACCCAGATCATCTCTTCAGCCCACGCACCAGCTGGAGAGGTTCCACACACTGGCTGGGGACATTTCGGTAGAAAGAGAGAGTAAGAAATTTACTTTGTCCTGAAACTGACCACATAACAAAATGCCTGCTGCTCTTTGGCAACTTATACCTAAGAGCCTGTTTTTTCTTCTTTGTAATACTGCTTTTCCAGACATAAAAGGAACTTAGGAAGACTAGAGGAAAAGAGAGGAAACCCAGTCTCAAGTCTCTGGTTCTCTGCCTGATCCTAAATGAACAAAATACTTCGCTTAAGGAAGGAAGAGACCAGTGCACACAGGCATGGGTGTTAGTTTCTTTCTAAATGGCAGAACCACAATGCCTCAGCAAGACATTTCAGAAAATACACTATTTAAAATGGCCTGTGCAGTCCCACTGAAAGGAGATTTCCAGCTGATATGTTTGATGGCTCTCATAGAGACAATGCCAAGATCACCAGGGAGGGTTTCTTACTTTCAAGATAAGATTGGATGTGCCAGCTCTGACTGCTAATTTCATTCCTCTGTGGATTCTAAAAGAGAAATTCTAGGGAGAAAGTGATGCTGTGAAAATCTGGCTTTAGGACCGAGACTGAAGCCTGCCAAAGTAGGGAAGAGAGGAGAGAGGAGGAAGGCCTGAGCCCACCAAGGTGTCGGAATCAGCCCACAGAGCCACCCATCTTGGCTCCGCCCTTTCCCTTCTTACCTTGCATTCTGCCCTTGCAGAAAGGTCTTTTCATTTTTCAGTTATTGATCTAAATTTAGCTATGTGCCTGTCACACGGTGGGCATGCAAATATTTATCCAGTAAATGAAAGGATGAGGAAAGCCAACTTGACAACATGAATGATCTTGATTTCACTGCATCTAGAGCTTCCCAAAAGAAGGGGCTATATGAATAGCACGCCCTTGCAAGTGTTTGACTGCTATAAACAAGCCTAGCACTGGATATAATCGATTAAATAGAGATAACACACTATACACACAAACACACACACACACACACACATACACATAGATTAGATTAAAAAGTAAAATGGAGTAGAAAAGGCAAAACTATCTATAAGGAACTAGCAGCGTGAAAAACATCTTTGTGAAACAATGCATCAGGGAAGAGGGCTGGATCGGACCAGCACAGAGACATGGGAAAGTACCCCAGAATAAGGATAAGTTCATCAGTTACTTGTCTGTAACCAATTTTGTTTTAAAAGATACATGCGTAGGCAGTAGCTTGTCTTTGTCTTTTAATATTTGATAAATATTCCTAGGTTTTGTCAGTGCTGGACTTTAGAACCTTCAGTCATTATAAAAAAAAATCACCTTGGAATTCTATGGATAAAATTCATCTCCTAAAGCTGCCCAGAATTCAGAGGCTTAGAGGAAAAAATCATAGTGGATCATTTAAAAAAGAAATTCTCAAAGTTTCACATCCAAGCGTGTGTTTGAAGGCATACATAAATATGATCACATATTTAAATTTCCTTACACCCATTGTATTTGCATAGTGGCCTATTTCTCACTTTAATCTGAGTGTCACGGTCTAGCGTGGGATTGCACAATGTGGTTGGCACCTGCTGATGGGTGTGGAGACACAAAACAACCGGTAGCAAGTTGGTGCTCCAACAGGGACACAAATGAATCCTGTCACCAAGTATGCTGGATAACGAGTTGGCCCTTCCTCACCTCCCTCTGTGACATCTTGAATAAGTGAGTGTAATCCAGCGTCCTGACGCCTCTCCTTGGGAAAATCGTGTGATGTCATTGTGATTTAGTCTGTCAAGCATTCCAGAGGGAAAATATAGCCACTGCCCTCCCAACATCAAAGGCATGTTGCGATTAATTACAGTCGCCCTGGACATGATCTTCGAAAATGGAGATTTTCCATGCTTACTTAAAAGAAATATACATCAAAAAGAAATTCCCAGTGATCTCTTACCCAGACTCAACATCTGGATCATTTTTATATAGTTGGAGGTGTAGTCATGATCGGACATTAGGTTTTTTATCTTTAGATTATTAGCTTTAACTTGATATTTTTTATAATAATTAAAAAGCCACTGGGTCATGGACTAATACTGGTGCTTTGTGACTGTAAAAAATAAAAAAAGACTGAAATGCTGCCATGACTTTGTCAAGAAGTGGTGAAGCAGCCCGTGTCCTAGAGTGTCCCTTGACGGCTGCACTTTGTTCGTGGTACCCAAAGGAGAAATTCCAGGCCTTCTGGGGAGGGATGGAAAAAACAGGCGATCTTTTAGAACCTTTTGAAATATTACATATTGACTGCTGTCTGGAAACAGTAAGAATGGTTAAAGCCTTGGCTTGTGTTGGAAATTTGGGGAAAAGCACAGCCACGTTCTGAGTCTTTCCTTATTACTTCCATTTGAGTATACAGGAAAGGTACTGCATACAATATTTGTCTGGATTAAAAAGAAAAATTTAAATTCCAGATGTTTGGTCTCACAGTGCTTCCAGACGCTTCCATATGGTGGCATGTTGGTATGCGGCTCACACTGTGGCACACTGTGGCAGCAGCCGAAAATCATTTGATTTTCCACCTGGATGCTCTGGTGTCATGTAGCCACACTCACTAACCAGAGGCACACCTGGAAGCCAGGAGCAGTGTGTGGCAGTGACTACGTTGGCTTTGCCCTCTTCCACACAGCCACCAGGCCCACCAGACCTGCAGTACAGATTTCTGCTACTTTAACCAGAGGAAATATATTGCAACGATAAAGGAGGGTTAAAGAAAGCAGTGGAGAATGGAAATACAATTTAAAATGAATGCGGGGGAAGACGCAACCAGATGGGGCCAGGACGTGGGCAGCATTGTCCAAGGAAACCACAGTTTCCCATGGCTGTTCAGAACCTGGAATAACCTAAGGAAGGAAAAAAGAGGACAAACCTAGATATTCCGGGGGTGTTTTTTTGGTTTATTTTTCCTTTTAGCACACAATTGGAGAAACTTGAGAGCCCTAAGAAAGCATTTACATTGTGCAAAACCTCTTCTCAGGACGTCAAAAAATGTAGCGCAGATTTAAGCTGAAGAACTTGGTTCTGCCAGTTATCAAGTTAATTTGATATCAAATCTTTTACAGACTTTAAAATATATATTTGTAACATTATCTAGTAGCTTCTTTTCCAAGGTACACAGAGCATATTCTGCAAAGTGAAACTCATAAAGTTTCACTAAATTCACATTAGGCAGGGAGCAACTAATTTGCAGACATTTCCGCATGGGAAAACGGAAACTCAAAAAGGTCCCAGCTGGCTGGTCAGCAGCAAATAAAACGCACTGAGAGAGCCTAAGGGAGCGAGGCCGACCACTTCATTTGCAGATGGGCAAAACAGACTCAGAGGGGCTGAAAGCCCAGGTCCTGCCGCTTTGAGGCCCTGTCAGGTCTGGAGGGGAGGCTTTTGCCTCTCGGGTTCCTTCTCTGAACACGCACAGCCCCCACTGTGTCTGCTCTGGTCCAGGGTTGTGGGGAGTTTTTCCACATCTGGGAGATCTGAGAGCTTAGAACTGAAAAATTCCATCTCATTTCCGTCCAGGGCTCTGCCCTTTGTCACTTTCTGTAAGCCATCTCTCTGTACCATCCCTGCTTTTTAGCTTCTAGAGTTACCTTTCCCTGGACTTCACCTGCTATTCTTGAAAAGTCTAAGTTTTGGCCGGGCTTGGTGGCTCAGCCTGCAGTCCCGTGCTTTGGGAGGCCGAGGTGAGTGGACTGCCTGAGCCCGTGGGTTCGAGACCCGCCTGGGCAACTTGGCGAGACCTCATCTCTACAGTAAATCAAAAAAATTAGCCGGGCGTGGTAGTGCATGCCTGTAGTTCTGACTACTTGGAAGGCTAAGGCGGAAGGATCGCCGGAGCCCAGCAAGTCGAGGCTGCAGTGGCTGGGAGCGGCCACTGCACTCCAGTCTAGATGACAGAGTGAGACTCCCAACTCAAAAAAAAAAAAAAGAAAGAAAGAAAAGTCTAAGTTTCAGGGGGTATTTTTGCATGGGATATATTTAATGTCAATGACGGAATGCAAAAACTGGTTTTATCCCAGATGTTACACAAATATACATGTGTATCATGAAGTACATACACATATATTTACATATATATACAGATGTGAGTGGTGTGTGTGTGTACATAACAATTTTATATGTGTATATAATGTGTATATAAAAGTGATCAGCTGGAACTGCCAATTTCGAAGGTTCTAGCTAAGACACGGTCGTGTGAAATAAGATTTTTCCCATTTAATTTTTAACAATCCAAACAGTTAATGAGCATTTTAAACGTGCAAGGCACCACCCCCCAAAGGTACTGTGGAAGACCAAAGAAGGAACAGGTCTCTGCCCTTCAGGGGTTCACAGTCTGCAAACACTGTGGACTGTCTGCAAAGCAGAATTTAATTAGGGCCACATTGCCACTGTAGTAAGGAACACGGGCTTGTACATACCTGGGACCACAGACAGTGAAAGCCAGATTTAGTCGAAGATCTGGACATGGCGCTTGGCCACAGAGAGGCCCGGTTACAACAGCATGATGCTAGGTTTGTCAATTAAGTGCCATATTCAGACCATGTATATGTGGTTGTAAAGGACACTAAACCCTTACTCTTAACTCTGCCAGTTCACCAGATCGCATCAAAGGAAAAAAGCATTCTAAAAAACTGTGACATTTCAGCACTGGGCCAAAAGCAATGATCATGTTTGTAACCTGCTGCTATTTAAACTCATTAATAATTTACAGTAATGTGGGTTCCAACTTCTACTTAACTGCTCTTCAAAGGGTTAGAGTCACATCTACCACTGTGTTTTATTTAATGTAGCCATGATTAATTTACTAAGCAGTTATTTTTCCAATGTCTTTTGTGGGGAGGAGCTTTGAGTCATTTACATAGGTGTCATGTTTATCACCTTCAGATCTCTTGAACAAATTTTAAAGCAAGTACATTTTGTTATTTTTCTTATCAGTTGCTTTCATTTACAAAATTTAATTGAAAAGGTTTTGAACAAATGCCAGGCCGTCTTTCAGCTTAATAAAACCTTTTAAAAGAGCAGCTAATCTACTGCCTTGTACTTGTACCCAAGAAGTTGCTAAATTAATTTACTGACAAAGCGAATCAATCATCATAAATGGTGTTTAAACAATACCAGGGTCTCTGAAGAGTAATAAGTGACTAGTGTTGGAATAACATGATTTATTTTATCATCTTGTTGGCGCTGTAACAGGTTAATGGCAGAAACCTCCTTTCAGTTGACTTTGATCGAACAACAAAGACAGAAAAGATCTATGACGACCACCGTAAATTTCTGCTGAGGATCGCCTACGACACATCTGGGCACCCGACTCTCTGGCTGCCAAGCAGCAAGCTGATGGCCGTCAATGTCACCTACTCATCCACAGGTCAAATCGCCAGCATCCAGCGAGGCACCACCAGTGAGAAAGTCGATTATGATGGACAGGGGAGGATCGTGTCTCGGGTCTTTGCTGACGGTAAAACGTGGAGTTACACATACTTAGAAAAGGTATGCATGCACACGAAGGGATGATTAGCCATTTTTAGCAGTCACCCAGCGCATTATGCGGGAGAAATCATGGCACGTGACTGAGCCCCATTTATTATTCTAAGTCTCAATATGGAAGTCACATCGGTATAGCGGTGATGAATTTCTGCATTAGCAAAGTAGTCTCTCCTTAGTTAAGTTCTACTACCTGAGATCCTTTTAAGTGATTTATGCAGTAAACAAACAAGCACTAACACTGTCCACCTGGAAGCCTTTTACACATTGACCACAGTCAAAATTAGACCTTGAGTGTATAAGTAAATCACTTTAAATCATTTTCGTGCTCTTGCATGTAAGAAAGAGCCTCACATTAGCACAGTTAAAACTGTCAGGTTTGTGTTGTTCCTGACAGAGTTTCAATATAATCATAAATAGCATGTAGATCCTATGTATGCATTATTAACCCAAGGAGGCTGCTTACTTAGCAGGCCACACTTTTGGGTCCTCTGTGATGCCTCCCTTTCTTTGCATATAAAAGGTGAGCATCCAAGCCTAGGCCTTTCTCCATTCTTGAGAACTATACACAGTCCCAAAAATTAGTCACCGTGTGCAAAACGCTATGCTGCACAGGCACAACGAGGGGTATTTTCTGGGTCGTGGAGAAGGAAGGTGAACGAGAAGGAAGAAAAAGGGAAGGACAGTCTCCCTGTAATTCCTTTCTTGAGAAATATCGTCCACTCAAGAGCATATTCACGGACTGCTTCCTCTGCCTTTGAGACAAGCATTTGCCCTAGAAAAGGATTCAGTTTTGAGTTCTGATCACTCTCAAACCCCAGGGCACTCCACACCAATTACACAGCAGCACAAACCACAGACTCGTCGTTTAACAGTTGTAGTCTCCACCCGCCCCTACATCAAGAGTCACCCAAATAAATCCCAACCACACCGTTGCTCTGCCCCCCTCACCCCTGCGCCGGAGCCGTCCTACTTAATCCCAGGAGGCCTATGCACAAGCTGTTCCTCCTGAGAACCATTTCGGATCCACGCTCACGTGGGATGTCGCTTCTCTTAAGGCAGCCCCTGCCTCTGGAACGCTGCCAGCTGGGACCCTCCTGGCCAGTTTGTCCTCTTGCAAACCCACCCTCTCTACCTTCCTTGGAAGAGGCTTGCCTCGGCCTTTTGGATGACAAGCCCCCTCCATACTCACCACTCTTCCCTTTGGTCAGTCATGCAGCTGGCTCTTTGAGAGACCACAGAGTAACGCCCCCCCCCCACAAAACTTTCTGGGAACAAATACTAACACCTAGAAAAAAATTCACCCTCCAACCTAGCACACCCTAAGACAGCGTCTCCAAGTGGGAATGAATCATGGATTCATTCTGAATCAGTTTTCCCGATTTAAACTGAGTACATTATGGGAAGGAGTAACAGAAATATACATACATCCAGACCCTAGAAATTGATCATCGAGATCATAATGACTGAGAATTGTTTAAAGGGAGCCCAGGAACATATCACTGACAAGAGCTGCTGTCAATGAAATGACAAAGCCAGTGAGCAAGATCACCTGCAAGTGTTGACAGGGATGAGAAAAGCCAACTAGTCTCTCCCAAATCCCCGAGATCCGCCCAAACTACTTCCGTTTCCTTGCTAGGACAGGCACAACAAGCCAACACTTATTCATAGGAAAACAAGTACTACTGTACTAACTACCATCAAAGATGATTTCAAATGACGGAAAACTAGGTGCTAATTCCTGCAAATTCAGCCACAGTGTAAGCCTTCCTTGGAAGAATGCAAACTGTCAGGAACAACTCCCAGGGCATTTACTACACAACCTACATGCAAAAAGTGTCCCTAGATATGCCCACAGAGGAGATTCTTTGGAAGCCTAGTCATGCAAAGGAGTAAGTCCCAGGAGGGCTCCCAGCCTAAGCATCCTCCCCATCCTGCTGTCACTCCATTTGATCTGCCCGGTTAGAGGAAGCTTCCTCAGAGGGAAGAGCCACCCACCCCCTGTAATACTGTTGAGCTGTACTTAGCCAGCCTGGGTTGACCGCTCACATCGGTTGATCTGATGAATTGCTGTCATTTGTCTTTTGGCAATAACTTGCAAAAGAGGCAAAGTCTATTTTATTTATATATTTATTCCATAATTTAGCACCAACACAGTATATAGTCCAGAAACCACTATTATGGCACCTGGGGTACAAATCAGGTTTGCTACCCACGGGAGAAAAGATCAAAATGTGGGTTTTGTGCCTTTTAACAATTTGTAAAAACAAAATATCTAAATTCATATTTCCATGAAGAGCACTTATACCTCCCTCACCATGTGATTAATTTAGCAATGTTTCTTGACATGCTTTATGTATATATTATCCATTTTCTAATTGTCTCTCTTTTACAAAATAATATTTTGAGTGTTTTGTTCCTCCCCAAAATACACTGGAAATTAAAACATGATTCGAGTCATCCTTCAATCAAATGAGGGAGAGCCACCTTACTAAATAATTGGTCATTATGGCTAGGACTGCATTTCCCATATGCTCTTCTCCTTGAAATATTGTCTTAAAAGCAGCTTTGCTCATGCCTGCATTGACTCCCCAAATCCACTGACAATCTGCTGGGCGGCTGGGAGCGCCTGGAGCGAATGGTGCAGGCATGACAGACAGCACATTACGAATCTTCAGCACTAATTGCAGGACCCTTCCCAATTAAGCATCTAAGCAAATTAGGCAGGGAATCGTTAACAAGTTCAAGGATAACTGAACAGTTTCAGGCCCACACTCATGAAGGATGCTACTACCTCTTAAGGCAGCCCCCTGCCTCTGGAACACAGCCAGCTGGGACCCTCCTGGCCAATTTGCCCTCTTGCAAACCCACCCTATCTGCCCTCCTCAGAAGAGGCTGGACTTGGCCTGTCGGATGACAAGCCCCCTCCATACTCACCACCCTTCTCCACAGTCAGGCATGCATCTGGCTGTTTGCTGAGAGAACACAGAGCAAGGCTCCACACACGCGTATCTTTCTGGGAACAAATCCTGACACCTGGAAAATGATTCACCCTTGAGCCTAGCGCACCCCAAGGCAGCATCTCTGAGTAGGAAAGGGTAACTCAATTAAATGAAGCTCAGTTAAATGAAAAGCATTTTCTTAAGTGCAATGTTTTGTGCATTGATGGTCCCTGAGTCTGCTTCTGCATCCGCCATTCACAAACACTGGGTAACAGAAAATGCTCTCTCTTCACAGTCCATGGTCCTTCTGCTTCATAGCCAGCGGCAGTACATCTTCGAATATGACATGTGGGACCGCCTGTCTGCCATCACCATGCCCAGCGTCGCTCGCCACACCATGCAGACCATCCGGTCCATCGGCTACTACCGCAACATCTACAACCCCCCGGAGAGCAACGCCTCCGTCATCACAGACTACAATGAGGAAGGGCTGCTGCTGCAGACGGCCTTCCTGGGCACAAGCCGGAGGGTTTTATTCAAATACCGGAGGCAGACCAGGCTCTCAGAAATTTTATATGATAGCACCAGAGTCAGTTTTACCTATGATGAAACAGCAGGAGTTTTAAAAACAGTAAACCTCCAGAGTGATGGTTTTATTTGCACCATTAGATACAGGCAAATTGGCCCCCTGATTGACAGACAGATTTTCCGCTTTAGTGAAGACGGGATGGTAAATGCAAGATTTGACTATAGCTATGACAACAGCTTTCGAGTGACCAGCATGCAGGGTGTCATCAATGAAACTCCACTGCCCATTGATCTCTATCAGTTTGATGACATTTCTGGCAAAGTTGAGCAGTTTGGAAAATTTGGAGTCATATATTATGATATTAACCAGATCATTTCCACAGCTGTAATGACCTATACAAAGCACTTTGATGCTCATGGCCGCATCAAGGAAATCCAATACGAGATATTCAGGTCGCTCATGTACTGGATTACAATTCAGTATGACAACATGGGTCGGGTAACCAAGAGAGAGATTAAAATTGGGCCCTTTGCCAACACTACCAAATATGCTTATGAATACGATGTTGACGGACAGCTCCAAACAGTTTACCTAAATGAAAAGATAATGTGGCGGTACAACTACGATCTAAATGGAAACCTCCATTTACTGAACCCAAGTAACAGTGCACGTTTGACACCCCTTCGCTATGACCTGCGAGACAGAATCACTCGACTGGGCGATGTTCAGTATCGGCTGGATGAAGACGGATTCCTACGTCAAAGAGGCACAGAAATCTTTGAATACAGCTCCAAGGGCCTTCTAACTCGAGTTTACAGTAAAGGCAGCGGCTGGACAGTAATCTATCGTTATGATGGCCTCGGCAGGCGTGTTTCTAGCAAAACCAGTCTAGGCCAGCACCTGCAGTTTTTTTATGCTGACCTAACTTACCCCACTAGGATTACTCATGTCTACAACCATTCGAGTTCAGAAATTACCTCCCTTTATTATGATCTCCAAGGACATCTTTTTGCCATGGAAATCAGCAGTGGGGATGAATTCTACATTGCATCAGATAACACAGGGACACCCTTGGCTGTTTTCAGTAGCAATGGGCTCATGCTAAAACAGATTCAGTACACTGCATATGGTGAAATCTACTTTGACTCCAATATTGACTTTCAACTGGTCATTGGATTTCATGGTGGTTTATATGACCCACTCACCAAATTAATCCACTTTGGAGAAAGAGATTATGACATTTTGGCAGGACGATGGACAACACCGGACATAGAAATCTGGAAAAGAATTGGGAAGGATCCAGCTCCTTTTAACCTATACATGTTTAGGAATAACAACCCCGCAAGTAAAATCCACGATGTGAAAGACTACATCACAGGTGAGCATTTTTTTTCCTTTCCAAGTGAATTACTGTAATCATTAGATTAATACCAAATAACTAGATTTGCTTTTTTTTTTTAACTTTATACCGTACTCATGCAAAATCAAATGCCTAACCTTTAAAATAGATTTATTTCTCTATGGAACCATAGAGAAACCACAAAGGGAAAAATGAGACATAGTTACTTCCTACTCTGCCTGCCAGTGCCCAAGGCCCTAAGTTTTTGAAGTGACACGGAATCCAATCATTTAAAGAAGGGAAGTGACATGGAGGAACAAAAAACATGATGAACTCGGAGTCTCAAAGTTGGAGTTCCAACTCAAACTCCTGTCTTAGAAGTTGTGTGGCTCCACAGGCAAAGCATATAATTCTGAGTTTGTTTCCTTAACTATACAAGGGGATAATAATACCTACCTTATGGCATAAAATATAAGAACATATGAAATTCTGCACTAAACAGTAACTGCCTTATAAATGTGTAATGTTGGGTTTTGTAATACATATGTAAAGTTCTAATGGAGATCATAATTGTGAAACACAACACTGTGTGACACACCATTTCGTCCTCGGGAGGTGCTTAATTTCCTCTTTACCACCATCACCTCAGGACAGAAATGGAACCATTTTTCCCACTGGTTGCTTAGTCACTGGATCTTGTGTCTGGTCTCATTTCTGTCCTCTTCCACCACTGTCTTCATTGTCATTTAGTGCATTTCCTGCATGGTGACACTACCAGTGGGCATACTGATTTTTCCACCAATACGGGGTAATTTTCAGCGTACAGATTTAAGATTTCCAAGTGTAGTGCATGTCACATTTTTAGTTTTGCAAGATTTAAAACATTGGATCCCACTTCTGCCACCACAGAATATTCAGGATGTGAGACACAGCCAAGGTCCTTGAAAGTATTACTCTAGTTCCCTTTGTTGAGCTGGCCTCACTCAGCCTCTACTCCAGGAATTCTGAATCCTTCTGCTTCCACCTTCTATCCCTGATTTATACTGCCATCCTTCACTTCTCTACCACATCTATGTTTCCTGGAGGAAAATTCCTGTTTCCTTTTTGTTTTCATTTGGTTTAAGATTTTTCTGTTTTATCCTGTGCTAGATGCTCCTTTAGGCTGCTCAATATATGAGGCATACTGAGATGTCTGTTCTCTCAGTTCTCAAAACAGCTCCCAACATCTCCCAAACAGCTCCCCTGTTCATTTAACATCGGTTTCCCTCCTTTCCAGACCACCTGAAGCATTTCATCTCTTTCTTCCATGTGAACCAGCTAAAAGTCTTCTTTCAGCATGCTGATTCAGCAGTGCCTTTATGGTTGGGGTTTTTCAGTACGTATCTGTATTCAAATCCCATTGTTTTGGCAGTACTTTTCAGTACTTAAGACCCCGATTTTCACCGCTATGCAGCTACTGTTCAGAGTAAAAGAATTTTTGCAACATGTGGGAGAAAGAATTTTCCCCAAAACATTAGACCTCCCCCCACCCTATAATCTTACATACATTCTCATACATACACACACACCACCTTCCGCCCTGTGTGAACAACCTGGGATGTATCTCTCCCCACTACCACTGCCACCACCCCACTTAAGGAAGGGAGAAGACCACTGATTTTATAGCCACATGATGCCTCGACAGAGGACCTGTCAGCTGGTCGATGGGATGAGAGTGTGTGCCGTAGAGAAGGACTCTGGAGGCCAGTGGCCCTCCATCACTGTGACAAGCAGTTTACCCCCAGTTATTTAAGGGGTGTTGACAGGGGCTGACGGACAGGCCGGAAAGCCCACAGCTTCTGAATTCCTCCTCTCCTAGCAACGTGGACTGCAGGGAATGCCATAGCAGCATTTTCTGAAAAACATCAAAAGAGAGATGGAACAGCATAAAATATATTAGGTGAAATGCAATTTCAAATTCTCCAGCAATGTGCTTAATATATAAAATAATCTACACCCAACCGTACTCATAAAGCTGCAAGCCTGCTGAGTAGTTCTGTAACATTATAACCTCCAGAACAGAATAAAAGCCTTATTCTGAGCTTAATGACTTTTGGAGTCACATGGCAACATTTTAAAATACCATTTTAAAGGTTTCCAGGTTCCCTCCCCAAAAAAGTTTGTCTCCACCTGTGCACAGCGAGCCTTTGAAGTCACAACTGACGGTGATCAGAACTTCTGTGCCCTTGGCCAGTTTTGCCAGCTTTCAGCATTCATCTTTGATTAAGAATCAACTGTTGATTTTAATACTCTCAATTTAGGGTTTTTATTAATAGCAAATGGGTTGTGGAAGTCCACATATCCTTGGGCAATTGCTTTTGAAAGCTAATAACCCACCACTTCTATTTAAGACCAGCCTTTACTAACTACAAAACAAATTCCATTTGTTTTCTACAACTATGTCTCTTACAAGCTGCTGTGCACTGTTATTATCCTTTTTATCACTATTACCAGCACAGGATGTAGCGTAGCAGGAAGGGTGGCCTATCCCATCTGTCTGAGCATCAATCACTGCATTTTTTGTAGCATTTGCCATAGCTCTGCAATGAAGGTTATTGTCTTCATGTCTAGAAATAGAGAGTGGGTTCTGAGTTGTAGGCAAACGTGCTCTTTTTCAGATTATTATTTGTGAAATCGGGGTTTTTTAAGGTAAGAATTTAAATTTATAAAAGCTCGAAATAAATTCCAACACCTTTCATTTTGAATATTCTTCTCCTAGATGTTAACAGCTGGCTGGTGACATTTGGCTTCCATCTGCACAATGCTATTCCTGGATTCCCTGTTCCCAAATTTGATTTAACAGAACCTTCTTACGAACTTGTGAAGAGTCAGCAGTGGGATGATGTACCGGTAAGGAACAAAAAGAAAAACTAGGAAAAAGTGATAAATGGCTTACTTGTGTCTTATTTGCCCACTCAGACTACCCTCGGGAAAACTATACCAAAGACAGTTTTTAATTTTTTGACTCTTTTAGAGAATAAAAACAGCACTTCCTCTGCATTTCTGTTCAACAAACCAAGAATCTGTCAAACAAGCTTAAATACGTCTTTTAGTGATGCAAATAAAAACACAGAAAGACTTTATAAAAAAGTAATAAGATGCAGAAACTCACTCGTGAGTTCTGGGTTTCTACAGAGAACCCCTTGAAAGCACATTTATGGCACCTAGAACCTGACGGCAAAAATACAATAAACAAGAGGGCAAGGAGTTAGTATTACAAGTTAGCAATCCACAAACAATGCCACAAAGTTCATCATCTTTAAGATTTTACCAGCATTTCGTGGGAAAAATTAAAAATAAAAATAAATGACCTCTGGTAAGGCTGCACCTACAACCAGGAAAGTTTATGGAATTTTCCTGAGAATAACAAATCAAGAGGCCTATACCTGTTAGTAGAAATAAAAGAAACAGAATGGAAAGCTGCAAAGTCAAAATTGCCATTTCACAAAGTGGTACTTTTCATCTCCCCACCACTCAGAGATCAGAAAGGAATGCACAACAAAACACCAGAATTTCTAGCTTAAAGCAAGAATAGAGATCAACAAATGGGGTTACCCCATCGTGATAAGAATAAGAGAGTTCAGACCCTCTTAGAAAGATTAATCCCCCAGCAATTTCCTGTAGTTTCAATGAATACAAAGAGAAAAAGCAATCATGATTAAAACACACACACACTTGCACGCACACACGTTTTGTACTTAACATAAAAGCAATTCTTTTTTTAGATGTTGCAAATACAGCCATGTGCCACTTAACATTTTGGTCAGTGATGGACCACATGTAAGACGATGGTCCCATGAGACTAAAATACTGTATTTCTACTGCCCCTTTTCTATGTTCAGACACACAAATACCACTGTGTTACAGTTGCCTCCAGTATTCAGCAGAGCAATATGCCATACAGGTTTGTAGCCTGAGTATATAGGCTAGACGCTAGACCACGTAGCCTAGGTGTGCAGGAAGTTGTGCTACCTAGGTTTGTGAAAGTACACTCTATCATGTTCACACAATGACGAAATCATCTAATGACACATTTCTCTGACACGCCACTGTCGTTAAGCAACACATGACTATGCTGACCAAGTGTCACAAAGACGTACTAAAGTCTTCCAAAGCATTTGAACATGCCCACCCCCTAATTGTGTATGACTTTCTTAACGTGTCTGAAAACACCAATGGACTTGCCAACTTTTTCCTAGGCGGCCCCTTTTAAATACGGTTCAAGTTCTCTGTTGAGAGAAGTGCACCACAAGCACCGCTTAGGCGATCGCTGGCAAAAACATTGAGGCTGCCCTTAGTGCAGAAAAACAACTGTTTCTTTCCTTGCCGCAAATGAAACAGATGTTTTCATATGGGAAACACTGGCCAGACAAACATCTGGTATTATAAGAAATGGCTGAGTTAAGATGTCCCCAATTTAAAACATTTGCCAATCTGGACAGTCACTGGCTCTAAATCTGCACCCAAAAAATTGTTTTCCTAAAGTCGCACTCATCCCCATCTGCCCCATGCCCACCCATCCCTGTACGTTTCAGTTCTGCAACTACACTGGCCATTTCAGCTAAACTATGTGACACCAGGAAACTGGGCAGAGTTGACTTAAAACACATGCACTTCAGAGCACATAAAGTGAGGCCCAGCGATCCGGCCCAGGGCACCCCAATCTTTCAAATCCGTCCCTGTGCTTGGTGCCTTCTCCTCGGCCTCCCATGGAGAAAGCGCCCGGGTCGGAGGGCCTAGAAACCGACATCCCCGCACGGGCGGGCGTGGGAGAAGAAATGGTCAGGGAAAAGCTAAAAACATAAAGGTTCTGGCCACATTCGAAATTAAGAATAAGCAGCAATCGAGGGAGTGCGCCTTTTCTTTTTTTTTTTTTTTTTTTTGAGTCGGAGTCTCACTCTGTCGCCCAGACTGCCACCGCGGCCTCGACCCGCTGGGCTCCGGCCATCCTTCCGAGCAGCCGGAATTAAAGGCGCGCGCTACCACGCCCGGCTGGGTTTTTGATTTACTGCAGAGATGAGGTCTCGCTGCCCAGGCGGGTCTCGAACCCGCGGGCTCCAGCCATCCGCTCACCTCAGCCGCCCACAGGCGCGGATGACAGGCCGAGCCCCCGAGCCCGGCCTGGAGTGCGCCTGTTCTGGGCCCCGCGGGACGCCCCGGGGGAAGGCGCCCGAGGGCCCACGTGGGGCTGGGGCCGCCTCTCGCCCCCGCCGCCCCCGGGGGTCCCGTCCCGCCCCCTCCCCTCCCCGGCCGCCGGCGCCGCGTCTCACCCGCGCCCTGTGCTTCTCGCCCGCAGCCCATCTTCGGCGTGCAGCAGCAGGTGGCGCGGCACGCCCAGGCCTTCCTGTCGCTGGGGCGGACGGCGGAGGTGCAGGGCGGCCGGCGCCGCGCGGGCGGCGCGCCGTCGTGGCGGTGGTTCGCCACGGTCAAGTCGCTGCTGGGCAAGGGCGTGATGCTGGCCGTGAGCCGCGGCCGCGTGCAGACCAACGTGCTCAACATCGCCAACGAGGACTGCATCAAGGTGGCGGCCGTGCTCAACAACGCCTTCTACCTGGACGACCTGCACTTCACCGTGGAGGGCAAGGACACGCACTACTTCATCAAGGCCACCACGCCCGAGGGCGACCTGGGCGCGCTGCGGCTGACCAGCGGCCGCAAGGCGCTGGAGAACGGCATCAACGTGACGGTGTCGCAGTCCACCACGGTGGTGAACGGCCGCACGCGGCGCTTCGCCGACGTGGAGATGCAGTTCGGCGCGCTGGCGCTGCACGTGCGCTACGGCATGACGCTGGACGAGGAGAAGGCGCGCGTGCTGGAGCAGGCGCGGCAGCGCGCGCTGGCGCGGGCCTGGGCGCGCGAGCAGCAGCGCGTGCGCGACGGCGAGGAGGGCGCGCGCCTCTGGACGGAGGGCGAGAAGCGGCAGCTGCTGAGCGCCGGCAAGGTGCAGGGCTACGACGGGTACTACGTACTCTCGGTGGAGCAGTACCCCGAGCTGGCCGACAGCGCCAACAACATCCAGTTCCTGCGGCAGAGCGAGATCGGCAAGAGGTAACCCCCGACGGCCCTCGCGGCCGGCGCGGCGCGGCGCGGCGCGACGCGGCGCGCGGACGGGACTCGCCCCCGCCGGGGGGACCGCGCCGGCGGCGCTCCTCCCTGAACGACCTTAAGGGTGATCGGCTTTAACGAAGATGTTTACATATGCACACCGCTGCGCTCCGCGGGACCGGCCGTCGTCGAAGCAAACCCCGCTCCGCTCCGGGGACGCGGGCCTCGGCCTCTTGCGCGGGGCCGGCCGCTCCTGCGAGGCGCCGTCGGGAAGGTCAAACGCGCGTCCCGGGTTTCCGAGGGGTCCCGAGCTGTCGACCTTTGCTCACCAAGAAGTCGTCTCTCTGCCCAGGGTGTGATCCGTATCGCTGTGCGTTTTCCAGCGTGGGGCGGAATTCCTGTTTCCAGACCACCCCGACTGCTTTCCCTGTGCAGCTTTGCAGAAGGACGTCGGCACAGCGACTTCGGTGGCGGGGATTGAAGAACGGCTTTCACACCGCTCACGTGGTCTGCCTGGGGGGGGAACTGGCAACTGGAACCCCTGTCGCTGATGAGCAAAGGAAGTCCTGATCTTTTTGTAAATTATGTGAGACGAGTTGTTTATGGATTTTTATATGAATTACAATTTACTGTACATCAGATATTAGTCTCAGAGGAGTTAATTTATGTAAAGTGTTTAAAAAGTTTATACTTAAAAATAAAATGATAAAAACATGTGAACTGTGTGATTTTTTAAAAAGGATTGCACCTTTTGTTATCTGTTATAGCTGTACAGTATAAATTATTATATTGTAGAGATATAACAACTTATGCCTATAATGTCCAGAAGTGTTAATATTTTTGTATTAGGTTGAAAAAATGTGCAAGTTTCTATGGCTAGATGGATAGGACCGTGCAATCCTAGGTGGGTGACTAATCAGAGAACCGCCCCTTTCTCTTCCTCCTCTTGTTCGTCAAGCCAGTGTCCCCAAGCACTGCCGACCAAGAGGCACCAGAGCCAGCTAAGGCTGGTGGAATGTAGGGAAGATAGGAGCAACCAGGGAAGCAGGAGCTCTCTGGCCCCCTCAGCCCTGACGGTCAGTGTGGAATTGATGAAATTAACCCCAGGGTTTGTGCTGTTCCTGTCACCATTCCCTGAAGCTCCATCCCACGGTGGAGGAGAAACCACGCCCGATGCTTGGGAAGCATCAGTGAGGAGGGAAGGAGCCGATGTAATCATGACCGTACACACGTGGCTTAAGGTCTAGGAAAGACAGCAGAAAATCCTGCGGTGGTGAGCCGGCCAGCCGGCGCCGCTCAGGTCACTCTGCTCCTCTTGGGTTTGGCCCCCCATGGCCGAGAAGGACAAAAAAGGGAGACAAAAGCTCAGGAGCCCGCGTGATCAGACTATCTTGAGAGCGGGTGTGATGGCACCCTCTGCTCCGTCTGGGGAAGCTGGGGATGACAGGTCCAGCTGAAAGCGAACTGAAGGCCGTGCCCTCCTGCACACGCATGTGCAGGGACCGCCCAGCTACCATCTGCACTTCCGTGTCGGCTCAGCGTGCTGACAGATCCCTTTCGTGAGCACTAAATTCAGCCGCAAAAATATTTTTAGAAAAGATTTCTCAGTTCATTGAGCTATAGTACACACTGTTTTCCTCTATGTATAATGGTGATCAAATATAGCAAGTGAACATGTCGTAAATATAAAGGTTCAAGTGATGTATTGAAAATAATTTTCTAACTGCTTTGTATGTATCACATACTCTAAATTGCACAGTAGGCGTGTTTATTCAACAGATGGGCTGGGAAAGTTTAAAAATAGCTACTGAATTTACAGTATCAGTGCTATTCCTGTCTTTGTGTATTTGGTAGAGCATACCGAAGTCATTAATCTTCTAATGAATGCTGATATTTTATTAGAATGAAAGCACAGATTAGCATTAATATTTTTTATCCTGGAGATCCTTTGGCAAGTATTATGAAGCCCAGATTTAGAAAACTATGAGATTTCAAACCACATAAACATGGCTTTGTTTTACATTTTATTTTTTAACTGTTAACTTAGGTATTTGCGGTTCTGTTCAATGGAACTTCTGCTGGACTGTGTTTAGCATGCTGTAAGTACTTTTGGGTGAAATAGGCTCTGAGATGAAATTCTCAGACGTGTTTCTGATGCATTGACCATGAAAAGCTTGTGCCATATGACAGAAGTGAAGTCGCAGTCTTAGCATCTTCTCGACACGGACTGATCTTTACGCTGGCACCAATAAATAACAGATCTGGAGTATCTCCTGGTGCTTATTTTAGACAAAGTCAAATCAACCCAATTAGTGTCTTGTTAGTAGGTGTAATGAGCCTATTTCTTTCTAAAAAGACTTGTGATCTGGACATGCTTTTACAAGAAATAGTGACCTTGGGGAATATGTAAACAAAAGACCTTTTTCTAAGAGTTGGGAGGGGGTGGGGGAACTGTATAATGAAAAGAATTAGCTTACAAAAAAAATTGATATTCAAAGTATTTTAGGCAAAGCCAGTCAAAATGCTTTCATGATATTTTGAGATGTAAATTTTGTCTGATTTGTATTGTTCTTTTCATTTGCCTTCTTAACTTTATATGTGACCTGAATTTTCCATAACTTGATGACTATAGATTGCATCTAGGCATTCCAATAAAAGCCAACCCAATGCGTGTGTGTTTATATATTTCTTCAAATCCCGGGCTAGCCAGCACTGCTTTTGTGTTGAATGTGGAGGATGCAAATAGACGTAGTTGTTGGGAGAATTGATTCATCTGCATCCCAGTTGGTAATATCTTTTTTTTTTTCCCCCCGTCCACTGGCCAGACCGCCAGCTCAGCAAAGTGCACTTCACAGGGGACTCTCTCCCGTGGCCTACTTTAGAAAAACGGTAAATACACCCCCACAAAGCCAAACATTCTAACTGTAAAGAAGAATTTTTAAAAATTCCCTTCCTGTGATCCTGGCAGTAAGTGTGCTTAATTAAAACACTTGATTAGAATAATCAGTTTGGGCTTGATGGGCTCGCAGCCTCCTGGAGATGTCGAAATCTACATATAGACGGGCTGATTAGGGGATGCTTAGTTCAGCAGTTCTGGGCTGGCGGACCAGGGCATTGATTTTAGTCCGAAAAGGCAGGCTTCATCGCACTTGTTTTGTGGTGACAACCTCAACTTGATAACGTGTTGGTCCAACAAGAATCAGGTCACTCCTCTTGGCAAAGTGTTCTATTTTCTTCTCCTCGAATTAGATGTTAGCAAGCTCAAAACGGGAAGTCCAGAAGAACACAGGCGAATGTTCACTTTCACTCTCCATACTCCTTTCCTTAAATGTCATGTCTGAACAAATGCAAAGAAAAGTAATGCAGGTACGAATCATGTCTTAGAAAATTACTGTCTGCACATTCGTGTGTTTGCATTCACATGGTACCTAATAGTTGCAGGGGTTCTACCTGCCGGAACAGAAGTCCAGCGCCTGCACACAAGTCATTCAAGCCAGGCCAGGCCTCAAGCTCCTTAAAAGAGGAGGAGTGAGCTCTCCCTGGGAGGAGCTCTCCGCCAGTCTCGCGGAGCCCCATTCACCATCCCTTCTTCCTCCTCCTGTTCTGGCCTACTCCCCAGTGCAGCCGTGTTTCCCCCTGCCAATAGCACTCAGCTGTCCCAGTACATCTGGAATGAAGGGATTCTGGAGTGGATTCTGCCTGGGCAAAGCCACTTGGGCAATGCTCCCAGCAGCTCACATACCGTCATACCGGGAGGACAAGGTCCCCTAGTCCAAGGACTGCCACCATCACCTCATTGGAGCTCCAGCAGGGCGGGGCGAGCCCTCTCCTGCAAAACCTCAAAGGGCAGCACAGCCAGAGCTCACTCCTTCCATAGCTGTCTACATTCTACCCTACGTTCCTTCGGAGGAGCGCCCTGAGTCCAGCACCCTAGTCCACAAAGTGCATCCAGTTCTACAGCTGGAGGTGGAAGGAACTTGGAGAAATGGGAGTGAGTTGTCCAAGTTCACAGGAGTGGCTCCAGCCAAGGTGCCCTCCACGACATCACATTCTCTGTCACCCCTTCTCCACAGGCACTTGGTCTTTCCAAAGTTGCCATCATCTGCAGGCAGGACGTGCGGTTCTCATTATATAAAGATACTACAAGGCACGGGCCTCCACCTCCCCTCTGTGTCCTTGTCGTAAAGGAAGTCGTAAAAGCCATGCCATGTTAATGACGATCCATAGTTCCTAAAAGAAAGGCCGATGAGCTACTTACCTAGATTTTCCAGAAGCTAGTCATCTGGCTTGGGACGTCCAACCAAGCCCATGAAAAGAGATGAAAATGAGCTCAAATTCATTATTACCCATTCTGACCACAGACTTAAGCCGAAGTACCGGAAGCATGGGTGAGCCATGTGCGTGTTCTACCTTCACATCTCAGTCACATAGCGAATATCCCCTCTTGACCGAGTGCTCATTTGCTATTCACCACCTCTGCGAGCAATGGTCTCTTGATGTTAGTTAATTACTAATAACTTTTAGGTAAATTGAGTAAACCTTTTCATTTATGAGCCGACTTAAAATTCTGTCATGGAGGAATACAGGATTCCTAGAGTCCTGTGTACAGAGAATTTCCTATAAACTGCTTCTAAGCCTTGAGTCACATCATTATTCAGTTTAGAGTTAATAGGTTCCCTCAAAGCAAATTTAATAAATCCTTCTGGGATCTAAGCTGAGGAAAATTAAAATTAGAAGCATAAATTGTGACTTTTAGGGCAAGAGAGTGGCTTGGCGGGTCTTCCCGCTTCTAAGGTGAATTGTGAGTAGTGTAGCAGGCTTGGCTGCAGGCACTCAGCCCCTGTTAGGGAGGAAAGCTGTGTCCTCTTACGCGTGGCAGAGACTTCCTGGAGTCCACCCACGAAGGCTGTTTCTAGATGGCAGGCAGCTCCCTGCCACAGCTGAGGGATTTACAAGTGCTCCGCTGGGTCAAAGCGAGAGTTCTTTACGATGTTCACAAGTTAACTCGGCCAGTGGGGTGTGAGGGAGCACGAATGCCCACGGAGCTAAAGCGAGGCATTCTCTGGCACGACGGAAGGCTGTGAAGGGAGGCTCAGCGGAGTCCATGAAGCACACAGCAGGTCTCTCCACCTGGACTTCCGAGGGCACAGCGATTCCTGACTGCGGAAATGAAGAAATCGCCCTCTCCCAGAGTTTCCTCTGGAATGAATGCTAGGGTGGTTCTAGTCTACCTGTTATAGAGAATATTCTACAAAAATCGTTCCCGGCCCCTGTCTCCACAACCACGATGCCCCTTCTCTGTCTCTCTCCTGGATTTACCCTGGCAGGTGCCGTCTGGATATCAGCAGGTCTGGTTGTGTCTCCCCATGTATCCATCCTTCGAAGGAAAACCACATGGCTCCCTTGGCAGGCCCAAAGGCCTTGAAGGACCCAGGATATCAGAGGGAACTAGAGTCCCCCGCTCATTGACAAGAGGTTATACACAAGCAGGTGTAAGAACCTCTCGCTTCAGCTGTGACATTATTTCCAAGTTAGAAAAACACAAAACAAAACCGAGCCGGGTCCGGTAGCTTCGGTCTCCAGCAGTGACGAGGGACACAGCGGAACACAGAGGAGAGGCAGGGGATGGTGGCGGGAGAGAGACAGACAGTCCGGGGCTGGCCTCGCCTCGCCCTGGACAGGGGCGAAGGGGGCTCCCTTGCGGCCTTCCCCTTCCGTTCCAGGGACGCCGCTTCTGCGGGCCCGGACGGCCGTGCCCACCTCGGGTGGCGCCGTGGACGGGGGCTTCAGGCGCGCTGCCCCCCGCGCTCCCCGGGGGGCCGGGGCGGGGGGCGGGGGCTTGGGGGCGGGGGCGGGGCCTCCGAGGTCCCCGCGGGCGGCGGCGGCGCCGAGTCGATTTCAAGAAGGGCTCCTGCGCCCCCTGGTGGCGCGTGTCGGCCGTGAGGCGGGGCCCCCGCGGCCGCTCCGGGGTCTCGGACGAAGGAAGCCCCCCGCCCCCCTCCCCTCCCCTCCGCCACCCTTCTCCGCGGAGCCCCCCAAGCACGGCGATAGCTCCGGCTTCCTGCGCCGCCGCCCTGAGGCCGGGTCCTTGCAAAAGTCGCTCCTCGTCCCGCAGAAACTTCGTCCAGGGCCGCCCCCTCCCTCGCCGGAGAAGGAGGCCGCCCCGCTCCCGGGGGTCGTCCGCAGCTCGCCCCCTCCGGAAACGGGGATTTCGGAACGGCCCCGTCGTCTCCCTCTGTGACTCCTCGCGGGCGCAGTCCCGCCGCCGGGAGGGATGCCGCGAAGGGCAGGGCGAGCAGCTCGGAGGGCGCTTTGGCTTCCGAGGGAGCCGGGAGGGGCCGCGCGCGGAAGCCCCGCCCCCCGGCCCCCGGGCTCCCGGGCCCCTCCGCCGGGCCTCGCGGGGGCGACACCGGCTCCCTCCGCCGTCCGTCCGGCAGCGGGGCACTCCGGGGACCGGGACCGCCACCCGGGGAGGCCGGCGGATGCTCGTGCTCCGGGGCAGCCTGGCTGGGGCGCCGCCTCCGGGACCCCTCCGGCGGGAGCCCACTGGGAGACCGAAGACGCGCCCGGAAGCCGCAAGACCGCCCGGGCCAAGAGCCGGCTGGAGGGCGTCGCCGCGCGTGAAGTCGCGGACGGCGCCGGCCGGAGGCCAGAGGCGGCCGGCGCCCCGCTCCCCCGCCCGGCCGGCCGGCCTCGTGGCAGGACCCCCCCCGGCGCGGCGCGTCCCGCGCGGGCCCCAACGCCTCGGAAGGGGTGAGCGCCCGCCCCGCCGCCACCACCGGCAGCCGCGAGGCCGGGTCTCGGGAGGCCTGGCCTGGCCCGATGCGGTCCCGGGGCCCTGGGACCTCCAGCCGCACTGCTCCCGGCGGGACAGCAGGGGTGGTCCGGGGAGCAGCGAGTCTCCTCCCCGCCCCGATGACCCCGGCCGCCCGGGGGGCTGGGGGAAGCCGGCTCTGGAGCACCAGGTCCTGCAGCACCAGCTGGGCCCTCCCGAGCAGACGGCCGCGTGCCGTGCATCCGCCCCCCGCGTGAGCGCTCCGCCGGCACCCGGGGCCCCTGGCCCGCCGGGACCCCGGGAGCCTGGTGGCTCTGCCAGGGGAGAAGGCGGGAGGCCGCCGGGGCCAGGCCGTCCGGATCCCCGGCCCCTCCGCGGCGGCCACGTGGCGGCCCCGGCCCGCCCCTGTGAGTCCGGAGGCAGGGCAGCCTCGCCCGCGCCGGCTCCTCGGGGCCTCCGCCGATCAGCGCTCTGGTTGATCACACTCAGGGCTCCCCGGGGACGCCGCGGTGGAAGAAGCCCCAGAGCCGCGTGGGAGGGTCGTCTCCATCTCCAAAGCGGGCCGCGGCCTCCGTCCTGCGGCGCACCTGTCCAGCCTCCCGTGCCCAGGGGTGTGTGTGTGTGTGTGCGCGCGCGCGTGTGTGTTCATGTATGTTTGTGTGTGTGTGTTTAGAGGCTGTCGTGCAGGCTTTCAACATCCCCGGGAAAGTCCAGAAAGTCCACCACTGTGGCCTCCTAAGCTCCCCTGCGGTTGGAGGATCCCTGAAAGAACAGAAGGATCTGTCATCACCATCCCGTGGGCTCCAGCACAGGGGAGGAGACCGAGAGGCAGAGCTCCCAGCACCTCTGTGCCAAGGCCCACACACATGCCTCTCCCGCAGGAAAGATCTTGGAGTGACACTCCTGTCCCCAGCCTCTCTCTGGCTGCTCACTGTTTAAGATGGTGCAGACAGCTGGCGATGACTGGGTATGACATGAGGGATGACACAGAGAGTAACACAGCATCACGTACACCTTCAAATGCCACCCACGGCCAGCGCCGCTGGGTACTGCCCGTTCCAGAAGGGGACCCTGCGTGAGGGTGTGCACAGCACAGGATCCCAGCCCCACGCCTGATGGCACACAATTCTGTCCTCTTCTGCTGGCAGCCTTGAGGGCCAGAAACAGTGACCTGGGAGGACGTCCTCCCAGGCTCCCTCCTGGGTCCTGCCTGCCTTGGGTGACATCAGGTCATCGTGAGGCCCAAGCTCCCTGGCAAGGAAAGCGCTTGAAATGATGAACTGATGCTCACCGCGAGTCCTGTGGAGCCCAGAGCCCAGGAGGATGACAGGGCTGTCACCTTGTCAACAACAGCCCTCTGTGCTGATGCCTCTGCCTCATCTTGGACAAGGACCTGGCTTGGACAAGTCCCCCCAGGACAAGGATCTCGCTCCCCCTGCCGACTTTGGTTCCTGGAGAGAAGACAGTCACTCACGAAGGCCTCGGTCTCCACCCAGTCTCAAGTCTGCCCCCTCCTCCCGTGACTCCCCAGGGACCCTCAGGCTGGGGACAGGCAGACACAGCAGGTCAGGAGAGTCCCCAAATGGGCCCTCCCAGGGGAGCCAGTGGTGCTTCCCGAGGGGCTTCCGGAGGAGCTGCTGGGGACTGCCCTGAGAGAGGGGCCCATGCAGCTCTGGGCACCAGAGTTCCCACCCGTCCCCCATGTGCCCTCGGTGCATGGCTGGGCCACTGCCAATTCCCACGGGCATCTGGGTGCAGATGGGCAAACTCCATGGTCTAGGGCTGAGGATAGAGGCCTCTCGCCAGTCTGGCGGGCGCAGGCTCACTGGGTGCCCAGCCCCAGGGCCACTGTCCCCACCAGCCCCAGCCAGGGGACGTCTGTCCTTAGCAAGGCTGCTGGGGGCTGTAAGGAGACCTTGTCCCAGCCATGTCCAGGCTCACCCGTGTCTCAACACTCATGCATGCACACACACACACACACACCTCTCATCAGACACACCCTCAGCGCCCACACATGACACACCTCACCACTCACACACCTCACCTCGCCACTTACACTCCATTACCACAGCACACTTCAACATACATGCACCTCCTCACACACACCTCAGCACACACACACACCTCACCACACACATCCTCACCAAACACACATCTCAACACACACACACCTCACCCCCCACACATACACACTCACCTCATACACTCTCAACACACACACCCTTACCACACACACTCCTTTGCCACAACACACTTCAACACACACACACACATCTCACCACACACCTCAGCACATACACCATCACCAAATACACACCTCCCACACACACCATACACTCACCACACACACCTCACCTCACACACCCTTACCACTCACACTCCGTGACCACAATACACTTCAACACATACACAACACATATACACCTCACCACACATGCACCTCAACACACACACATTGCACCCCACACACACGCCCTCACTAAACAACACATTTCTGCTGAACTGAAGTGAGGCAACCGCTGGCTGTCTCTGTGCCTCAATTTTCTCCATCTCTAAGGTGGGTCGTAACCTCCACCCTGAACTGTTCCTTCCCATCCTGCCATGCCCATGAGTGCTGGAGAGACAGAGGCAGAGAGAGAGGAACCGAGGGACAGAGAGAGACAGAGGGACAGAGAAACAGAGAGGGACCGTGCCTCCTCTGCACTGTTACTAGAGAAGAGTCTTTGTCTAGGGCGATCAGCACTCTATTTCTGGAGAGGGAGTAGTTGAGGAAGTCAGGTGGACAAGGACTGAGCCCTAGCTACCCCATGCTGGCCGCGGGTCTTGGGCAAGTGACCGACCCGGTAGAGGTGGTGACGCCTCCCAGGAAGCCCGGAGGTTGCGTGTCCAACCACAGTCCACATTCTGGACTGGCACTGCTCGGATGGCTTAGGACATGTATTCCTGTCCTCGGGGTAAGGGCCCAGGCAGGAAAACCAGCCCATGAGAGCATCAGGCTATTCAGCTTGTCTCCAGGCAGGGGTCCTTTGTTGCCAGTTCCTGGGACTGTCATGGAGGGCTTTGCCAGCCGGGCGGACCCTCCGGAAGTGGTGCCAGGAGGGCGCTGAAGGAAGGGTCTCCCTCTCCCTGGAGCCCCGCTGTGCCTTCCCCCGTCTCCATCCTGGCCAGGATGCCAGAGAGGACCCTGTAGAGGGCCAAGGTCTGAGGATCCTTGAAGACCACTCGCTCATGGTTTGTGGGTCTCTTTTCTTAATATCAAGAAACTGAAACAAACACAGGCCTGGCTGCTCAGAGTAGAGGGTTAGGCCATCCTACATGTGAGAGGCACTGTGGAACTTGCCTGAAAAAAAACCCTATCCTTCAGGAAGGGCCACACATCCAGCTGGGAGGCAGAACAGAGTCTTTCTAGACAGAGCAGGGCCTGCTGTGAGCATAAACTAAGGGACCTAGCACTACTTGGGGGAGTCCGGCAGGCTTCCTGGAGTAGGTGAGGCCGAAGGGTAAACAGCACTGGCCAAAGGTGGAGGAAAAGGAAGGTATACAGAGCAGGGAGTGGGTGGAAGTCCTGGCCCGGGCTCCCAGGCCACACAACCTAAACTTTGTCCTGACTCCCTCACCCGGGCGAGTGACTTAGCCTCTCTGTGGCTCAGTGTCCTCTTTTGTAAACGAGGGCTACGGCCCATGGGGCTGTGGTGAGATTAAGGCAGCGGGCACACGTTGCATGCTGGGAGCAGGACCCTGGGCGCAGGGCGTTTGTCGTGTGGCTCCCAGGCACCACAGTGGTGAGCACAGTCAGTTCCACGCCGCCTGGACGGAGCTTCTGTGGGGCAGGGCTGCACCGAACCAACTCAACGTCAGCAGCCACACCTGTAGACGGAGGGGCGGGGCCACTGAATACATGTCCTAAGCCATCCGAGCAGTGCCAGTCCAGAATGTGGACTGTGGTTGGACACGCAACCTCCGGACTTCCTGGGAGGCGTCACCACCTCTACCGGGTCGGTCACTTGCCCAAGACCCGCGGCCAGCATGGGGTAGCTAGGGCTCAGTCCTTGTCCACCTGACTCCCCCACCTGCACTCTCTCCACTTGACTTGTGGCACACAGAGCCCGTGCTCCAAGCCGGCGGGCAAGCTGTCCACCCCACTCCCTCTCCGGCCTCCCCAGGTCCCCCTGTGTGGACATGTCCTGAAATCCAGCTGAGTGGACTTTCTCCATTTCCCACGAAAGCCCGCCCCCTCCCGTCCCTGTGCCCCTCCATTTCTGTGCCCATTGCCCGCTGGGGCACAGGCCCGCCTCCCCCACGTGCCCCTCTGACTCCTTCCCGGGCACCATGGCTGATCAGGCCTGGTGGGCATGCCTGCGTCCTGCCCACAGCATGAGTAAGGAGGGCCAGCCGATGCCACCCACCAGGCCCTGGGCCCACGTGCCAGGCGTGTCCCCTTGTGTTCGGAAAGGTGCCGCCCTCATCCAGACACATCATGACATCTTCAGTGGCTTCCATTCTGAAAAACTTCCAGAAGGCCTCTGAAGCACTGGCCCGCCCTTCAAAAACAAAACTTAGAATTTTATTTATTTTTTTTAGTTGGAACCTCACTCGGTCGCCCAGACTGGAGTGCAGGGGCCGCTCCCGGCCACCGCAGCCTCGAGCCGCTGGGCTCCGGCGATCCTTCCGCCTCAGGCTTCCGAGTAGCCAGGATTACAGGCGCGCTACCACGCCCAGCTGATTTTTTGATTTATCGTAGAGATGAGGCCTCACCAAGTTGCCCAGGCAGGTCTCGAACCCGCGGGCTCAGGCAATCCACTCACCTCAGCCTCCCAAAGTGCGGGGTTACAGGCTGAGCCACCGAGCCTGGCTCCTTTTTTAATTTTTTAAACTCAGTAGATAAACATGCCTACAACTGGGAGACAGAGTGCCTGGTGCGGCCTGCTGGAAGCTTCTGAGGCCTCAGTGGCCTAAGATTGACCTCCCCCTCAGCCAGGGGCTCAGAAGCCCTCGTCTCCCTCCTTGGTACGTGTCTTCATTCCTTGTCTAGAGGGCAGTGGAGGAAGGGGCTGCCTCTCCCCCAGGGAGGTGCTGGGACAGCTCCGGGGAGCCTCTGTGTGTCGTCTCCCCGTCTCCAGCCCTGGGCGCCTCCACCCAGGGGTCGGGGCCAGAGGGGACACCATGGAGGGCCAGGGTGTAAGATCCTTTGCAAACCTGGGTCTGGGCTCTGCATGGCTTTTATGACGGGTTAAATTCATTCATTCCCTCAGACCAGCCCTGAGGAAGTACAGAGATCAGTACCGGGGAGACACTCCTGGTGGTCATCCATACTCCGCAGGGCACCTCAGGCAGCTTCCTTTGATTGAAGCTCCCACCAGGGAGGGGGGCCCTTGAAAGAAAACAATTCCTCACCCCTGCTTTACCCAGAATAAAGGACTCAGCACCAAGACCGGACGCAGGCTCAGGCTGGCGCTCTTGGGCCACCCCAGGCCCGGGGTGTTGCCTTCAGGCCAGACTTCTAGAAAGGGCTTGGGCTCATCTCTGCATGTTGTCTCTGCACCTGATCAGGTCCTCTCTTCTGCTGTTGCCCAAATGCTCACGTCCTGGCCGCTCCCCACAGCCTCTCTGGCCCCTGCCCCCCGGAAAGGCTTACCCTCCAGCAGCTCGTCCTCCTGGAAGCTTGCCCAACTCTGGCATCCAAATCTTCACTCTCTGAACCGCCTGCCTCTCTGAGGGCCCTTCCTAACTGGCATGGGCTTCCCCGGGACCTGTCCTAGGCCTCCTCTCCACGTGGGGCCTCTCCCCTCCGAAAGGGGGTGCGTGGGGAAGACATGATCCCTTTCCACGCATTTCTGCACACTCCACCCTTCCACAGGCTTGGCCTTGGATCTCTGCTGAGATCGGGGTCACCTTGGCCACCGTGCACCAGGAAGACTTTGTGCCACATTCCCAGCGGAGCCCTGGCTCTGCCCTCATCTGCTGTGAGCCGTGGCCACTTCAGGCAAGCCTGTTGTGCCCGGTGACTTCCCCTTACTGGGGAAGAATAACCTAACCCCAGAAACATCTGTGGAGAATAACCCTAACCCCAGAAACATCTGCAGTGCCTGCTGCACGCCGGATGGTGTTCTAAATGCTCTCCTTTATGAGTTCCCCTTATCCTCGCAGAAATTCCTACAGGATGGACAGATCATTGCCTCCCTCCTGGAGCGGCACAGAGAGGTGAAGAAACTTGCCCAGGATGACACAGCTCACAGGTAGCAAATCTAGAGTTTCAACCCAAGCAGCTCTGACTCAAAAATCTAAACCACCTCCGAGATTTGATATGAAGATTAAAGAAGGCTCAATACCGAATACCTAAACGCCTCTCCAGCTGGCTCTGTTTTATGACAATAAAGTCCTCATGAAAGCCAACCGATTTTCAAGATTCAGCTCAACTGGTATGAGCTCCAGTCTCACTCTTCAGGTACTCACTGTGCTCTGCGTGTATTTCTCTAGTAGCTGTGGTCACTGAGGGCCTGCTATGTGCTGTGAATTGTGTAAGGTAATTTTTTTTTTTTTTTTTTAGTCAAGGCCTCACTCTGTCTCCCAGGCAGAAGTGCCGTGGCTTGATCACCCTGATCAAGGCCCGTGGCAGCCTCGACCTCCTAGACTCAGGTGATCCTCCCTCCCCAGCCTCCTGAGTAGCTGGAACTAACAGGTACACACCACCATACCCAGCTAATTTTTTTTTCTTGCAGACACAACCTTTCGCCATGTTGCCCAGGCTGATCTTAAACTCCTGGGTTCAAGCAATCCTCAGCCTCCCAAAATGCTAGGATTACAGGCGTGAGCCACCACACCCAGCTGTGTAGGGTAATTTAGATGCAGCATCTCTAATCCAGTAATAGCAACCCGGGAGCGTAGAACTTGATGCCACCCCGTTTTACAGCTGAGAAAACTGAAGCTGAAAGAGCATTAGTGAGCAGCTGGACCAGGGTCGGGCTTCAGGTATATGTGGCTTCAAAGCCAGAGACCATTCCTTCCATGGCCTCTCATCATCCCATGGTGATGTCACTACTTTCTGGTTTCCGGGTTTGACCACCAGACTCTTACCACTCTGAGATCACTCACATCCATGTCCCCAGCTTCCCACGTAGCATGGGGCAGGTGACAGAACTCCGTGCTCTTGAGGTAGCTAAGCAGATGGATGAGCAGTGAATGGATGAATTTGCCGACTAACCAATGTACCCTTCTGGCCAGAGCACCCAAAGGCCTTCACCCCAGAAATTCGGCTGCTTCTGGCACCAGACCAGGGCACGCCACCACCACAGAAAGCTCTACAACTGCTCTTTCTCCGGAATGCAGTGCCCCACTCCCCAAGTCCCTTTCTCTGGCGTCCCCGACCCCAAGTTTGACCCCTGCAAAGCCTCCATTCCACGTTCACCAAGTACAGAACAGTCCCCCTGACGAGCACTGTCCTCGACGGCCTGCTCTTGCTCTCAGAAGGCGCTGGCCCTGCTGGTCCTCAGCCCTGAAGACCAAGGCCTGTCCCCACGGGCAGGCAAGTCCACGTGCAGCCACAGGAACAGGCAGGAGCAGCCCCTAGAGGCAAATTGCTGTCCTTCCCACAGGTTTGAAGGCTCTGGAACAAGCCCCACCCTGCTGAACTGTCCTCTCTGAGAAGTGACCATCTCTGGGCATTTCCGTCCCTGCCATGCTGCCGAGTTGGAGCCTCCACTCCTAACGGTCTCCCTTCTCCTCCTGGGATCTGTTTTGGGAAATGGTGCCACAGTCTTCCCGGTCCCCAGGCCTGTGGCTCAGTCTCCTAGTGCGCCACGTGCAAATCAGTCCCCGAGTGCTGCAGATTTCTTCCGGATGGCTTGGTCCAGCACTCACGCCGGCCTCTTGGTCTCTCCAGGCTTCTCTCTCCCGGCCCTGCCAGGCGCCCTGGGCCCCAGCCCGTCCGGCCATCGGCACCCTCGTCTTCACAAGGCCTCCTGCTTCCCCGCCTCGGACCTAGAATCCAACACCACCCGCCAACTGGCTTCTGATTTCCCAGCAGCACCTGACCCCCCTGGTGCCCTCCCCACCTCCAAGATTCCCCACTCCCACCCCAGCTTCTCCCTTTTTCAGGGAGGGAGAATGAAGCCGGTTAAAAATAGAACAAATCAAAGTGCGGAGGCTGCAGCCAAGTACCGCTCAGCAGGAAGCGCTGGGAAGCTCGATCTCCCTGCAGGAAGGCCTCCTCCAGGCGGGCTCTGCCCTCCCCGCTCCGGCTCCTCCGTATGTTCAAACCCTGCCAGACTCGTACCCAGCTGGTGGAGATGATGTTCAGACGGCAGGCGGCTGGCAGTGCACAGGGGGCGGGCGGGAGATGCTCGGAGGATTCAAGAACGGCCCTGCCGGCTCGGTGGCCACCACCTTGCTGTGCTGAGGGCACGCAGGTCAGAGCACGCCCATGGGCCCTCCTGTGAGCAAAGGCCCGAAGGAAGCAGGGTGAGAGGGAGGTCAGAGCAGGACAGGGTTGTCCAACAAAAGGCAAGACACCCAGATCCGGTTGAAATCCAGATCAACCGAAGCTCATTTGCTAGTCTAAGTATGTCCCGGGCGATACTGGGGATATACTTATGCTAAACGATGTGTGTGCTGTTGATTCGAAAGTCAAGTCTCATTGGGCATCCTGTGTTGTTTTTCTTCGCTTATGCGCTTAATCTGGCATCTCTAGGTCTGGAAACCCTGGTATGCGTATTCCCCATCCACAGCTGCCCTCCAGCCCAGCCGAGGGAGACGGGGAAAGGTGAGAGTACGGAGCAGTCTCCTAGAGTTGCCGTAACAAAGTATCATGAACAGCCGGGCTCGGTGGCTCAGCCTGTCATCCCGCGCTGTGGGAGGCCGAGGTGAGTGAATTGCCTGAGCCTGCGGGTTCGAGACCCGCCTGGGCAACTTGGCGAGACCTCATCTCTACAATAAATCAAAATGAGCCAGGCGGGGTAGCACGCGCCTGTAGTTCCAGCTACTCGGAAGGCTGAGGCAGAAGGATCGCCGGAGCCCAGCAGGTCGAGGCTGCGGTGGCCGGGAGTGGCCACTGCACTCCAGTCTGGGCGACAGAGGGAGACTCCAACTCAAACAAACAAACAAAAAAAAAAAAAAAAAACAAAGTATCATGAACTAGGCGGGGTGAGAAACAATAGCAAGAATGTATTGTCCAGAGACTGGAAGTCTGAAATCAAGGTGTTGACAGCCATGCTCTCCCTCTGAAGGCTCTAAGGAAAGACCCTGGCTGGCATTCTTTGGCTTGTAGACACATCACTCTGAGGTCTGCCTCAGTGGTACATGGCACGTGTGTTCCTGGGTCTCCGTTTTCTGGAAGAGAACCCACCCTAATCCAGTGTGATTTCATCTTGACTTGATTGTATCTGCAAAGACCTTATCTTCAGATAAGATTGCACACTCAGGTTTTAGGTAGACACAGATGTGGGGGTCCGTTCCTCTTCCTCCTCCCCCCCCTCCTCCTCCTCCCCCCCCTCCTCCTCCTCCCCCTCTTCCTTCCTCTCCCTCTTCTTCTCCTTCTCCTTCCTCCTCTTCTTATTCTTAAAGCTGGGTCTCATGCTGTCACCCAGGCTGGAGTACAGTGGCAGGACCACAGCTCACCGCAGCCTTGACTTCCTCAGGCGATCCTTCTGCCTCAGGCCCTTGAGTAGCAGCTAAGGGCACACATCACCACACTCGGCTAGTTTTTCTTTTTCTTTTTTTCTTTCTTTCTTTTTTTAATTGTAGAAACAAAGTCTTTAACCCCTGGGCTCAAGCACTCCTCCCGCCTCAGCCTCTCAAAGTGCTGGGATTACAGGCATGAGCCACTGCCCTGGAGGGACATTCTTCAACCCAGTACAAGTGAGCTAAGTACGGCTTCATTCTGCAGTCAGTCACACCCACCTCACTGAAAACGCTCAGATCCAGATGACCACAAAACAGACCAGAAAAGAAGCGTCAAATATCTAGCTCAAAAAGTCCATAAGGCCAACTCCATGTGACTCCAGGACAGCGAGGGCTGGCACCGAAGTGGCCTCAGTGAGGAGGCCAGAGCTGCCTCTATTCTTCTCCTGCCAAGAGTCCATCAGAAGGGGCACCCTCCCCTGCCCCAGAAATGAGCTGAATGCCACCAACACAGCTACTAGAAAGCTCTAGAAGTGATGTGTGAATGCCTGGCGCTACTAGTCAAGTCTGTGCAAGGCTGGGGTTTTGTGGGAGGCCAAGTTCCTTCAGAGGAAAAGGAAACTGCCTCCAGGCCCGGTGACACAGCTCAGACCCAGGGTTCCCCAGCCCAGCCTAGATTCCTTTCTGACAAGTGCCACAGGAAGGACTTTGAGGCTGGGGAAAGTGTGTAGGCTTCTGACAGCCTCAGCACACTAATGAGTCAGGAGTTGCCGCCCCTCCCCAACACCCCAGAAGCTCCTGGAATCCCACCGAGCTCCCGGGGACCCAGCCTCTGCCTCCCCAACAAATCCACACTGCTGCAGAGCTGAGACTCAGGCTGGGGTCCTTCACTTATCATCTGGGGCCTCTCTGGGTGGAGGAGTCCTCACTTCAGCTACCTAATAATCACTAATTAAGGAACGGAGCCCTCATCTGAGTGGGCATAAAAATAGTAGCAAAGTAGAGAGTAGTCCATAACTTAATGCATTAAAAACAGCAACTTAGGCTCACTCCTGTAATCCCAGCAGAGGTGGGAGGATCACTTGAGCCTAGGAGTTCAAGACCAACCCCGGGCAACATAGCAAAACCCCATCTCTACAAATCATAAATAAAATAATCAGCCAGGTGTGGTGGTGTGTGCCTATAGTCTCAGCTACTTGGGAGGCTGAGGCAGGAGGATCACTTGAGCCTGGTAGTTTGAGGCTACAGTGAGTCATGACTGCATCACCACACTCCAGCCTGGGCACAGAGCAAGACTCTATCACTTAAAAAAAACCCAACACCCTAAACACACACACACACACACACACACACACACACACACACGGTACAACTTTCTCTCAGGGGCCCACTTTACCTCCTTCTCCTTGGCAGGTGGCTTCTCTTGGCCACAGGGAAAGCCTACTACGGTAGCTGGACAGCATCTTCCAGAACCCCCACTACTCCTGTCATGGGGAGATGGCACCATTCTTGCCCTGAGCCCTGGGCTGCCTTTCAGGGGTAAGGGGGTCACCGTGAGGCTCTCTCCTCATTGGCTGGGTTTTCAGGGGAACCCCTGATTTTCTGGGGCTGTGGCAGCTTCTTTCTATTCAGATGGAACCTCCCAATATCCTTCCTCCCTTCCTTCAGCCTGAGGCAGCCTCTCCCACAGACCTGTAAGAGTCTTCAGAGCAGTGGAAACTCAGAGGCCAAGTCCTCGTCTTGCGACTGCTGCAAATGACCTCGCTCCCATGGAGAGAGCCAAAGGGGGGTAGGGAGGTCTTGGATGCACTGACCCAGCTCTGATCTTGCCAGGTTCTGTGGAGCACCCAGGGTGTGCATGCATGCTGGCCTCCAGAGCCTACTGAGCCACGATGTGTGTCTCCTTTGTACAGTGTCACAACGCAGACGTGACAAGCCCTGACATAATTAGCAGAATATTTTAATGTAAAGAGGAGTACCTCATTTCTGAGTCATCCGCCACACCTCCACTGGGGCCTCATCTTCAGTCAGGACACTTTGTTCAGAGACAGACTGTCTTCCTCTGGTGGGGAAGTGACCACCCCAACCCAGAGAGAGGGCCAAGCACAGAGAGACACCTGCGCTGGAAAGAAGCCACTTGAGGGAACTGCTGAAAAGAAAACAGGATGCTTGAGAGTCCACAGTCCCCTGCCCTCAGGCCGGAAAGAACCCTGGCATCTGCCAGGTATCAGGGAGACCCCAATGGACAGCAGTCCAGAAAGAAGCTTGGCCACCAGCAAATATGGAGAGCAGGAGGAGGGAGCAGGAAGGGACCTCAGGAAAGAGACTCCTCTCCTCTCCAGGGTCTTCCCAGATGTAGATTACAAGTCCCTGAGTTGACAAAGCCAGAGACAGAGAGAATGTGTTGGTGCAATCAAATGAAGCTTCCAGTCAACTTCCTCTGTATCAGAATTGTTACTGTGCTGTGGCTCTTGGCCCTAAATGCTAATCAATTTGCCTGAATGCCTGCAATTAGTGGGCTCGCATGTGGGCACACCCGCACTTCTGGGGCCTGGGGAGGGAGACCCAGGCTGCTCCTCTCCTGACCGCAAGGCCCAGACCTGCCCCCTCTTTGGGTAGAGGATTCTCCAGCACTCAAGCGAAAAGCTACAGACTCCCCTTGCTCCGCTTCTCTTCCAAGATGTTCCTGAATAGTCAGCCAGAACAAGTACCTTCAGGGAAGGCTGTCAGTGCACAGATCAAAACCTCCAGGGCCTCAGCAAACCCAAGTGGTCAGATGGCTTTCTAGTGCCCAGTGCTGAGACACGACCGGCTGGAGAGGACCACCAACCTCCTGGGCTCTCCCGGCACCCTGCCTGGTGATAGTGCAAATGTGCAGGAATTCCAGAGTAGGTATCACAGAAAATATGTGACTGAAATCATTTTCTATCTGACCTTTAAAAGAATCTATTATCTTTTTAAATCTATCCTAGCCAGAAGGAGAGAGTCCATCACCAGAGCAAAATTTCAAAGTCAGGTTGTTCTGAGATTCCTCCTCCCCAGCATTCAGGTGGTCTCATACTTCCAGCATCTTCTTTCTTCTGCCTCTCAGGAGCCCAGAGCTGTGATGCCCACTGTCCAGACCCCCTGCCCTCTGGCTTCCACCTGGCCTTTGCCTCCCCCACAGAGCCCTATGATCCTTATAATTTTCCTTTCTCTACCTTTCTCAGAACTTTCCTTCTTCTAAAAGTAATCCTGAACTAGGAAGTCTCCCCGTGCTTTACTTTTCTGTGGTGATAAGAAAGAAAGAAAAGAAAAGAGATGTCATAGTGGAGAAGACCAAATGGGTCAAGAGAATTAAAAGGCAAGCCATAGACTGGGAGAAAATATTTTCAAAAGATATAATCCGACAAAGGACTGTTAGCCAAAACACACAAAGAACTCTTAAAACACCACAGTAACTAAACAAACAACCCAATTAAAAAATGGGCCAAGAGGTCGAACAGAAACCTCACCAAGGGGGAACACACAGATGGCAAATAAGTATATGAAAAAATGTTCTACTTATATGCCATCAGGGAGCTGCGAATTAAGACAGCAATGAGATACCACTACACACCTATTAGAATGACCAAAACCCTGAACACTGACACCACCAAATGCCGACAAGGACGTGGAGCAACAGGAACTCTCATTCAGTGCTGGTGGGAATGCAAAACGGTACAGCCGCTTTGGAAGAGAGTCTGACAGTTTCTTACAAAACTGAGCATACTCTTAATCTCAGCAATTGTGCTCCTTGGGATTTTTCCAAAGAAGTCGAAAATTTGTGTCCACTTAAAAACCTACATACAGATGTTATAGCAGCTTTATTCATAATTATCAAAAGCAACCAAGTTGTCCTTCAGGAGGCAAATGGATAATAAGTTGGTACATTTAGATAATGTAATATTATTTAGCATTAAAATGAAATGAAGCTGGGCATGGTGGTGCACCTATAGTCTCAGCTACTCTGGAGGCTGAAGCAGGAGGCTGCTTGAGGCCAAGAGTTCCAGCCTGTAGTGAGCTATAATCAAGCCTGTGAATAACAAATGCTCTCCAGCCTGGGCAACATAGCACGACCCTGTCTCAAAAAACAAACTATGAAGCAAAGACCCAAAAGACCAAACGACCTATCAATCCATGTAAAAACAAAAAGATTCTTAAGTATATATTATTAAGTGAAAGAAACCAGTCTGAAAAGGCTACATGCCGTAGGACTGCAACTATACGACATTCTGGAAAAGTCAAAACTAGAGGGATAGTAAAAAGATCAGTGGTTGCTGGAGATTAGGTATGAAGTTGAGGGTGAGGAGGTGGAGCATAGAGGATTTTTAAGGCTGTGAGACTCTTCTATGTAATGCCACATGGCGGATATATGTTATTATACATTTGCCCAGACCCATAGAATGCACAACACCAAGAGTGAACTGTAATGGAAAACTATTGTCTTGAGTGATGATGGGGGGTCAGCGTAGGTGCATGAACTATAAGGAATGTGCCTTTCTGGTGGGGGATGCTGATAATGGTGTGCCTGTGTGGGGGCTGGGGATGCATGGGGAATCTCTCTACCATCCTCTCAGTTTTTCTGTGCACCTCAAACTGCTCTAAAAAATATAGTCTATGAAAAAAATAAAAGAAGAAGACAGTTTGTAAGGACACACATCCATTTTTTCTTCTCCTTTCTTGTTCGTATTTCCATCTTTTTCCTTATGTGAGAAACATGAATACTTTTTTTGAAAGTAGATTTTTACGATCTTTAAAACTGGCCCTGGCCCCCCAACCAGGGCATTAGCACTCCTTCCTCACCCTCCTTCCCCTCCCTCTGGACAAAAGGACAAACTTAGCCCAGACTGCCCATGTTATCTATGCAGTCCTTCTCTGGACCTCTATAAACACTGTTGTATGATAATGTAGGAGCCCACCCAGTACCTCCTACTGACCTTTGGACAGTGCCAACCTGGTGTCGGTTATTTCCACTGAAAAAAGTTAAGAAGTCTGGCAGGGTCCAGGCAGGGAAACAGATATTTCAACAGAAGGAATTTAACACGGGGAATTGATCACAAAGGAGACAGAGGGCTGAAAGAAAAAAAGAGAAAGGATTATGGGCACGGAAATACAGAAGTGAAGAGTGATAGAGAAGCAGCTACTAGTGCTGTTAGTGCTGCTGTTAGTGCTGTTAGTACAGACCTGCTAGTGCTGTTCGGATAATGAAAGGGGACTGGGTTATCAAGACCTAGGAGATTGGACAAAGGTCCTGCCCCGCCTCCCCTCCTCCACCCCAGCCCCCCAGAGCAGGGACACAGATCTCCAAAGTGGAGTGGTGCCCAGCTGCTGCTGACTGGACCTCTAAGGAGGCTCTGGGAGTGTAGACGGAAGCTGGCAGCCAGAACAGACTGCTGCTGTACCCAGGGCAGGACAACACGCCACTTTTGGAACAATGATAACAGGAACACTGAAAATACAGGAAACGAAGTCTCTCATCTCCCAGACCGATAACTCAAGTGTGCAGAAGACCTCCCCTGACTCGTCCTCGGTAACACCGTGCTGATCTTCGCCATTCCCCTTGTCCCTTCTCGGTCACCACAAGCCACTGAGGTGTTTCAGTAGCTTCCTGGGACCAACACAATACTCACTAGTTGTCTCATGCTCCTCTTCTTCTCACAACTCAAGAGAACCCGGCTCCCGTCCCCACAGGCCCTCCCGGACGTCCAGTAGCTGAACATTCCCCAGGGCTCTCTCACGCGCCCTCTCATCTCCTCTCTTGGCCTCCACCGTGCCTGACTGGCTGAGCCAAGAGTAAGCTGGCCAAGGAGAAGTGAACTTCGCAGAGTCCCAGCCCTGGCAGGATAGGGGCGAGGATAGGAGAGTGGATTGGCGGGTGAGGGAGGTCAACGACCGATGGTTCACTTGCCACCATGACTCCCCGTTCCAATATCTGGCACCATCTACCCGATAGCAGAGCACTCCCTTCTACCATAAACTTGCAAAACACAGTCACACAAAGAGATATTTCTTAAGAAACATGTACTACAAGTCAAATCCATAGCTTGAGTTCATTATAAAAGTCCAGTATTTGGGGATGTCTTCTGTGTACATTGCCACTCACTCGGGCACGAGGACCTTAGGCAACGTGAGGAAAGCACCTGCCTCCAGAGTTTGGGCCTCCGCTGAGAGACAGCCGGCTGTTCCCAGAAGGGAATTCCTCATGCATCCCTCATTACTGCCAGCTGGTCCTGCACATGTCTTGATTCCCAGGAGACTCATCTACATTCGTTCTACAGCCACATTGTCTTTCTTTCTTTTTTTTTTTTGAGTTGGAGTCTCACTCTGTCGCCCAGACTGGAGGGCAGTGGCCGCTCCCGGCCACCGCAGCCTCGGCCCGCTGGGCTCCGGCGATCCTTCCGCCTCAGCCTTCCGAGTAGCCGGAGTTACAGGCATGCGCTACCACACCCAGCTGATTTTTTGATTTATTGTAGAGATGAGGTCTCGCTGCCCAGGCGGGTCTCGAACCCGTGGGCTCAGGCCATCCGCTCACCTCAGCCTCCCAAAGGCGCGGGATGACAGGCTGCGCCACCGAGCCCGGCTGCGTTGTCTTTCTTTACTCCCCTTCAGCATCGCTTATTTTGGGAGACGCACCATGCACTTATCCCCGGGACGTCATGGCAGAAACAACCAGCAGTCTCCTTAGTGGCAGTCAGTGAAACCCCTAAAAATACCTTCCTCCAAGCAAATCCATAGTGAGCATCTCTCCCTCACTTCACTCTGGGCCAGGCACTGTACTCAGCTCCCTGTTTGTTGAACCCATCTTTTATCCCCACTGGCCCTCGCCGACTTCCAGTGGGTGAACACTCCTCAGGCCTCTCTCGGGCTCCAGGATATCATCCCAGCCCCAGCCCCTGGCCCCAGGGACGAGGAAGTCTCAGCTCCGTGAGGCCTTCTAGTCCAGTGCTGGCCAGTGCCAGTGACTAACAGCATCTCCCCGGCATGGGTCCCAATCATACCTGTGACTTCTTTACTTCCCAACTCTGCTTCTCTTTTGGCTCCCTGGGGCCACATGGAATAAGCCTAATCTCTCGACACAGACGTCTGGGTTATCCTGTCTGCCCGCGACCACCTGCAGGGGCCACCACGCCATCAAGTCTGCACTCGGCCCACTCCTTGTCCAGCCAGTGTCCTCTGGAGACCTACCCACTTAAAAGGACCATTCATTTCTGTTAAATGTGGCCTAGTGACCTAAGTGTGGTGGAACATGCTCAGAATAGAACAGGCCATCACCCTCCCACTCTGAACATCACACTTAGAGTGCAAATGCAGACCCGAACTTGAGTCATTAACAAGGAATGGGCAGTGCCAAGAGCCCTGTGGCTTTCTGTCAGAGATCCCTCTCGCCTACTAGACAATGCTCCATATTCATTGACCAGTCAATGGTTCACATAAAAGTGCCACCTTCCAGCTCACTTTCTCCACATAAGAATTGGCCACGTGGCGGACTCAGTGGCTCGGCCTGTAATCCCAGCACTTTGGGAGGCCGAGACGAGTGGACTGCCTGAGCCCGCGGGTTTGAGACCAGCCCAGGTAACTTGGCAAGATCTTGTCTCTACAATAAATAAGTTTTTAAAAATAGCCGGGCGTGGTAGCGCATGCCTGTAATTCCGGCTACTTGGAAGGCTGAGGCAGAAGGATCGCCGGAGCCCAGCAGGTCATCGCTGGGGTGGCCATGAACGTGTCACTGCACTCCAGCCTGGGTGATGGAGTGAAACTCCAACTCCAACTCCAAAAAAAAAAAAAGAATTGGCCACAAACCTTACTGAAATCCAGAATTTCATTCATTCATTCATGCATTCATTTATTCAACAAATATCTATGGAGTGCCTTCTCTGTGCTGGGGTACTATTCCAGGGATGCTGAACTGAACAAGACGGATGCTGGTCCTTCCCTTATGAAGTTTGTTTATTTATTTATTTATTTATTTTGAGTCGGAGTCTCACTCGGTCGCCCAGACCGGAGGGCAGGGGCCGCCCCCGGCCACCGCCACCTCGACCCGCTGGGCTCCGGCGATCCTTCCGCCTCAGCCTTCCGAGTAGCCGAAACTACAGGCGCGGGCTACCACGCCCGGCTGATTTTTTGATTGATGGTAGAGATGAGGTCTCGCTGCCCAGGCGGGTCTCGAACCCGCGGGCTCAGGCCATCCGCTCACCTCAGCCTCCCAAAGGCGCGGGATGACAGGCTGAGCCACCGAGCCCGGCTTATGAAGTGTAAATGAGCGCGGGGAGAGGGAGCAGTCGGCAAACAAATAGGCTAATCAGAGAGATGGCGTTAGACGGGGCTTTGAAGAAAAGAGTGTGATGGAGACTGTAGCCCAGCAAGTGTGGACGCAGGACTCGCATCAGGAAGCTCGCGAGAGAGCTCAGAGGGGCCTGGCCACAGCATCCCTCTCATTCACCAGGCTGGTCACCCAAATGTGCGGGAGTCTGGCCTTGGCCTTCACCAGTCCCTCCGCCCCTTCCCAGTTACCACAAGCCACTGAGGTATTCTAGTAGTTTCCTGGGACTGATCCAATACTCACTGGTTGTCTCATGTTCTCCTTGTGCTCCTAACTCAAGAATCCATTTCCCCGGTCCCCACAGGCCCTCAGGGCCTTCTAGCACCCGAACATCCTTTGGTGCTCCCTCAGGCTGTGGGATGTTTCCCAGCCCCAGTCCCTGCTCCCCAGGAGGCCAGAGCTCATTCAGAACCTTCAGAACTTTCTCTCAATCTCCTTCCTTATCTTGGAGTCATCTTCCTCTTCTCACAGTGTCTCCCACTTTCTTTTTTTTGCCTGCACATTCTTCTTGTAGAGAGAGAACAGATGAGGATGAACCCGTGCCCACCAGGGGCTCCCTCTAAAGCAGTATGTGTGTGCTCTTGACAGGTACCCAACTTGCTACACGGCTGATGCCCCATGACGTGTAACACTGCCTTTGGGCCTCCAGGCCTCATGCAAGTCCAGCTCTCAGCTGGCAACGGCTTTTCAGGAGACCTCCCAGTCTCAAACATAAGAACACGTCCTCTGTAAATCTGAGTGGCTTAGAGTCCCCCATGCGAGCCTCCTGGCTCCTGCAGACACTCTCTCTTTCTTCCCTCCTCAGACTCTCTCACCGAAGAAACCTCCCTCGGGAGTCTACTTCAGAGCCTACCCACCCCTCTGGCACAGAGACTGGATTAGGACTCAAAATTTAAGGGGCTATCCGAAAATTAGTCATCAAGAAAATACTATTTTAATTCAACGATTTTTTTAAAAAATCTAAATTAATGCCAAAAAAAAAAATCTCAGACAAAAATATCAAGATTTTAGGCCAAGTGTGGTGACTCATGCCAATAATCCCAGCACTTTGGGAAGCCAAGGATTGCTGGAGACCAGGAGCTCAAGATCATCCTGGGCAACATAGTGAGACCTCATCTCTCCAAAAAAAATTTTAAAAACTAGCTGGGTGTGGTGGCGTGTACCTGTAGTCCCAGCTACTTGGAAGGCTGAGGTGGAAGGATCGCCTGAGCCTAGGAGGTTGAAGCTGTGGTGAGCTGTGATTGTGCCACTGTACTCCAGCCTGGGTGACAGAGTGAAATCCTCTCTAAAGAAAAATAATAATAATAAAAGTACTTTTATAAGGAGAAAGTGTTCTATATAGGTAACTTGTTCCTCTGATTAAAAATAAGAACAGGGCTTTTATTCCCTCTCTGAGGTGGCCACTTTGGGAATCCACCATAAAGTGATTAGTGGGACAATTATCGTTGTGGCCAAACACAACAAAATCTGCACTTCCTCTTAAGTGTCAGGAGAGTTTTCCCCTGACTTTGCTATTTATTGATCCGGTGCATCCTCCCTTCTACCTTAATGACTCATAGTTTAAACTTGTCTACATGATTTATATAGAGGCTTGGAGACACCTATTACTCAGCTCAGGTTCTCAGGCAAACACCCAGGGACCAAGCTCTTCACTTTCCTGGTAACATGAGGAAACTTGGAAACAGCCTCTGATCAGGAGGGAACTGGTCAAGAGCCAGAAGGAGGAAATGTCTCCTGGAACAGAAGCAGGAGACCATAAGGTCAGTGCACCCCAAGGCCCAAGCGAACGAAGAGGTGCCCACCCTCCTTGTCTTTGCAAATCGCTTCACCTAGCTGGGCGCCCACCTCACTCCAGAAGATGAAAAGAGCCTCCACCACTGCCCAGACTGTCTTGGGGGGGACGATATTAATAACAATGACTGTGATCTCTTTTCCTCTGCGCTCATTACCAGTGCTCGATGAGAGCTTATTATTAATAATAATAATTTAGTGCAGACTTTACTGCTTTTGTGTAACAGTGAGTACCTGGATTCTAATTATCTGTCTTATTTTAATACTTATGGAATTAATCAAACTTTTTAATGGAAAACCCCACAATGAAATTACAGAGAGCATGCTTCAATGGAGACAGATGCGGCACGCTCTGGAAAAAAGGCTGCTCAACTTTATTAATGTCACTGGGCACCAGCTCTGCCATGCAGGTGGGCCCCTGAGCCAGGCAGGCCGCAGCACACAGCCAGGGGCCCTGAGGCCTGTGGCATCTCAGGGAGCTGCCCAGCTGGGGGTGTCCAAAAGGTAGTCCCCACAGCCCAGCTGCCACCAGCGTTCACTGAAGCTTAGCTGTCTTCCCAAGCGGCCCTGCTGGCTAGGCCCTGTGCTGTCAGGTGCTCCTGACTGGCCTAATTCCCAGTAGATGGGCAGCGAGACCAAGTTCAAGCTTCATCTGAAGATCCAGGAAGAAGCTCCCGCTACGAAGAGCTCTAGGACTCAGCACCTTGCACCCCGTCATCGCTTTGGGGCCCTCAAGGGTGTCAGCAAGGTCACAAAGGCCATCATGAGTGGAGGATGGGCGACCTGGGTGAGTTGGCTGGCTCAACATCACCTAAGACCCACTGAGCGCTGCAGCCCCAGGGCCCTTGGCTAGAGTGCAGACGGGTGACAAGGGCCTCTCAGAAACATCCTAGCTCTGGTGAACTAAGTGCTTGCAACGAACGGTCAGGCCGTCTGAGAAATGCTCTCTGTGTGTTCCTGAATTTCAGTTTTATAACGACCCTAAGGAGCAGTGCCATGTCTATGCTCATAGATGAGAAAACCAAGACTCAAGAGAGTAAGCTGCTTGCTCAAGATCACAGAAACTGCTGTCCCCCACGTGCAGGACTTGGAACTCCAGCCATTCAAGGCCAAGGCCTTTGCTCTGAGCCACTGCACTCCACTGCCCTTACTTTCTTCTCCGACCCCCTCTCCACAACTCATGGATGGAAGTGTCTGAGACCTTCAGGCTACCCTCAGGCTTCCAAAGCGGCACTCCTGGAATCCTGGAGGTCCTCTTCGAACCCTGTTTTTCACCTTACTCTGCATTCCTCACCCCCAAACATCTTCAGGAAGCAGCTGGGGCCAGACAAGACACTTTAGGATCCCCTGGGAAGCTTGACAAATCTCACATGCCCACGCCCGCGTCAAATGCCCTGGGAGCCAGGGGCCAGGCTCTTTCCATCCCAGTAAGAGTCTCAGTGAGAGCACTCACATAAAAATCTGAAAAATGTGATTCCGTCATGTAACCGGGTCTCCACTGGGGCACTCAACCCCCGCTTCTCATGAGAATCACCTGGAGAGCTTTTAAAAATACCCAGGTTGCAGCCCAGCCCCCAGAGATCCTGTTTAATTGGTCCGAGGTGGGGCCCTGAGACTTGGCACATATATTTTTTAAGCTTCCCCATCGATTTTAGCCTGTCTTCTGTGTGGAGGCATTCTGGCTTAGGATAAAGATCAACGGTCTGAAATGAAACTTACTCTAAGAAGGGAAGACTACTCGGTGTGAGTTCAAAGGTCACCTACGCAGCAGGGCGTCTTCTGACCTCCACCTCAGTCCCTCCCCTCCAGGAACAGTAGCCCTACCCCCCACTCACCGGCATTTTATCCAGTTTTCTTGTCCTCAACGCATATTTCACTGGACTGGGTTGGATAGGGTCTCCCAAAATTCATGTCCACCTGGAACCCGTGAATGCAATCTTATTTGGAAACAGGGCCTTGCGGACGCAATCACATTCACAGGGAGTCATGCTGTATTAAGGTGGGCCTTAAATGCAGCATCACTGTTGTCCTTAATAGAAAAGAAAAATTGGAGCCAGGCATGGTGACGCACGCCCTGTAGTCCCAGCTACTTGGGAGGCTGAGGTGGGAGGATCTTTTGAGCCCAGGAGTTGGAGGTCACAGGGGGCCATGATTGTGCCACTGCACTTCGGCCTGGGTGACAGAGTAAGACTCATCTCTTAATTTTTTTTTTTTTTTTTTTTGCGTTGGAATCTCACGCTGTCGCCCAGACTGGAGTGCAGCGGCCACTCCCAGCCACCGCAGCCTCAACCTGCTGGGCTCCGGCGATCCTTCCGCCTCGGCCTTCCGAGCAGCTGGCACTACAGGCGCGCACTACCACGCCCGGCTGATTTTTTTTAAAGAAGAAAGTTTGAACACAGATACACCAAGAGAGAATGCCATGTGAAGGAAGAAGCCGAGACTGGAGTGACACATCTATGAACCAAGTATTGCCAGCAACTAGCAGAAGACTGAAGAGAGAGGGGCAACCCTTTCCCTTGAGCCTTCAGGGGGAACATTGCCCTGCCCACGCCTTGGTTTCAGTCCTCCGGCCTCCAGAACTATGAGAGAATGGATTTCTGTCATTTTGAGCCCCAGTTTGTTAGGACAGTCCTGAGGGACTCATACAATCACCATGGGAAACTCAGCCTTTGTTCCTGCATCTGCTTCCCCACATCAGACACCATAGAAGTCTCCCGCTCCGGCCTCCACACCCGAAACAGTTTCTGACAAGCTTCCCTAAAGTGTCCTGTCCGGCTCCAGCTGCTTCCTGAATGTGTTCGGGGGTGAGGAGCACGGAGTAAGGTAAAAAATAAGGCTAGAAGAGGACCTTCAGGGTTCCGGGAGCGCCACGTTAGAAGCCTGCGGGTAGCCCGAAGGTCTCAAGACTTTCACTTGAATGGATACAAAAAGAATAAGTAAGAGACACAATTCTGCCTGCTAGGGCGGAAAAGTGAAGCTTGTTCTGTTTGTGGAATGTCAAAGGAAACACATCAATATAGCACGGTTTGCAAGGGGACCGTTGTTCTAAATGCTTGATCTGGATGCTGTCATTGAACCACTTAGTTTGTGAAGCAGATGCTATGACTGTTCCACTTTATGATGAAGTAACTATGGTTCAAAAGTCAGCTGCCAGATGGCGGACACCACAGAAGAGGAGAAACCAGGAATCGAACACGGGGCCATCTGACTCGAGAAAACCCCTGCTTTCTACAGGAGGGATCTGGCCTGCCCTGCCCACTCAAATGCCACCAAGGATGCACCCTCAGGAGGCAGGACTGAGCCAGCCTGCATCTCACTGGGGAAGATTTGCAACCTCGGCTTTGACAAACAAAGGCTTCTCCTCTCAAAGGTTTTCTCTGTCTCCCTTACAGTCACTCCTGGAATTAGAGCAGGAGAACTCATTTATCAAGAGCCCTGGAGCATTCTGGAAAATCACCTAAAGAGGACAAGACCAAATTAGAAATGTTTATCTTGTTTCAGATGACTTCATGTTTCAGCTTTTCCTCGAAAGTACTTTGTGAAGGAATCCAGAAGTTGGGCAAAACTAACCTGTGTTAGCATCCCAGGCGAGGGAGGAGCCTGAGGCCCACAGGTTGGCAATGCTCTTTTGTCCTTTTTCCTTTTTTTTAGTTGAAAAAGAGGAAGAAAGCTGCACTTTCTGGTAATGAGGGTAAATCTGATTCTGGCTGGTCCTTTTGCAGGGCTCTCAGGAATGTAGGAGAATCTGGTTTTGCCAAGCCCCGGAAGCCAAGTCAGCTTGGTCTAAAAATGACTAACATGGTTATGTTGATTCTCCTTTACGTGGTGGTTGAGCACGCTGTGAAGGGGAGTATTCTGTGATTTACCTTCACCAGGCCTCTAAATTATTCTGACATACTTCTCCTCTTCTCCTCCGCTGGAATCTAGCTTTAATTAATTTTCAGTAACAAGTCAACTGTTCCCTGTTTGTTTTTCCCTTCAAAACATGTTCATCACCGGAGCCACATTAGTCATAAGTGACAGCTGCAGACTAAAAATCAATATCCACATAGCCAAAGTCATCGTAGACACCAAAGGCCAGTTGGGTCACACAGCTCAGGCCGGGTGACAATGGGCTGTGGTCATAGCACAGCCTGGTTCCTCTCTGCCCTGATCTCCCACCTCTCTTCTTTTGCAAGGCTGCGGCTGACACGGAGCCAGCAACATGCTACGTCCAGTCCTGTAGTCCTTTGGTCAAGGGACAGATGAGAAATGCATACAGGAGAAAGAAATGTAGGGCAAAGAAGAAGAGGTGGGGCAGGTGAGAGAGACCATGGGAACACGGAGCGAGGTGAAAGGGGAGATCCTCCCAGGGAGGCACAGCCTCAGGAAGTCAAGCAATGCCCGCTCCCAACCTGGGAAATAAGAATCAAAGAGGAGTTGGGTGTGATGACTTGTGCCTGTAGTCCCAGCTACTTGGGAGGCTGAGCCGGGAGAATCTCTTGAGCCCTGGAGGTTGAGGCTGCAGTGAGCTCTGATTGTGCCACTGTACCCCAGCTTGAGTAACAGAGTGAGCTCTGTCTCTAAAATAAATAAAATTTTTAAAAAGGAATTGTGGGGAGTGGGGAAATAAATTAAGACTGAGGAAATGAGAACAGGCAAAGGCTCTGTGTTCTGGCTTGCTGCAGCCAGGGAGTCAGCCATGCCACTTGAGTTCTGATGGGGACTACAGGCAGGCAGAGAGGTGGGAAAAGCTTCAGAATAGGAAAAAAAGGAGGCTTCAGGCATGCCCTGCAAGGAGGCTCTTGCATGGGGAGGCTACAGTCGGCTCACTGGGAGCCGGCATCCTGTGAGGTTAGTCAAGGAGGCATCTTTCTCTGGTCAGAAGCAGGGACAAGAATGAGGCAAGCTGTCCATCACCATCTAGCCCTGGCCACTGGGACTGATTGTTATGGGGAAACTGACTACGCTCAGGCCAACTTTCTCCAAGCTTGACTGGAAGCAAGCTGGCTTCCGGGACTGATTATTATAGGTCATGGGCCCGTCTCTTGGGCAAGTTGCCACAGGTTGGGGGTCAGAGCTCTGTTTTTCTATATGGCCAGGTGTCTGTCTCTACGTTCAGTCTCTTGAGAGGTAGTGGCTGCCATTTTTACGCTCTTGACTTCTATGATTCTCTCCAACTGACATCTCTCTCCTGAGTTCAGCACCCGCGATTGTTTGGCCCCCGGGTCCAGACAACCTCAACAGCCCATCAAGCTTACCTCCCAAGTATTGGTCCAACTGATCATGTCTTTCCTCCCCTCCACAGCCACCAGCCAGTCCAAATCGCCTTTACCTCCTGGCCAGACCACAGACATATCCCCTAACTACTTGCTGTCCACCTTGACATTCACTCCCATTTTTGAGGAGTCCAACTCTAGGACCCAATTCCAAGCATGACCTTTCAGGCCCAATTTGCAAGGGCTTCCCTGGCAGGGGGTACCCTCCCACATCAGGTTTGGTGCCTGGAGGGGGTTCCATCAGGGTCTCAGCAGCCCCGCTCCTCGGCCAGGCCCTACATGCAACTTTGTTCCTAGCCAGGCCTCCCATCAGAGGCCTCCAGCTGTGGGTTTTTGAGGCTGTCCCTCCAAGACACTGTCCATCCTGACTCGATTCTCCCTTCTTCTCCTCTCCTTGCCCTTTCCCTGTCTCCCAAGTTCCCAGGTCCCTAAAATGGCAGGAGTCTTTGGGGCTCCCCCTGGGCAGTGAGAAGAATCGCCCTACCCGCCTCCCAGAGCCCCTGTGACCCTTGCCTGGTGCAGTTCTGGATCAGAAAGGAATCCTGGGTGAGACAGCGTGGCTTTTCCCTTTGGGTCTCTACTTGCACTCTCACCAGGAGCAAATACATGAAAAACAGTTACTTGCAGTTGGGTTCATTGTCAACATTGACCACCTTGACCCCAGCTGCCTGCGAATGATTTCCAGATCAAACAGCCAATCACTCCCTCCTTAAAATCCTCTCCTGGCTTCGCACTACCTGGGGCTGCCACAAAATAGCCACAAACTGGGTGGCCCTCCAAGACAGAAATATGTCGTCTCCTGGTTCTGGAATCAAGGAGGCTGAAATCAGGGTGTTGGCAGGACACCACCCCTCAGAAACCCATGGGAGGGGATTCTTCTTTGCCTCTTTTAGCTTCCGGTAGCCCCAGACCTTTCTTTGCTGGTGGCATTATCACTCCATTCTTCCCACTGTGGGTGTTTGCGTCTGTGTCCAAATGTCCCCTTTTTACAATGATACTAGTCATGTTGAATTAAGACCCATCCTGGTGACCTCATCTTAACTTGCTTGCCTCTGAAAAGACCCTATTTCCTAATAAGCTCACATTCTGAGCTGCTGGGAGTCAGGATCTAACACATCTTTTTGAGGCAACGTAAGTCTGTCCATCCAGGGGGCTTCCAGATCCACTGCTAACCATGGCCACAAGGCACTCCCCACCCTGGCCGCCCGTCTGTCTGCCTCACCTCAGGAAACCCTGTTCACTCTGCACCCTCCTCCCGATGCAGAGGCTCTTCTCAGTCCTTCAGCTTCTTATTTTATCAACACCCAGCCTGTGCACATACAGGTTGAGTATCCCTAACCCCAAATGCTCCCAAATCCAAAACTTTTTGAGCACTGACACGATGCTCCAAGGAAAGGCTCACTGAAGTGTTTCGGATTTCAGATTTTCGGATTAGGGATGCTCAACCGGCAAGTATGGTGCAAATATTTTGAAATCTGAGCCACTTTTGGCCTCAAGCATTTTGGATAAGGGACACTCAACCTGTCTAAGCAGGGTGACAAGACCCTGTCTGGGAGTTGAAGAAAGACCTCCCAAGGGAGAGAAGTGAGTTGTCCCTGAAATGTTCTCCACGGGAGGCTAACACTGTTCTCTGCCTCCCTCCCCCAGTGAGAACAACTTATTCCATGCCAGTCTGTCCTGCCCACATAGAAAACCCCTTTTCACCTGCTCCACAGACCAACACGCCCACGGCCTTCCCTTTCTTCTCAGCAGGCCTCTGGCAGACTCCTGATTTCAAGAAATGGAAGTTTTGTTGGTTCATTAAACAAATATGTATTTGGCACAGTACTACTGTTAGAGGATGTGTAGTTTATGTGTAGACAGTTCAGTAAGAACAGTGCCTGTGTGTGTGTGTGTGTGTGTGTGTGTGTGTGTGTGTGTGTGAGAGAGAGAGAGAGAGAGAGAGAGAGAGAGAGAGAGAGAGAATGAATATGAATGACTCTAATTCACTCCCTGGGAGGAGCTGGTAGACATTTGCAACCCCATGACAGCCACTACCTTCAAGGCATAGGCTCCACGTTCTAGTTGAATCTACCACAGGCTTCACTCATTGGCCTTGGAGTGTTAGAAACCACTTTCCCCTCAAGCAACTGGTGGTGTTGGAGAAATGTGATTGCCTAAAGCCAGGTCAGAGGACTGCTCACCTCTCACATGAAGAGGGTGTGGGAGTTTTGAGCCCCCAGACTCTCAATTTTGGGGAAAAACCTATCTCTAGAATTCCAACTGATCCTGGATATGCCTCTCCTCCCCAAAAGACATGTTGCTTGATTCATCCAGAAATTTCCTTGATCCTGCTATTAGAACATTCTTCCGTGTGTCTTGGAGTGAATCTTTCCGAAAGGGCAGTGAGCGGGGACGTCGCCAAGCCCACAGGTTCAAAGGGTGTATTTGTGTTTGGCCTGTCAAGCACTGCACGTTGTCAGCCATCAGCTGGGGACTTGCGTTCGTTCGTTACACACACCACCTGGCAGGGAGGTTTACGGGAAGACATAATTCCCTGCAGTTGTTGGAGGCTAACGATAGTTTCCCAAGACTATGGACAAGTTGGCTGAGACCTGGTCTTCACGGCTCAGGAGTGAAGAGGTAAGTGTGAAGAGGTAAGCGAGGAAGAAAAGGTACCTGACTTCACACCTTAGAGTCGAGGGCAAGCTGAATGTATTTATTCAGAAAAGATTTTTACTTTTTGCCAAAACTCTTTTTTTTTTGTTTTTTTGTCAGAGTCTCACTCTTGTCACCCAGGCTGGAGTTTAGTGGCACCATAGTTCACAACAGCCTCTACCTCCTAGGCTCAAGCAATCCTTCTACCTCAGCCTTCCAAGTAGCTGGGACTACAGGCATGCACCAACACACTCAACTAATTTTAAAATTATTTTTGTAGAGACAAGGTCTCACTATGTTGCCTAGGTTGGTCTCAAACTTGTGGGCTCAAGCAATCTGCCCAGCTAATTTTAAAATTATCTTTGTAGAGACAAGGTCTAGCCATGTTGCCTAGGTTGGTCTCGAACTCATGGGCTCAAGCAATCTGCCTTGGCCTCCCAAAGTGTATGAGCCATCGCGCCTGGCCAGCTCCGGGTTTTTGCTTGGAGACCTCCTCACTGGCCCAAGGCTGGCCAACCCAGGAACCACGTGGCCATCCAACACTTCTGCACCTCACGGGTCTAGGCAGTGGGTAGCACAAGAGGCCACTGGGACACAAACCTCTTCCACCCCAGGTCCAGGAGGGCCATGGCGGCATCATACTCCTCCAAACCAGAAGAGGAAGAGCCATCAACCCAACAGAGAATGGCCACGAACATGGGAAGTCCAGGCCTCAGCCATGGCTTGCTGTAGAGTCTAGTGTGGGCAGACAAGCAGAAAGGAATGCCTGCCATCACGAAGTGTGGGGAGCAGACCAGTCCACTTCTGGTCTGCTTCTGTGTTCATTCAAAATTCCCCACAGTAGAAACCCTACGGAGAATAATATTATAAAATAAAAATATGTGATTTCATATATTTTGCAATACATTATCATATTCTGAATATGGAAAGGCAATGCTATAATAAACATTCTATATTATATAAAAAAGTATATATGGTAAACTCTATCCCGTAAGATCATAAGATAAAAATCAATAAAACACATATCAATAGGTCCAGCTGGGCCCCTGCCATCCCTCCTTTCTCAGTCATTTTCTAGGGTCCAGGACCGTTCTTTGGGATAATATAAGCACCTCCAGAGATCATGTGGTTGAGGATACCTGGAGAAGACTTGAGGTTCGGCCCGGCAAGGCTCTGAGATTGGTTGACAAGTCCCAGGCACATGGCTCCTCTGTTGCTACATCCTCTCCCCCATGCCCAAGCCACTCACGAGGCTTAGAGTCTGCTGAGCCCACATGTTGGCACTCAGCATCTCTGTCGCCTATCCCAGGGAGGTGCTGCTGCACTCAGGCTTTGAGTGAGAGCAGAACTGCAGCGTCTTATCACTCTCCTAGCCCACCGCTGCTGTCTTCCTGGTATAAGCTCACTGCTTCTCCTTCACCCTCCCCTCCAGCCCCAAGCAGTAGTACCACCTCCCAGCCTTTAGCGGTTGGAGCCTCAAGTTCCAATGCCCCTAGTAACCAAAAGTGTGACAAATGGGAATGGTGGTGACTGTGGCAAACTTGAGCCGATGCATCCCACCTAAAAAGCATGGGAATTCACTTCATAAAAATAAAAGCAATATACAGTATGGGCCAAGCATGGTGGCTCCTGCCTGTAATCCCTGCACTTTGGGAGGCCGAGGCGGGAAGATTGCTTGAGCCCAGGAATTTGAGACCAACCTGAGCAACAAAGTGAGATTTTGTATATACAAAAAAATTAAAAAACTAGCTGGTGTGGTTGTATGTGCCTGTGTTCCCAGCTACTCGGGAGGCTGAGGCAGAAGGATCGCCTGAGCCCGGGAGGTCAAGGCTGCAGTAAGCTGTGATCATGCCACTGCACTCCAGCCTGGGTGACAGAGTGAGACCCTGCCTCAAAAATAATAGTAAAAGCACTATCTAAATTTGGCCTGTGGCCACCAGTTTCTAGCCTCTGGCCTCAGACATTTTTAAAGAGTGTCCTGGGTCCTTATAAAAAGACAGCCATGTGAGAACAGAGACACAGAATGTCATGTGAAGTTGGAAGGGTGAGGGATGAATCTACAAGTGAGGGAATGTCAAAGATTGCCAGCAAACCACCAGAAACTGGTAAGAAGCAAGGGAAAGTTCAGAGTTCAGAGGGAGAAGCCCCGCCAACTCGTTGAAATTGAACTTACAGACGGCGTGACTAGAAGATGATACATCTCTACTGCGTAAAGCCAAAATGATAATACTAATAATAATGACCTACAATTCCTCCTAGGGACGCTCGGGAGTTGAAGGAGGGGAACGATCTCCTTCCTTTCCCATGTGCGAGGCCATGGCCAAGTAAATGAGATACAGTTAATTTTTCCATCAGCTCTAAATTTTTGACAAATCACTCTGTCTCAGAGGATGCTAACAGGGGCTTGGGTCAGTCACCCTGGCCTGCTCTGTGCACCGGCTGAGAATACACCAAATTGGACCCATCTGTTTGTGCATCACGCAGAGTCATCTCCCACATCACTGCCACCCTGTACACCAAGAAGGAGAAATCCAAAAAAGCCCTGCTTCCCACTGAGGAGGTGAGGATCCCCTGCCCTCATTTTCCTGAAAATGCCTGAGCTTTGGCCTCTCTAGGCCTTCCCTGAGAGCAGTCCTCTTCCACGGGGAGTGACCTTCTGCAGGGAAAGTCACTTCCGTTGGGCTCTCTGCTACCGTGTCATTGTGATTAGGGTGCATTTAAAATAATTAAAATGTTGTGCTGAACATGAGGACTTCCACTAGGCCACTGAGGAGGAGCTCCTAATTGGGTCCTCGGAAAGCTTCCGTCACTTCGACGGCAGGCTGCCGTGACAGGAAACGGGGCCCCAAGGGCAGGGAAAGCCTCCCCATCTCCTCTGCCCACGTTCCTTGAAGGAGAGAGCAGCTGCTCAGAGGCCCTGTATATTTCCAGATGAGGAGTGTTATTGGGTTGAATTGTGTCTCCCATCTGCAAAAGCGGATGCTGAAGTCCTGACCCAGGTCTTTACAGAGGTCATCAGGTGAAAATAAGGTCACTAGGTCACAAAACCTTCCATTTCGGTTTTTGAGAAACAGTCTTAAGCCTTTTCCCCTCTCGGGCTACACTTTAAATATTTTTTTCTTTCTTTTTAATCTGATTGCATACTTGCTTAGGAAGTTCCAGAGGCTGCTCCAGAGGCTGACTTTGCAACAGCAGGAAATGGAGACCCCATGGCAGAATTCTCCAGTGTTTAGAGGTCACCTGAAGGCCTCTACAACCTGGCCATACTCAGAACAGCATCGGGGACAGTGCTCTGGGTGGACAATTCAAGCTAAACACCGAAGCAAGGTTTGCTCTGTGCTGCTCCCAGATATCCCTCATTCTATCCTTTCCCTTTAAAATCCCCTATGCTCAGCCTAAAATTTTGAAAAAATTTTTTTGAGCCTATTTCCCCACGTGCTGGCTTTTTCTCCCCATGGAGGCATTTTATTTGGGCATTTGTATGACATCCCTAGAAAATGCATCCCGGGGTTTCCCCTCCCGTGTATTTCCATCTTGCTTCTTCGCGGTCCATGATGCCAGCTGAGGTTGTCAGTTCAATGAAACCAAACTGGCGGGGCGGGAGCAGATTATTCTGCCACTTTTCTAGGTCTTTGAGTCGCTCGCTCATCGAATCTCGGGCTGATCAATCCACACCTGTTTAACTTGCCTGAGAGGTTCACAACAATTTTACCGGCTCTGTGATCCTCAATGATTTTCAACTTCGCCAATGTAACTAACCGTGCTTCATAATCACAGTCAGAAACTGAATGATGGCTCTGGAGCACAGCTTCATAAGAATCTGGCGTCTGTCTCTCTTCTCGGCATTGTTGACGCTCTTGAGCGCATCAGCCAGGACATTTCTTGTGCACCATGATGGCGGCCTGGAAAGATGGTGGAAAGCGCCCAAAGCACAAAGTCACCTTCCTGTATCTCCTGCTTGTTCATTTTAGGCTGCAAGTGACAAGTAGCAGACCTGAGGTCTGCAACAGTTAGGGTGGGCCAGTCCACTAAGATGGGTGCCCTTTCAAAAAGGAGAAATCTGGACACAGACAGGCATAGAAGGAAAGATGCCATCATCCACAAGCCAAGGAGGGAGGCTTGGAGCAGACCCTTCCCTCACAGAAGGAGCCAACATAGTTGATACCTTGGTTTTTTTTACTTCCATCTTCCAGAACTGAGACAATAAATTCCTGGGGTCTGGGTCCCCCCAGTCTGTGGTACTTTGTCCAAACAGCCCGAGCAAACCATCTCAGCTTTCTAAGACCCATCCCCAGGGGATGTCTCCACCAAAATCCCAGGCAAATACCATATTTCACTCTCCGTTTTTCTATACACACACACACACCACAAATTTAAGTAATGATAATAATAGAATATGATGTAGTCCCAGCTACTTGGGAGGCTGAGGTGGGAGGATTGCTTGAGCCCAGGAGCTCAAGGCTACAGCGAAATTTGATCCACCACTGCCCTCCAGCCTGGGTGACAGAGATCTTGTCTCTAAAAAAATAAAATAACAATAATAATAGTAATAGAAGAAGAAATGCCGCCATGGTGAACCAGAGGAAGAAATCTCCCTGCCTGGTTGGACCCTCAGCTGAGTTCACCAAGCAAGGTGGAGGGCACTGCAGCCAGAGAGAGTGCCTAGACCCCCACCCTCCTGCCTCACCTGGTCCCCAGATCAAAGCCTTTAAAAAAAGCGGAGTCGGGTTAGTCAAATTTGAATAATGCATGTGATGAAACCAAGGGATACAGAAGCTTAACATTCCTGAGAAGTTGTCCTGTCTGCATGGGAGACCTTATCAGTACCATTTGATTCATATCCCAGCATCAAATAAACATTTCTATCCCACAAATTTATTGGAGGTAGTGTCTCCCCTAATACACTGATGCTAATGTACTCTGCCCTGCCAGTGTTTTCCGAGAGCATCCTCAGTCTTTGACAGGTAGGAAATTTGCATTTCCATTAGCGAGGCCTTTGTCAATTGTGAGTCATAAAAGCCCCAGAAGAATGGGACGAGTAAGCTCATTGTACTTTAAAAAGGAGACTTTATTGCCTGGTTCAACCAAAGGTACCAGAAGAGATAAAGGCTGGATGGGCTGAGAAACCTCACAATGCAGCGGACTTATTAATGCACGTACTGGTCTCCGGACACTGGAAGGAGGGAAGCCTGAATGTGACTTTACTAGTTTGCAATTGACTGTGCATAGCATTCAAATAAAATGCTCTTTGAGGGTGACGAGGGCATCCGCGGTGCCAGTCCACTGTCCATCCGCCGCAGCCATCATCTGGGCCTCCGTGGCTCTGGCAGGGCTGGGGGTTTGATTTGCGTCTGTGATTTGTCTTACTCTTCATGTTGGTAGAGTCAAGACGTACATCCAAGAAAAAGAAAAGCTCAAGAATCCCCAGCAGCACAAAGAATGATACAGACAGTGCTTCTTCCTCTGTTATCTCATTTGCCCTTCAAACGCTGTCCCCAAGCACACAGTTAAATAATTCAGCCGCAGCACTACACCCTGGAGGGGCACAGGGAGAGGGGGAGATGTCACTTGTCCTGGCCGGGCAGACAAGCCTTTCCTGAGAAGCAAGCAACCCGGAGGGGACAAGAGGCAGCAAGAGACTCCTCAAGGTGCCTCTGTCAGGCTTTCCCAGGACTCCCCCTGTAGACAGTGGAGCTAGTCGGAGATGTTTCAGAGAGGAAGGAAGAGGACACACAGAGGCTGGTGACAAATGTGGGGACATGACTCATCAGTGGTGAGCAGCGTCTGAAGTCCCACGTCTCTGGCTCCTAGTTCAGGGTTCGTTCTACCCCTTAGGCCGCTTCTCCTGGATACTTCCTTCCTTGCACACAGTTCATTGAGTGACTCCTCCAACCTGGGCTCTGAGGATGCCGTGGGAGTGAGGATGGACTGGGCCTGCTCTCATGGAAGCCTCCCCATTTTAGGGGTGGAGACAGTCCATAAATGAGGGTGCCAGTCAGTGCACATGAGAGCACCGTGACGTGGGTTGTCAAGAGACAAGAGGATCATGGAAAGCGTGGGGACGGGGCCGGTTTAGAGTAGGAGATGAGAAGGCTCCCTGGGGAGGCAAACAGAGGCTTTTGTAGCAACAAAGAGCATTCCAGACAGTGAGAAAGCCACTCCAGACAGTGAGAAAGCCACGTCTTGGAGGCCCCATCCGGTTGGATGTCCATGCAGCAGGAGCCCAGAGTGCAGAGGAGAGGTGACTCAAGCCGCAGCAGCAGAGTGGGAGGTCAGATTCTGGTCCTGGAGAGCTGAGTCTGAGTCCAGCTGTGGTGGGAAATTGGTGGAGAATTTTGAGAAAGAAGCAACAGGACTCGGTTTCTATGCTGGAAAGCTCCTGCAGGCATTGGGAATGGCTTCCAGGGGAACTGTTGTGATACTGCTGTGGCCGGGCTCCCGGGGTCTCCCAGGGCCCCTCAGACAGCACTCCTCAGTCTCATCTGAGTCTGGAATCTTTTGAGAACAAATAATGGAGTTCAGTGGAGGTGACGGCACCATCTTCCTTGTTGATGCGTCAGAATCGGCACCAAAGTCTGCCGAAGACTGACCTCCGAATCGAGCAGCCCTCGATTCAGGGGAAGAAGTAGGCTTGGAGGAGCAGTACCAGCTCCCTGCAGGCTGTGCTCTCATCTCCACGTTTCTGGAGAACAGTCCTAAGGCTGCAGGGTGGGGTGGGGGCGGGAGTTACACTGACAGAGCCTCCTCCATGTGGAAGGACACACAGGAGCGAAGAGGTTTCTGCCCAAGGCTGGTGACATAGTTTGGATGTTGTCCTCTCCAAATCTCATGTTGAAATGGGACCCCCAGTGTGGGAAGTAGGGCTTGGTGGGAGGTGCTTGGGTCATGGGGTGTATCCCTCATGAATAGATTAATGCCTTCACTGGGAGAGGAGGTTCTCAAACATTAGTTCCCATGAGAGTGGTCATGAAAGCCTGGTACTGTCTCCTCCCTCTCTTGCTTCCGCTCTTACCATGTGACATGCCAGCTCCCCTTGCCTTCTGCCATGAGTTAAAGCTTCCTTGAGTTGGGCATAGTGGCTCACACCTGTAATCCCAGCTCTTTGGGAGGCTGATGCAGGAGGATGCCTTGAGCCCAGGAGTTCCAGACCAGACTAGGCAACATAGCAAGACCTCATTTCTACAAAAAATGAAAAAATTAGCCAGGCATGGGAGTGTGCACCTGTATTTCCAGCTACTCGAGAGGCCGAGGAGAAAGGATCGCTTGAGCCCAGGAGATCTACACTGCAGTGACCCTGGATTGTGCCACTGTACTCCAGCCTGGGTCTCAAACTAAGACCCTAACTCAAAAAAAAACAACAACCTTCCTTGAGGTCTCACTAAAGCTGAGCAGATTCCAGTGCCATGCAAACCAAACCTCTTTTCTTTACAAATTACCCAACCTCAGGTATTTCTTTACAGTAACACAAACAGACTAACGTAGCAGGTGAGACGTGAAGTAGGTCAGTGCATGGTGTGGGTGATGAAAACGGAAGCCTCTCAAGAGAACATCCGACAGCTTAGGGACTCAGAATATTTCCTGTCAGGTTTCGTGCTGGCCAGGTGAGCACCCACCCTGGTTGACCCACAGCCAAACCTCTGCACAGGAGATGGTTGCTCATTAAAATGTTAACAACCTTCAGGGACGCAGCGTACAATCCTCCTTCCGAGCAGGAATTCAGCTCCTTCCACCTCTGCTGTCCTCTGTGGCCTCGAAGGGCTCCTGCGCCCCTCACCCCGGGCTCCCACCTGCCTGAGGATAAGCCTGTATTACACAATTCTGAAATGTTCCTTTTACAAGTTAAACAACGTACAGCTCCTTTGTAACCTCTGTTCATTTCTGCTTTTGATTTGTTGCATTTTACTTTCTTGCTCTTAAAACACAGCCAGCAAAGTATGGCATGACGCCGCGTCACCAAGGTGACCTCCACCGTGTGTACAGCCCAGGGACCGCCGCCCGGTGCACCCCAGCCACACTCGCACTCTCCATCAACGCCAGAGCAGCCCTGGCTGTCTCTTCTCCTTCAGGGACCCAATAATCCCGAGGTTTTGTCTGCTGTGTGGTCTCCCACGCCGATCTGCCTAGAATAGCGTGCACCCAGCCCTTAAAGGCACGTTCCCCACAGTAAGACGCTTATCATTCATTCAATGTCTGTCCACCTTTACCGTGTTATGCTGATTTCCGTTCCCAGCTTCCAAACCTGGCCAGTGTGGAGGCATTTGCAGGAGCACAAGGAGGCAACCCGCCTCTTCCAGCCTCACAGCAAGTCCCAAATCGCAGACCTCCCTGCCGCAAGGAAGCGGCCCTCCAGCCAGCGCCCAGCTCCTCTGCCCTGCTCTGGGCCAGCACTTCTTAACCCACAGGTTCAAGGCCTTTCGAGAGCGTCACAATCGCGAGGACAGAGTGCAATCTTCTCGGGACTGGGCTGTGGGATGAAGGGAAGCTTTGTGGTCAGCTGACATCACCAAAGTTGGGGCTCAGGAAACAGTACCCCAAAACGAAGGTCTCAGAAGCAAAAGCTTGTCTCTGCCCTTCTGTCTCTCAGCCCCCTCATTCCCCGAGGGAGAATCCCTCTTCCCCAAGGCAGCTCACAGAAGCCAAAAATCCTTTCCCCACGACAGCCAAGAAAACTAAAGATATGACTCTAAAGTTCCTTCTGCTTTTCTGTGTCAAAACTGGCCATAAAGAAATTACCTGGCCTATCTTGTTTGATGGTAAGTCATAAGACCCCCATTCGAGAAAGGGCCTTGTCCCACACCCAGAAGGAAGGGATGCTGCACTCTTGGCCAAGAAGAGTCTAGATCGACAGGCCTTGCTGGGTTTCCCCACTCAGTCTGTTTGCATTCTTTTATGCCCTTTTAGTCCAATCCTTTCTCCAGATGGGTGTCCAAACCTTGTTGCACCTAAGCATAAAAATGGATAGTTTCCCCTGTATCTTTGGGTCTTTGTTCTGAAGGCTCCTGTATACACATTAAATAAAGATGTGTGCCTTTTCATCTGCCTTTTGCAAGAGGGTTTTTCAGCAAAACTTCAGAGGAACCAAGGTTCCTCTTCCTGCTGGCCCTGTACCTTCTGCTTCCTGCTGTGCCTATACTAGTCTGTCAGCCCCTCACTCCCAACCACAAGTGTCCTCAGGCCACTCTGGTTTCCTCCTTGAACCCTAAGCCCTGCAAGCTCCCTTCTACCCCTGGAATCCCATGCTTGCTGTGGCAAGCCCAGGATGCTCTTCCTCTTCCTTTCAACTCCACTGACATCTTTCTTCCAGTCACAGCCTTCCTTCTCACACACTCCTACTTCCTGAACATTCCCTGAACATTAGAACTGTGGAAGCGACGTGAGGGCTTCTTGCCCTCACGCCCCAATTTCCCACACACAATCCTGGGGACTGGGGCTACCCGATGGAACTTCCTGTGATGCCAGCCAGCAGTCCTCTCTGTCTGTGTCTTCCAATATGGCACCCACAAGCCACCCTTGAAATGTGGCTAATGCTGGGTACAGTGGCTCATGCCTATAATCCCAGCATTTTGGGAGTCTGAGGCAGGAGGATTGCTTGAGCCCTGGAGTTCGCGATCAGCCTGGGTAACAGAGCAATACCTTGTCTCTACAAAAAAAAATTAAAGAAATCAGTTGGGCATGTTGGCGTGTACCTGCATCTCCCCAGGACTTGGGAGGTTGAGGTGGAAGGATTGCCTGAGCTAGGGGGCTGAAGTAGAAGGATTGCCTGAGCTCCATCCTGGTTGACAGAGTGAGACTCTGGCCCCCCTAAAAAAAAAGAAAAAGCAAAGAAAAAACTGAAATGTGGCTATGTGGAGGCTCTAGCACTTGAGGCCTTGGACAAACTGCATGGAGCAGAGCATACACCCTCTCACCACACCCTGCTTTTGGTCAGGAACTTATGTGAGAGGGAAATGAACGTCTACAGTGTTAAGCCAATGAGGTTCTGGAATTTATCCGTTAAGCAGCTACGATCACCTAAACAGATCAGGCCGATCTACTGTTACCTTAACACATCAGTCAATAGGCTGTCATCGAGGACACAAAGATGAGTACGACATGGCCCTTGACCTCAAAAGCTCCCTCTCAAGTCAATACCTGGTCCACAGGACACATTCGATCATATGTGTGGAATGAATGAATGTATTATCCCAATGTTTCATACTTCTTGTTTTTCAGCTAAATCAGCAGCTCACTGAGGGACTGGACCCCGTATCCCCATATTTTGGATATTGTACTGTGTATATTCCATACAGCACCAGACAACAGCAGGGGCTCAGTAATGAATGAGAATCAATGAATGTGTCAAGGCAGGAAACCCCACAACGAAGCCCGCTCTCCGAGGCTGCAGCCTGCACACTCCTCCCAGCACCTGGTGCTGCCACAACGGAGCCTTCTGCCTTCCCCGTCTCCCTCCATTCCCTTATTGCCCCTCACATGCAACTGCCCGTCGGATGTTTCTCTCTCTTCCCTTCTCAGAGTGGAAGTGCTCTGCTATAGGTTGAATTGTGTTCCCTCGAAATGCGTATGTTGAAATCTTAAAAGCCAGGATGCTCTTCCTCTTCCTCTCAACCCCACTGACATCTTTCTTCCAGTCACGGTCTGCTCCCACACACACTTACCTCCCGAACATTCCCTGGACATCAGGACTGTGGAAGCGATGTGTGGGCTTCTTGCAGGCCTGCCCTCGCCCCCAGTTTTCCACACACAATCCTTGGGACTAGTGCTGCCGGATGGAACTTCCTGTGATGTCAGCCAGCAGTGTTCTCTATCTGTGTCTTCCAATATGATACTCACAAGCCACTCTTGAAATGTGGCTCGTGCTGGGTACAGTGGCTCATGCCAAATGCTCAGGATGGGACCCTATTCAGAATAAGGTTGTCACAGATATAACTAGTTATGCTGAGATAAGGCCAGACTGGAGGAGGCTTGGGCCTTGAGTGAATGTGACTCGTGTGCTCCTACAAGGGGGACATTTGATACAGACTGGGAAGAGCACTGTATGAAGATAAAGGTGGAGTTGGGTGAGGCCTCTGCAACAAGGAACACCAAAGATTGCCAGCAAATCATGACAAGGGGAGGGGCTGGAACAGATTCTGCCTCCAGGCCCCCGGGAGGAACCAACCCTGTGGACGCCTTGATCTGGGACTTCCAGCCTTCAAAGCTGTGGGAGGATGCATGCCGGTTGTTTTAGCCACCTAGTGTGGTGCTTTGTTAGGGCAGCCCTAGCAAGCTACAGCATGTTTCCACTCGCTTTTTTGACAGCAAGGGGTAAATTGGTTGCGGGGAGGGATCTCATGTGCCCTCCAGGGGCTCCCCAGGTGGAAGGGTCTATTGTGTGGTCTGTTGGTTTGCTGGAGGAACATCAAAGTCTTCCCTCGAGGCACCGTCAGGTTATTTCCGGGATGCTCTGATTTCACATATTCTGTCCCACTTTTGCTGATGAATACACATGACTCTCCCTTTTTCAAGCTCCACTCTTCCATTATGCTTTAGATGAGAACACAGACAACAAACACAGCATTCTTCTTCTTCATCATCGTATCACAAATATTAGAAAATTCCTCCACCAGTGTGCCACGGCCTCACACCACAGACTCAGAAGACATGGTCCTCATTTTCTAGGATGTCAAGTCCGAAGCCCACATGTTGATACCAAGATGTCATTTATTTCAGTATGCTATTTATTTCAATGTGTTAAGTGGCTCAATGAATACTTATTGAGCACCTACTCCGCATTACGTGCTATGAGATATTTTCGTCGAAACTTGAAAATTAGCAAGGAGGGCTTGGCATCGTGTTTTCTTTCAGTACTTGCCTGTCTCCCAGAGGCACTGGGTAATGAGCCATCCGCAAGCACATTGCTGTGATGAACCCAGGGCAAGAGAGAAGTCGGGCTCAGTGGCTCAGCCTGTCATCCCGCACCTTTGGGAGGCTGAGGTGAGTGAATGGCCTGAGCCTGCGGGTTCGAGACCCGCCTGGGCAGCAAGACCTCATCTCTACAATAAATCAAAAAATCAGCCGGGCATGGTAGCGTGCGCCTGTAGTTCCAGCTCCTTGGAAGGCTGAGGCGGAAGGATCGCCGGAGCCCAGCAGGTCGAGGCTGCGGTGGCCGGGAGCGGCCACTGCACTCCAGTCTGGGCCACAGAGTGAGACTCCAACTCAAAAAAAAAAAAGAGAGAGAGGCAGCTCCCAGCCTGGCACCTGCGCCCTGGCAGCCTGCCTGCAATGACATTCAGGTCCTGCAGGTGGCCCCACCTCCACAAGACCGGCTGGAGGGCAGGCCTGCCTGCCATCCTGCCACTTGGAAGCCAGTGGTGAGAGATGGATCTTTCTGGCTAACAGCATGCCTCCTCACCAGGCCCTCATGCCAACTCCCAAGTCCTGGCAGTACATGGCTCTGACTGCCACACTTGGGGTAGCACGGCCGCTGGGAGTTGAGTGCGCAGTGCTCACCCACATCCAAAAGGCAACTGCTCCAGCAAACCAGAAATTCAAGTAAACGCCAGGGGACAGCCTTTGTCAGACATAATCACAAGTCAACCCTGCTGCTGCCGCCCTGGAGATACTCCGCCCAAGCACGTGGCTTTCCGAGTCGCACCTAGTCTTCCCTGGGGGCCTGTGTTCTTGACCGGTGGCTCAAGCGGCTGCCCTGGCTATGGCCGACCACTGGGCCAGCTCTTTCCCCGCCTCTTTTGTGAGACCTGAGCACGTTGCCCATTTTTTTTTTTTTTTTTTTGGGTTGGAGTCTCACTCCATCCCCCAGGCGAGAGTGCAGTGGCACCCTCACAGCCAACCCAGCCTCGACCTGCTGGGCTCCGGCCATCCTTCCGCCTCAGCCTTCCAAGTAGCCGTAACTACAGGTGCATGCTACCACGCCTGGCTAATTTTTTTTTTTTAAATTTATTGGAGAGATGAGGTCTCACCAAGTTGTCCAGGTTGGTCTCGAAGCCATGAACTCAGGCAATCCTCTCGCTTAGGTCTCCCAAAGTGTTGGGATTACAGGCTGAGCCACCAAGCCCAGCCTACACTGCCCTTTTGGCAAGAGCGAATACTACCTGTGGGGTTTTCACTTATCTCTGTGAAGTGAAGAAAAAAGGCGGGGGGGGGGAGCAGTAAAGCAAGGCTAAAGCCAAAAAGCTTAACCTCCTCTTGGGAAGTAGTTCTCCTGGGACTCGCTTTGCCGTGCCAAGCTCAGGAAAGAAACGTAAACGTGAGAACAAAAGCACAGACGGCGGCTGCCCTGCTGACAGGCAGGTGGCTGGCCCCGCTCAGGGGTGGCAGTGCCTCGGCCAAGACCGTGCTCCACAAAGCAGCACTGGAGGAGACAGCAAAGAGGCACCGCCACTGTCATCCACCAAGAGGCAGAATCTGGGCTTCCTGACCCCAGACCTGGAGCTCATCTGCGCCAGACGGGATTGTTGCGTCCTAAAAGCACCCCTCCCCGAACTGGAGAGAATTCCGCCTTGTCCTCATGGCTCTTCAGGTGTAATTAACCCACCGTGATGAAATGCCTTTAAAATTGAAATTTGCTAGAATAAACAGCACCTTTCATGAAGCGGAGTCACTACCCTGACCTTCCGGCTAGGATGCCTGGGTCATAATTCAAGGTTAGCCTCTCATTTTAGTGCGTGGCCCTGACATTTCTGTTTGTCTGCAGTGCAGGTGATTGACCAAACTGCTCTGTGGTTTCCTGCTCCTTGTCTGGATGGATGGGTTTGAACACCTGTCCGTATTCGGTGTTCACACCCCAGCCTCCCAACCTTTTTGCCCATGATGATCCCTCTGCCTGCAGAGCCCTTCCTGGCTCTGTTCCCTCTGCTCCTCCCTCGGGCTTCTTCTGGCTCCTCCTGCCTCCCCTGCAGTCCTCAGAGTGGACACCCTCACCCTGGAAGCTGTCCCTGTGCCCCAGCCACACTCTGCTGCCAGCCTGAGTTGAGTTGGTCCCTGCTGAGCACCACATCCTCTCCACAGCACTGTTCCCCAGAGCTGCATCTGTCCGTCTCCTCTCTCAGGTTCTGCAGAGAAGGTGCAAAAAGTGGCCGTGTTTCCCCACCAGCCAGCATGGCGTTTGTACACAGAGGGTCCTCCACAAATATCTGGCGATGGAAAAAGTGCACAATGCTTAGGTCACAATCGATATAAAGAGGTTCCCTCAAAGGGAATGGGCCCCTGCCTTGATTTCATGAGTCTTCCATGAAACCCAAGCTCATAAAGACTCTTTAGTGGATACAAACTTGAAGGGAATCAATCATAAATTTCTCGGTTCTCAACTTCCTAAAATTGACCGGCCCAGAGTTCTCCACCCCCTTGCACAACATTCTTTTCCCTGAGCAAAAGAAAGGCCTTACTCTTACCCATTCTGAATTGTCTTAGTGTGTAAACACATCTAGGACACCCAAAAAGGGAAGATTCCAGAATGCCTTGATCTTGAGGATGCTCTGAGGCCACACAAGGCAGAAGCACTTAGAAAGACTCTTAAAAGAGAACATGCCGGGCTCAGTGGCTCAGCCTGTAATCCTGCGCCTTTGGGAGGCTGAGGTGAGTGGATTGCCTGAGCCCGCAGGTTCGAGACCCACCTGGGCAACTTGGCGAGACCTCATCTCTACAATAAATAAAAAAATCAGCCGGGCGTGGTAGCGCGCGCCTGTAGTTCCTGCTCCTTGGAAGGCTGAGGCGGAAGGATCGCCGGAGCCCAGTGGGTCGAGGCTGTGGTGGCCGGGAGCGGCAACTGCACTCCAGTCTGGGCGACAGCAAGACTCCAACTCAAAAAAAAAAAGAGAGAGAACAGTTCCTCCCTGTAGGGATGTAGCCACCCCTTTGTCCCTCCTCCCTGCCGTCTTCCTCTTTCCATCTGGCCACATACTGGCCATGTGGCAACTCGAATGCAGGCCTGACGTAATGTCATGGGACTCAGGCTTCTGACAAATAATTAGTTGGATTTCACTGACAGAGATGACAGCCAAGACTGGCTTGTCATTTCGGTTACGGGGAGGACAGTCCCCATAACTGGGATGAGTTAGAACTGCAGCTCTGAGGTTTTAACAAACTACGCATTGAAAGGAGGGACACAAGATACAGGAAAGTAAACCCTTTAAAATGATTTAAACTTGTAATAAACTTGAGCTGTTTACCTAAAAATGTGTGAAGAGATACATTGTTTTTCTTTTTCTTTTTTTTGAGTTGGAGTCTCACTCGGTCACCCAGACTGGAGGGCAGTGGCCGCTCCCGGCCCCCGCAACCTCGACCTGCTGGGCTCCGGCGATCCTTCCGCCTCGGCCTTCCGAGTAGCCGGAATGACAGGCACGCGCTACCACGCCCGGCTGATTTTTTGATTTATTGTAGAGATGAGGTCTCGCTACCCAGGTGGGTCTCGAACCCGCGGGCTCAGGCAATCCACTCACCTCAGCCTCCCAAAGGCGCGGAATTACAGGCTGAGCCAACGAGCCCAGCTTGTTTTTCAAAACTCTTTTAGGGGCTATACAGGCAAAAAAGTTGGGGCCACTGTCTGATTTCATCGGCAAGGGGAGCCAGAGCAGGGGGGGACCCCAGACCCCTGCCATCTGTGGTGACAGGGACAGGGCAGAGCTGCAGAGCCTGGGAGGATGAGGACACAAGAAGTGCACAGGTTCATACGACATCCTGTGACACGCACATCAGCCGCTCGCCTGCTCCCCATTTTCTGCCTACTTGATATTTTAAAGGTGTTTCTTTGAATTTCTGGAGTTTACGGAACTGAGAGAAGTGAAAGTCTTTTTTTTTTTTTTTTGAGTTGGAGTCTCACTCTGTCGCCCAGACTGGAGTGCAGTGGCCGCTCCCGGCCACCGCAGCCTCGACCTGCTGGGCTCCGGCGATCCTTCCGCCTCAGCCTTCCGAGTAGCTGGAATTACAGGCATGCGCTACCACACCCGGCTGATTTTTGGATTTATTGTAGAGATGAGGTCTCGCTGCCCAGGCGGGTCTCGAACCCGCGGGCTCAGGCAATCCACTCACCTCAGCCTCCCAAAGGCGCGGTATGACAGGCTGAGCCACCGAGCCCAGCTGTGAAAGTCTTTTTGAAAACAAAAAAAGTGTTAGAAAGATGGAGAAAAGAATTTTGAGACTGCAGAGAGGATGAACAAGAGAAATCAAAGCAATTGGGAAATTAAAGAACTAAGAAGTGCAAAGCAAGAACAATAAATTAGTTGTTTTTGTAAAAAAAAAAAAAAATCTTGTGAGAAGAAAGATAAGCTTCTCTTTAGAAGAACTGAAGAGTCCTGTGAATTCAGACGATCCTAAGCTTGAATAGGAAAACAATTACATTTTTATTTTCACTAACCTCTAGCTGAAACCTAGCATTTCCTTTAATTATAAATGTGGGCACTGAACCACGGTAGTATTAGCAGTTCCTGTGGTTTGTTCCCAGTAGAAATCACAGATACTTTCACATCCTATTACCAGTTGCTGCAAGTATCTTGAGATATTATTTACCCTTTTCACTACTTCAAAATTATGGTGGCTATTAAACCTGTGCTAGATCACGTTATTTACCATATTAATAAAAAGCACATATATACTCTAACACATATAAGTTTTTTACAACTATTTTGATAACTGTATATCAATATAATTGGTTTCCATTGTGATCCTCTGTATTTTATTCTATGCGTTTAAAACTATTATTCTGAAAAGGAGTCCACAGACAACCAAAGAGGTCCCCAGTGTGAAAGAAAGTTTAAGAATCCTCGCCTTAAGACCACACTCCAAAAAACTGTATACCTATTTCTGGTGACAGTAGGCTGCGGTGGTCAGAGGCAGAAAAAAAATAAACACCTATTCTAGAGAAGCGGCCTGAGATGAGGCTGAGTGCAGGCAACACCGGAGAGGGAGTTACTGGTTATACTCTTGGGTCCCAGCGAAAAAGTAACATTTCCTGTGTTCAGCAAACACACCAGCTTCACACCTGAGCCTCTCATAACTCAGACTCGCGTCCTAGAAACGCTGCTAGAGAAAACCGGTCCCAACTCCCCAGATCTCAAGTCCCACGCGGTGTTAAGTCCCAGCCAGGACTCTGGGTGGCAAATGTGAGCTTGAATCCCACCGCACGGCCTCCCTTCAGTTTCGCCTAGTTGAGCATCTGAAACAACCAAAGAGCTTTACCCTCCACCAGAAAATGAGCCATAAACTGAAGTCTCTGGACGTCAGAAAGCCTGGGCCTATCGAGATCATTCAGTGTAACCAGCAGCATGAGTGATCTACTCAAACGGAGTCACAGTAATTTTATTCCCAGTGTTTCCCAACTTGAGGAAACAAGGGGAACTCATTTTTCTTAGAGAGAGTGGGCTCAGGGAACGCCATTTTTCTCAGGAGGCCTTGGGGAGCAATGGAAGGACAAAGAACTTGGAAGTCAGACCCAGACACTCACTCACTGTGGGGCCTAGGGAGAGTTGATAAACGTTTCTGAGTCCCAGGCCCTTCATTTATAAAATAATGCCTGACCTGCCAGAGTGCATGAGGATAAAAAAGTCCACCAGCATGTGTTCTTCCCTCCCCTTATAATAAAATAGAGGGATTCTTCACCAAGGAAGGCAGCCAGAAGTGTCTTCTCAAGAGAAAAAAACTACAAAACTAATAAAATTGTGTGCTTGTTAGGAGCAAAGCTAGTCTTTCTTCTTTTCTTTCTGACTTTTGTTGAACTTGAAGTTCCCTATCCTGCCTGCCTCTTTTCTGCCAGCTATCTTCCCAGTTTTCTTGTCTAAAATCAGTTGGACCTTGGTGGACATCTAACTATTTGCTAACACCACCAAGCAGAAAATCTATTCAACAGGCCTGCATTAGCAGAGGTTCTGGCCTGTGGTCAGAAACCAGAGGTCATGACAGGATAGGACAGGGCGGCTCAGAGCTTCCAGCCACTTCACAGTGGAGGGGTTTAGAGTCCCAGTTTGTTGACTGGGAACAAGTGAAGTTCCCCAAAATTTAAAACACCCACATTTTGCCAACGTTTAATCTCCATTGTCAAAACTCCGGTCTTCTTACTGTCCTATCGAAGTATGAATATTTAAAAGGCACTTTGGTTTCTTTTGTTTTTCTCTTTCTATTCAAATGAAAATAATTTTCCCAAATCCAAATCATACCTCCCGCCGGAGAGCACTTCCTGCCTGACAAAACAGGTTTCCACCCCAAGCCTCTGACGGGCGTGGAGTTCAGCTCAGCTCAACGTTGCGTACCTGGTCGCTCACTTCTGGGAGCCAGCATGATCTTCTCTCTGTTCTCTTGATACTGATGAGCTCATTGTTATTTTCACCTCAGTTTCTTGTGAAGTGTCTTTGGGTTCATTGTTTTATTTTTAATACTTTTGCCAGCAGAGATCTATGAGCTCTGTGGACATTGTTGGGATTAGCCCTTGGTCAACTGTCCTTTGATCTTCATCTTCAAACTTGATCTGGAAATAAGCTTTGTTATCCTGTGGAATCCAGAGAGTCTTCACCCACTCCGTGAAGCAAATACTGGGTTTATTTATCTAGAGCCGGGAGGTTTCTGTTTCCATTTGGGAAGGGTCATTTGGCTTTTCCTTTGCCCTAGCAGAGACCAGGTTGCTAGAACAAGTGAAGACCTGTCAGGTTTAGTTGTTTCTTCTTATCCTTATCTCATTTTGTTATTTCCTGCTTCTCTCTTTAATAAAAAAAAGAACATCTTTATTGAACTAGAGCTCACATCCCATACAATATACCCATTGAAAGCATGTAAATCAATGCTTTAGAATATTCAGAATTGTGCAACCATCTCCACCTGAATTTTAGAGCGTTTTCATTACCCTGAAAAAAAAAAAACTCCATACCCATTTTTAATTATTTCTCATTCCTCCCAACCTACTCCCCAGCCCATCTCCAGCCCTACCACAGGCAACCATTCATTTATTTCTGTGTCTACAGATTTGCCTATTTTAGACATGTCATATAAACGGAGTCATCCAACATGCGGTCTTTTGTAACTGACTTCTTTCACTTAGCATAATGTTATAGCACAGCGTGTATCAACACTTCCTTCCTTTTATTGCCAAATAATATTTTACGAATATGTTTTAATTACCTATTCATCAGTTGATGGACATTTGAGCATCCACATTTTGGCTGCTGTGAACATTCATGTGCAAGTTTTGGTGTGGCCAGGTGTGCTCATTTCTCTCGGGGATATATACCTAGGAGTGGAATTGCTGGGTTATTTCCTATGTTTTTAGGAATCACATTACTCCGGAATCCTATAGGGTACTTTTCACCCGTGGTTCATTTAATTCTTCTTTATTAAACAACTACCTAGAGGTGTTTAGGAGGTTATTAATTAGCCGCAATAACAAATAAGCCCCAACAATTCAATGGTGCAACATAGTCAACATTTGTCTTTCACCCACATAACAGTTCAATGAGAGTGTTCCTGGTTTGCTCGCAGCTTTCCTCATGGGGTAATTCAGGGTTCCAGCACATCTGCTTCTGGAAAAGTCTGGCCCTGTTTTTTCCGCTGGTGAGAAATTGTCGCATGGCTTCAGTCCAATGCAAGTGGGGCTGGGAAATATTTTCTTTGAATGGGCAGGTGCTTCCAGAATTAATTTTATGGCATGCTAGAGGAAGCACAAAATATTGCTGGCCAGTGGGCTGACTGCCACTTAGGGGCCAGAAAAGGCTGCGTGTAGGCAGTTAGAGAGCACAAATCTACAGAGGATTTGGGCCAGGACCCCAACAAGGTCAGAAAGAAAGAATTCTGTCTCTCTGCTTCCCAAGTCTTCTTCCTAGAAAGGAGTTATCCCTGTGTTCAAGGAGGATGGAACTATGAGTCAGAACTGTCAAATATGGGAGCAGAACTCATGAGTTCTGGATCACCCCACTTATCCTAAATAGTCCATTTCCGTATTCCCTGCTTCCATGAACACACCACCATATGGAGAGGTCAGCCATGGATTTGCAACTTTTGCATTTATTGCATGCCTGGTATTTATTTAAATAGTCTTCTGCTGGTAATAGTATAGATGCCTTCCTCTTCTAAGAAGGACAGTCAATCAAGGCTCTCCCTGCCTCTGGTCACAGGTTGGACACTTGACCCAAAGTAGTCTGGCCTTTCTCCCTGGAATTTGAATCTTAATCAGTGTGACACAAAAGCAGACCCACTCTGAGGGTGGGGACCTGAGGAGATATTACCCATCCTTTCTGCCTCTTGGATCCAAATGATGCTGGCCTCCGTATTTCTGGAGTCTGGGGTTTTAGATTTAACTCTGTGAGTTACCCCCATGACCTTGCAATAAAACTGCTTAATTTAGTTAGAGTTGGTTTCTCATCACTTACAACCAAGAATCCTGACTAATCACCTACACAAGGCAGAAACCTGGGGATCATTCTAGCATCTCTCACAATCTACTACATTTCAGTCCTATGGATTCTACAGCCTGCACAGCTCTTGAATCTATCTTCTCTCTAGTATAACCTCCATTGCTACAATTCAGGTTCTTACTATTGCTTGCCTCGTCTTCACAAGAGCCTTTAAGTACTACTTTTCTAAAATGGAAACCTGCATTTCAAAAATGCAGATACAAGTTTTAAAAATTACAATACCTCCTTGGTGCAGTAAAATTATACACCCAGACATTACTAGTGGCGTGATAATTTTTCTAACCTTTTTGAAAGGCAATTGGCCATATGCATAAAAAGCCATTAAAAAAAAAACAGCTTTGACCATTACTTTCACTTGCAGATATTTTTTTCCTAAAGAAACCATTAGACATACATACAAATATTTATGTCTGAGAATGTTCTCGAAACATTCATTCATTCAACAGCTATAGAATGCCTGCTATACACTTGCAATAATTTTTTTCTAGACAGACAATTAGAAATACATACAAAGAGTTATGTCTAAGAATGTTCTTTGAAACTTTCATCCATTCATTCAACAGATATTGAATGCCTACTATACACCAGGCACTATTAGTATTACTTATAGTAACAAAATATTGGGGGAACAAAGGAACTATCCAGTTCAAGCAAATTGGTTAAATAAACTTAATTATGGCTGTATGATACGCTACTGTGTCATTATTAAATACTATGTTTTTAGGTGAGAATATTTAATGACATGGAAAAATTCACATGAAGAGATAAAGCCAGTTTAGAAAGTATAGAAAACAAATCCCAATACTGAAGGGAGAAATATACATACGCCAAAATATTAACAGTGGCTAGCTCTGGGAAATGAGATGGAGTGATTTATTTTTGTCCATGTTTCTCTATATTTCCAATTTCTAATAATAAACAGGAAAATTATTTTTAAAAATCACTTTTTTTTTTTGGAGTTGGAGTCTCACTCTGTCACCCAGACTGGAGTGCAGTGGCTGCTCCCAGCCACCACAGATTTGACCTGCTGGGCTCTGGCAATCCTTCCACCTCAGCCTTCCAGGTAACTGGAACTACAGGCGCACACTACCACGCCCGGCAAATTTTTGATTTTATGTAGAGATGAGGTCTCGCCAAGTTACTCAGGCGGGTCTCGAACCCGCGGGCTCAGGCAATCCACTCACCTCAGCCTCCCAAAGGCGCGGGATGACAGGCTGAGCCACCGAGCCCGGCTAAAAATCACTTTCATAGCAGTAAGCAATTACAATCACACTTCTTCTCTAGATAGAACCCTGCTCTTCCTGACTGCAGAAGAAGGCATAAAATGCTCCAGCGTCTTCTGTCTCCACCACGTCCCAGTTCATCTCATGAAGCAGCCACATCCACCAGCCTCTCAGATCTTTCGTATCTCAGGGCTCTTAGCCACACAGTCGTCCCTCTTCCTGCAACTGCTCCTCTGTCTTTACCCATTCAACATATGTTAATTGTGCACCATTCATGCACCAGGCTCTGATCTAGGCACTAAGGATGCAACAGTCAACAAAGTTCCTGGCCTCTTACAGTTCTGGAGGTCAGAAGTCCAAAGGGAGTCTTGCAGGGCGAAATTCAAGGGATCGGCAGGACGGGTTCCTTCTTGAGGTCCCCTCTCTTTGCCTCTCTCTGCTCCCTGGGGCTCCTTGTGGCCCGTTCCTCCCTCTTCAAAGCAGTGGCATTGCCTCTCCTCTTCTCTCTGACTTCCTGCCTTCCTCCTTATAAGGATTCTTGGGATGACATCAGGCCCTCTGGATAAGCCAAGATATTCTTCTTGACATCTCAAGACCCTTAATCTTATCTGTGAAGTCCATGTCGCCACATATGGAAACACAGTCACAAGTTCCAGGGCCTGGAACCTGGACATTTGGAGGGCCACTGCTCTACCTACCACCTGTGAGATGTCATACGTGTGGTGTGCGATGGCTGAGGGCGTCTGGGAAGGCATCACTGATAAGGCAATGTTCAGTGCAGACCACACCCTCTTGGCATTCCTGTAGTCGTCCTGGCAAATGTATCTCTTTCCCAAGGACTAGCTCAAGTCTCTCTCCGCTGGAAAACTTTGCTCCATCACTACCTCCCTTGCAGAGTTACAGTGACCAAGAGTATATCCATATATCCCCCACCATAATGCTCGGCATCCTGTGTGGTAATTTGGGGTTTGCATCTGAGCTTCCCCTAATAGTTTATGAATTCCTGCAGGGCAGAAACAAGGTATTGTGACCCCTTCCACCTCTCTTTTCACAGTGCTAGGCACAATAGTTACTAAGCAGATGAATAAAGGAAGGAGAACTGGATTTAGGATCAAATACAAGTTCAAATTCTTCCTCTCCCACAAGTTATTACATTTCTGCGGGGTTCTTTTTTCATCTGTGAATGGGATGATAAAAATCATCATGTCATTTGCTTTCTAGGATTAATTTGAGAATTCAATAAGGATATGGCGATGTAAAACTTCTAGTGCTTGGCTTATAGTGGGAATTCCATTAAATTGCAGAGTTATGTTGAAGAGTAGTTCCTAGAAAAGAAGTTTTGAAAATGCGTCCCTAATCATTTCACATGTAGCCGAGGCTCAGAGCTGAGTGCTCACTTGATGGAGACACCCACCTCCCCCTGCCCCCACCTGCCTGGCGTAGGCCCTCAGCCTTTCTCACCAGGGACCTCATCTTACTCATATGTATCCCATGGGGGCTAGAACACACACAATTTGACTCAACAAATATTCATTGAGCACCTACCGTATGCCAGGAACGGTGCTCTAGAAGCCAGGGGTGGACACGCAACCAGACAGACCCATTTCATGGCCTCACAGACAGGACATGAGCTAAATGAGTAGAATTGACCCGAGTGGCCAGTAGGACTCCCAGGGCAAGAAGGGCTCTGTATGCTGTGCCGCGTGATGATGTTATTGGCCTTAGAAAACGCTAGGTTGGAACTCCTGCATTTCCGGCTACAGCCCAGTTTTGAAAGAAGACAGTACACGACCCTCTGAAGCAATTCCTTATTTTCCACGCAGGCTTTTGTTGACAGCAATACCACTTTGCTGCTGTGAAATTTCCTAATGCACACTTCTGCTGTAACACAGCATAAGGCACTTCATGCCATCCGTGCAGCTCAGTTAAAGAACATGCTTCCCACTGGAGGGAAAGAACACCACCGGAATGGAGCACGGGCTCTCAGGAAATTTCCACTTTCCCCTCACTTAGCACTGTTCACCATCACGTGGTGTTGCCTGACTGCCAGATGCTCGCACAGCAGCTAGTTCCGAATGCGAGTTTCCTGGTGAAACTCTGTCTGGCTTCTAAGGGGGTCTTGACAGAATGCCACATTTCTCTGCCCTTTCAATGAAGTAAGCCCCCCCCCGCATGCCGAGGTGACAGTGAAAGAGCTTCTGACGCTGTGCTCAAGATGCTGTGCTCGAGGGCTCTGGTCTCTCCTTCCCTAGCCCAGAGAAAGGCCACCGACAGGGCTGTGGCACGCGTAACTCGCCCTTCACCACGGAGATGACAGGGGGGCCCAAGCGCAGACACCGGTCAAGTGGCCACACCAGGACCATGGGCGCCAGGGGCGCACCTGACAGCCCTGAGCAATGTGACGACTCTGATCTTGCCCCGAAAGGGCCAGAGCTATCCCTCTTGCACCTGCCCTGCACACCTGAGCTCAGGTTTCTGCTTTGCGCACGAACCTCTGGCCCCCTAGCCAACGTGTCTTCATTTCCTGCCATTGGCGTATTTTCTCTGAGAGGCTGCTTGGATTTTCTTTCCTGCCCGCTTGTCCTGGGCACCGGTAGGAGTTCAAGAATGACGGGGAAGGACGAAGTGGCCGTGGGGTCTGTGAGGACGGATCTGGCCTGTTTCGAAATTTAAATTTGGTTTTAAGCCATAAAAGGGCTATAAAAGCCTTACACTAAATAAGGAAAACTATCCCATCCGGGGCCTAATCCCTGCCCCGTTCTGCTTGGCTTCCTCCCCTCATTATGCTTGTATAATACAGTATGGTTTCTATTGAGTATTTCCTTCCTGTTTTTACACTTATTCTTGCTTCACTGACTTTATTATCGGCAGAATTTTGCAGCATTTTTTTTACACAGCCATAAATACTATTCAATTCAACAAATGCATACAAATGGTTTCCATTAGAATTTTAATCTACTCTCAAAATGAAAGAAAAGCTTAATATAAATCTTTTTAAATTACCAGAACATAAATTCAGACAGGGACAGCTCCACCTAGACTACACACAAGGGGTCACATCCTGCTGTCCTCTCTCATAAATTAATTGAGGTCTCTGCCGCCATAAACGAACAGTGCATCCTGGAAAGATCATATCTGTCAAGATTGCAGATTGGTTTCCCTCAGACTTTGTAAAAGTCACAGCTTACAATACCTTCATTATGCCGATGAGAATGGCTATCTCCCCAACTGGAAAGAAATAGGTGTTTTGTTCTGTTGGACCAAGATTTACAGAAAGCAATTTTCCTCCATGCAGGAGATATGACCAACCTGCTGGAAAAAAAAAAGTTATTTCACAACTTCTCTCATTTCATCACCTTTTTTACTGTCAGATGTAGATTCTCTCCCCTGGGTAGACGGACCACAGTGACATTTAATGGCTAAGTGAAGGAGTCACCGGTGAGTGGCACCCTTCCGAGGAGCTAAGGTACAGAGTGTTTCTGTTCCCTTCCCTGTCCTCCCACCTCCAGGGCTGTCTGGAAGCGTCCCAGCATCTTGCAGAGAGAGAGAGAAACACCAGGCTCCCTGAGCCCTGAGCCCAACCTGAACACCAGAGTTCATGTGAGTCCCCGACAGCCTCTTGCAAACAGCAGAAGTCGCCTCAGTTTTCCTCGTGTTTGCTGAGCCCAAGGGCCACAGCGTGCCTGCTCTGTCCTTGGCTGGCAGTCGTTGACTCTCTCAGGAGGACAACTGAAGGGCAGAGTTTGGGTTTAGATTTTTTTTTTTCCATTTCCTCATGTCATAACCTAGTGCTGTTCTAGCAGAGCTTCTGCATATTAAGTCGCCTTTTAGTCACTGGGAAGGGGGTGGTGTGATCTGTGAAGAAAAGGTCCCTCATGTAAATGTATGATGGCTGACACCACCCCACTGAGGAGAAAAGGCGGATTCACCGGCAGACTGGGGGTCAGCACACCCCGGGAAACGTCACTCTTTACAGCCACTTCTCTCTCCTTGAGTCAAGAGCCACTGTTCTGGGCCCCTCGCCTGCAGCAGCCCATGGCAGGCCTGTCACCGCCTGTTCTCCGGGCCGCGGCTGGTGAGAAGGCTGAAGGAGTCTCAGGAGGGCGATGGAGGAGCTTCTGGCTCTGGGAGGTTCTCCGAGCCTTGGGGACCAGCCAGAACAAGGGAGGCAAAGGCAACATCAAACCTGCCTCCTGCCAAGGGGAAGAGCCCCACCTTAGGCACAATTTGTGTTGCCGGTGAGGCTGTCCACCTGGGCAGTCACTTAGCTGCACTGGGTGGGGAAGCAGGGCCACTAGGAAGCCTGGTGGGCATTGTTGCTACAAGCTGGTAAGATTGTTGCAAATCTTTCTACCAATGATGATCTCTATCCACATAAAGTAGCGTAATAGCCTGCTTGCTTTACCGAGTGGTGCTGGCTGTTCAAGGGCTTATTTCTTGATTCTTAGCCCATTTGCTTTCCATTAGCGGTCATCCCAAGCCTGCGCAACTCCGATTACTAAGTGATAATAGGAATGCTGCTCTGCCTCGGATTCTCTGGAGCCTGGGTCCAGAGCGTGTCCAGGTTCCACACACAGCCACACTACCATCATATTTATGCCATAAGAGCGAGTCATCGAGACAGGTCCTGGGTAACAGATCCAGAGGAGCTGAATGGGTGTCTACACGGCAGGGTCCTAGGGAGCTGGTGGAAACAGGATAGGTACCCCCGAAAGAGTCCAGAATGCTCAGCCAGAGAAGAAGAAATGAAGGCTATAGGTGAGGGGCTGAATGAGTGTGTGTTTCTTTGAATTCTTGAGTTGGGAGAAAGAATGTGCTACGGACCGAATTATGTACCCTAAAAATTCATATGTTGGAGCTCTAACTCCCAGTATGACAGGACTTGGAGATGGGGCCTTTGTAGATAGTTGGGTTTAGATAATGTCGTGAGGGTGGGCCCTCATAGCGGATCAGTACCCTTAGAATAAGAGACCAGAGAGCTTGCGCCTCCTCCCTCACACTATGTGAGCACACAGAGAGAAGGCAGCTGGCTACAAGCCAGGAAGACTGCCCTCACCGAAATCTGGCCGTGCTGACACCCTGATCGCGAAGTTCCCAGCCTACCAAACTGTGAGAAATAAAGGTCCGTTGTTTCAGTAGCCCCATCCACGGTATGTGGTTGTGGCACCCGAAGCAGACTGAGGCAGGATGACAGAGGAGCGAGTGATTGCTGGGGGAGACAGCCAGGTGGGGGATCCAAATCAGCTGTGGTACTTTAGAACTGAACCCAAACTGATGAGAAAATTCACTTGAGACCACTCTAGAGGAAGGGGTTACTGTTTTGGTTTTCACTGTTGTTGTTTTAATTGTGGGTTTTTTAAAATTTATTTATTGTAGAGATGAGGTCTCGCCAAGTTGCCCAGGTGGGTCTCGAACCCGCAGGCTCAGGCAATCCACTCACCTCAGCCTCCCAAAGGTGCGAGATGAGCCCAGCTTATTGTGGTTTTTTTTTTTTTTTTCTTAAAAAAGCACGAGTTTGGTGGCTCAGCCTGTCATCCCAGCACTTTGGGAGGCTGAGGCGAATAAATTGCCTGAGCCCACGGGTTCAAGAAGAGTCTGGGCAACTTGGTGAGATCTCATCTCTACAATAAATCAAAAATTAGCCAGGCCTGTAGTTCTGGCTACTTGGAAGGCTGAGGCGGAAGGATCGCCACAGCCCAGCAGGTCGATGCTGGGATGGCCGTGAGTGTGCCACTGCCCCCCAACTGGGGCGACAGAGTGAGAATCCAACTCAAAACAAACAACAAAAAAGCACATGACATAAAATGTACCACCTTAATCTTTTCCAAGTGTACAGTTAAGCAGTACTAAGTATATTCACATGGTGTGCAAATACTCTCCAGAACTTTTTCATCTTGCAAAACTGAAACTCTCTATCCATTTAACAACTTCCGTATTCCCCGTCCAAGCTCTGGGAACCACCATTCTACTTTCTGACTTTCTGTCTTTAAGTACCGCATCTAAGTGGAATTATACAATGTTTGTCCTTTTGTGTCCGGCTTATTTCACCTAGCACAATGTCCTCGAGTTCATCCATGTTGTACCATATCCCAGAATTTCCTTTCTTTTCAAGGCTAAATGAAATTCCATTGTGCATATGTACCATATTTTATCTGCCCATCCACCAAGGAACACTCGGGCGGCTTCCACTTCTTGGCTATTGTTAATAATGCTGCAATGAATGTGGGTGTGGCACAGCTGTCTATAAAGGAGACATGTCAGACATTATTATAATACTCAGGTTGGTCTGTCCTCCTGTCATCCCATTCAGCTCCTCCCAAAAGGACTGACGGACGATTTTCTCTCATATGATCCCCTGCACTCAGCACCAAGCTGACGGATGATTTTCTCTCATATGATCCCTTATGTACCCTGATCAGCACTGCTCTGGGCTGCTTCTTCCCAAGGCTCTGATCCCTTGAAATGGTCTCCATTTTTGCCTGCTTCAAGTCTTCAAGACTATCTATCCTTTTCCCATTTCTCTCTCAACCTTGAAACTACCACCACCCCTACTTTGTTTCATGACTAAGCCCTTCTGGTGAACTTCATCAAGCACTACTTTTTCCTTTTCCAATTTTTTTTTCAAATCATCTGAAATCCAAGATCTTCTTTTAAATAAACTCGCAAGGTAGACTCGGCTAACTTTTCTGTATTTCATACCCAAGGATAAGATAAAGTTTGTAGGGAATCCTTATAAGCATTTTGGTGATTTTTGTTCCTTTGTTCAGATTTCTGTACACCTTTCCCCCCCAAATTCTCGTAATTAATTACTATTGCCATCATTCAAAAATGTAAAGGGTTTTTCACCTGAGCAAAGTCTATTCTAAGTGGGTTTTTTTTCTAACATTAAAAAGTAGCAAATAAAACAGAGTGCTTGTGTTCTTCCTGTTTGACTGCTGTGTACTTTTCTGAGTAGCTTCAAATTGTTAATTATGGTACCAGCCACCTTCCTTAAGTTTTTTGGTTTTTTTTAAAGATTAATAGACTTTTTTTTAGAGCAGTTTTAGAGTAACAGAAAAACTGAATGGAAAGTATAGAGAGTTCCTATATTACCGTCTCAATCTCCCACCCAACAATTTCTCCTATTATTATTATTACTATTATTATTATTGAAAGGGCCTCACTCTGTTGCATAGCTGGAGTGCAATGGCATGATCATGGCTCACCACAGCCTCAACCTCCTGGGCTCAAGCCATTCAACCACCTCAACTTCCCAAGTAGCTGGGACTACAGATGTGCACTACCACACCCAGCTAATTTTTTCTATTTTTCGTAGAGACAAGGTCTCACTATGTTGCCCAGGCTGGTCTCGACTCCTGGGCTCAAGCAATTATCTCGTCTCAGCTTCCCAAAGTGCTGGGCTTATAGGCAAGTGCCCAGCCACTCTTATTATTAATATCTTGATTCTGACTCAGGGGGCTGCACAGGAGGGCACCCCCCTGCCACCTTAGCTCCCAGGCCCTGGTTCATGACTGCCCCGAGGCCCTATGCCACTTGGTCCAATGCCTGGTGTGGGCACTGGCCTGAGTTGGGAAACAAGTTCCCTGCCACGCCTGGGTAGGTCCCCTAAACCCCACGTTCTTATCTCAAAAGCAAGGATTCAAGACACGCTTCTAGACGTTAACAATCTCCAGCAACAACTGTGCCATCCTGGTCACCCACGAACACACACTCACAAAGAATTCCAGGACTCCAAATGCAAGGCACCAGGCTGGCTTTGAAAGAGACCAGGAACTTGCCCTGCAAACCTTGCCGCTGCTTCTCCGAGAGTGGAAACCTGCCAACCTGCAGCCCAGGGACACTGACGACTCACTTGGCCAGCGAGCAGTGTCACGGTCGTGTCCAAGAGAGGAGAGGCAGGAGGAGCACGGGAACAGGCAGGAAGCTCGCTCCCAGACAATGAGCCTCCGAGAGCCCTGACTGAGCAGGAGTCTAAATTGAAACATCATCGCCGTGCAGTGGAGTGATTGCACTAAAGCAAGTTGGCACAACATCAGACAGCAGGTAACATGGCTGCCGGTGCCGGGAGGCACCAGCTGACTTCCTAATTGGGCCAGAGCACGTGGAGGGCTCTGAAGTTCACTTGCACCAGCACCAGGGGCTCAAACAACTCATCTGTCAATCAATTAGCGTGTGTGTCCACGACAGCGTTCTGCTCCTCCCGACGGGAGCCCTGGACTTGCTCGTGTGATCTGAGCGGGTCTTAGACCCACGTCGGGGATGCAAACCCAGCGAGCGAGCTTAGAGCCAGCACTCAGATCCCCACGTGTGCTCCTCAGACTTTGCCCCATGTGGATTTTGTTGACTGTTCAAAGAGCGCTTTGGGACAGGAGGGGCACATTCCACCTTAAAACCTTCAGGGAGAATTTGCCACATTGCTTTTAAATCAAGGTGCCATTGCTGTTTGGTAGGGAAGCCCCCGTTTTCTGGGGGGAGGCACATGTTGCAAGTTGCTCCATACCTCGTTCCTCTGAATATCATCAGCTGGAATGCCATTTCAGGGCCCTCTCCTCCCTGTCTCACCCTTTGAAGACAATCATAGCTGCTTCATCAAAAAGGACCAGTGAGAACCGATGCTCACAGTAGGTAGGGATGGGTTGGGTTTATTTCAGTGCGTGTTTTTGTCAGGCACTGTTCTTAAACCTGTGTGTGCCTTCCCACATGTCCTGGGTGTGATGCAGGGCCAGTGGAAAGGTGAGGAGAAGGAACAAGTCTGAGCCTTGGGAGCTTGGGACATTCGGGGAACCAAATGGAAGCTCCACTGTGCCATCTCCCCAGGAAGTCAGAGCCGGCAAAGGGAGGGCTGCAGTCAGCTTCCTTTTCCCCGCCACTCTCAACTCCTCTAATAGTACGAGAGAACCAAGGTCACAAAACACGCAGAGAACATGCTCACAGTATGGAGTTTCTTCCAACTAATACTTTTGATTCATTTTATTAAGAAATTAAATAGTTGATCCATTTGAACTCTCATGAATAGATATTAAATGTTGCTTATGATAAAAATGCTAATAAATCATTCGTTTTTTTAAAAATTAACTACCAAATGGCTAACAAATTAAATTTAAATCATTAAGTCTGATATTCCTAGAGAGGGATCACAGGGGGTGGTACATTAGAGAACCTGTTTTTATTTTGTTTGCTTTTAAACACAAAGAGCCCGTGCTGGCTGCTGGCTCGAGCCTCCCTGGCCCCTTTCCAGACGGCAGTGAGCATCTGCGAGGCAGCTGACCGGGTGGGGGAGGCTGTTTGGAGGGTGTCCGGGCTACCTGGGCTGCGGGGCTGAGTCCGTGACCTCGGCCTCATTAGTCCCGGCTCCAACCAGCCGAGCTAATCAGCGCCAACATGTGCTGCTCGAGTGCTGGCAGATCTGTTGCTCATCGCCTCTTCCAGGGCTGCCGCAGATAATTAAAAGCTCTACGGTGGGGAAGGCCCATCAGCCTCGGCTGGGTTCAGAAAGAGGAACAACTGTCCCCTCTCAATAAAGAAGACAAGAAACAGGAAGCCCCAGTATGGAGACACAGTTGGATTTTTTTTGTTTGTTGTTGTTGTTGTTTTGAGTCGAAGTCTCTTTCTGCCACCTCGGTTGGAGTGCAGTGGCATGATCATGGCTCATCGAAGCCTCTACCTCCTGACTTAAAGGATCCTTCTGCCTCAGCTTCCCGAGTAGCTGGGACTACAGGCATGCGCCACCATGCCAGACTAATTTTTTAATTTTTTTTTTTTTGTAGAGATGAGGTCTCACTATGTTGCCTAAGCTTGTCTTGAACTCCTAGGCTCAAGCAATCCTCCTGCCTTGGCCTCCCAAAGTGCTGGGATTACAGACATGAACCATCACGCCCAGCCGGGAGAAAGTTTTAACCAGAACTTAAGAGTCCACCTTTCCAGCAGTTTGCCTGGGCTGCCAAGAGACCACACTGCACTCATCCTCTTGAAATATACTGCTGCAACTCGACTCAATCCACCATCTCTTATTAGCATCTTAACACAGGGGCCTTAAATAAGAAGAAAGTCTGTGATACCCTAATTTGTAAAAATGTAACAGACTGTTTCATTTGATCAGCTGCAGCAAACCAAGACAGCCTAGTATATATCAAGAGTGTGTCTATTTTTTCCTTCTCTTAAAGCAATGATATTAATCATACCTTGCATATATACTGACTCATAAGAATAAAATTACAGGTGAAAGGAAATGATCAACTCTTTTTAAAAAGTCTCATTTCTTCCCCCTCGGGCAATGTCACCCAGGCCAAGAAATGCATAAATAGGAAGGGGAAAAGTCAACAGTGAACATTCGTTTCCAAAGCCTCCCGGGCTGGAACCACGCTGTCCTTCTAAGGCAGCTGGTACCTCCACGTACGGTCCTACGGATTCCTTCAGGGGTCCGCGTTGTCAAAACTATTTTCATTATAACCCTAAGATTTTTTTTCCTTTCTCGCTGTGTTAACATTTGCACTGATGCAACAAAAGCAATGGCAAGAGTGATTGAACTGAACCAAGGCAGGAATGGAAGGCAGTGGCACACTCATGTGCTCACACTCTTCACCGCCACACTCTCGGGGAAGAAGACAAAGAAAGAAAAGTCAAAGCCTGGCATTACTTGAGAATGTCTCGAACAATGCCTGAAAACAAATGTTACTTGTACTAAACCTCAGCTGAAGAGTAGTCATCCTCTCAACGTCCCCTGGGGATGAGACGGGAAATAGGCACACAGCACTTCTGCCATGCACCAAGGGACAGTGGGTGACTTTAGGAAAGCACCGTTGATTGTGTGAGTTGCAAGCTGAACTAGCCTCTTTGTCCACGGAAAGCCATTTTTACTTGAAAGACTGACAAACTAGATATTCAAATTTGGGTATATGACAGACATTTTCCTTGAAAATTAACAAAGTAAGCCTCTATCACTTCAAGGAAAATGAAGGAATCAAATGATAACACTCAAACTTTCAAGATAAAATTCGAATTTTGGAAAACTTGTTATCTGTCACTGTGAACCTGACAGCTTCCCAATACTTAAATAGATTTTGCTGATGAGATCAGTGATGATATTTATATGAAAGTGATTTTTGAATGTTATATAATGAAATGTGTCAGCATTTGTAAGATCTGCATAATTCAGTGAACCAAAAGTTTCCAAGTGACCACTGCATGTTATAATATGCAAGGGTTAAACATCAAGTCGAAATGCAAGACAGATCAATGGATTTTAATGTAGAAACATATGAAATGTTCATTAATATGGTTTCAGAGTTCACATTGAAACTACCTTTTAAGAAACTTTCATATATTAAGTTGTGGTGCCAAATATCCACACTTTTCTAAAAATGCTATTAAAATATGCCTTCCATTTCCAACTACATATCTGTGTTTGGCTGAATTTCTTCACATATTTCAGCCAAACAACTAATCATGACAGATAGGAAACACACAGAAACGAGAATACAGCTGTTTTCTATTAAGCCAGACATTAAAAACAGTTGCAAAACTGTAACACAGTGCTATTCTTTTCACTAAATATTTTTTTGTTCTGGAAAATAGTTATTTTTCATAAAAGTATGTTATTTATGTCAACATGTAAAAGGTTTATTATTGTTACTTAAAATGAATTTTAAAAACTTAGAAATTTGTCAGTTTTAATTTCTAATGCAGTAAATATTGATAGATATAACCCATGAAAACAAAATTTCTTTGGCATCCTCAGCAATTTTTAAGGGGCCCTGAGATGAAAATGTTTGACAACTGCTATTCTAAAGAATCTTGGCATAGGGCAGCAGAAATATAGGGGCTCCCTTAAGAAGCAGTGCCACTACGGGAATGTTCCTGATTAAAGGGGCCAATGAGACATGATGACAAAGCACAATGCCAAACCCTAGACTGCATCCCGCACTGAAGATGCTATAAAGAAAATTATTAGGTCAATTTTGGGCACTACTGGAGTATAAATGGTAAGGGATTTTAACATAACATAAATTTACTAACATAAATAATATACTTATATATCAAAATATCTCCATTCTTAGGAAATACAGACTGTATTAGGGGTCAAAGGCCATGATGTAACTGACACTCAAATGGCCGGCTGTGTGTGTGTGTGTGTGTGTGTGTGTGTGTGTGTGTGTGTGTGTGTGTGTCTTTTACAGCTCTGACCAACTAAGATTTTTTTACACAGGAGTTTGAAAGTCCATGCGAGGGTCACCAAATTCCTGTGAAGCAAGTATCATTTTTCAACTCAGCAAACACTTTAACACTGAGGATGGGAGGAGCCACTGAGAATAAATTACATAACTTGACTGTTACCCAATTTTCCAAGCAAGGGGTGTGTTGTGCCTGATAGCAGTAGTCATAGCAGTTGCTAACCTCCTTCTCTCCTGAAGCCTCTGCTACAGAACTTGGAATGCCAAGTACCCTGCCAGCCTCCCTTGCAGCTAGGGGTGGCCATGTGACCCAGCTGTAGCCAAAGAGACGGAAGAAAATATATGCTGGGGCTTCTGGGAAGGCTCTGCTTTCCTGATCAAAGGGACAGGCAAGAGGGGAGAAGTCGTATCCCCTTCCACCTCCCATCTCCTTCTTCTTGTATTGAATGGGAATGAGATGCCTGGAGTTTATCAAAACAAGTTCAAAGACAGGAGGAAAGACCAAATATAAATAAAGAAAAAAGCCTAAATCTTTGGGGCTATCACTGAGCAGCTGAACTAACTCCAGCAAATGCTTACTACTGTGCTTTTATTATGTGAGAAAAATATAGTATTTGTTTAACTACTGAGAGTCAGGTGTCTGTTACTTACAGTGGCACACATTGCTGACGGATGCCTGCTTATTCAGGAAATAAAGGACAGAATAAACCAAAAGGCTGCACATGTGGGCTGGGTAAGGTGGCTTACGCCTGTAATCCCAGCACTTTAGGAGGCCAAGGTGGGAGGATCACTTGAGGCCAGGAGTTCGAGACAAGCCTGGGCAACATAGTGAGACCTTGTCTCTACAAAAAAAAAGAATAAAGTTAGCTAGGCATGGTGGCTACGATCACACCACTGCACTCTAACCTGGGTAACAGAGCAAGACCCTGTGTTGAGGGAAGGAAAAGGGGAGGGAGGGGACAAAGGGTGCACACCACATACCCCTGTGCAGAGGAAGCAACTCCAAAACAGAATGCCCAGTTAAAACGGGCCAAATGGCACCTTGCACGTTTAACAATACCACCATGTAACAGTCTTTATTAACAAAGTTAGAATAAATAACTGTTACAACAGTAAGCAGTCTACAGTGATTTAAAACCTGAGGTCATGACATTCTCTCATAAAATGGGTTTCAGTGGAAACATCATCTCCGGGTCTTCTGCCAAGAGTGTCCGTTATTGCCAAATTCCTAATTCAAAACCATATATAAGAATGCTTTAACTGAAATGCAGAAGTTAAAAATAAGACATTTAAATAGTAATCTTCCTTCTCTCCCCGAGATAAATGTGCCCATTAACCCTAGGTGCCAACAGGAAGATTTCTTCCTCTTACATTCTATTTGACAATTTTTTTCCCCAGCCATTTGCAAGGAAATCGGCATGGAAAAAATAATTGAGGAAGTTGGCTCCTGCTCGGCTACTTCACTGAATTAAAGTTCAATCAGGTTCATGACTTTTCAGTGGAAATATTAATGTGTCTGAAGCCCCTCTGTAGAAGGCGCTGTGCAGCCTTAGGGAAGCTGGGAGGTAGCTGGTCACAAAGACACACAAGAAACCACCTGCATCTTGTGTTTATAATCTGGTTAAAGCAGGAAGAGATAACTGTGAAAAGTTAACTGTTATTGAAAACAGTTCTAGACAGTAGAAGAAGTGTCATAAAACAGTGCACGATTCATTGCCAAAAAAAACCTGTTGTTGACAATAGCCACTGCAGGAACCTTACTTTAAGCTCAGGAAGGTCTGGGGAGATTTTAGAGCAGGCAGGATTCCAGCTCAGTCTTGAACGACACACGGAAACAGGTGAGAGATCTAAGCGAGCACAAGAAGAGCCTCTGACAAATGCTGCTTTTAGGCTGGCTGTGGCGGTTCGTGCCTATAATCCCAGCACTTTGGGAGGCCAAGCTGGGAGGATCGCTTGAGTCTAGGAGTTCGAGACCAGCCTGGACAACAGCGTGAGACTCTGGCTCTACAGAAAACTTAAAAAGTAGCCAGGCATGATTGCACACACCCGTAGTTTCAGCTACTTGGAAAGCTGAGGCCAGAGGACCTCTTGAGCCCAGGAGTTCAAGGATGTAGTAAACTGTGATTGTGCCACTGTATTCCAGCCTAGGGGACACAGTGAGTCCCCGTCTCCAAAAAAGAAAAAGGAAAAATAATGTTGGCTTTAAAAAAAAGAGAGAGAAAACCTTCAGGGTGGGTGACTGGTGCAGGGCAGGAGACAGCTGTGGGGTTGAGGCAGACGGAGCCCAGGCTAGAGAGGAGCACTGTACATTCAGGAGAAGGGCAGCCAAGGGGTGGGCGTGGTCCATGTGTCCACCAGGAATGAATGGCTAGACAAGATGTGCTGTGTGCACATGGCAGCATATTCTCCAGTCTTCAAAAGGAAGGAAATCCTGACATGCTACAACATGGACGCGCCTTGAAAACACTGTGCAGGGTGAAATAGCCAGGCACAAGGAGAAAATTCTGTGTGATTCCACTTACATGATGTACTTGGAGTAGTCATACAGCAAGCAGAATGGTGGTTGCAGGTGCTGGGAGGGAAAGAGGGAGCTAGTGTTTAATGGATACCGAGTTCCAGTTTGGCAAGATGCAGCATTCTGGAGATGGATGGTAACGACGGCTACACAGTATGTATGTCGTTAATAGCCCTGGGCTTAAAAATGTAAGAATGCCAGCAGGCAAGTGAAGGTGTGGACAGCGGCTCAAGAGATTTGGCGATTGGCAACCAAAAAAAATAAGAGAATATCTCTTTCCAGACCCTAGGCCTGTGGGAACCACGGGCTCCAAGCAGGCATCCCACTCCTGCGTGGTGAGCAGACGGTATACTTTTTTCCTCAACACAGAACCCCTACCCTAGTTTTCTTGGGAGATACTGAACTCGTTTTAATTTAATGAAGGACTTTTATAACCTTTTAAAGTCTCTGGCCTCGGAACGGAGTAAGAACCAGCCTCTTGCAGACTTCACTTCTAGCCCCTGCTTGTCCCTCACTGGTCTTACTCGAATGATGTTGACACAAAAAGTAAACAAGTGCCTCACAGAAAAAGCAAATACAGGTTGTGCCTGCATGGTTCAGGTATGTGGAGAGCGTAACTTACCTAATAAAGGGGTTGGGCTTCACCTAACATGTCTAATATCTAGCCATCTACACCTATTCTAACCCCCACCTGGGAGCCATCAGAGACCCCAACGCATGGTGGGTACTCAATAGCTGTGTGGAGATTTGTACACTTTCATGATAAAATGGTTTCAGATCCCTCCAACAGTCCTGAAAGACAGACAAATTCTGGGTTGCCCTCATTCTAAACATGATCCCTGGGGCCCAGGGTTATTTTCCTGTACTTCTGTGGTTGGCCTGTGGCTCCAACCATTGTGGTTCCTGACAAGAGACGCTTGCAGGGCACCCCCCCACCTCCCACCTCCCTGAGTTCTGGTTCTTCCAGCGAGTTCTAGCTAGGCCTCCTGGTTAAGGACCTATGGACACTACCGTTTTCGGGGTAGCCTTACTTTAACAAAAGAAAAAAGTGAACTGTAAATACTAAAACTCCTTGCCAGTGTCACCAACAAGAAAACTACCTCCCTGCATTCCTGGGGCCCTCTGCAACAATCTATCCTCCAACCTGAATATTTTTACTCTTCGGGTAGATATGGACACTGGAAGATGAACAATTACACCTGGTCCACAGGAGCCTAAGATCACTAGGCACACAAGCTGACGTTTTTATTCATGACCACGTCTCAGTTTTTATGCTTTTTCTCTTACTTTGCTTCATTTTTAATTTAGAAAAAGATGGCTAACATACGAGATCACTTTCATTGCTGGGTCTTGTTGGGCTTCAGAAGTCTTTACGGACAGACCACTGAAAAAGAAAAAAAGGAAGAAAAGCACAGACTGTGTCAGGGAAATGGAGTTCCCATCATTTCACTCACAAATTTTGCCTTTAAAATGCGGTCCCTCCAGCGACGCTTCAGTGAAAGATGGTTTCCTTATTGTCATTGATTAGCCATGACAGGCAGCAACACTTCCCTCAGATACAGTCTCCCTTCACCACAATTATCTAGTAATGCCTGGGAGGCAAAAGACTGCACAAAACTCCTTCCTTCTGGAATGCTTCTCCCCAAGGCAACAGTTCAAAGCAAACCTCTATTAACTGGAACACTGACATCTGCAGAATTCTCTGGAAGGACAACTCCACTGCTCTGGTAGTCATACCAGAAACTAAGACATAATTGCTTACACTCCAGTCATAGGAATCCAGGGTCAGCAACACCATGCACAGGGGGAAGCCCTGCATTCTCCAGCGGCAGCATCCTATAAACAACCCTCCCACACACTGTCAAGACCTGTCCTCCCTCCTAGCAAAGAGCCCTCCCTGTCAGCCTCCCCCTGAAAAGAAAAGTTTCCCCACTAAAACTCATTGCAACAACCAGACAAAATATGATAGCTCCAAAATTAAATAAATTAGATGCACTACTGGCTTGTGAGCCTCCAGACAAATGTATGAATGTGACATGACAGAAATCGCACACTCCTTGCTAAAAGGGTTCACAACTCATGACTTAAGCAACATAAAATCATACATGCTCTATCTTTAAGTCCCATTACTGATTTCTTTCTTCCATATGCCTTTTGTTTCATGCATTTGGGGGCAAACAGAGGGCAAGGGGCTTGAAGACGAAAAGAGGAAGCGATTAAGGACAGAAAAGAAGAGACAGAGAATAAGGTGAGAGGTCAACAGAGGATGGAAAGTGAGACTGGAGCCTTCTGGGAGGGAGGAGGACAGAGGCCTGCCTGGAGTAAGGTGCCAAGGAGAAGAGAGCCCTTCTTCACATGCTAAATCTGGTCCGTTCGGAAGCACCACCCAGCAACTCCAGGGGAAAGCAACAGCTTTAGCATCTCAAAGAGTTCTTTGGGCATTAAAATGTGTGCAGTGTGCTCCACAGACAATACAGAAAGGACAGAAATGGAGAGTTAAGCATACAATAACATGGAGTGAACGTGCTTCGAAGGGGTAGATTTTAATAAAATTTTAATAATATTGGTAAGAAGCCAAATTACAAAACGCCCTGAATGTGGAGTACAAAACCTCAGAGACAAAATAAAAACTCATGAAAATATAAGAGCACTTTAAAAAGGTAATAATCTTTAGGATAGAGAAAGCTTTTCTCAACGAAGGTACCAAGTGTGTTTAATAAAAATTAAATGAGATTAAAGACAAGGGGCGCAGTCGCATTCCACGCTCCCAGTGATTAGGAAGGTGATATTTGTGTAGCTAGAGGCCCAGTGCCAGGGCACAAATGAGCTCCAGTCACCAACAGCTCTGCAATAAACCGCCTCCAGGTGGGCGAAATTCCTCACAAGTCACTTTCAGGATAGGAACTCATTTACTCTGGTTGCAGTGAACCACGCTGGCATGTGGAGGAGAGGCCACACGACCATGTGAGGGGACCCTCCCATCCACACAACCAGTTGCCACTGCAGCAGGACATGATCTTAGGGGGGCACCAGGGGGAGACAGGTTGTCTCCTCCGGGAACAAATCATTCTTCAGATAAACAAAACGGAAGAGCCCCATGTGACCAACAGAGCAAAAACCAGCCAAAACAACAGGAGTTCCCACTCCCAGGGGGATAATGTGCCACTACCCCATGTGCAGCAGGATGGCAGGAACAGGGGAAATATTCCTGGTCCTGTTATGCTTATCATCTGTCAGGACAGATGTGCCACCCTGTCTCAGTTTTCTGGATGGGTGGGAGCTTCCCTCGACTCTGCGGCAGATACATTACTACTGTCATTTGAGTCCTGAACTTTTTCCAAGGGCAATACATGTCATGCTTCGTTTGGGCCAGATGTTCAAATCAGTGTGTCTGCTCATCCCCGCTAAGAACACAACAACAATTATTTATTTGTCATTCCAGCACATGGAGCAGTAAAGAGCGACACCCCTCTGCAGAGCCACCAGCACTGGGCAAGCCGGGACACAAGTAGAGGCGGCTTCTCGTGCCTGCCCTGTGTGCCAGGCCACCACAGGTTCCCTTATTTTAAACCCGAAATCAATAGTTCAAACAAATGTAGATTCCATGTGACAGGAGAGACAGCAGGAAAGATTTGAGGCTTTATATTCTTTAGATGTCTACTTTGCTGAACTGGCTATTAAAAAGTTATGTGTAACTTCAAGATGAAAGGCATTAGCAGCTTCTTAGAAGAGGATAATCCCAATCTTCTGGAGATTTAATGAGATGTAACTCACTGAAGCTTTTGACTCGGTCTGCCGTTAATTGAATCAAAGTCAATGACAATCTTGCTGCACTTTGGTGTGAATTTCCTAAACAAAACAAAACAAAACAAAATATATAAAGATATTATCCAGTGAGCAGTTAAAGCAATTTGTTTACTTTGGCTTAATTTATATTTTCTCTGCAGAGGAAAAAAATGTCCTGGGATTTGCTTGATATTGAATCTCTCTAGGAGCCAATTATAGGGCCCCATACCGAGAAGAACATGGACCAGAAACAACTAAGACAAAAAAAGACACGTGGGGCGGCATGGCTTGTATGTTCTTCAGCTGTCTGGGTTCATGAATGATTGGGGAGTCAAAGGATTGCTAACAAGTTAGCTGCACAACATGACATCTGATTACTAGTTTTCTCATCAGATTTATCTTATTTTCTAGGAAATTTCTGTAGTCAATTTAAAGTTGCTCTAATGCAAAAAATCGTGAATTTTCCTTTGCCTTATATACATAGCAAAAACCAACTCGCTTCAGTGAGGGGTAATTTTTAAAATGATGTCCTAAGAGGGCAAACGTACAATAAAACCACTATATTTTTTTTACTCATTAACTTTTCACTCTTGGCCAGGTGCGATGGTTCATGACTGCAACGTCAGTGTTTTGAGAGCTCAGGACAGAAGGTTCAAGACCAACCTAGACAACAGAGAGAGACCCCCATCTCTACCAAAAAAATTGTTTTTAATTAGTCGGGCATCGTGACACATGCCTGTAATCCCAGTTACTTGAGAAGCTGAGGTGGAAGGATCCCTTGAGCCCAGGAGTTCAAGGTTGTAATGAGCTACGATAGTGCCACTGCACTCCAGCCTGGGCAATGGTGAGACCCCATTTCTAAATAAATAAATAAATATTAAAAATTAATAACCTTTTCACTCATTATTCCTACAACATTTTTTAAAAAAGTATTTGAGGCCTAAACATTTTTCCTTTAAGAATCTCTGGCTGGGCACAGTGGTTCACGCCTGTAATCCCAGCACTTTGACAGGAGGCTGAGGTGGGAGAATTGCTTGAGTTCAGGAGTTTGAGGCCAGCCTGGGCAACACAGCAAGACCTGGTTTTTACCAAACATTTTAAAAAAATCAGCCAAGCATGGTGACATGAGCCTACAGTCCCAGCTAGGTGGGAGGCTGAAGCGGAAGGATCACCTAAGCCCAGGAGGAGAAGTGGAGGCTGCAGTGAGTCAGGTGACAGAGATCCAGATTCAAACAATAACAACAACAACAATAATTATTATTATTCTTATAAACAGAGTATGACAATACTTTGGATTTAAAGTCTCACAAAGCACAACAATTGAGTTCACGTGATTGTGGCATGTAACCTATACTCCTAATGACAAACACGGGGCCAGGCCACCAATAAAAACAGGCTCACTGCTGCTGACCACCAGTGCTGGAAGGTTTTGTAACGCTTTATAGTCCCAAAGGAATTTTCTGCCATGAATCAAAGGTGGTTGAACTTACTTGCAAATAAAACGACCTCACAATTTCTGCTTAACAAAGATAATAATAAAAATCCGTAAGACTTCAAATCTCAATTTAAAATGTTGCTGTAAGAGGAATTCCTGGTGTTTCAATCTGGCAGGTTACTTTCAAACTAAAATTTCCATGCTAGAGTTGTTACATTTGCAAAATTTACAAAGGTTTGGGGCTACTATTATAAAACTTGTGAATTTTTAACTTTCTAGCTATGTGAATAATGGGTCCAAGCCCTGGAAACTTATTGACATTAAAATACAATCATGAAACCAATTGTCTCCAGATACTCTTGTCACTGTTCTTAAAAATCTCCTCCTAAAATGATCTTTAGATTCTTATGCCCTCACATAAGACGCCTCCAAAGATGGAAGCCAGGCACCACAGGGGGAAATTAAACATCATACAAGGTCAAGTGTGCCTCTTCATCAGTTCTTCACACGTCCTCCCCTGCCGCCCCAGCGTCTCTTCTTACCTGAAAGCAACTCCAGCCATATCGAACAGGACCCTCGCAGCTGTGGTCTCATCACTGTCATGGTACTTATCAGACATGAAAATGACTTCTTTGATACCTATAAGGTCACCACGGAGCCCCTCAGTATGTGCACATACAGATACTGCAAAGCCACGCAGAAGCGATCAGAGCCCGGCAGCGTCTGTGATTAAGGGCCTTTTTCCGAGTGTGCTTACAGACAGCGTCGTTGCTGGAAAACATATCTGCTGCTCTCTCATACAGCAGAGGGCGGATTATGTTGAATCTGCCCTCCAGTCTATATGAATTGTTTTTAACAAATGCAAAGGGAAAACATACCAAGTAGTCAAGCTCTGGTCCGGTGAACACATTTTCTTACTACAGGTAATCAAATATGCTTTATTCGCAAGGCAACAACTTTTTGTGAAGGGGCACTCATGGGAGGAGTAGCGGGCGCTGCCAATTCAGAGGCAAGTACCACTGTGCTTCCCGGCTGCGGTCCATCTCTGCCAGCTCTAGGGAGGGCACATCTGTTTTCTCCTGATCTCACCAGGTAGCGGTCGCTCAGGGCCAGGAATCCTGAAGGCCCTGCCCTGAAGGCTGCTCCTTCGCTGTGTAGAATATGCACTACCCTACCCACATGTCTGCCATTGCCTTGACGCACAAGGACCACGAGGGAACCTTCCCACGCATTCTGTGGCAGCAACAAGGAGGGAACCCACGCTATTCCTTAACAGCGGCTTTTGATTCAATCCTAGCAGACCTCTTCTGCTCTGAGATCCAGGGGCTCGTGATAAACAGCCCCTTTAAACCACACGTCTGGCTAAACATGATAAGTCTTTAAATCTCCAGCCGTGAGTTTTATGGAGATAAAGTGTAGCTGAATCTTAGATGTGACAGTTTGAAGAAGGTGAAATATTCAGAATACAATGGTGCAGATTTATGGTAACTGTAATATAAGAAAAACTTAAAGTAGTACTATTTAAGTCATGATATTTATATGCAAAAATATGTTTAGATCCTCAAATATCCGCACGTATTAGATAAAAATTTAAAAATTTCATATACAGACTCCCAGCTGACCTTGTTTCTGACAGAAGTTCATTTCTCTCCCTCCCCCCTAATCTATGCACAATATGTCAGAGAATAGTAAATTGACAGTAATTATATGCAATGCCTGTGTTGTTTTTTGGCAGCTTGCAGTTTAAGAAGTTGCACACTAAATTAAAAACATGCTAAGAATCACAGTGGATGCAATTAGTCTTAGAATACCTGGCACCATTCAAAAACACAACACGGAAAATATCTTGCAAAGTTGATAGTGCAATTAATTTAGATCTAAACAATAGCGGCTTAAGATCAAACACACCTGCACAGAGCTGCTGATGAACAGGCAGCAATGCAAATGTGACAAATGGAAAGGCTGGCTCCTACCTGCCTGGATGATGAGCTTCGCGCATTCATTACACGGGAACAAGGCGACATACATGCTGCAGCCTTTCACGTCGGCCGAATTTTTGTTCATGATGGCATTCATCTCGGCGTGGCACACTGTGGGTTGGAAAGAGAGAGAAAACTTGGGCTGCAGCTCATGAAGAATTTACTAAGTGTCAAAGCCTTCCTTTCCCCTCCTGAAATAACATATAACAGACTCAATAAAAAAAAATTGATCAGAAACAGCAAGTACTGAGAATACCAAGCGAGACCCACACAGCCTGCCTGACTGGTGATTAGAGGCGCAACCGTTCACGGCAGCCCTCAGTCTGTAAGTAGCTGGAGCAGCTAGGAGGGGCCAAGGTCAAGTGCCTTCACCCATCCTAAGTTGGCTATATAGCTCATGGCTCCACAAGACCCTGGGGTGCTGAATTGCCACATAAAATGGCTCATTTGTGTGTTGATATGCACACACAGGGATGTTCACTGAGACCGTTAAGAGGGCAGGGAGACATTTCAAGAGCAAGAGAATGGAGAAGTGAAGAAGCTGAACATTTCTGTCCTGAGGTATCTGCTTCGCCTCATCCTCTTCACCCACGTACACACAAGGAAAAACGCCAGCAGATAGATAACCAGCGGTTTGTCTTTCATAAGAACAGCACTTATCCTACTCAATGGCAACGGCAAGTCAAATTCTTTTTTTTTTTGGAGTTGGAGTTGGAGTCTCACTCTGTCGCTCCCGGCCACTGCAGCCTCGACCTGCTGGGCTCCAGCGATCCTTCCACCTCAGCTTTCCAAGTAGCCGGAATTACAGGCACGTGCCACCACGTCCGGCTGATTTTTGATTTATTATAGAGATGAGGTCTCGCTGCCCAGGCGGGTCTCGAACCCGCGGGCTCAGGCAATCCACTCACCTCAGCCTCCCAAAGGCGTGGGATTACAGGTTGAGCCACTGAGCCCGGCAAGTCAAGTTCTTGATATGCTGGTTCATTCCACCAATCATCCCCAAAACAAAGATCCTGGGGTCATGCTGGGGTGTACTTCCTCTCACTCCTGAACCTGTCAAAGCTGGCCCATTTCCCAGGCCCAGTCTGGCGAAATGTTCCTACTCCCTGATCCACTGGGGCATTCCTCCTTGAGAGGGAGTGAGTGAAGCTCAAAGCTCACAGATTTGGGTTTGAAGCCCTCACCCTGCCTGTGATGAGCTTCCTGTGTGGCCGTCTTGTATCATGACTGAATTTTCTGGGTGTGATATCGAAAACTATATTATAAACTCAAAGTGACTTGCAAACTTGTCTGCATATTGGAATACCCCAAAGAGCTTCCAAAAGACAAGGATCCGTGCCCCATGTCTGGAGTAGGTGATGGTCTGGGGTGCTGCTTGGACTTAGGAACTTCTAAGAGATTCCTCAGGTAATTCCAGTGTACAGACGTTCCAGAAGCACTGCCCAGTGGGCTTCTGAGGTATCCCCAACACATGCTATGTACACAAGTGCTACAATAACCGTCTGTTCAGCAAATTCATGAGTGACCATCTGCCCGTGGTCTCTGTCATGCACAGCACCCAGAATGTCAGTATGAGGGTCTTCAAGGGTCTCTTCAAAGTTTCCCAGCCCACCAAACTTCTACAAGTAACAAACACCTCTTCCGGAAGCTTTGACCCTTACCTGGATAGTGGTCTAAGCTCACAGCCCTCACGTGCTTCCACCATGACTCACTCGCTGGATCGACGCACGCTTACCGAGCGCCGGCCCTGTGTCGAGCACGTGAAGACCCTGGCTTGCCTTCCTCGGTCACCCATGGTCGGGTGACTGCTGGCAGCTACACGTGCATGAGTCCCGCAGCAGCTCTGCAACGGTGCAGGCAGAAAGCTGACAGAGAGGCTCTCAGGAAATGTTCGTAACTACTCATTTTAGCCTGTGAACACCATGTTTTAGGAGGTCTTAGTCCTGTGTTAAAGTGAGCAGTCTGTCCTAGCGCTACAGGAAAATCCAGAAGACACATAAGCCGCACTTAATCAAATCACAGCATGTCAGAGGATAAACCTCAATGGCCAGAGGGACTGCCCCATGGGCCTGAAACTCGAAGACCTAATAAACCCCCAGGACACGCAAGGACAGAACGAGAAGAGAAAGGCCCAAGGGCTCGGCTGAGGAAGGAAGCAGTTGAGGTCCTGGAACTGGACGTTGGAGGAGCTTCCTTGGCCCCTTCTCCCTGGTGACCACCTGCTCAGGAGCTGGGATTAATGCTGCTTGGTGTTAAAAAACAATTAGATGTAATTGTTTCTTTTATTTCCCCCTGGAGGGCAGAGTCCAGCCTTCTAGGTTCTTTGTAACGCCCCCAGAGTCCAAGCGATGCCATGAACACAATGGGTGTTAAATATTTATGGAATGAATAAAGGAGGAAATGCAGATTCCAATTATTGATGGTGACATCAGGAAATACTGAAAGTCCTCTTAAATTCAAATATCAAAAGTATGCCTTCCCATCTAATAAATATTTTTTGATGGGGTTGGAATTAATATTCAGAACTACAGAGTCTCTGCATCTGTTATGAAACGCTATTATAGCATCCTCTTTTCAATTTCTAAGAATTGTCAAAGTTGACTGCAACTATCTTCCTCTAATTCATTCGAGGCAGTTTGGGGTAAAATTTAACATTATAGGTCTGGATTCATTAGTGAAAATTACCCTATGAAACAGCTTCTCTTGGACAGCATCTGACATACCTGTGTATAAGGGGCGATTTATAGAAATAACACACAGGATTATATACAGATTTCCTTTCTATTATCTACGACATCATGAGATGAAAAACAGAAAGCTTCTCATTAAAAAAAAAAGATGAGGTCCACCGGGCAACATGAACAGCAGAATGTCAGGTGCACGTGAGACCATTCGCAATCCACAATCCCACCTACGCAAAACCAGGCAAAGCAAAACTCAAGCATTCAGTCAAGAGCGTGGGGATCGGCCCAACCCTGACTTCTGCTCATTTCTGCACCCTCTTGACTTCAGACACAGCAAACACCCACCTCTTCCCCCAGAGTCCCCTCAGCCAATTGCAATCGCTGATGAACACCAGCTTCCCTGGCCTGCACCTGAGGTGCTAAGGGGAGAAACTCCAACCCAGGGGAGCCCTGACATGGCACTAGGCCTTGGACGCTGGTGCTGTCCCTTCATTCTCACCTCGTAACTCCCCAGAGGCTGTCCAGGTCTTTAAACCTGTTGCCACCTTTCTGGTCCCTCAGCTTCCGCCCCAAACCACCTTGCTGTCCCTCCAGGATTCTTCCATGTGAGGAGTCACTACTCAGTCAGTCCTCGGCCCCCAGACTGTTCTCAAAGCAAACACTGGGCACACTAACTTGTGACTCCATTCAATTTGGTCAGCACAGGTCAGTCAGAGTTTGGGGACGCATTCACTTGGACTAGCCCCTCATTAAATAACAGGTAATGAGGGGTTTAGGCAGGAGGATCACTTGAGGTCAGGAATTTGAGACTAGCCTGAGCCACACTGCAAGACCCATCTCTACAAAAAAATTTTAAAAATCAGCCAGGTATGGTAGCACACACCTGTAGTCCCAGCTACTCAGGAGGCAGAGCCGGGAGAATCACTTGAGCCCAGGAGTTCAAGGCTGCAATGCACTCCAGCCTGGATGACAGAGTGAGACTCCGTATCTACAAAACTAAATAAATAACAGATAACTGTCAAATCTGCTTCAGGCCACAAAGAGCACAGGAGTGACTGGCCAGGCCTAGTATGAGCTTGCTCCAGACCTGGCTAGCTTGACCCCACAAGGCCAAGCACCTTCCCCTTTGTACTCTCTACTCTGCAGGCAAGTGTGGACAAAGAGCTTGGCAACAAGGGGCAGCACCAGGGTCCAAGGCCCAATTTGCTGTTTAGAAGCTGCGTGACCTTCGGTAAGGTGTGTGACTGCTTTCAAATTGCAGGAGTGACACTGGGTCTGAGAAAGTGCATTTCCAGCTAACTAAATAAAAACCATTTAAAATACCAAGCGCAGGTGATTTTTTTTTTTTTTTTTGATTTTTCCTGAGGTTTCCGGTTTCATTCCTCAAGCTTCCAGAACAGGTGATGTTCTCTAAAACAAGCTCTCGCGAACCAAACACAAGCCCCCTAGTCTCCTAGTGCCAGCCCGCAACCCCCGCTCTCGGCAGCCCCCACGGTCTCTGAGCCGGCCGGCTTCTCCCTGCTCTACTTGTCTGCCGTCTCCTACGCAGTCTTCTAGGTCTCTTTTCTTCTGCCTTTCAAGACGAAATCATCCTGTCTACAACTGCTACTCTAATTATTTCTTACAGTGACTGTCTTCTGACTTTGTAATGCACTTGTAACCTCTAATTTTCTCGAAAACAATGTTTTTCAAACTGCAGGTCATGAAATCAGTTTAGCGAGTCATACCAATTTTATTTTTTAATGAAACAGTTAAGAATGGATGGAAGGGTAGAGGTCAGAAAGCATCCGTCAGACAAAGTTAAGTACAATTTCTAAAAACTCTGTATCAAATGTGTGTGTTTCCACTATGAACTAAGCTTGCTGGTCACCATATCAAAAGCTGGGGAGTCACTACTCGATGGAAACCCACTGACTTCTGTGATATAAGCGTTTACAACCAATTATTTTTTTTAAAGCCCTGATTAGCAGTATCCGCCAATTTCTGTGGTGTAAGTACCACATGGCCAATCTCCAGCTCCCAACGTGATGTGGAGATGTGCACAGTTGGCTCTGGGGATCTGATGGGGCCTGGCTCCTGCATGCCACGTGTGGTCTAATCGTTATCCAAAACCCAGGTCTACTTGGGGTTGCAGTCTTTGGACTCACCAGCTCTCTTGGCCCTGGTTAGTGGACTACTCTCTACCCTAAAACCGGCCACCACACCCTCTTTCTGCTTTCCTTCTGCTTTTCTCTCTCTTGCCTTTCTGGGCGCTTTCCAAAGTTCAATTCCAATCTTCAATTTTTCTCCTAGTTACTGCTTTAAGAATTCATCTACTCATAGATTCTCAGATACCAGATCTATCTATAAAACTCTGGAATCTACAGGTCTAGGAGCTTTTATACTCGTAGTACAAATAAGGACCAAGTATTCCAAAGACACACCGGTGTCTAGGAAGTATTCATAAATTAGTATAAGTTGTCAAAAAAAGATAAATTTTTCAACTATTTACCCAGAATTACACATCTACAGCTAAGCACTAAAAAATAAGCTAAGCAATAAAGAAATCTCCAAATACTACATGTATATTTAATAAGCACAAAGAGTAACCCAAAACCCTTCAATTATTCTCAACATTGTTTAAAAGGAAAAGAATCAAATGCTGAAAATATCAGATTCATGCTTATAAAGTTCTTGATTGCCAGAGGAGAACCTCTGTTTCAGGTAATTATAAGACAATTCATATGCTTTAGGTTTTTTTTTTTTTTCCTATTACTAACTGTCAGAATTCAGAACTGCATTAACCTTGGACCACTGAGAAGAGATTGTATAATTAGAAAACTGTATTTTTCAAATTCTCTTTTACCAGGGCTTGATTAATCCTTACTGTCTCATGTAGGCGGTTCTCTAGAAGTTTGACAAATTAACAGGATACATTCCATCCTTGGTTAGATTTAAGAGATTCAACATTTTATAGATTTGACTTTCATCTCTTTTGATATAAGACTGATACAATATCTATTTTAGACAGTAGAATTATTAAAATTACTCAAATAGGTTTGTAAAAAATCCTGGAAAATGCTAAACAAATTCCAATTGCTACACAAATAATTTAGTAGTAACAGCATTACTCTACCCTCAACTGATTTTCATCTGCCACTGAGACATGCCTGGAAATACTGGGGCCTGATAAAATTCGGAGTCAGGAAAACCAAGTTTCTATTCCAGTTAAAGAGACTCTCCAGATTAAGATTTCTCATTTTTAGTGGTACAGAATTTTCCTTGAAGAAAAAGACTTCCTCAGACGTGAGGGGCATTCTGCCAAGGCTGACCTGACAAGGCGGGCAGTCTGCACGGCAGCTCCTGTTAGGGTCAGGGTCACAAGGCCAGACACGGGACACTTGCTGCCACTGGAAACAGACCTGCTCTGCATTCTGCCGACACCCCAGGCTGCAGTGTTCAGAGCACGGACAGTTCCGCTCACTGACGAGACAAGGGTCGGGACTCAAGAGCCGAGAAGTATCTGTTCATGGTCTTCTGGAATGAAAGGTAGGACGCATCGCCCTCGATTCTTTCTACTGGGTTCCCACTCTGCTATTTATAATGAACATGAAATGGAGTATCCAAGTTCAAGGCTGACCTGTGCATTTAAAAAAAATAACTCAACCGTCATTTACAAGACATTCTACTTCCATTCTGAGGACAAAGCCTTTTCTTGAAATTAGGGTCTGAGTGATTTTACTTCTGGGGTCTTATTGGTGTCAGAGTCACTAAACCCAGGCATGTCTCTCAAAGCACAGGCACCCTTGCCCCTGCCCTCCTGACCGCAGACGTCTGATGGAAACTTCCACCGAGGGGTGGGGCACGCACTCGCTCCTCTAACAGATCCATTTAAGGATCTGCTTCAACGGCTTCTGGAACTAAAATGGAATTTCAACTACTTGTTTCTTAATTATTGAAAGATATCCTGACAGGGCCTCATATGTCACTGCCAGCCTCCAGAGTACCTATCTTTCAAGTCAATAATTTAACAGTAGCGTCGCCTCTCCATGGAAGCCCCCACCCTCCCTCCCCAAAGCCTGCTCCCCCAAAGGTTATAAAGTGTCCACCATTAGGGCTGTGCCCAAATCTAAAACAAACATTTCTAGGATTTGGTCCCAAACAATGTCACTTGACTACTTATCTCTCCCACATGAGGTTTCTAGAACTATCAAGTAGCTCCCTGGTCAATGATCAGGGTTTGCAAATGATTTGAAATAAAGGTCGAGTTGTGGGAGGGAGAAGCCCTTGGAAACCCACAGACATACCACTTCTTTAAGGCAACTCCACCAAAGAGACCCAGCCAACACCATCTGGTTCCTCTCAGCCTCTGCCAAGGGACCTCTCCCACTCTCAAGGCGCCCTCCTTCTTCTCCTGGCCAACTCACGGGAACAAGTGCTCCAGGGTCCACTTGGCTCTGTGGCTGCACAGCCAGGGCCCAGTTCCCCAGTCGGAGAACAGCCCTTTGTTCTCTGGAGGGAAAACAGAGCAAGGTTTCCGACGTCCCTCATGCGTGTTTCGGCACGTTCTGGGTGTAAACACGACCTGTGTCACGGAGCCCTCAGAGGCTGAGTGCCAGGCAGCAGGAAGGAGGTTGGTCCGGTCCCTGCAGAGCGCATGGTGGCCGGGCTGGGAGTGCCCGAGCCAAGAAATAACCACAGGACCAAGCACAGGCTGAACCACGGCACGAGGAGGACTTGGAAGAAGTGCTGAGAAACTCCAGGAAATGGCAGGTTAAACGCACTGCTCGCAGGTAGCAGGGAAGCTGGATCTTCAGGTAATATTGTTTCCAGAGAAAAATGTATTCAGATTACAAATGCCTTTTCAGAACCAAATCCCAGGATGTGCCCGCACAGGGATAACACCCTATTCACGCCCCAGCCTCTGTCATAAACAGGAATCATCATGCCCTGCCCTTCCCATCGCACTGGGTCACATGAAAATCAAGTGAGGGACGTGGTGGGAAAAAGCTTTGTAACTAGGAGGCATAGAGCCTTTGTCTAGTCGTCAGAATCAGACTTGTTTTCTGAGAAAGGACAGCCTCAACCCTAGCTGGTCTTGCTGAGATGGGGGTGGGGTGTGACAGGTGCCAGGAACAGGGTCTTCCTGAGCAGAAACGACAGGTGACAGCGCTTCTGCCTCACCTGACCACGTTACACCCGACCGACTACATGTGCTTGGAACCGAGGTCCCCCCGGCTCCCAGTCCTGGCCCCACGTTCAGGCTGGTCTTTCTATTCAGAAGACAAAGTAACAGCCCTAGCATAGTCTGTGTATGAAAAATAAAACAAAAAACAGTGGTCATGTGGAGAATCCCAGACCCAAGTCTGGAAAACATCTGGAGTCTGCTCTGTTTCCACCCTGTGCCCGGAGAGGAGGTCTCTGCTAGAAGAAAGGACAGCACAAGGATTTGGGCCAGGTCTGGAAAGAAAGGGGTAAGTCTCTCACTGAAAAGGCGGCCCCGCCCTCCGGGGCTGGGGAACCATCACCACCGAGGCACCATCCACTGACAGCCCAGGTCCCCGAAGCTGCAGTGGGAACCGCTGCCTCCAACCCTAGGAAAATGCACCCAGTTCCTGCAACCATCCCCATCTCTGTCTGTTGCGTGTCCCTCTGCTTCCTCCTGACCACAACTTCTTGGCCACCTCCTCACATACCGCCTCCCCCACCTGCCAGCTCCACGACTGTAAGCATCTTCTTAAGCCTCAGCCTCCTGACCTGAGAAACGGAGAGAAAAACTCCTCCCCAGGACGGTCGCAAAGACTCAAATCCATGAACAGCACAGCAAGGCCTCCCTGATACACGTGCGTGCTTTCCACCCGCCCCGACACGGCCCACCTGAGGCCCGGCAGCCCTGGGTGGCCCAATGCAGCCTGCTCCGAGAATACCCACTTCTTCTTCCCTTCTCCCACTCTGCTGCCCTCCCCCCGCCCCCTTGCCCGTGCCTCTTGCTAAAGCTGCTGGTGTCAACTCCGGGCACCCAGGGGAGCCACTTAGCCCCAGTGGCAGTGCTCAGGGCTGAAGAGATTTCTCACCGCAGTGTGTCCATTATTGATAATAAAGCCCCCAGAACTCTAATTACACTGCTTCCCTATGTGCTGAGGGCACACAATCAGGTCAGAAGGAGGAGGATGTGGGAACTGCCGCATTCCACCCACGGGGAAGCCTCGCCCAACTCCCTCCCCGCTGCGCCTGTGAAACACACACGGAAAGCCCCCACGGAAACAGAACGCTCATCATCGGTGGGCAGCGTTGTAATGCAAATGCACATGATGAAGCTTAAAAGCCTCCTTCTCACATTAATAGCATTTCACGGGTGAACGTGGCCTGGGCACTGAGCACTGGAAGAGGAGTCAGGACACGTGTGTTCTAATTACTTCCAGCTCTCCACAGCCTGCCTCGGGCAATGCACTGATCCTGTTTCAGCACAGAAAATGAGGAGCAACCACCCGAACTCAGGGTTCTCAGATAAGAGGTGAGCCCCCGCCACTGCCCTATATTCTGAGGACCCTTCTCTGGCCGGCCTTCTTCTCACACCGTCGCCTCTTCCTCCAACATACGGTGCAAGCCTGCTCCCTCTAACCCTTGCTCTCAGCCGACTGCCTCCGTGGAGAGCTGGCACTAATCCCAACCCACTTTCCCTCCACGCGCCTGTGTGTCTGTGTCGCCCCCCACTCAGTGCGCCTCTTCTTATGACCAAGCAGGGTGCCCCAGAGGCCAACCCCACAGCCTCCACACCTTGCCTCTTCTCCCCTTCTGGATTCGTCTTTCCCTCTCTCTGCCCGGTCCCATCAGCAAAGAATGTCTGCTGCAAAAAAGTAACGACAAAAGCAGAACAACAGATTCTCCCTCCAGACAAGCAACATAAACCTTTCTCCTGGCCTGCCTCCACTCTAGCCACACCCTTCTGTCCTGCTCTCCTCGCAGACACACAACTCGAGGCCACATCTGAATCATGCTGTCCCTCGGTCCTTCCTTCAACCGGCTGCCGCTCCAGAAGCCACCCTCGGTAGGGTCAGCTGTGAATCGCACGCCGAAGCCCAGACGGACATGTTTCCCCCTTGGCCATCTCCGTGGTCTCTGACATGGCCCTTGGCTCCTTCCTAAAGCACTGCTTCACATGCTCCACGGGGTCCTGCTCCTTCTCACCGGCCCTTCCTCCTCCACTCCATCTCCAGGTGCTGGAGTTCTCAGAGCTCAGCCAGGACCATTCCTCCTGCTGCTACACACATTCCCACGGACACCCACTCAAACATATCTGCACGGATGTGGCCAGCCAGGATTTCTCCTACACTCATGTGCCCTCCCGGCCACCTGATGCCTTTGCAGGCTCTCGTGGGCATTCCACACTTCGGGCATCCAAGTCTTCCTTGACCACCCCCAAATCTTGTTTCTTCTTCTGTCTTCTCCCCTCGGTGTGCCTTTCCAGCGGCTGCGGTCAGAGTCATTTGGGGGAGTCTGTCTCTCTCTCCTACCCCATATCACGCCGACCTCCTGAGGCTGCTCTATCTCTAGCCATGCCCCCCAGCTCCAGCACCCCCATCTCAGGCTTCACACCTACCCACCGCAGCACCACATGGCGATGTGTCCCTATTTCTACTTCTGCCCCAGAAGAACCCAGTTCATACACACAACCGGTCTTAGCACACCTGGGCTGCTCTACAAAATATCATACACTGGTAGCTTCTAAACAACAGAAATGTACTTCTACCGTTCTGAAGACTGGGCACAAGCATCCAGTGTAGAAGGGGCAACAAACTCCCTCAGGCCCCTTTCACAAGGTCAGGAATCTACTAATCCTCTTCATGAGGGATCCACTCTCAGGACCGTCCCTAAATCTAACCACCCCCCAAAGGCCCCACCTCCGAAGACCTTGAGGTTAGGATTTCAACATGAGAATTTAGGAGGAGGCACAAACATTCATCCAATTGTCCAACCAAAGTAATCTTTTAAATCCAAACTTCTGAACCCGCAAGGCCCTCAATCTTACCTGCCACTCCACCCTTTACTCCCTGGGCTGCAGCTGAGCCATTTCCTTGGCAACCCGAGGGTCTTCACTCACACAATCTGCCGGGAATGCTCTTCCCAATCCAGATACCACCTCGCCCATCCTTATCTGATGGGACCCATCTACTTCTGCAGATCTTGGCTTAGCAGTCACTTCTTCAGAAAGGAATGTTCAGTCATAGCTGGTTATTTCATTAATGTCTGCCTCCTCCACAATTAGTCTGCAAACTACTTGAAAACAGACCAGACCGTGTACAGTCTGCCTCTGCAGAGTGCCTGGCAGATAACATATAATAAATGCCCTACAAACATCTGCTGAAGGAATGAATGACGGTGTGAAAGTACTCTGAAAAAAATCCAATGCATTATAAAACAGTTATAATTTTTAAAAAGAAAGCAAGATGACTCAAGAGAACGCCCCCCTCACCAGCAGACAACTCGAACCAGTACAAGAACGGATGACTCATCAGTATTTATCTCAATGCCTAAAGAGTGACAACTCACTTGCAGAAGGAAAAATGACAGGAATTCTGCTGCGTCTTATTCACCTAAACTCAAAATTAATGGCATTTTGAACAAAGTCTTTTAATTGCAGAATTAAAAATTCATGCTCAGTTATCATACTCAATCTTTTAAATTTACTATGGCATCTATCATTTGAAAGAAGCACAGAGATGAAATTTACACCTCCACTAATTGGCTGGCCCAGCCCCTCCGGACCTCGTGAGGAGTGTACACGTTCCTCACACTCCAATCCTTTGCTTTTACCGACAGGCTGGTTCATCACAGGGGTTTTCCAATGCCAGGCAAGTCCCCACGTTTCTTTAAGTCCTGGCACGCTGACTGGCTCGCAAATGGATTTCTAAGTCCTTTCTTTCGATTTGGTCTTGGAATAACCTCTTGTCTCCAAAGAGTTTTAACTGTGCCTCGTATATGCATATATTCTTTCACTTGGACACAGCATCTTCTTCTTTACTGCTGTTAGCCAATATATTTTCACCCAATGTCTTTTAATCTTCATGTTTGTTGGGTAACCTGCAGTCTTCAACCACCTGCTCCCATTTGTGCATACTGTCTCTATCCGGTTTATGTTCACCTCAGAACTATAACAGATTGTCATCATTGGAAGGGAGGGAAGGAGAGAAGCCAGTTTCTATGTATTAATTGACCATATGTGCATATACACAGTCTCCCTGCATCATTGTCTCCAATGGCTTTTTACAGCTCCACAGCTTTGACCAGGAATGCTTTCAGAACTCCATAGAGACACGAATCTAATACAATCAGAGCTGTAATGCTTACATTTTTCCTTAGAATAATAGAACTGAATAAGTCCTCAGTGATTATTTATTTCAAAAAGATACTGAGAAATAAATGTCAAGTGACGTATCTAACCCCACAATCACAGGGTATAAACATACCAGACCTGGAACCCAAGGCTCTGGATGACCCGTGACCGTGGTCATCATTGTTTCAAGCACTGTGAGGGTTTACGTAGTTAATATACATATTACAGACATGCACATCCCCATCCAAATAAAGAAATCCTAACAAAGTAAAAGTAAAAAGCAATGAACATCTGCAAAAATCTCTGAGAACCAGGTATAAATGCATTTTTCTGGGAGCAAACAATATATACGAGTTCTACTTTAATATACCAGTGTTAACAAAGCCGATGAAAGGGAGATTCTTGGTGGGAAAAAAACGAAAAATACAACAAAACTAATTTCTGAGAGATCAGTCAAAATTAGCACAACTGACATAGAACAAATCACCAGAACCAAGACTGAGGTTCCTCATTTTCAGGAGCTCACTGTGACCCCACTGAATGGTGCTTCTGAGCAAAGACTTACCAGACTTAAAGGATATATAAGTTACTTCTATCGCTAGGAACATCTATTTGCATTCAAACAGTTAATGTGCTCAAATACTTAGCAAAATTCTCCTCTAAAATAGGTTGAATGTGCCCCTGAAATTTTACTGAAGCCACTAATTTTTCAACAAAGCTTTTATTTTGAGAGATTATAGTACAAAGATAAACTTCAGCCCACTTCTGGTCATCAACTTGGTTACCACAACCTTAAGTTTTATTTAATACTTGTGTGAGGCCAACTGACTTGAACATAACTTTGTATATAAAGGAGACACATATGTACATTTTCATGGGTAGCTCTGATCCCATAGATGAGCAATTCAGCTTTTACCACTCCTGCTCTTCAGAACAAGGGCTTATTTTGTTACTATACATTCTTTGTAGATAGCCATAATCTCCAGTGCTTTAGAAATAATTAACCCTGAATCCATAAAAATCAAGTAAATTAACACAAAAAGTACTTATTCTTCTCTGAAGACTGTTTATTATACCATGAGTGAAATATTCTTGTGTCAAACTGGTTAATTTTAGGGACAGGAGACGGCGAAGACACACACACACACACACACACACACACACACACTGCTGCATTCCCCTGTTGATCAAAGATACACACGATCAACCTGAGTCTGCCCCTTGATTCATAAAAATAACCGACTTAATATCTTTCCTGTACAATTGCTCACATTTCTTCCATTGATTATATTAGTTATTTTGTACAAAAGTCCCTAATTAGACCCACTGTCAGGCCAGAACTACTAGATGGTCAGGCAGGAGAGGAATGGCAGGAAGCTGTAAGTGAAATGAAATTCTGTAGGAAAAGAAACAGAAGTTATCAAATCCATGGGGCTGCCTAACAAAACCAGAGGGCATTCAACTTCAACTGGCTGAAAGAACAAATTTGATCTTAATTACTAAGAAGCTCTTACAAGTTGTGAGGAAGTCACAGCTTAAGAAGGATCAGTCTCCTAACTTCTTGATAAATTAGTTTCTCAAGACTAACCTTTTGGATGCCAAAGAAATATATCACATGCATGGCAGTCAGGAAAATGTCAGTGTTCAAGGGGGTAAGGTAAATGACTAAGTAATCACAAAAATGACATCTATGCATGTTTAACAATATGCTAAGTCTGAAAAATAAGGATGAAATTTAAATACAGAATTTAAAGAAGCACTGCCCCTCACTGGCAAAAGCGTTTGAGCTGCCAAACTGAACTCTCTCGCCTTAATTAATTCTCCTCCCCAGAATTACATCCTTTATTCCTGTAGACACTGGAACTGACTCTGGTAAGGGTCGCGGTCTCCATTTCTGTCCAATGCATTCAGAGTGAGGCTACCACCCACTCCTGGAGTCACCAAGACTAGACAGTCCTGGACTGGGCGTGGTGGATTGTGCCTGTAGTCCTAGCACTTTGGGGGCCAGAGGCAAGAGGATCACTTGGGGTCACTTGAGGCCAGGAGTTCAAGACCAGCCTGGGCACCACAGCAAGACTCCCATCTCGAAAAGAAAAGAGAAGAGAAAAAAGACAAGATGGTCCCTTCTATGATGAAGTGTGATACGGCAGACAAAGCAATTCTGGTGTCTTGATCCACTTGGACAGGAAGGAGGCAGCAAGCAAAGGCATGCTCAATCAAAGAGCCAATAGCCATCGGCAAGACTGCAAACACGGGGCAGCTTGATGAGTGCTGCCAGCATGACTAAAAATTCCCTGAAGTTTAACAATGGGGAGAAGTTAATTCTCCAACTCTCCAATCTGTAAACTGTATCGTCAAAATTGGTTTCGAAAACCTAACGAGAGAGCGATACCTGAATTGCCAAGAGTATTTTACTTCCATTTTATAAAATTAGTCTTTTGACTAAATAAGCTTCACTGTAATGAATTTCACAAAGAAAAAAGGAGCTAAAAATGTCAGCTTCATGGGGTTAGCAGCCCACCCCCTCATAAAAATAAAAATCTTTTTATTTTTTTAATATGGCAAATTATATAAGTCTGCTGCTTTCTGGTTTTTTAATTGTCATTCATCTGAAAAGATTCTCAGTGTAATAATGTTGCCTTCTTCCTGCCACTTAACATAACTGACGTCAGACTATCTGTTGGATTTTTCAGGAAAAGGATGAAATAAAAAGCAGTTTCCTCAGCTGAGGGAATTTTCATTTTCCATAATACTACATTATAATCAAATAGTTTCATGAAGTTTTGATCCCAAGGCTGGAAGAACAAAAACACCCTTTAAGAATACCTCTCTAGAGAGACACAGCCTGGAAAAAGCCCTGTCTTCTCATTACGTTAGGAGTAGTCTATGTTCCCCTCCTCCCTACAAAGTGTCAGTCAAGACTAATGACTTCCAGAACTTACAGAATTAATGAAGTAGAATTAAGCTGTATGTTATTGGTAAACTCAAATGTACACACATTTCAAGCTTTCGGTCTTACTCGGCTGGGGCTACTCTAACAAAATCCCATAGACTGGGTAGCTTATAAACTGACATTTCTCACAGTTCTGGAAGCTGGGAGTCTGAGAGCAGGGTGCCCACATGGTCAGGTTCTGGTAAGCACATTCTTCTGGGTTGCAGATGGCTAACTTCTTTTGGCTCCCGTGCATGTGGAAGGAGCTGACATATCTTTGGGATCTCTCATAAGGTACCGATCCCATTCGTGAGGGCTCCATCCTTCTAGCCTAATCACCTCCCATGGGCCCCACCTTCAAATACCATCACGCTGGAATTAGGGGTTCAACATATGAATGCTGGGGGACACCAACATTCAGTCCACGGCACTGCCCTTTGAAGACATGTCAGAGCAAGTCATATGCCAGTGGCTTTCTGCCTAACGTCAGACAGAGGCCACAACACTCCTGAGCTCCTGAGCTCTGAGGAGTTACTTCATCTGAGTCTTGGTCTCATAAACTACAAAATGAGATGACCAACATTTCAGAAAACCTGGATCACTGTACCCCACAGGAGAGACACACAGTGGGATAGCAGAAAGGGCTCTGGCCTTGGAATTAGGGGATGTTACTTGGCATGTGGGACATTATAGAAGTTACTTTTTAAAAAGGCGGGGGGTAGGCTTAGATCTTGTGGGCACAGAACACCGAGGCGCTATTGAGGCACTGCAAGGGGTTGGAGCATGTCTACAGCTGGATAAATGCCACGTCTAGCACATACATCAATTTTTCCTAAACGCACTTGAACACTGTTTGATTAATAAAGTTCAGATTAACATAAAGTGCTACTGACATAAAGTTTTTTGTCATCATGGAGTTTCTTACTCAAAAGACACTAAGAATTTAACATTGTGTAGGAGTCCTGGAAGGTTTTTTTGTTTTTGAGGTTTAAAAGAGGGTCCCATCTATTCAAATGAGTTAGAAATCATTGGTTTAGAACTCTAGCTCATCACTCAAGTTCCTTTACGGAATTAATGCATAACCCATGAATCTGTCCCCCCAACCTAGCAACTCGGTCACCATTAATGTAGATGAGGAAACAAACTCCAGAAAATATCCCCTTATTTTTTTAAGTTAATTTTTCCTGTCTTTTTTTTTTTTTGAATAGGAATCTCACTGTCACCCAGGCTGGAAGGCAGTGGAATGCTCCTGGCACTGCAGTCTCGACCTGCTGGGCTCAGGTGATCCTTCTGCCTCGCCTTCCAAGTAGCTGGAACTACAGGCACACGCTACCACGCCCGGCTAATTTTTTGATTTATTGTAGAATGGGGTCTCGCCAAGTTGCTCAGACTGGTCTTGAACCCATGAGCTCAGGCAATTCTCTCACCTCGGCCTCCCAAAGTGCTGGGATTATAGGTGTGAGCCACCATGCCCAGCCTTAAGTTAATTTTTCAAAATCTTAAAACAGAAGCAAAAAAAGCAAAGCAAAGAAAAAGACTTTGCATTTTAGTCAATTATCAGCAAACATTTCTAGTACATCCCAGGCGATCCAAACCCTTACTTCTCTGGGGCCTGAAAAGCTTTGACAAGACCAGAATGAGTGCACAGTTTACACAGTCATCGTTATTTAGACTTAAAGCCCATCTTTGCTTGTATTATGGTGGTAGTAATTCTAAATGCCTTTTAAAAACCATTTAATGCCTTCTACAACTTTTACGGCACATCAAATTACAAGCTTATTCTCGTGAAAGAAAACTGTCTACATTCTAACATAGCTACATATAAAATGAATAATTGATAAGTAAGGGCAAAGAGCTTTGAAAACCTAGAGGCATCATAGGAATGATAAAAAATAATGCATACAGACAACCAGTGCCCAGAAACTCAGCAGCTATTCAATAAAAAACGATCAGTGGAGTTGGACAAATGCCTGTGTGGGTTTTTATTTTTTACTCCCTCTGGAAAGGGCCTCTGAAAGGTACTCTCTCCAATCTAGACAAAGGCAGTGTCTCCTAACAAACAAAACCAGCCGCCTGAGAAGCGAAGGAAGTGGGGGGAAGGGGCGAGGTGTTGCATGTCCTGCACAGCCCCTGGCTCCTAGGTCCCTGCTCCAGATCTGCTCAGGGCTCACAGTGATTGAAGAAGACACAGGTCCCACTGGAGGGCTGCTCAGTGCCCACTGAGGGGCCCGCTACCCTGGTCCAACCGTGGGCATCTTTTATCATCAGCCTGAGTACAACAGACTGGCATCTCCTAAGAATTCCTCCCAATTGGAGCTCAGCACAAGGACCGATACTTCACTGTCTAGACTTGGTGAAATATCGACTGTGGCAGTCAGTCTTACCTTTCAATGTAGACCTTTAGTGTATTGACCTTCTCACTTTCACCATTTTTACATGGGACATTGACCTGTTCTGCAAACATTATCTTTGCATGGAACTAAAAACAATTCATCATTTCCCGTCTTTCTGACCATCACAAACTTACAGAATCAAAATCAGGAGGACAAGAAGTTTCTCAAGTATGTCAGCACCGTTTTCACATCACTCATAACCATCGGCGCTCAAGCTGGGGTTCCCCAGACCCTGATCCTCTGATCCCACTCCTACAAGAGATGAGTCAAACTGACGATCTGACTGTGCTGTCCCCTGAGTCGCTGGACTATTTTTCACCCCTTGGAAATCCTAAGCACTTTGCAGCTCTCCCTATCCTCATTCCTCAGTTCCCCCAATCTCTCCGGGTACCTTTTTCCTTTTCTTTCAAATATGGAGGAGTTGGCCTGCAGCAGTTTAAAAAGAAATTTATGGGGCTTATTCGACATGATGAAGGTCCAGGAACATTAGTAAAAATATATAAATTAGACTAAATGTAGACTTGGAATTCTTCACAAGAAAACCCAGAGGAAATCTTAGGAAAGAGTCAACAAAAAAGAAAGGTCTTACATTATGCCTTGAACTTGGTTTCCTGAAGGCACAATCCTTCCCATTTGGATCCTTCATCTGCTTTACTTCCAACAGACCAACAGAGCCAATCTGTTCACTTTCAGACACAGAATACAGGCCCTAGCACTATGAAAAATCAGCAATCAGCCTAGGCATCCCTATTTGCCTCTTCTATGGCGTTAGCTGCATATTCTCCAGAGAATGAAAGGAAAAGTGAAGCTGTGGCCTGTCCACCCCAGACAATCTGACAAGATTCCCCCTGGGGCTCAGATCGGCAGTGAAATCTAAGCAGCACCCTTCCCTAATTTCCAGGTGAAAATGCAGAGACAGTCAAGCCAAAGGTTGCACACTTCGGCTTTTAGTCTGACCATGCCCACTGTGGGATTGCAGAGCCCCCTGGAACCGGAGGAAGCAACTGCATCCTTCATCTCCTGAGGTCTGACAGTTTGAGTCCCACTTCCTAGAGATGGGCTTGAGTCAGGTAGCCTCAGCAGGCTCAGAGGCTGAACGAAGCCTGCTTCTCCTCAGCGCAATGCCCCAGCCAGCACTTGGTTAGCCAACTCTGATTCCAACTAGTAAAGAAACAACCTGCAGGGCCACCACGTACGCCCCTCAGCGATATCTGCAAGGTGCTGTGGCCCTCTGCAGAAAAGCCCACCACCAACGCTCTGGCATTGTGCACGTCAACCGGCCACCCATGAAGCCTACAAGGCCTACTACAGGATACAGCACCCTGGGCCTCAAGACCAGGCTGTGTGACCACAACCATGCTTCTAGCCATGGTTCCCTTTGGAACTTAATGGGACAGAACACTGGGGTAGTTCAATAGGATTGTTTTTCTTTCCAGCTGTTGATGACTGAAACGGGAGATAACAACGCCCTCTGATCAACTTTCTTTTTTTTTGTTTTGCTTTTTTGAGTTGGAGTCTCACTGTCGCCCAGACTGGAGAGCAGTGGCCGCTCCCGGCCACCACAGCCTCGACCTGCTGGGCTCCTGCGATCCTTCCGCCTCAGCCTTCCAGGTAGCTGGAACTACAGGCGCGGGCTACCACGCCCGGCTAATTTTTGATTTATTGTAGAGATGAGGTCTCGCCAAGTTGCCCAGGCGGGTCTCGAACCCGCAGGCTCAGGCAATCCACTCACCTCAGCCTCCCAAAGGCGCGGGATTACAGGCTGAGCCACCGAGCCCGGCTGACCAACTTTCTTAATTAAGCACTCATCAGGCTAAGTCACCAAGCAGAATGGAACTTCAAACGTGCCTCACCATAAGGGTATTTGGTATCCAGCCTGTTCTCCGCTGTTCTCCTCCAAGGCAACAGGTCATCACTGCATCCGTTTGGCATTCCATTGTATCCAATCCCGACAATCTTTTTTTCGGCATTCACGATGCAAGCACCAACCTAGAGGGAAACAAGTCCAAAAACTCTGTGACGGCAACTGGCCAGTCTGCCACTGGGGAAACTGAATGAAACCAGAGGGACCGAAGAGCTCAAGGCAAGACATATGCACAGCTGCTGCAGGTGCTGAGAGCTCTCTGTTTTCTTGCCTGCTTTCTGTGGCTGCTCCCGCAAGCCAAGGAAAGTGCACCCCTAGTCCCAGAGGGGAACATCAGAGGCCGCTAACAGAGGCATGTGACAATGTACTCTCTCAAAGGAAGGTGTGTGAGCCCGCAGAAACGCAGCACAAAAGACAGACAGATGCAGTCTGCATTTCTGAGTTGACAGGCAACTCTTTGTGAATATCCGAACATTCTCGTATGAAACTCATTTACCTGGGAATTTGGATCTTTGCTCCTCTGTGCTGATAAGAAGGCCACTGCCATGAAATACTCAGGCCATTCTAAATAGTCATCCCGTTTATTGCAGGGAACTTCACTCATGATGGGTCTAGAAGAAAAAAAAAAACAAGACAAAACAGAAGCTGAGAAAAGCATGTTGGTAAATCTGCTTTCCAGTTCAACGCAACCATGTTGAAACTTTGAATCTTTAAACGCAGGCAACTTTGGTTACATTTACCAATCAGATATCACAAACCAGGTCCTAGACAGTCTGGTCCTAAGAAAAAAAATTAAGAAATTTACTATTTCAGAAGTTTAGATTTGGCACCTACAGCTTCACATTCCCAAATATTTCATCTATTTACTACTTTTGCACAGGGTGTTTTTAAACTGACTATATGTGCCTGGCCTACACAGTGTTCTGTCTTTCACTTCTCTCCCTTACAAAACGGAGTCAGCCCTGAAGGAGGCAGGGAAGGGAGGGAAAAACATATATTGATCATCTAATAGATTCTAATAGATACACATCATCTCACTCAAGCCTCACTTCTAGCTAAGATAGACAGTGACGTCCCACCTTACAGAGGCTCAGAAAACTCAGAAAACTTCTCAGAAATCACACAGGATTATTATCCATGCCAGGTGGATTTCAAAGAAAACATGGGAAGCCATCTCAGCTCAGATTATCAACCAAATAATGTCTCTTCCCTTTCTTCTTATTTTCCCCAACTCTGAGTACTAAGTCAAATGAGTAGAAACCGTGAAGAGTGTCAAGGGCTATCAATAAGGCAAGGGTTTCATGACATGGGCTTTCCTCAGGGCAGGCAACGGTGGTCTCTACAACAAAGAGAAACCATGAGGGGGACCCAGAACTTCAAACACGGGAACCCTGGCAAAAGAAACGAAACAGTGGCAAGAAAGGAGGACAACACAAGAACGAGGTAGCTGTTACTGAGAAGTCGCGAGAAAGGCCAGGCATCCTGTCGAAAGGAAGGGGACACTTTCCCACGACTTCTGCTTCAGGCTCTAACCTCAGGCTAGGGGGCTAGTGAGATGCAGAGGCTTAAGGGTTGTGCTGCCCCAGTTCTGAGAAGCCTGTAAAGCCCCCTCTCACGAAGAGATAGAAGCCGGATGGAGCTGACCTCCCGCCGGCCTAAGGGGGGCATCCATCGTCGCTGTAGGTGCTGGCTGGGTACCCACTACACAAAACCGGTGATCCCCTGGCGCTTTACCAAGGCTCGGCCGAAAGCTCACAGGCGCCCGGGGAGGACCGAGATCCGGCGGCAGAAAGTGGGAGGAATCGGAGGCTGAGACACAGCCCTTCCAGGAGGGCACGGCTGGTCCCAGGCCCAGGCAGACCCCACGCTCCTCGCGGCCCCCTCGACGCCCACCGAGCCGACACCCCGCATTCCGACCCCCCGCGCGGGCGCGGGAAGACGCCCGGCGCCGCCCCCCGGGGGGATCCGCGGAGACCCGCGGGCCCCCGGGAGCGCGCGCGGGCCGGGGCGCGGGCGGCGAGGCCCGCCCCGGGGCCGCGCGGCCTCCTGCGCGCGCGCCCCGCGCCCCGCGCCCCGCGCCCGCGCCCGCGCCCGGGCGGCGCCACGTGGGCGGCGTACCCGCGCGGCCAGCCCCGCCGCGCTCCGCTCCCGCTCCGTGGGCCTGCCGCCGGCGCGCGTCCGGCCGTCCCCGCCGCGATCCGGGGAGGAAGTCGGGCGGGAGGCGGGGCCCCCGGGGCCGGAAGGCGGCTGGGCCCGGGCGCCGCGGGCGGGCGGCGCGGCCGGCGGGCCCGGGGCCGCCCCCTCCCGGCGCCCTCGACCGCCGGGGCGGCCGCCTCCCCCGGGGGGCCGCGTCTCGGGGTCGCCCGCCCGGCCCAGCCCCCGTGCGCGGCGCGCGGTGACTCCCGCCGGGGCGCCGGGGAGGGGCACGGCGGCGCGCGTGGCCGCTCCGGGCCTAACTCCGCGACCGTCGGGGTGGGGGGTCGGCGGGTGTCTTGGGGGTGGCGGTGACGCTTTCACCCGTCTGGAGCGACCCCCAACCTCGGAGAGCGGTTGCTAGCGGAATCCCGAAGAACCGCCGTGAAACCGGCGGGCAGGAAGCGAGGCGGGTGGGTTATGGTCCCCGGCGCGAGCCCGCTGGGTCGCGGTGGCCTTGCGGGGACCGGCCGGGGGCGGCGTCGCGGCTCCATCCTGGAGGGTGGGTCTGGCGGGGGCGCCGTGCCTCGAGGCGCCGGTGCCTGGAAGCTGCATTTGCATCCGCGCCTCGCATGACCGGGCTGGCAGTTTCTCCTCGGGTCGGCCGAAAGGCCTGCAAGGCCTGCGGGGTTTGCCCCAGCCTCGCATCCGCGCTCCTCTTGGGATTCCCCCGCTAACGACTGCCCACTGAAACAGTGCACTTTCTGTTACAGGTGTCCGAAAGATCAGAAATACAGAGCGCAGGGCAATAGGAAAGACCATCAATGCCATTCCTGAGGCCATCGGCCCCAAAGAGCGCAGTCTGATTTTCAGGAACTTTACCACTCTAGTCAGACGTCCAGTCCCTGACGTGGGTTCCAGCACAGAGAATGACAAAAGAACCCCTCTCTGTTTTTACCCGTTGGGCTCGAGGGTACTGTCAGCACGCCACAAGTAATAGCTACTGTAATAACCATAAGTTCTGATCTGCGCATCCCAGATCTGAACTGCTTATCCAAACAAAACCTTGTTAACTGTATTAATTTCGCCTAACGGAGGAAGAATGATGAGAGTAAACAGTCGGTTCTATCTAATTTCTCACTCTAGCAGACACATCATTCTTCATCTCATGGTCCAGCTTGTAGACTCAGTAATTAAATTATGTACGGCGCTTGGTGGATGCCGGGAAAGCAAGAGGGAAAAATACTTCATCGTGAACTACAGATTTTTTTTTTTTTTTGCCTTGATAAGACTCAGGTTTGAAAGAGCCACATAGATTATTAAGATGATGATTTTTAACGTCAAGTTGACTTTACTTGGCTATCTTGTTGCCATTAAAGTGTGTTATATCTCCAGTTCCTGGTTCTCCCCTGCCCAAATCCATGTCTTGGGCTCTATCCGACTCATCTATAGTCTTTGAGTCTTCATGGGTCCATTTCTCTTCTTATCAGCCCACAACACATACATCACCAATTGCTGCTGGTCCTTCAACCACAAACATCATTAAGCTTTCTTCCTTCCTCTGCTCAGTAAAGACTGTCATACATAATTTAGCTACTTCTCATCATTCTCCATTTTGGCCAACGCACACACTCTCCTTTGCAATAAATTTAAACTCCCACTTGCTGAAAACACATTACCCTGAATGTTCCTGCATTTCACTGAAAGTCCCTCTTCTTAAAAATGACATCATTCATAATACAGGAAACCCTCCTGATTCATAGTTTCACAACTTGAGGTTTCAAATATTCTGCACCAACAGTGAAACCAGGCTGCCAAGCAGGGGGATGCATTCCTCAGCATGTCTTGCTCATTAACACCTTGTAACTCCAAGTGTAACTGTAGGTGTTAAATCTCTCTTGTTAATACCTTGTATTTTGGTTTAAAATTGAGGATCTTTCTCCACCTACCTCAAATACAGAGGTTCATTATGTTTTCAGCCATATCTAGACTATGCTTCCTTGAGCGGGGAGAGGAATCCTCATATATGTTGGACATAGTTGGCACACTCATAGGGACAACTGTCTCGGGCTTTGGCTTGGCCCTTCTGTTTACAGGACTGCAGGTTTTCTATTTCTGATCTAGAGCACAACCTAGCTTATATTTCAGTAGGTCAAAGGTGAGTCCCAATTAAAGAGAGAAGTCAAGGTGAGATTCTTCTGGGCTGCCTCCGAAGGGGCATTGAAGGCATGTATGGATGTCTGCCCTGTCACGATACCACCTATCATTTCTCCCTTCTCCTCTGCCTGCCAAGGTAAGGATGTAACTTGTACCTGGGGAAACAGAGGCAGGGAATCTGAAAAATAGTCGATCTGTGCATCATAAGAGAAAGGACACAGGCCTTGGAGTCAGACCAGACTTTGAACCCTAATTTCCACTTCTTACAACCCAAATGTCCTTCAGAAAGTATTCACGTTCTTAGAGTCTCCGTTAAATAAATAATATTTATTCCTACAATCATTTTTAATTAATTACTAGGTGCTAAGTGCTGCAAATACCACAGTGAACAAGATAAATCAGTTCTTGCTCTCACAGTACTCCGTCCTCCAAATAAATGCAGAATAAATGAACCTTATTGCTAACCCAGTGAACATAATAAATGTTTTAAATTGCCTGTCGGATTATCTCTGTTCTTAGTTTGGTGGTTGTCAGGACCAAAAACTTTTCATGACTCACCAACTTCACTTAGAGGCAAAGAACCACTTTTTCTGTTTTTTCAAAGGAATATCTCTTTATGTCCCCATGCTGCGGTCCAACCTAGAAAGAACTGCCTCATCCTTAAAGGATGACTGAAATATCTGCTAAGCCACAAAAAATAACATGAAAATTCGAGAAAAAATATTAAATATGCAGTCCAGTCAATACAATACAGGTTGAGCATCTCTAATCCAAAAACTTGAAATCCAAAATGCTCTAAAATCAGAAACATTTTGAACACTGAACATGACACCACAAGTGGAAAGTTCCACACCTGACCTCATGTGACGGGTGCACAAAATTTTAAAAAATACTGTGTAAAGTTATTTTCAGACTGTGTAAGGTGGATATTAAACATAAATGAATTTCAAGTTTAGACTTAGGTCTCATTCCCAAGATGTCTCATTATATATATAGGCAAATATTCAAAAATCTAAAAAAAACTCAAAACCTGAAACACTTCTGGTCCTAAGCTCTCCGGATGAAGGATATTCAACCTGTATGTGCATTTTTATATGCATGTTAGAGCATGAGATTAGTTGTTTGTGGTCAATAAAAGCCATACAGACTGCAAATTGACATGACAGAATATTCCTGTCAGACAAAAAAATCAGGATTCCTGAATAGGATTTTGTTGAGTTAAGGCTGCCAATTATCTTTATCATTATACATCTTCAAAATTACAATTTGGTCAATAAGGAAATAATTTGGCAAAGCTGGGTGCTCTGCTATTGTATGTCAATAAATATTTGTTTACTAAATAAAGGAATTAATAGAAAACAATTTATGCAAATTGTTTGGAGCATCTCACACATAAAGATAAGTCTTTGTCTGCAAACTGTGGTTCTACTTCTTTGTCTACCCCTTTGTCTCCTTGCGTTTAATAGACCTGGGGGGTTGTTTGTTAACTGAGACATTGGTGCTGGTGGGCCAGGGAACCAAAAGGAACATAATTGTTTTCAAGTGGGTTTGGATTTTCAGGAGGTGTGGATCTCAGTCTGAGGATTTTGGTCTTGTCCTGAAAATGGCCATCTGTAGTACGAGAACTAAAGATCCCTGGAGGGCCGTAAGCCCTTTCGTAGTGTCATGGTATGGTTCTCCCATGACTTGCTTTCCCTTTATAGAGCTCAACTTGCAGCCTTTTTCATGTATAACTGGTTGAAGTTGATGGAAATTGCATGTCTTATTGCTTCTTAAAAGAAAAAACATATAAAATGTAAATCTAAAAGAAATGGGCAATTTTCTTGTACTACTTTATATCTCTGTGTAAGTTACCAAGTGCCAATCATTCTTACTTTTTAAAATTCACATTTGTCAAGCAGCATGTAAGCTTTCAGTGGTGTACAAGAAAAGATAATGCTTCATGTGGAACAGTCACTTATGCTAGTTCTGTGAAAGTGCCTACCCGAAGAGAATTTATCAGATTGCTGGTTTAATGGAAATGTTAACGATCTCATTAAATTATACCCTCTACTCCAAGGTCACCATGGAACCTCCCAAAGGGTAATCAACAAAGTATTGTGGTTCTGGATATAGAAGTCTTTATTGACATCAGAGTCACCACTCATTTTGTAGTGAGCATTTTAACTAGTATGGGAAGGCAAAAGCCTAAGAATCGTTGTAAACAAAAGCCCCTGTTAAACTTTATTTGTCGCCTGCTTGACATGTTGTGCCTTCCTTCAGCTAACTGGAAAACTCACTGGAGTGAGATGGCAAAGATCAAATTAATATTTTAATATTGTGACCCACCATGTACGTGTATATGGAGGGTAGCATCTGTGATCCTACCATGACAACCGCAAACTGTTACTAATGCCAGAGGGTCAAAAGTCATCTTCCACAGATGTGAACAAACAAAAGACAGGAGGAAGCCTATCTTATTTGAATAATCATTGACACTGTTCACCATCAGAAATTCTAAGCTTTGATAGAGTAGGCGATTGAGAACCACGTGGCAGTATCGAGGCCAGAGTCTTCGAAAGGACCCCTGTTTTACCAACCTCTGTTCGCTGCAGTTTTTTGATAGACAACTGGAAAAGATGAAAGGTAGGGAGCTGTCAGCCATGAAGCATTTTAAGACACTTTGATCCTAGTAATGCTCTCTTCAAATTAGCCCTGGATGGAGTTAAATATCAACCAAAGGGAGTGGAACGGCACTCGTGAAATCATCCCGAAGAAAACGAGAGAGATTTAATAGTTTGGTGGTTACAGTAACCACTAACCTGCAAGAAAAATCAATATCTACACAGTGTTAGAATCACACCAAGGGCTCCTGGAGTTGAGCCATTTCAGTGAAGAATAAACCCGGATTCATTAGAGTAGAAAGTCAGAATGCGGTAGGAGGTCAAACATAAATACACCCCGGGCTCTTTTGTCCTGAAACCCAAGAAGATGTTCTTGCAGGAAGTGAGCATTTTTTAAAAGCATAGAATTTACAGAGCTGGAAGTGACCTTAGCAATCATGGAGTCCAGCCCCTTCTTTTTACAGATGAGGAAATAGTGGCCCAGAGAGATTACTTGGCTTGCTCTGGTTCACACCGCTGATCTGGCGAGATTTCCTCCATGGCACACTGCTCAGACCCAGCCTGGGAGTCTGTGAATCAAAACACCAGTGTTTACTGAGTGCCTGTGTGGAAGACATTCTGTTAAGCCCTCCAGGAACGTACAGACAGCAAGTCAGTCTTTGCCCTATCTCTCTTGGCCAGAGAGAAGATAAAACTCTGTAACAGTTTCCCCGACATTCAGTGGTTAAGTAGAAATGTGAGACAACAAGTGTGTCTTCTACCTGAAAAAGCCCTTTCTGCCCACCCAGGCAGTGGGTTATGGACATCAAGGCATCTCTGTTCCCTTTATTATTACTTTCAGTTAGCACTGGTTCTGCTTATGCCCAGTTTCTTTTCTGAAAGAAGTGCAAGGTATACAGGATGCGGAGATTTAAGAGTCTGTGCAGACACACAGAGCCATTAGCATCTCAACCTGGAGTATAAGTTGCCCTAGCTGTAGCCCTGTATGACCTAGGGAACAGACTGTTCTATACTTATTTCTGGAGCGAAGCCCAGACAAGGAAGAAGTGATGCCATCTCTGCATTCACTATTACATGTTAATATGTTTTGAGCATAATCACAGTCCCCACGAACCATGGGGTTTGGGGCAAAGAAACATACATACACACATATATAATCTTTCCGCTTTGTAGTGTTTAATTCGACTCATGTTGAAATTCCAAGGATAGCATTACCTTTTAGATAAAGCTTTACTATCATGGCATCCCACCAGAAAGCGTCACATGAAATAAAGAAGAAGGAGCATGCAGTGCACCCTCCAGGACTGGAGAAGACAGCGGCTGGATCTGGCTTGGAGACTGATAGCGAGAAATGAAGTTGCTGAAAACCAACAGTATCTACCCAGGACCGCATATGCCCCCATGTAAACTCCTTATCTTGCCTTCCACTCCTTTAAGTTTTCATATTCATGGCTCCCTGTGAAACCTGGAGAGAGAGGTAGCTTCCTGGAAACTCTTTGTTAATAGCTTATTCGCTCCCTCACTATTCTCATCGCACAGCCGAGTGACACGTGTCGGCAAAAAGGTGACAAAGTGAGTTTACATCTTAGACTGTCACTTCCTTATGAAGCCATCCGTTTTGTTTGTAACAGTCTGCCATATTCTGGCTAGCTTCTAAGAGCCAGGCACCCGTACAGAGGAAAAAGCTTCATTTTGTAAAAAAAAAAAAAAGGTGGCAAATTCAATTAGTGATTTCAGTAGCACATTAAGCAGGTTATTATTAGACAGAACTGACATTTCACATGCAGAAATATTCTTTACTTGAAAGTCAAGTGTCATTCAAAAGAAGGAGAAATTATTTAGGGTTTTTTAAAACATCAAAGAAATCCCCTGAAAACCTATCCTTATAAATGCCTCCATCAATTTAGGAATCAGGGCTAGAACAGATGCCTTTGATTTCTCTTTGAGGCTAACAATGATATCAGAATGGGACAGCTTTGGGACACGCTCATAAGCGGTGGTCAGGAAAGTAGAAGCTTCTAAATCCTGCACTAGACCCCACTGCCGACAGGCCAAAGCCTCACGGATGGTCGCTATTATTCATTCCTAGAATTCCCCCCTCACTCCATCCAAATGGAATCGCATCCTCCTGCTATATATACAGATACTACAGCAGTCACTGAGATGCTTGAAGAGTTTTTCACTGCATATGCCTTTGGAGGTACACATTCTGCTCAGCAGAAGCTAAACATTTTTAAGAGCACAGTAAGAAATAGACCAGAAAACATGAAAGCTTTATAGCTTTTTAGAAAACTTGATGGTCTTGCTGGTACAACTCCCTATGATATGCTTCAGTTGTAATAACAATGGAAAGTGTATTGGTGCAAACTACTGACGAAACATCAGAAAATGTAGCCGAGGGTCTTTTCAACGCATTTAAGAACTGTCCTTTTGAACTGTGCCTCTTAGCCTTGGAAAACCTCTTCAAGATTTTAAACAGGGCTTTGGATGAACTGCAGAGTGAGAACCTGAAATTATCTTGTGCACTGGAATCAATATCAAGCAATATTTTCTCTTTGAGAGAAATTCAGTCTGACAGAGAAGAGTAGGAGCAATCAGGAAACAGGGATCCTGGCTAAAACACTCGCCTTAGAAATACGCGGCAAAGCAGGACAAATTAGGTGATGTCACTACAGCCAGAAAACCATAGTGACAGAATAAAATGTTATCTGAGCTTCAGAATACTTCATTATTGCTGCCACAGGTCACTAAGCTTCACAAAATGCATCCATCAGCCTTGAAAGCCATTTGCAGGCCGCCACTGGTAGCTAGATGGCGCCGTGACTAAACGCACAGTCCTCCAGCATGGGAGACCAGGGTTCAAACGGAGGCCTGGGTGCACAGACCAAGGTTTGTTAGTCTCAAAGTGCTCTCTAGTGGCCAGGTGAACATAAAATTATCCAAAGCATGGGAGTCAATTGAGGACAGGATTCAGAATTTAAGAGTTATCTTAGAGCCTATAATCCTACCCAGCCCGGAGGCCGAGGCAGGATAATAGCTTGAGCCCAGGAGTTCAAGACCAGCCCAGGCCATACAGCCAGATGCCTCCCTCTCCTTTAAAAAAAAAAAAAAAAGATGTCTTGGAAAGGCAAGTTAGAGACATTTCCACTGCAATCTGCATGCCATCTCCTGGATCCGTGGGAGCAGTTTATGAGCAACTTGCCCAACGATTGTGCTGCTACTCATAAAATACTTATAAATTATTAAATTCAGCTGTGCAATTTCCAGACTATGTATTAGAGGCTTATCAAATTAATGGGGAAGTGTTTAGGTTTAAATTAATCCTTGTGCATTTACAGGAGGTGCATTAGCGAAAGGCATTTCTATGGAGAACATGAAGTTCCTTTAGCTTATCCCTCTACCTGACGCTGCAGAAGCTCTCTGCTGGGCTCCAAAGCCATCTTGGAAACAAAGGTCACTGTTTTAGGAACTGTGATAAGGTTCAACTGCCGGCCTTGGTGGACAGGGATCATTTCTCAAGCACCCTCGTATTCTGGGCACAGTGTACATTTTCTCTCTAGTATTCATCTAATCCTCACAAAAACCCTCTGATGTAGGACTCACTATCTCTTTTTTCTCCTTTTGGCCCCAGACAAAGCAGGGGTGATAAGCTGTACCTGTATAGGGCCAAAGAGTAAACATTTTAAGCTCTGGGGGTCACATGGGCTATGTGATGTCTACGTATCTACTCACCTCTGCTGTTTTGCCATGTACAAAGTCGTCACAGACACTACGCAAACCAATGAGAGTGGCTGTGGCCAATAAGACTTTATTTATAGAATCTGAAATGTGAATTTCATCTAATTTCCACATGCCTAAAATATGGTTCTTTGGTTTCGTTTCAGCCATTTAACAATGTAAAAACCATCCTTAGCTCAAGGGTCACACAAAAACAAGGAACGAGGCTGTGCAAAAACAGTGGACTGTGTTGACTACAGGCCATAGTTTGCCAAGTCCTGTGATGAGGAAACGGCATCCCCGTCCACAGCAGTCAAGCAGCCTGACTGTGGTGCAGGCTGAACTGGGTAGGATCATCAGACCCCTTCTCCTGCCATCAACTCTAGAGTCATGTTTCTTTTTAAGAAAAAGGAAATTCAGAAGACAACTTCTCTAGGAAGAGCCAAGACAAAGACAGAGAAAGGGGGTGAGGGAGCACGGGGGGAAGCCAACCGGCACCAGGGACTATGCATGGGAGGGCCAGGACACCCGCCGTGGAGTACTTCATGGAGATTCCGAATCAGATGGAAGGCAGGGGTCTCGGATTCAAAAGGCTTGAAATCATATAGGGAACCCACTAAAAATTCACGGGAACTTCAAATTTGCAGGTGTATATACCTTCACCTTCAGCCATGTGTAGGGGAGTACACATACCAAGAGCTGCTTCCAGGAGATGGGCCCCAGGGAAGCCCAGGACTTCTGCTTTCAAAGCTGCCAGGCATTAACGTCATTGTTATCTGAACAGCAATTTCAAGCCACAAAACCTGGGCGAGAAAAACGAAAAAAGTAAATCTTCTTACCTTTCTAGAATTTAAAGTCTACTTTGAGCTCCTAGGCTGTTTTGCAAAATAAATATAGACTTCATCATGAGGGTGGAGCCCTTGTGAATGAGATTAGGTGTCCTGAAAAGGGGCTTGATGGAAAGAGTTCATCCCTTTGCCCCTTCTGCCTTCTGGCCTGTGAGGACACAGCGTTCCTCACTTCTGGAAGAAGTAACATCAAGTCACCATCTTGGAAGCGCAGAGCGCAAATAACCAAACCTGGTCTCGGACTTCCCTGCCTCCAGATTTGTCAGAAGATACATTTATGTTTTTTATAAAAATACTTAAAACTCTAGACATGGTTTGAAATCAGCGAGTTCAGCATTTCTCTCCCTCCTCCTTCTGCCAAGGAAGGGAAACCTCTTTCTAACTTTAAGGGTCGAAGGTGATGTTGTAGTCTCAGAGGGAAGGAGTTTGGTCCTCAGTTGGGCTCTGCCCACAGAGATATACAGATCCCTCTTGTTTTCAGCTGTGGGCATCAATCCCTGCTGGCCTTACTGATATGGAATGGTCCCCTTAGCCTCCAGGGACACAGATCTTCCGCTTTTCAACTCGAGGCCCCTTCACATCTGGCTACCACTTCCATATTCCATGGCCACTGTCTCTGGTCTTCTCTGCCCGAGGTCCCCCGCTGCTGTCCATCCAGCACACTGGCTCTGTGTTAGACAGTTTGGACCTTGTGTTCACATCTTCACTGCATCTTCTCAATGCCAACCTCCAAGCCTACCTCCCCAGGGTAGTAGGAAGTGTGGGGCATAGATTTACAGCACCCAGCAAACTCATGGCCAGTTTTTGTCTTTTCACATAAAGTTCCTGCCCCTCCCCCATCCCTTTATTTTATTTTTGGAGGGTGGCCAGAGGATAGTGTGGCTTTAGTCTTGAGAATCCTTCCATATGTATTGTGGAGGCCAAGATCCTGGCTCCTAAAGCTTGCAAGCTACTCTTCTTTCTATTTGCTTCTCCTACAGCCGTTCCCTATTAGTCTGGATTGTTAAGATCCAGGTTTAACTGGAGAAAAGTAACGTGATTTTTTTTTCAAAGGTTCTTGTTTGGTAGGGGCTGTGGTTCAGATTGCAGGAAAAAAATGTAGGTGACTATTTCACAATATCACTGCACTACACATTCCAAAATGTTAAGCATCTCTTCCATGCCCCGCTCCTGGCATCCACTGGTGGAGAGAACAGACGGAGTCTCTGCCCTTAAGGAGACCAGTTGGGTGGGAGCTGGGGAGGGACACAGTTGACAAGAAAACAAATTTGCACAATCCTTATGGCTTGTGAGAAGAGCTGTGAAGTAGGGGGAAGCGTTCCCTCCATTTGGGGACACCTGGTAATGACCCAGAGGCTGGGGAGAATGTGATTTGTACCGGGAACAATACAAGGGTGCCTGGGATGGCATAAACACAGGGAAAGAAGGGAGAAAGGCAATGAAATTGGAGAGGAGCAGTACTCAGAACACGGCGATGAGACCGGGTTATTCTGAATGTGGCAGGACCCCACAAAAGGAACGAGCATGGTGCAGTCTGGTGCACATTTCTGCAAGAGAACTCAGCTGCCAGAGGGAGCTCATGCAATGAGAAGGGAGGACACCGTGAAAGGGGACCAGCTAGGGGATGCTGCCGCCAGGTGATGGTCTGTGGGTTGTGATGGATCGAACTAGGTGACATTTAAGAATTGGGTACCAAAGTTAGGGGGGAGAGAGGAATGAAGGGTGATCCCATCTTCTGAGACAGGGAAAACTGGGTGGAGCATGCAGGTGATGGTCAACAGGGAACCCAGAGTGCTGTTTGGGGTTATGATGTTTGTTTTGCCACCAAGACATCTTAGTGGAGAGCCCAAATCAGCACGCCACCCCCACCCCCATGTTTCCTTCTTTCCCCACCTTGTATCTGCCATTGTTTAGAACAGACCAAGCCAGGCTCAATGGCTCAGCCTGTAATCCCACGCTTTGGGAGGCTGAGTGGATTGCCTGAGCCCGTGGGTTCGAGACCAGCCTGGGCAACTTGGCAAGACCTCATCTCCACAATAAATCAAAAAATTAGCCAGGCGTGGTAGCGTGCACCTGTAGTTCCAGCTACTTGGAAGGCTGAGGCAGAAGGATCGCCGGAGCCCAGCAGGTCAAGGCTGGGCTGGCCATGAGCGTGCCAATGCACTCCAGCCTGGGCGATAGAGTGAGACTCCAACTCAAAAAAAAAAAAAAAAAGGAAGAACAGACCAAAAGGTGTATAGGCGATGGGTGAATGAGGTGCCCACAAAGGGACAAGAGTGCTGAGGGGAAAGAGACTGGTCGGGCAAAGCCCTATGTGTATAAGGTCGCTGTTGCCTTGGGGACTACATTGCACATATTATGCTAATAAGCATCCGAAAAGTTTATAAGGCTGAATGTGGTGGCGCTTGCCTATAATTCTAGGACTCTGGGAGGCCCAGGTGAGAGAATTGCTTGAGCCCAAGAGGTCAAGGCTGCAGTGAGCCATGATCGTGCCACTGCATTCCAGCCTGGGTGACAAGGTGAGACCCCAACTAAAAAAACATGGAATTTAATATAATTTTATTTAAATTTAAAAGGAAGAGTTTACGTTACATGACGGATCAACAAGATCATTCATGACATAGCCAATGACTGATAATGACTCAAAGGTAAGAGTGAAACTTGAAGGAAAGAAGAAAAACGTGATTTTCAGGTGAATTGTCATACAAAGAAATTCTCCTAATTCTATATCCTGGTCCTGTAACTCATAGAAACAATGCTTTGGGAACAATTTCTACCACTTCCTTCCTATAGCCTTAGTTTCCTCACCTTTCAAAAGAAGCATTGGCAGAGATTCTTCACCTAGGGTCGTGGTTCCCTCTAGATGTGACAATGCCTGCTGGGTAAACTTCAGGAGGTCAGGCCTTCCCATTTGCAAAAAGTTTTGTGAGGCTAGGCACAGTGGCTCATATCTGTAATCCCCGCATTTTGGGAGGCCGAGGTGGGAGATTGCTTGAGCTCAGGAGTTTGAGACCAGCCTGGGCAATACAGTAAGACCTTGTCTCTACAAAAAAAATTAAAAAAAAATACACCGAGCATGGTGGCACACACCTATAGTCCTAGCTACTTGGGAGGCTGAGGCAGAAGAATTGCCTGCGCCCAGAAGTTCCAGGCTGCAGTGAGCCATGGCCATGCCACTGCACTTCAGCCTGGGTGACAGAGTGAGAATCTGACTCAAAAAAAAAAAAATGTTTTGCGTATTTGTGGGTATAAGTGTTGGTATTCCATGAACCAAGGTGTTCTCTAAGGACCCCTCTAGCTCTGATGTTCTTTAAGACGATTATTCCATGTTTGAATATTTCATTAAGAAATTCTAATGCTAAAAACTTTTCAAAGTTAAATTTTTAAATTGAAAGATTCTATGATTACATATGTACAAATTTCAACATAATCAACAGATAAGTTAAGAACATTAATGAGTTTAGCAATGTGCTGGAAAAGAGGACAATCTATAAAAAGCACTTGAATTTTCAGTAGGCCTGTAGTAAATAGCAAAAAAAATTACATAAAGCTATGAAAGCAGGCAAGAAGTATATATAAAAATCTAAGAAAATAAGTCTAATTACAAGATGTACAAGACCTCTGTATAGAAAACAGATAGCATTACTGAGAAAGATTAAAGACCTAAATAAAGGAGGTGGTTTATACCATGTTTATGGGTTAGAAAGAAGATTCAATAATGCAGAGATGTCAGTTCTCCCCCAGTTGAATTTTATTTTATTTTATTGTCTTTTTTTTTTTTTTTAGTCAGACTCTCACTCTGTTACCCAGGCTGGAATGCAATGGCTGGGTAGTGTTGCAATGACAGCTCACCACAGCCTTGACCTCCTGGGCTCAGACGATCCTTTTGCCTCAGCCTCCTGAGCAGCTGGGACTAAAGGCATGTGCCACCATGCTTGGCTAATTTTATGATTTTTTTTGGTAAAGACAGGTCTCTCTATGTTGCCCAGGCTGATCTCGAACTCCTGGACTCAAGCAATCCTCCTTCCTTGGCCTTCCAAAGTACTTACAGCCTGAGCAACGGTCCCCGGGCCCTCAATTGAATTTTTTTTTTTTTTTTTTTTTTTTGAGTTGGAGTCTCACTCTGTCACCCAGACTGGAGTGCAGTGGCCGCTCCCGGCCACCGCAGCCTCGGCCTGCTGGGCTCCGGCGATCCTTCCGCCTCAGCCTTCCAAGTAGCCAGAATTACAGGCATGCGCCACCACGCCCAGCTGATTTTTTGATTTATTGTAGAGATGAGGTCTCGCTGCCCAGGCGGGTCTCGAACCCGCGGGCTCAGGCAATTCACTCACCTCAGCCTCCCAAAGGCGCGGGATTACAGGCTGAGCCACCGAGCCCGGCTTCAATTGAATTTTAAAGTCAATGCAATCCCAATCAAAATCCCAGCTGGGTTTTTATGGATTTTAACAGACTGATTGCTCTTCCTTCTCTTTCTCTTCCCCTCTCCTTTCTTGTCTTCTGTGTAATTTACTTCAAGGGCTCTTAGGTAGGCTGCTCACAACAGTCAACCCAAGATGGTGGGAGAGACAGGGCTAGAGCCCGAGCAGAGTGAAAGGGCATCCCCTGGAGGATGGCTTGCCTGAGTCATTGGGGCCTGACCATGGTGACAGGGCAACTACATGGGCAGAGGAGTGCAGCTAGCACTGGGTGTCAGGGCCCAAGTGTGGTGAGGCTAATGAGCAGCCTAGTGAGAGTGTTGGGTTTGGATAAGGTAAGGTAAGGGTGTGAGTAAGGTAAGGTAAGGGTTGGGGTGAGGTAAGGAGGGCTCGTGCGAGGTTGTGTGGAGCAAGAAGTTGGAGCCTGAGCATGGCAGGTGGGTGTCTACGCAGGAGGGAGGCCAGAGCACTGAGGCAGCAGGAGGGAGGAGGGAGACCCACACCGCAGGGTCAGAGCCCAGTGGGAGAAGGAGGAATCCACCAGCAGGTCCTGGAGCCTAGCAGGGGCAGACAGGCATGCACATCTGGGCGGCCCAGGGCAGGTGCTGGAGCACATGTGGAGGAGGAAGGGCATCCTCGTGGGGAGGCACCCCGTGTGGGGCATCCTCTTTACAGGGCCTGGCCGGTGCAGGGTGCTAATGCCCCAGTGAGGTGAGGAGAGGGCGCACATAGTAGGGAAGCCTGGTGCAGGGTATTAAACTCATGGCAGGGCGAGGAAGGTGTCGAGGCAGAGGGGTGCGGGTGGGAGGAGGGGTGGCCCGATGTGGGTTGTTGTGTTGTCACATCTCAAGGGAGGTGAGGAAAGCCTCAGTTCCTCAGTGGGATGAGGGGTGCACAGCCCCACACCCAAGCAGGGTAAGAGATGTCACCGAGAATTGGAGAGGAGCTGACGGTGACAACAGTGGATTTATTATTTACTGGAAGTTTAATCTAATCTAATGAATTAATTAAGAAGGATGGGCATCAGGTTTCTCACGGTCAGAGAAGGGAGTTACAAATATGTAAAGGGGAAACTAGAACAAGCCCCGTGGTACTGAATTGCAATTAAGGACATCAATGTGAACTCATTTTCGATATACATGCACAAAGATACACAAACAGACATGGAAATTAGGGCAACTAGAGCCCAGAATTGGGTGCTTTCACATCCCTACTCCCCAAACCTCCCAGACATACACCGTCCACATTTACATCTACAGTATATTTATTTCTGTACTCAGCCAAGTCTGGGGCAATTGGAACATCAAAAGAAATAATGATAGTAAGAAACTACAACCCACTGAGTAAAATAAGAAACTATCAGTTCAAACTGAAATAAATAAATACATGAGCATTACACATTGTATACAAGTATTGGAATATCTCTCTGCATCCCATAAATATGTTCAATTATTATGTACCCTCTAAAAAAAAAGAGAGAGAAAATGAATATACTGAAAGTATATAAAGGTAGAGGGTATTCACGTAATTCCACTATGCCTTCTCCAAGAATACGTAATCTGAGGTGGTTTGGGAATCTCTTTACAGTGGAGACTCCTGGAAGACACCACCTTAATCAAATGCTCCAAGTTAGTACAGCAGCCAGACTGAGTCCAAGTTGACCAAAGATGGTCGTACCCAGGTAAGCTGAGAGACTCAATGGTGCAGAAAAAGGAAAACTCAAAATGGAAAATCAGGACCAAATGATATCATCAAGAAACACCTAACAATTTTAGATATCACAACCAGAAAAAGTAACCAACTTCCAGCAGCAGAAAAAATGATTTGAATTGTGAAAACTATCATAACACTGGGTGGGTTGGTTGATGAGCTGTACCCTGTTTCTTAGCTATACCTGTGGCCTAGCAGCCAGGTAGGACTCAACTCTGCTGCCAGAAAAAGGAAACATCATAACTCACTGGATTAGAATGCAATTAAAAATAAAATCCTACACTCTGAACCGGCTGAAACGACCCCCTCTTGGCCAAGGAGAGCCCAGAGAGTTAAACTTTCAGTTTTTCTTTTTCTTTTTTTTTTTTTTTTGAGTTGGAGTCTCACTCGGTCGCCCAGACTGGAGTGCAGTGGCTGCTCCCGAGGCCACCGCAGCCTCGACCTGCTGGGCTCCAGCGATCCTTCCGCCTCAGCCTTCCGAGTAGCCGGAATTACAGGCATGCGCTAACCACGCCTGGCTGATTTTTTGATTTATTGTAGAGATGAGGTCTCGCTGCCCAGGCGGGTCTCGAACCCGCGGGCTCAGGCAATCCACTCACCTCAGCCTCCCAAAGGCACGGATTATGGGCTGAGCCACCGAGCCCGGCTTCAGTTTTTCAAACTTTCTTGGTCATGATGGGAAGGGAGGCTGGACATGTCTCATTATACCTCTTCCTGTTTAGAACTTAGGCACAACTGACCAGCATTAATGCTAAAATAGAGATCATAAGACTGACAGAATGGACTCTTTGTGGCAGTAAACAAGATCTAAAGACATGCACAGCGACAAGGGTAGAGTCACCCCAGAAACCATAAAATCTTGTTAGTTCTTTTTTAAATCAACCCAGTAAGATGTGGCTTACTTTCCAAACTGACTCTGCTATAGCATCATGTGACAGATAGCAAACTCCTTATATTAAGCATTCCTTTCTACTGAGGAAACTCAAGTCTTTAGATAAGCTTAATTTTTTCTTTTTAAAAAAATATTTTGTTTTAAAATTGTGGGGTACAGTTAAGGGTTACGTATACAAATATTCATTGCGCAGGTATCCTTGTTGATGAGGTGTGCCCCCCTTTCCCCAGTCAGATATTGACTATCGTTAATCCCACCTCCCTTCCCCTCCCTACCCCCCGCATAGTTTCCCGCCACTGTCAATCCTTTTCTTATAGTATTATGGTAGTTGTTCAAGGTCCATTTATGAGTGAGAACATGTGACATTCAGATCTTTGTTTCTGTGAGAGATCACTCAGTATGATAAACTCTAGTTCCATCCGGGTTGCTGCGAAATTCATGATTTTGTTCTTTTTTATGGCTGTGTAATATTCCACTGTGTATATGTACCACATTTTTTAAATCCAGTCCTCTTTTGATGGACAGCATGGTTGGTTCCATGATCTTGCTATTGTGAACAATGCTGCGATAAACATACGTGTGCAGGTATCTTTTTTATAGAGTGATTTGAGTTCTTCAGGGTATTCCCAGTAGGGGGATTGCAGGGTCATATGCAAGGTCGATTTTTAGAGCTTTTAGGAATCGCCACACTGATTTCCACAGAGGCTGTACTAGTTTACATTCCCACTAACAGTGTAGAAGTGTTCCCTTTTCGCCACATGCTCTCCAGCATCTGTTATTTTTTGAGTTACTGATGATGGCCATTCTGACTGGAATTAGGTGGTATCTCAGTGTAGTTTTAATTTGCAACTCTTTGATGACTAATGAGGTTGAACATTTTTTCATGTATCTGCTGGTTGCTCTTATGTCTTCTTTTGAGAAGTGTCTGTTCATATCTTTTGCCCACTTTGTAATGGGGATGTTTGTTTTTTTTCTTTTCAGCACATATGAATTCCTTGTAGATCCTTGATGTTAGGCCTTTGTCAGACATGGAGTTGGCAAATACTTTTTCCCAGTCTGTGGGCTGTCTCCCGGCTCTCCTGATGGTTTCTTTGGCTTTGCAGAAGCTTGTCAGTTTAATGAGGTCCCACTTGTCTATCTTATCTCTTATGGCCTGTGCATTTTGGGTTTTGCTCAGGAATTGGATGCCAGTTCCAACTTCCATAAGGGTGTGTCCTGCATTTTCTAAAGTTCTTATGGTTTGAGGTTTTATATTTAGGTCTCTGATCCATTTCGAGTTAATTTCTGTGTATGGGGATAGATAGGGGTCCGGTTTGAATCTTCTGCATATGGTCAGCCAGTTTTCCCAGCACCATTTACTGAATAGGTTCTCCTCTTCCCAGTGATGGATGGTGGAGACTTTGTCAAAGATGAGTTGGTTGAGTAATTGAGATTTTGCTTCTGGGATCTCAATTTTATTCCATTGGTCTATATGCCTGTTCTTGTACCAATACCAGCCTGTTTTGATTATTGTAGCTTTATTGTAAAGTTTAAAGTCTGGTAGTGTGATACCTCCTGTTTTTTTTTTTTTTTTTTCTTGCTGAGGATTGGTATCAGTTCCTCCTTAAATGTCTTATAGAATTCTGCTGGAAGCCGGGCTCGGTGGCTCAGCCTGTAATCCCGTGCCTTTGGGAGGCTGAGGTGAGTGGATTGCCTGAGCCCGCGGGTTCGAGACCCGCCTGGGCAGCAAGACCTCATCTCTACAATAAATCAAAAAATCAGCCGGGCGTGGTAGCATGCGCCTGTAATTCCAGCTACTCGGAAGGCTGAGGCAGAAGGATCGCCGGAACCCAGCAGGTTGAGGCTGCGGTGGCCGGGAGTGGCCACTGCACTCCAGTCTGGGTGACAGAGTGAGACTCCAATTCAAAAAAAAAAAAAAAAAAAAGAATTCTGCTGGAAAGCCATCTGGTCCAGGGCTTTTTTTTGTAGGTAGTTTTCTTATTACGTAGTCCATTTCCTTGATGGTTATCGGTCTATTTAGGGTCTTGATTTCTTCTTGTTTCAACCTAGGCAAGTTGTGTGATGTCAGAAAATCCCCCATTTCCTTAAGGTTTTCAAGTTTGTTTCCATACAAGTGTACATAGTAGTCGCTAATAATCTTTTGTATTTCTTCAGGGTCAGATATATCTTCATCTTTTGTTTTTCTTATTGTGTTTGTTTGGGCTCTTTCTTTTTCTTGGTCAATCTAGCTAGGGGACCATCGATCTTGTTTATCCTTTCAAAGAAACAATTTATTATTTCATTGATTTTTTTGTATTATCTTTTTGTCTTCTATGTCCCTGATTTGGGCTTTTATTTTGGTGATCTGGATTCTTCTGCTGAAGTTAGGGTTTTGGCGGTCTTACTTTTCCAGCTTCCTTAGGTGACTTATTAGGCTATTAATTTGTGATTCTTCCATTTTCTTCATGTGCGTTTGTAGAGATATGAATTCCCGTTTTACTATAGCTTTCATGGCATCCCAGAGATTTTGATAAGATGTTTCTTCATTTTCATTTGTTTCCAGGTATCTTTTAATTTCTGTTTTGATTTCATCATTGACCCAGGAGTTGTTTAACATCATGCTGTTTAGTGTCCATGTCTTTGTGGGTTTGGGGGGAATCTTGTTAGTGCTGATGTTTATTTTTATTCCACTGTGGTCCAAGGAGGTGCATGGCAAGATTTTGATCTTTTGAAATTTGTTTATGCTTGATTTATGGCCAAGTATGTGGTCAATCTTAGAGTACGTTCCATGCAGTAATGAGTAGAATGTATATTCTGTGGTCATTGGGGTGGAGTGTTCTGTAGGTATCAATTAAGTCCGTTTGGTCAAGAGTCAGATTGAGGTTCTGGATCTCATTGCTGATTTTTTGTCCTGATGATTTGTCTAGGTTTGTGAGTGGGGTATTAAAGTCCCCACCTATGATAGTGTTAGAGTCAATATCTTTTTTTGAGTTTACCTAGAAGCTGCTTTATGAAAGTTGGCACTCCTATGTTGGGTGCATATATGTTTAGGATGGATATTTCTTGTTGATGGATTGAACCTTTTATCATTATGTAGTGACCTTCTGTATCTTTTTTGATTTTTGATAGCTTAAAGGATATTTTGTCTGAGATTAAGATCGTGACTCCTCCTTTCTTTTGTGTTCTGTTCACCTGAAAATTTGTTTCCCATCCTCTTACTTTGAGTCTGTGAGTGTCCTTTCTAGTGAGGTGAGTCTCTTGAAGGCAATAAGTTGTTGCCTGGTGATATTTTATCCATTTTGCCATTCTATGTCTTTTCAGTGGTACATTTAGTTCATTCACATTCAAGCTAATTATTGAAATGTGAGAGGTGATCCCCAGCATAATGTTCTTACAGAGTTGTTGTTCTTCCTGTTTGTGTGTTGTCTTTCTTTTGGTTTTAGAGTTGGATCATGTGTGTTTTTAATCTTTTGCCTGTACTCTTGTGAAGAACGTTGTTGTTCTTTTTTCCTTGTCTTCTATGTTTTATACTTTCTTAAGTATTTCTTGTAGAGGTGGTCTGGCGGTAGTGTAGTTTCTTAGGGATTGGATATCTGGGAAAGATTTTAATTCTCCCTCACTGATGAAGCTTAGCTTGGCTGGGTAGGTTATTCTTGGTTGAAATTGTTTATCTTTTAGAACTTTGAAGATAGGGCTCCAAGCTCTCCTAGCCTGAAGAGTTTCTGTAGACAAATCTGCTGCTATTCTTATTGGTCTTCCATGGTAGGTAGTCTGACCTTTTTCTCTTGCTGCCTTTAGGACTTTTTCTTTTATACCTACTTTGTTTAGGTGAATTATTATGTGTCTGGGAGTTGGTCTTCTCATGTGTTGTCTTGCAGGGGTTCTCTGAATCTCTTGTGTTTGAATTTTTGCATCACTGATGAGATGAGGGAAGTTTTCTTGAATGATTTCATGGAATGTTTGTTCCAGGGTGGTCTCTGTCTCTCTTTCTGCCTCAGGAAGTCCAGTTACTCTTAGGTTCCATCTCTTGAAGTAATTGCTCATCTCTTGAAGGTTTTGTTCTGTCTTTTTATGCTTCTTTTCTATGTTTTTGATAATTTGGGTTAGTTCTATATTTTGGTCCTCAAGCTCTGAGATTCTTTCTTCTGCTTGGCTAATTCTGCTTTCCATGCTTATCAGTTTGTTATTTATTTCATTCACAGTATTCTTTACTACTGCTATCTCAGTTATCAACTAATTCCTAGTTTTCTCTTGTCTCTCCTCAATTCTTTTTAATCTCTCTATTAATTGTCTTGATATCTGGGTTTGTAGTTTGAGACCAGTCATTCTAGGGGGCTCTTCATTGTTTGCGTTCCAAAGTCTGGTTTCTCAGTGTCTGACCTCCCAGGGGTCTGTGAGAGACCCATATTCTTCTTTTGGTTTTTCTTCATTTGTGTAGATTTCTCTCTCTCCCTTTCCCTCCCATTCTTTAGTTCTGTTTTTCAGGGAAGGTGGGGTTGCTTTTACTTCTTTTTGTTCAATCTCCTGTTCTTCCTTATGAGGATCCTCTGGCTTTGTTAACTTTTGAGGCTGGACTGTGGGTTGGGGGCTGTACTTTTTGCAGTTGTGAGATTTAATTGAGGGGGAACCTGTGATTCAGAATCTATCTGCAGATCCCAGTATCCACCGATAAGTGTATGGGCACCCTGGAACCCACTTCCCACTGCCTTATAATCTGTCCATGCAGTGGGGTTTAGGTTTGCTCCCACAACCAAAAGGAGTTAAGAAAAAGGATAGTAATGGAAGAAGGGGAGTCAAGAGGAAGTTGGAGAGAGAGAAGAGTAAGAGGGAAAACTGACATACATACCAACTAACGAATGAACTGAGACACAAGGCCAACAAAGAGTACAAAACAGACAAAGAAAATTCCCTAAAACATACTGTTAATCACACAAAGACAGTCCAATAAAATCATGCTTTTTGATGTGTTCTTCCCAACACAGAGAGGTAGTCTAAATCAAAAAGCAAGCAAAAGTAAGCAAAACAAACAGTCAAAAGAATAAAATAAAAAATAAAAATAAGAAATCAGACTAGCTCTGGGGTCTTTCCTGAGTGTCTAAAGTCTCTTCAGCTCTGGTTTCTAGCCTCTCCCCTTTGTTCTAATTGCAAGCAAACAGGGTTACTCATAGGGTGAGTCAGTTCCCTTGGCTTGCTGCCTGATAGATCTGCCACACGGAACTGAGTTGTCTGTGTCTGATTCAGCACAGCAGAGGGGCTTCTGTCTCCTGTCTTGGCAAGGCTACCTTGGAAAACAAGGTGTAGGCTGCGTGGAGATGGGCAGAGCAACATGAATCTCTGCCTGGAAAATGGCTGCAGTGGGCAGCTCCTCATTCACCGATCCACTCTCTCCACTCGTCTGGGGCCTCAGTTGATCAGCTATGACTGGTGATGATGATGTATATCCAGCATCAGGCACTGGGACCCAGCAAGGTAGCTGGGTATTGGGTGTTGCAACTTGGTGTGCCACAGGTGGCTTGGGATGAAGGAGGGAGCTGGGAATTCCCCGGGGCTGGAGCCGAGAGCCACAGTGACCGCAGATGTTCAGCACCCGGTAACAACCACAGCAGCAATGAGCTTAATTCTTTCAACCAATTGCCAACTAAAGAATCTCTAAAACCCACCTATGACGTGTAATCCCCCTCACCCCCACCCCCACCTTAAGATGTCCTGCCTTTTCAGGCCAAACCAATATTACCTTCCATGTATAGACATATGATTCTGCCTGTCTCCCTGAAGTGTATGAAACCAAACTGTAATCCCGCCATCTTGGGTACACTAGCTCAGGACCCCTGAGACTGTGCTCCCAAGTCATGGTCACTCATATCAGCTCAGAACAAACCTCTTTAAAATATTTCACAGAGTTTTATTTTTCTGTTAACAAGAATCCTTAAGCCTATCTTTAGAAAGATGATATTTCCCGTTTTGTTCCAAGACTGTGTTTGCAACATACATTGAGCCTAGACAATATCAACTACTTATAAGGCCCTTTAGTTACCTGAACCTGGTCTAGAAAATTCATGGATTTTTTTTAAAGCAAAGTGTATACAAAAATAAAATGGTAAACATTTAAAAAACAAAGTCAGTATGATAGATAATGGCACAAATTAAAATCAGGTGCCACTTGAAGCAAGAACACAGCAGTTCTGTGATGCTTCTGCCAAAGATGTATAACCTGAATCTAATAATTATCAAATGTGAAGAAACCCAGACCGGGGAATATTCTAAAAACTGGCCTGTAATGGTCATGAAGATTCAAGGGCATAAGATTTAATGTATCACCTTTTCCTTAAATACCAACTTAAGTTAGTATCCTTTGTGTCCTATTTAAGAATTTATTTTTCTAAGACAAACTAGAGAAACTATTCTAGACTCATAGAGATGAAAGAGACAGAACAAAATGCAATGTGTGGTTCTGGATTGAATATGTGGGACAGCTGGGACAAGTGAACTTGAACAGGGTCTAAAGACTAGATGGTAGTAATGTATTAATGTTAATTTCCTGATTTTGATGGCATGTGATTATGCAGTAGGATGTCCATGTTTGTAGAAATACACAAATATTCAGGGGCAATAGGGCAACTTGCTCTCAAATGGTGCAGGAAAGAATAGTTCTTTTCTGTGAGTTTGAGTTTATTATATTTTAAAATTAAAAATATAATTAAAATATGCACAAAAGTATAGACTTCCAAGAATAGCCAAGACATAGTTGAAGAAGAACAAGTTGGAGGATGTGGCTCTACCAGATATCAAGATACATTTTAAAGGTATAGTAATTAAGGCCATGTGATATTTATTGGCACAAGGGTAGAGAAATGGACATTAAATGGGACAGAATAGAGAACCTATGAACAGACACACTTAGAAATGGAGATTTAATAAATTACTAAGTTAGCACTGCAGAAGAGCGGTAAAAAGAATAAATGTGCTAGATTAATTGGAGGTTCACATGGAAAAAATTAAAACTTGACTACTACCAAACACAAACTCAAAAATTAATTCTAAGCCGGGCTCGGTGGCTCAGTCTGTAATCCCGTGCTTTGGGAGGCTGAGGTGAGTGGATTGCCTGAGCCCGCGGGTTCGAGACCCGCCTGGGCAACTTGGCGAGACCTCATCTCTACAATAAATTTAAAAAAAAATCAGCCAGGCATGGTAGCGTGTGCCTGTAATTCCAGCTACTCAGAAGGCTGAGCAGAAGGATCGCCGGAGCCCAGCAGGTCGAGGCTGCGGTGATCGGGAGCGGCCCCTGGACTCTAGTCTGGGCGACAGAGTGAGACTCCAACTCAAAAAAAAAAAAATTAATTCTAGGTGAGTTTCAGATCCAAATATGTAAAGTAAATAATAAAACTCCGTGACCCCTAGTTTGGTGCTGACCCCTAGTTCGGTGCTGATCCATAGAATGATGGTGACAATGTTCTATAGTTCTTCATTGTCTACTACATCAGCTACATATGCTACTGAGCATTTAAAATGTGGCCTGGGCAAATGAGAAACAATGTTTTTTAATTTAATTTAATTTAATTGTAATTACTTTATGCAGTCATATATGGCCAGTAGCTACTGTATTGGAAAGCATAGATATATGCGTTAATTTAAGAAAATACCTTCGTGAACTTGTCTTAGAAAAAAATTTCTTAAATAGGTCACAAAGTGTACTAACTTAAGTTGGTACTTAAGGAGAGAGCAATACGTTGTACTTCACTAAAAGAACTTCTGTTTTTCATTAAGAGAATGGGAAAGTAAGTTATAGCAAGGAAAAAGCATTTTACATAACTAATAAAAGACTTAAATTCAGTATATACAAAGAATTTCTATAAATCAATAAGAAAAAGATAGTCCAACCAAACGATGTACAAGAGACTTGAGCAGACACTTCACACAAGAGGATGTCAAAGCAGCTGATATATATTAAAAATATATATGAAAAATGCTCAGCATCATTAGTCACCAGGAAAAAGTAAATAAAAATCACAATAACACACCACTATTCTCATACCAGATTGGCTAGAATTTAAAGGACTGGCAACATCAAGAGTTGACTTGAATGAATAGGAACTGGCAACTCTCGTACCCTGCTTGTGGGATGCATTGGCAGACCCCGTTTGGACAACTGTTTGACCCTATCTACTAAAGTTGAATATATGCATCCCTGGGACCCATCAATTCCATCTCTAAGCATATACCCACAGAAACATATATATGTGCATCAATAAACATGATTAAGAACATTCTTTCTCATTATTATTCATAATAGTCAAGAAATGGGAGCAACCCAAATATCTATCAACAATAAAATGGTAAGTGAATTATGGTATGTTAATACAACAGAATACTATGCAGCAAGGAAAATAAGTGACCTACTGATACATATCACGTGAGTGCATTTCACAAACATCATATTGAACTGAGGAAACTGTGCCAGTTATTGGCTGTTGCCTTTCAGCTTCAAGCCTGTCCCTCTGTCCCCTGCTTGACAATGTGACTAGAACTCTGTGAAGCACATTTTTTCTTTGCTGGCTGTATCCCTGCTAGGTTCTATCAATAAGGCTCACTAGAGAAAGACTGTAAGGCTGGAGGAGGAAGAGGAGACCTGCTTCTTTCTATATCATAAGTTGTTTCCAGTTTTCAGCTTTTCCTCCATCACAAGAAGAGCATCCCTGCATCCTCTCAGAGGTCTGAGCTTCAGCGCCACAGCGTTCCTTCTCTAAGTCTCCTCAGTTGTAATCATCCTGACTTCTTCCCTTTGCTTCCCAAATCCTAAACACGGTCATTGCATCTGGAGGTTGCTACTCTCCATGGTACCTAGTTCTCAGTTTGACTTCTCTGTCCTCCAATACACAGTTAGCAATCATTGTATTAAATTATCATTGTTAAAATAGCTGGTGTGGCTTCCATAACCTGAGGCTACCAAACAGAAAATAATAGTATATGGCTCAATTGACATAAAATGCAAAAAAGAGGAAAATCAGGAGTTCAAGACCAGCCCGGGCAACAAAGTGAGACCTTTGGAGAGTATAAGGAGTATTAATTGGGGAGTTAGTGAGGTGGGGCTGTTGGGCGCGTTCTATTTTTTGACATGGATGGTGATTACCCATGTGTGTTTTCATGTGATAACTCTTTGAGCTATTTTTTATGTTGTGCATTTTTCTGGATGCGGGTTTTACTTAATAATAATTTTTTAATTAAATATCTTTATGTGCAAGAAGAGAGATTCCTGAAATGAACAAAACAAAACAAAGCGAAAACACTTGACAGCACTTTTTTCTCCTAGTGCAGACTACTGGCAGTATTACCTGAAATCATAATTTAAAATGCAATTGACAAGACTCCCTCAGAAGTTTTAAGTCAGTGGGTCTGGGATGGGGCCCAGGAATCTGAAGTTTTAACAAGCTCTCTGGGAACTTCTCACACAAGCTAAAGCTTGGGAATCACTGATCTTGACTGAGCTTCTTTCTGTTAGATCTGATTCATCTACTATCCATACCAACTCCTGCCACAGCCCCATAACACCAAGCACTGGCTTTATCTCCACGTTCCCAACTGACCAGAAATCTCTTGTGTATTTATTTTAGTAAAATTCCAGTGTAGAGGAACATCTCGTGGAGTTGAAATAATGGGATTTCACTAATAACCTACCTGTCTAATTGGAACAAGCCCAGAAATCTAGGAACCCTCAAGAGATTTAGATGTAAGATTGTCTTAGATGATAGTTCTGAACATTTGATTGACTCTTTGAGAATATGCTGGTAGCTCCGAAGTCTTTCTGGAAATATGCACAAACACACAGTTGGTGCATGATTTGGGGGAGTTATCAGTCACCCTAAATAAACACCCTAGGGATCCATAGACTCGTGGTTAAGGACCTCTGCTGTGGAAACTCAAAGCCTATGCTTGGTGTGAATTTTATTTCAGAAGCAGGTAAGACCCTGGAGGTTTCTGGGAGAGAGTGATGTGCTCCAAATGCTGTTCTTGCTGATCTTGGAGCAAGGAGAAGCTGGCAAAAGGGAGGTCAGCAAAAGTCAAATTCTTGTTCTACTTCTGACAACCGTGGGAACTTATTCCCATTTCTTAATATCTGTGCCATTTTCTTCTTCTTCTTGAAAGATGGCATTAATACTTGCCCTGCTGTATTCACAGGGCCATTGTGAGGCTCAGGGAAGAGGTGAAAGTATCATACGTTGAAAAGCATGTAGATGTTTATTGGGCACATACTACATAGCCTGGTACAGGCCTGGTATGGATTATAGATGCAAACACCTGTGAAATTTTTATGCACATACAAGGCATTTCCCACAGTCTATGGTCAAGGGGAATAATGCCTGCCCCAAGTTGCAGCTATAGAAGACACAGGTAAAGCCAACAAATATAAAACAACTGAGTTTTTTTTTAAAGGGAAAAAAAGGAAAGAAACTCACAAATAAAAAACATAGACCTGATATCCGGAGGCAGAGGCTAATGCCTGTAATCCCAACACTTTGGGAGGTGAGGCAGGAGAATCACTTGAGTCCAAGAGTTCGAGACCAGCCTGGGCAACAGAGTGAGACCTTGTCTCTACAGAACGTACAAAAATTAGCTGGCCATGGTGACACGTGCCTACATTCCCAGCTACTCAGGAGGCTGAGGTGGGAGGGTCACCTGAGTCCACAAGTCAAGGCTACTATGAGCTGGGATGGCACCACTCACTGTACTCTAGCCTGGGCAGCAGAATGAAACCCCGTCTCAAAAAACAACAAAAAACATAGACCTGAGAGTTAATCAAAATGCACTTATGCAGTAGCTACTGCCGTAAAGACATTGCCACTCTCCAGAGGACTCCCCAGAGGAGAGTTAGGCAGTAGTCTTAGGGTCCTGGGCCTCTGAGGCTCTGCCCCTTTGACCAACAGTTGCTCTTCTATAATTATACTCTCCCGTTGCTGTTTTCCTCTCCTCTCGCCTGGAAACATGCTCTTATTGGAGTCAATGTCATTGATCTCAATTTAGTGATTGTGGGGTCATCTTGTAATCTATCATTACAAATGCTGTTTTGACTACTCTAGATTGTTATGCACCGTGGTCTATAAAAATCTAATCCAATTCCTCACCTCATGTTGACACAGCACAAATCCTCTCCACTGATGTTTCTGTCAAAAACATGTCAAAGGAAGGGTGAAAATGAAGAATAACCTATCTGCCCCCAAATTTAGCAGGGAGTGATTTTAAATAGCTTTGTTGTATTCTCTTGGGCAGGTTCTACCTTCCAATATTTTTGATACCCCAGGTCTATGATCTTAATATAAAAATTATATTTGAAAAGTTAGAATAATTTTTCTTTTATGTGGTAAGGTATTATATTAATATAACCAATGCTAATTGTTTCATGCATGAAGCAGGAGACGAAGCAAACATCTCACACAGCTTCAAAAGAAATTGGATTACATTTTTGAATTCAGATTGGTATCATCAACTGAGATGATAACTAAAAATGTAACAGGATTTTTCTCTGACAATAATAGATATTGTAGTGAATTTCATTAGTACTCAAGTCATCAAATAGAAGATTATATCTGGGGAAAATAATGAGTTTAGTGATCACATGAAAACCAGTTGACATATGCTAGGTCATATTTCTAGTATCAAGACTTGAAGTCAAAGAGAATATTAATAGATGTATGTGTACTTTTATTCATCATAAACTGACATCCAGTAACATAATCATTAGACTCACTAAAGCTTCCTATTTCCAGCAGAGAGTAAACATTCTAGGTGTGACTGTAAAATAATAAGGTTGATTGTTGTGGATTCTGTCTCATCACTTTATAATCAAATTACACAGCCTCTAAAAGTGATTTGTCTTTTTCTTGATTCAACAGTTTTACTTAAGATATGTAAAATATTAGTTGCCACGACACAAGTCTTATTTTACTTTCACTTTTCAGATTCTTGAAATATGTTTTATCCATTGGTCAGCCAGACTTCCTCCTTCTCTGGTAAACTCTACAATTTTAGTTAACCTCACTTTCTAGAAATTATAAAAGCAGAGATGTAACTGGCATAGTTGGAAACATGTAACATTTACTGAGCAGTTTGCATGTGTTATATCAGTTAATTGTCACAAAAATTCTGAAGGGAAGTAAGTATTCCGATTTCACAAATTAGAAAATTGAGATTATAGAAGTTAAGTAACTCACCCAAGCCAGAAGTCAACTCCAGGCATTTTGACTCTGGAAGCTGCCTCAATACTGTACTGCCTTAACTTCTACATTATGCTGTCATCAAAAAGGTAGAAACATAGTGCACCACAATACAGTGGTTATTAAGTAACCAGGAAGTGCCCTGTACTTCAAGAATATTTCATCATATGGGAAATGTTGATATTTTAAAGAAAAGATAAAATTACTGTGCTCCAGACACTGTGATAAGTTGCTGTATATACATTATCTCATTTAATCCTCATATTAACTGGTGGCATAACGCATTCTCTTATTTTCTTCGGTTTACAGATGTAGAAACTGAGTCAAAGATTTAAGAAGCTTGAACAAATCACCCAGCAAATAAATCACAGAGCCAGGTTTTGAACTTAGGTCACTTTGACTCCAGAGTTCAGGTACTTAACCACTATACTGTATTGTGTCTGAGGACAAAATGTCATACATAATATGATCCTAATTTGGATAATATATGCATGTACACACATGTAGGGGGGAAAGACGAGAAGGAAACACATAAAACATTTAAAAGTGGTCATCCCCAAGGGTCAGACGATGAATAAATTTTATTGTCTTTTCTGTACTTGCCTATATTTCCCAATTTTTCTTTGATAAATATGTGTGTCTTTTTTAATCAATAAAAATATTATTAATGCCATAAAACGAATATATTGCTGTGGTCTAATACACTGTGCCCTCCAGACTTCCACTCCAGAGGTGACAAGCAGTCCTTGTTCTCATCCTCAGCCTCTTCCTGTGCGCTCACTCCATTTCCTGCCCTTAGTGGAAACCAGGTTATATGTGGAAGGAATTGTTGACAGACCATCATCTCCTGCCCCTCTCCCGTGAAACTCACAGCATCTGTCAGTACCTCTTTCTCCTCCAACCAAGCTGATCTCTCTCCCGCAAGTGTCTCTCACCATCTTTCCTGATGACTTAAGTATCTATACAGATGACCCACCCAATACCCCAGTCAACCAGGTCTTAGGCTTTCTGTGGCCAGTGACCTTTTCCTCCACTTCACTATTGTCACCCTCGTGCAAGACTGTATAGCCACATCAAAGCTTGCATCACCTCCAGAGCATTGCACACACTAAGCACAGCCTCTTAATCTTCTGTGTCCCCTGGTCAAGGCCTTCCACCATATTACACCTTTACCGTGACAAAATGCTTGATGTCTTGACCTCCGTTGGCCCATTCCGTTCTTCACGTTCCTTCTCCAGAACAGACTCCATGACCCATCATTCTAAGAACCTTGCCCCTCTCTCCCTGCATCATACTTGCCTAAGCAGACCTAGACACTCACCAGCTCCAGATCTGCACCCAGCAGTTGACCTTTGCCAGATTCACACAGCTGAGCAAATTGGTTTCACTTTAAAATCCGTGTTCCCCGCCGGGCTTGGTGGCTCAGCCTGTAATCCCGCGCCTTTGGGAGGCTGAGGTGAGTGGATTGCCTGAGCCCGCGGGTTCGAGACCCGCCTGGGCAGCGAGCGAGACCTCATCTCTACAATAAATCAAAAAATCAGCCGGGCGTGGTAGCTCATGCCTGTAATTCCAGCTACTCGGAAGGTTGAGGTGGAAGGATCGCCGGAGCCCAGCAGGTCGAGGCTGTGGTGGCCGGGAGCGGCCACTGCACTCCAGTCTGGGCGACAGAGTGAGACTCCAACTCAATAAAATAAAATAAAATAAAATAAAATAAATCCATGTTCCCACTCCAAAAGAGCTCTCCTGATAACCCAGCAACCCAATACTGTTTCTGCAAATAAGATTATTGTCTCTGTCTCCAAGAAGACCACGTCTTCTCTCTTCTAGAGCCCTCTACCCTTCCTAGTGGTCTCCTCCAATCCTCCATCCACTTTACCTTATACCTGGTTGAAAAAATAGGAACCACCAGATGATGACTCCCTCACCTTCCCACCAGCAGCTTCACAAACTCGCCTGTACCTGTGGCATGGTCTTTTTCCTTTCCTTTAGCAACTGAGGAAGGAATTTTCTTTCCTATCAAAGACCAGTCTCTCCATTTGTATTCTGGATTCCATCCCTTCTCAAGAAATTCGCTTTGGTTATCCCCTCCCATTAAAAAAATATCTGTAACACCGGTCTTTTTCCCTTGCTCATTTCTTGTGGCCTAATGACACACAATCTTCCACTCTTCAACATTTCATCTAGGTGAGACCTAGGTAAGACCAAGAGTTAGGATAAATGATGGGGCCATGTTTCCTTGGAATCAGCTAGGGTCAGAGCTAGTTCTTCAGTCCCAAGCCAGACTCAACCACATCTGTTACAGACTGTCCATACAAAAGGATCCCTTTTGCTCCTGAAGCACTGTCCTTGTTGGAGTGTCATGTACATCACCTCTTTTAGAAACCAGGTGCCCTGGTTGAGTAGGATGTTTTCTTGTTGACATAGGTTACATTTGCATGGGGAAGAAAAAAAAAAACACATGATCACACAGTGACCTCTTTTGATCATTCTATACCAGCTGGAACAGCTCCAGGGAAATCCAGTCTCATAAAGCTGACTTTGCTAGGTGTCAATTGCTACATATATGTTCATGATATTGGTGAGGACTGTTGATGGGAAATTGTGAAAACTGGCTATTCTCTTTGACTTTGGAAAACCACTCTCAGGATGTCAGCACCTAAAGAAGATTTTCCTTCAACCTTCTGTTTATTTTTGGACAATCAGCTAGACATACTCCCTGACAATCACTTCCCTGGGGAAGGTTTGTTCCAACAAATTATATAGATCTTGGCTCCATGCCTCTTCCGGAGTTCCAGGTGACTCCACTCCAGGAATTTCTGCCCATATCTCTGCCCTCCCACTTACTATGCCAGATGGTGGAGAAGTTCTTGAACCCGGAAAGCCGTTACTGCAGTTTCCTCTCACGCATTGCCTGTCTGACTGCCCACAGACAGAGTGATATGAGGGAGGAGACAAATGAGAGGTAACAGGCAAGAGAGTGATCAACAGAGTTAAACGCGGCAGGCTATCAGTCTTAGCAAGACAGAGTGCTCGACCTTAAAGCTGCTCCACTTAGAGGAACCTAAGAAACCTAAACTTGCTCTTACAAAGTACTGCAGGTCTCCCCAAGATCTTCCTGGGAATAACTAACTTTTCCATGGTTTTGGCCATGAAGGAAAGTCTAGCAGGCTGAAATACAACAGAAAAGCAGAGGGCAAAAAAGGAGAGAGAAAGTCTAGAATAAGTTCTCCCAGACATACAGCACAGCTGACTCTGAACGGGATGCTGAAGACTAGTAAGAAAGAAAGGAAATGATTTGCACCATCCTTTGGACCAGTTGTTCTCAAAGGGTGTTCCATAGACCTGAGCCTGTCTTTGAAGTGTCTGTTAAGTGGGTGTGATAAGTACAGAAATTGAAAGCAACTGTTTAGAAACTGTTCAAGTACTTAGGGCAATTCTCTGTCTGTTGAATCTAATAAAATAAACTTGAGACTTGCATTTCACATGTCTTTTTTTTTCTAGAAATTCACTTTATCATATTTTACAAAAAGATAGATTTGGAGCCGGGCTCGGTGGCTCAGCCTGTCATCCCGCGCCTTTGGGAGACTGAGGTGAGTGGATTGCCTGAGTCCGCGGGTTCGAGACCCGCCTGGGCAGCGAGACCTCATCTCTACAATAAATCAAAAAATTAGCCGGGCGTGGTAGCGCGCGCCTGTAATTCCGGCTACTCGGAAGGCTGAGGCGGGAGGATCGCCGGAGCCCAGCAGGTCGAGGCTGCGGTGGCCGGGAGCGGCCACTGCACTCCAGTCTGGGCGACGGAGTGAGACTCCATCTCAAAAAAAAAGATAGATTTGGTATAGATTGTGGGGGAAACCCTGGTTTTTCTTCACAGATTATTTGAGAAGCACTGCTTTAGCCTAGTAGCGAACTCATAGCAACAGTATTTTCTTTCTGGTCCAAACACACCTACTTCCTTCTCTCCTGTCCTGCAGGCTTACATGAGAGCCAACTGTGTACCACAAGCCAGGCAGGAACTGGGTCATTGGAGAGGGAGGGTACAAAGATAATAGAATGAAAATAAAGGAATGTTACTTAATATCTATTTATGATTTAAATTCCTTCCCCTTTTTCTTGAAGGATGAGAAAGACAATGAATAGAATATGTTTGGGAGTAAACTACCTCCCAGGCAGGAACAGAGATTGAGGGCCAGGAGGTAAGGTGTCCCTTCCTTTAAGTTCAAGGAGAATTACAACAGGTAGATGCAGAAAAGAACAAAGAACAAAGAAAAGAAAAAAGATGCAGAAAAGAAAAAGGAACAGATGAGGGCAAAGAACAGAGCATGAAAGAACTCAAACTTATATGAGTTTACTAGGGCTGCCATAACAAAGTGCCCCAGATGGGGTGGCTTAAACAACAGACATTTATTTTCTTACAGTCCTGAAGGCTGAAGTCCAAGTCCAAGGTGCCAGCAGGGATGGTTTCACCTGCCTTACAGATGCTGCCTTCTCTCCATGGTCCCTCGGTCCGTATTGTCTGTCTCAATGTCGTCTTCTTTCAAGTGAACTGGCCATATTGGATTAAGGCTTACCCATAAGAGCTCATTTTACGTTAAACACCCCTTGAGAGGTCCCATCTCCAAATACAGCGACATTGAAGGTCAGGGCTTTGACATCTGAATGTTGGGAGGGGCGGGGAGTCAGGACACAATTTAGTTCGTGACAGGACCTGTCTCAACTGCTACTTGGAACTGTACTCATTGTGGGCTCTAGGGCGGCAGCAGAGACACACAGCAGGCCTGGGCAGGGGGCAAAGCCACATCCTCAGACTGCTGTCACTACCTTATGCACATCCTCATCATTCCTTCTCCATCCTTCAGACATTTCACATCATGTCCTTGCTTTGATGCTGTGTGATTGATATTGTGAGGAGTAGGCCCCTTATTAACTTCAGTTCCTAAAATTATGGAACTAAAATTAACTGAAACTGATAAGGCAGGATATCAGGATACAGAGAAAACTCCTAAAAGCATGGCCGAAGATCAAGTAGCTGAGGTCTACAACTTGCTTAGAAGTAAATACATTTTAAAATTTTTAAATCAATATTATTTCTAACTGACAGACAATAACCGTATATGTTTATGGGGTTCAATGTGATGTTTTGATATGTATATATACTGTGAGATTATTAAATCAAGCTAACTAACATATCTATCATCTTTCTTATTTTTTGTGGTGAGACATTAGAAATTTGCTCTCTTCGCAATATGGTAAAAAACAAAAATAGAACTACCGTATGATGCAACAAATTCACTTCTGGATATACATCCAAGGAAATTGAACTCAATATACTGAAGAGATATCTGCATGTCCATGTTCATTGCACCATTCACAATCGTCAAGGCATGAAGTCAACCTAACTGCCCATCTGCAGATGAATGGATAAAGAAGTGTGTTCCATAAACACAATGGAATACTAGTCAGCCATAAATGAAGTGGAAAAGGTCATTGTAGCAGATGCCGTCTATCCCTGACCATATCACTCAGCCTTGACACTGTAAAGTACAAGTCCAAAGGCCCGGGACTTCCTGTGGTCACAGAACCAGCTCCGCTTTAGCAGGGAGGGTTGAAGGTCCAGAGAAGTAAACAACTCAGCTCCACTCCAGTGGCCCAAAACCAGATTCTGAGGGAGCTAGTGTTTGTTCTATACGAGCTCCCAGAGGCCTCAGAGGGAGGAGCCACAGCACCCTCCATGAGGACTGGCTTGGCGCCCAGAAGTCTGCACTGTGTTCTCTCCTGATCTCACTTCCCTCTCTCCCACCAGTGCTTCTAGGTCAGCTTCCAACAGTGGCTTGCACTCGAATCCTCAGCTCACTCAAGCTCCCATCCTTGCAGGTTACTTATTCGTAACAAAAGAAATCTGGAAGACACCACCTTAAGTGAGTGAAAAATGTAGCGTCACCAATCATGGGACAAACTGGAATCATGGGAAGTTCACCACACCACCTCCAAAGTATTCTTGACAGAAATCTCCAAGCTCAATTCAACTGTGAGGAGTCATCACACTGTTATGTGTTAAATCGCACCCACCCAAAATTCGTGTGTATAAGTCATAACTCCCAGTGCCTCGGAATGTGATCTTATTTGGAAACAGGACCTTTGCAGATGTAGTTAAGATCAGGCCATACTGGAATAGATTGCACCCTAAACCAATGAATGGTATTCTTATAAGAGGGGCATGTGAACACAAAGGCAGAGATTGGAGTTGTGTTCCCCAAAGCCAAGGAATGCCAGGAGGCGCCAGGAGCCGGAAGAGGCAAGGAAGTAACTCTGTCTTTGAAGGGAGTGTGGCCCTGCTGACACCTTGATTTTGGACTTCTTAACCTCCAGAACTGTGAGACAATAAATTTCCGGGTTTTTTTAAACCCACCTAGTCAGTGCTACATTGTTACAGAGGCCCTAGGAACCTAATAACACACAAATTCAGACCATAGAACATTTTGTGAGACAACTGGTCTGATTCTTTAAAAATTTCAATGTCATAAATGGCAACAACACAAAAAATGGATGGGGGATAGCTCTAGATGGAAAGAGACTAAAGCGACATGACAACTAGATGCAACGTATGGCCCTTGGTTGGATCTTGGATACTAAGGGGACGGTTTGGGAAAATTGAATATGAAATATGACCACTGTCAAACTTCCTGAGTTTGTTACTGGTGCTATGGTTACGGAGATATCCTCGTTCTTGGAAGTACAGAGTACTTAGGGGTGATGTATCATGATGTCTACAATTTATTTTCAAATGACTCCAAGAAAACAGTATACACACGTACAGATTGATCAAGCAAATGTGGTCAAATATGACCAACTAGTGATTCTAGAGGAAAGATATATGCACTACTTTTTTTTAACTTTTCTGTAATTTTGAAAACTTTCAAAATAATAAGTTGAGGAAACGATTACATTTCTTGTTACTGGTGGTTTATGACAACCAAAAACTTTTCACAGATATGAAGCCTATCCTTATTTTCTAACAGATTAACTAATTGTGAACAAATGGGCTGATTTTGCTTAATTCGCATCTTGTTTAATTGGATAAATATAGGAGATGCAAGAATATACCTCTTTTAGAAATCAGAAGGGAATTGAACAGACCATCCACGAAAAATGTTGATCCCTTTGTGAAGGAGCGCACCATGGTCACATATTACTGCTCATATGCAACCTCCTGTCTCTGCAGCAGTCTAGATCTACACATCTCTTGGAGCAGACATTCCATTGAACTGACACACACACACACACACACACACACACACACACACACCACACACACCACACACACACACACACACACACACACACACACACACACACACACACACACACACCAAACAAGTACATTTCTGAGTCTAACCAACTTGTTTTTTAGTGCTAAAAGACAAGCATCTCAGGTTTAGATGCGTTTTGAGATTATTATGAAATGCTGTGTGATAGGTACTTTTGGCTGTCAACTTGGCTGTACTAGGGAATCCCTAGAAACCTAGTATTCTTTATTAGTATTTTGGGGTGTGTCTGTGAGGGTGTTTCCAGGATGTGAGCATCTGGGTCTGAGTGAACTAGGTAGGGAAGATCCTCCCTCAGTGGGAACAGACAGCATCCAATCTGCTGGGGGCCCAAAGAGAACAAAAACAGAAAAAGGGCAAGTATGTTGATTCACCTGCTAGAGCTGGGACAGTCTTCCTTTCTTGTCCTTGGACAAAACTCCAGGCTTCCTGACCTTGGAATTCCAGGACTTACCAAAGGCCCCTGGGATTCTCAGGCCTTTAACCTCAGGCTGTGAGAGTCACACCATCAGCTTCTGTAGTTCTGAGGCCTTTGGACTTGGACTGAGTCATTTTACTGGCATCCTGAGGTCTGCAGATTGCAGACGGCCTGTTGTGGGATTTTGCAGCTTCCATAATCGTGTGGGCAAGTTTCTCGAATAAAACCCCTCTCCTCTATCTATACATATATTCTTTTGGTCTGTCTCCCTGGAGAACCCTGACTAATACATGCTGTAACCTTAATTCATGAAATAAACCTTTTAAAACGTACTTTTCTCATTCAATTATTTAGGTCCAATGTTTAGGTGGTAGTGTTGAAAACTCTGAATATATTTCTATCATATTCAAAGTATTGCTACTCTTTGGGCTCCTCGGGGTAATTTCTGACATTATGACAAATATAAAAACCTGAATGCCTGAACTTGTGAGTACAAAGTAGTTTTATTATGGCACTATAAAGCATCTCTCAAAAGGACCCACTCAGTCATATATTAGAGTTCATTTCTAGAACATAAAATTTCATTTTTATACTGGGGAATTGCAGGGATTGTTTCTTTATGTGGTTCCAGGCTTTGCTCCAGGCACAACTGGAAAGAATGCCTCTGGTATCACCATAAGAATGCAAGAGGAGAAATGTACCTTGGTACGGCCGTAATTGTTAGATGCAATATCTACAGAATATGACTATGGATATGTTATATAATTTATTTAAATGCATATTTTTGTACTTAATACCTAACATAAATGAAATATAAATAAAATTTACATTGGTCCAGAAAATGACAACGGAAATGGGTAAGGTACAGATCTGCTCAGTCTTCCTGCCCACCGTGGGTTAGATTTCCTGTAAGAAACTTTCCCTCCACTAGTGTCCACAATGCACATGCTTCTGGTTTTCTTCTGGTTTCTCTGGCTACTCAGCTTTAGTCTCCCTCATGGTTCATTTTCTTCCAACCACTGCTTGAATATTATCCTTCCCAGGAGGCTTTATCTAGCCCTTTCTTCACTCAACACACTCTCTGGGGACCCCATCCACGGCTTCAGCTGCAACTTACGAATCCTATGTATCTACTTTAAGCCAAGATTGCTCCTCAGAACTTCAAAATCGAGTATGCATTTTCCTGAGGAGCATCTCTTCTCACAGACCTCAAGCACAATGTGACCAACACTCACATACTCCTTCTTCCAAATGTTCCTTCCTCTGCATTCCCTGGAACAGCAAGTGATCATCTTTCTCCCAACACAAGACTTTGAGATTATCCGAGACTTCTCTCTATCCCCTACCCTAAAGTTAATTGCTCAATAAGTCTTATTAATTCTACAGCCTAAATATCTTTTCATTTCCCCCCCCATCTTCACTTTCAATGACTTGGTTGTTGACTCAATTTTTCTAGAAATATTCCATGAGCCGGGCTCGGTGGCTCAGCCTGTAATCCCGCGCCTTTGGGAGGCTGAGGTGAGTGGATTGCCTGAGCCCGCGGGTTCGAGACCCGCCTGGGCAGCGAGACCTCATCTCTACAATAAATCAAAAAATCAGCCGGGCGTGGTAGCGCATGCCTGTAATTCCGGCTACTCGGAAGGCTGAGGCGGGAGGATCGCCGGAGCCCAACAGGTCGAGACTGCAGTGGCCGGGAGTGGCCACTGCACTCCTGTCTGGGCAACAGAGTGAGACTCCAACTCAAAAAAAAAAAAGAAATATCCATGATAATCTCCATCATATTGATGGAGGCTATTCTGAATAGCTTCATTGAATTGTGAATCTACTCATCACATTATTTTCAGAATAATTTCCTTTTTTTTTTTTTTTGAGATAAGATCTTGCTCTGTTGCCCAGGCTGGAGTATAGGACTCCAGGCTGGAGTATAAGATCATAGCTCACTAAAGCCTCAGACATCTGGGCTCAAGCAGTTCTCCTGCCTCATCCTCCCTAGCTACAGTCCTGGCCCATAGTTAGCTAAGACTACAGTTGTGTTCTACCATACCCAGGTAATTTTTTATTTGTGCAGAGATAGGGTCTTATTATGTTGCCCAGGCTGGTCTCAAACTCCTGGTCTCAAGAGATCCTTCTGCCTTGGCCTCCCAAAGTGCTGGAATTACAGGTGTGAGCCACTGTGTCTGGCCTGATTTTCTTAATATGCTATTGGGTTATGTTCTTAATATGCTATATTATGTCATTATTCAGAATCCTTCAATACCTCTCCTTTACTCTCAGGGGAAAATCTAAAGTTCTTTGTTCTCCCTAGCCCTTCCTTATCTTTTTTTTTTGTTTTTTTTTTGTTTTTGAGTTGGAGTCTCACTGTCGCCCAGACTGGAGTGCAGTGGCCGGTCCCGGCCACCGCAGTCTCGACCTGCTGGGCTCCAGCGATCCTTCAGCCTCAGCCTTCCAAGCAGCTGGAACTACAGGCGCACGCTACCATGCCTGGCTAATTTTTTGATTTATTGTAGAGATGAGGCTCACCTGTCCAGGCGGGTCTCAAACCCGCGGGCTTAGGCAATCCACTCCCCTCAGCCTCCCGAAGGCGCGGGATTACAGGCTGAGGCCCTTCCTTATCTTGTCTTTTGCCCATTCATATCCATTGTGCCACTATAATGAACTGTGTTTAATCTCCAAGTCTTGTTCTATGGCCTCATACCTCTCTGACTTTGCACACGCTGCTTTCTTTCTCTGGAATGCCTTTCTTCCACTTGCTTAACTGATGTCTACTGTCTTTGAAAGAGCCAGTGCGAGCATCATCTCATCTGAGAAGATTGTTTTTATTCTTGATCTGATTGGGTTATATCTCAATGCACTGACACATTGTTTATACATCTATCAGATGACATAATATAATGATACTAACCTACCTTCTTGTCTGCTTCCATCACTGGATGGTGAAGTATAGGAACTGTGTCTTTATCTGCGTATTCACATAGTCTGGCATATAAATGTGCTAAATAAATGTTTGTAAAATAGAAATATATATTAAAAGCTTATATTGAAGAAGACTGATTATATTGAAATGGGTCAGGTCATTCAAACAGAATCATTAATACCAAAGTTTAACATGTGGAGTGAGATTCATAAACATCCATTTTTCTCAGCACCAATCTTCCAGGGGTTAGCTGCCAGAAAAAGAAAAAAGGAAGAGTTTTAAAATGGTCTACAGAGGTGGTTCCAGAAACTGGGGGGTGGGGGGGTTGGGGAGATGTTGATACAAATTTTCAACTGGAAAGGAGTAATAAATTAAGAGCTTTATTGTACATCATGGTGACTGCAGTTTACAACAATATATTGTATACCTGAAAATTACTAAGAAAGTAGATTTTGAATGTTCTCACCACACAAAGGTATACAAGATGATGAGCAGCTTGATTTAGCTATTACACAATGTATACCTCTGTCAAAACATCATGTTGTGCACCATACATTGATACAGTTTTTATTTATAAATTAAAAAGTAAAAACTAGGCCGGGCATGGTGGCTCAAGCCTGTAATCCCAGCACTTTGGGAGGCCAGGGTGACTGCTGAGCCCATGGGTTTGAGACCAGCCTGGTGAAACCTTGTCTCTACAATAAATCAAAAAAAATTAGCTGGGTGTGGTAGCGAGTGCCTGTAGCTCCACCTACTTGAAAGACTGAGGCAGAAAGATTGCCAGAGCTCAGCAGGTCGATGCTGGGGTGGCCGTGAGGATGCCACTGCACTCCAAACTGGGTGAAGGAGACTCCAACTCAAAAAATAAAAATTAATAAAAAATAAATTAATAAAGAAAAACTAAAAGAAAAACTAAAAATTTTTTTAAATGGTGGTTTACATAAAGTTGCTAAATTGTAACTGGTTGTAAATTCTCTCATGGCATTATGGTAGACTCATCAATAACAGGTATTATTCTGCTTTTCTAAGTTCTCGATATATTTTTATTTAGATGAGAAGCCAAACTATTTTTCAACACTACAAGTATCACTTAAGCTTTCTAATTTTCATTCAGTTGAACTGGAGCTAGCTAGAGATTTAAATGAGAAATTCTCCTTCATCACTTATACAACAAGTGCTGCAGGTTTTATAATCTTTATGAGATTCATATGAACCACTGATTTGTGACAACATCAGTTGACATTTTATAGATCATTAGAATCTTCCTCAAGGCAGAAATTTACAGTCTTGTATCTAATAGCCAACAGTCACAGAAGTATTCATGTACCTGCTAACATTTATATCCCTGAACCTCACTGTACAATTTCACTGTACTGTACAATCTTTGACAGCAATTCCTTTCCCTGTTTTCAATCATTCTTGGTTATAAAGTTGTAAAATTATTAAAACATGAGGATTAGAATCTTTCTTTCAACATTTTCTTTGTCTGAGTTCTTTTAAACAGCAAAATGAAATTGTTCAGCTAATATGAAGACTTATTTAAGGCTTCATTTCTTTCCATTACCAGTTTGCTTCTTTCTAAGGGAAAGATAGTTTGTTCCTTCAACATGGAGACTAGAGAATCTTTACTTCTCTGGAATTCAATCTGAGAAACTATAAAGATTTCAGTTTATACATTTCCTTTTGTTTCATATATAAGGGAGGAAAGTTAGACAGGCATCTCCAATGTCCTAAGGTCAGAAGACACAGTTACAAGGTACTATGCGGTGACTGTTCAGCACCACGGACAGTGGGAATGTACTCCGCCGTCCAGTATCATTTTTTATTTTATTTTATTTTATTTTAGAGTTGTGAGGGTACATGTGAGGATGTGCCACACCAGTTAATTGCATGAAGGTGAAGTCTGAGCTTCTAGCAAGCCTCTCGTCCCTCCCCCAACCCAGTAATGGACATGATACCCAATGGGGGGGGGGAATGTATGGTCCTTATCCCTTAGCCTTAGATGTACCTTCTGTTCTTTAGCAATGTCCAGTGTCTGTTGTTCCTGCTTTGTGTCCACATTCCCAATGTTTTGTGTCCACTTATGAGTGAGAACATGCGTATTAATTTTTTGTTTCTGTGATACTTCACTTAGAATGGTGACCTCCAACTGCATCCATAAAACTTTTAATATATATTTTTATTTTATGAATGTTTATTTAGCACATTTATATGCCAGGCCATGTGAATGCACAGATAAAGACACAGTTACTATACTTAGAAACTTAATGATCCAGCAATGGACACAGACAAGAAGATAAGTTAATATCATTATATTATATCATCTGATAGATGTATAAACAAAACAATGTGCCAGCACATAGATATATAACCTGATCAGATCAAGAATAAGAACAGTCTTCCTAGATGAGATGGCATTTGAACTGGCTCTTTTGAAGGCATTTAGCTAAACAAGCAAGTGGAAGAAAGGTATTTCAGAGAAAGAAAGAAATGTGTGCAAAGCCAGAGAGGTATGAGGCCATAGAACAAGACTTGGAGATTAATACAGTTCATTATGGTGGCACAATGGGTGTGAATGGGCAAAGGAAAAGATAAGGGAGAACAAAAGACTTTGGATTTTCCCCTGAGAATAAAGGGGAGGTATTGAAGGATTCTGAATCATGACATAGTATAGAATATTAAGAACATAACATAGTGGCATATTAAGAAAATTGGGCCCGTCATAGTGGCTCACACCTGTAGTCCCAGCACTTTGGGAGGCCGAGGCAGAAGGATCACTTGAGACCAGGAGTTTGAGACCAGCCTGGGCAACATAATAAAATCCTTTCTTTGCACAAATAAAAAATGTTCTTCTGTATGGATGTGTCGTATTCCATCATGCATATGTACCACATTTTCTTTATCGGTCCACTTTCGATGGGCAACTGGGTTGGTTCCGTGTTTTTGCTACAGTGAATAGTGCTGCAATAAACATACATGTCTTTTTGGTAGAGTGGAATTGCTGGGTTGAATAGCAGCTCAATTTTTAGTTATCTGATAAATCTCCACATCGCTTTCCACAACAGTTGAGCTAGGTTGTATCCTTATATCACTGATAAAAAATATTCTGCCCTTACTAAGTGATCCTTTGGGCTGTAAGAAGAAAATATTAGAACTTCCATTTATAACTGTTTTTATTTTAAAAATAAGAAAGTTAAGCTTAACCAATATTAAACATATGGATGAACAGGAGTATACTTATATAATCTATAAATAAAAATATGCATACTGAAGCACATGCTCAAATGCTTTTGTTAATATGTACACAATCAAAAAGGTTCTGAGATTGCTATTAAAGATGATGTGGCACCACTGAAAATTTTGGCCAAAGAATGACATCTTAAAAGGGTAATTTCAGGAAAAACGATCTAAGAGCAATATAGAGGTTAACTTCAAAAAAGTAGATATTGAAGGAAAGAACAGTTAAGAAGCTACTGCAAGAATCTAAATGTCAATTAACTTGGTGGTGGTGGGAAATAGAAAACCATAGTTACAAGAGATGAATGTAAAAGAAGAATATTAAATGTTAGAAGTGAAAAAATGTCAAAGAACATGTGAAAAATTTGAGCCGAGTTGTTTAGGAAAAATAGAGAAATTAGATACAGTGCTTGAATCCCACTGTAATTGCCACAAACATAAAGACCCACATATATAATGTAGAATCTACATTACTGTCTTCTTGACCATGAGGTTTAGAATCCTGAAAATTCCCATAGTGGGAAACACATAGTTGAATAACTTAAAACCTTACAGGAAAAAACAGGATTGTGAAGCAAAGGTTGTACCCAAACTGTGAAAGTTCTTTAAAATCCTATGTTTTGGCAGGTGCAGTGGCTGATGCCCATAATCCCAGTTCTTTGGGATGCTGAGGTGAGAGGATTGCCTGACCAGCCTGGGCAACTTGGCGAGATCTCATCTCTACAATAAAAAAATTAGCCTGACATGGTGGTGCATGCCTATAATTCCAGCTAATTGGAAGTCTGAAGCAGAAGGATCATCTGAACTCACCAGGTTGAGGCTGTGGTGGCCGTAAGCGTACCACTGCCCTCTAGCCTGGGCAACAGAGTGAGACACCAACTCAAAAAAAAAAAAATCTTATTTTTTTAATGCGTATATCATACGTATCTTATGTTAGAAGAACAAATATGAAAGTTTCTCTAAGTTATTTTATATCTACAAAATAAGAATGAATATTATAAAAGGAGCAGCAGACAGACTTCTAGCTTCCAGTTTGGCATGTAGAAACTTGGAAGTGGCATTCCATCCTAATAGGTAAAAACTGAACAAACTGAAAAATATAACACCTCATCTCAGATTCATAAGAGAAGTGAGCTTACAAGACAAACCACTGCCTCCAAAACTGGAGGGAAAAACCAGAAATGCAGAGAACCATAATTTACCAGAACAGACCCCCCACAGGAACTAGTGTTGAGGTAGGAAACCCTGAACTACAACTGACAGATTGTAGAGACAGTATGGGCAGCTCTGAGAAAACTGTCCAATAAATGATAGAACTGCACAGAGAAATAGATGAATCCACCATAAGAGCTGGAGACATCAACATCTCTCTATCAGAAATGGGCAAATCCAGGAGGCAGAAATCAGTAAGGACATCGTTGATCTCAACAACACCATTAATCGTCTTGAAATAACTTATATCTATAGACGACTTCACTCAGCAATAGCAGATAACACATTCTTCTCAAGCTTACATGGAACATTCAACAAGTTAGACCACATTCTGGACCACAAAACATACCCTAACTAATAATAGAGAGCATATGTTTGGAAAAATCTCAAAATTCTTGAAGATTAAATAACAAACTTCTAAATAACACATGGGTCAAAGAAAAAGTCTGGAGATAAATTTTAAAATATTTTTAACTAAATGAAAATAAAAACACAACTAATTAAAATGTGTCAGATATAGCCAAAGCAGTGCTTAGAGGAAATTTATAATGCTGAAGGTAAGAAAGATCTAAAATCAAAATCTAGGCTTCAGAATTAGAAAAAGACGAGAAAATTCAAACCATAGTAAGCATAAGAAAGTAATAATAAAAATTATAGCAGAAACCAACAAAACCAAAAGTTTCTAGCCAGGCTAACTAGGCAAAAAAGAGAGAGGACAGAGATTACTAACATCCAAAATAAAGAGGGGACATCACTATAGATCCCATGGACGTTAAAAGGATAATTTTTAAAATACTATGAGGAGCTCTATTCCCACAAATTTGATAACTTAGATTAAATAGACCATTTTTCCCGAAAGACACAATCACAAAGGAAGAAACAGACCTATAATATGAATAAGTCTACAATAAATAATAATCTTCCAAAACAGAAAGCACCTGGCACAGATGGACTCACTGGCAATTTCTACCAAACATTTAAGAAGGACTAATTCCAATTCTTTACAACTTCTTTCAAAGAATACAGTCAGAGAGAATTCTTCTTTATTTATCCTATAAGACCAACATTGCCATAATACCAAAACCGGACAAAGACATTATAAAAAAAGAAAACTAAACACCAATACCTATGAACATAGATGCAAACATCCTCAACAAAATATTAACAAATCAAATCCAACAATGGTTAGAAAGAATTATACACCATGACCAAATGAGCTTTATCTCAGATATGTAAGGCTAGTTCAACACTTTGTAGTTAATTAATGTAATCCATTCTATCAAAAGGCAGAAGAAGAAAAAGTCACATGATCATGTCAATAAATATATAAAAAACATTTGACAAAATCCAACACCCATTCATGATTAAAAGCTCTGTGAAGCAGACATAGAGAGGAACTTCTTCAAGGTGATAAAAAAAATCTGCAAAAACCTGCAGTTAATATACTTCATGGTGAGAAACTTGAAGCTTTCCCACTAAGACAGTGAACAAGGCAAGATGTCCCCTCTCATCACTCCTTTTTAATACCATACTGGAAGTCCTATCTAAGCAATAAGACAAGAAAAGGAAATTAAAAATGCACACATTGAAAAGGAAGAAATGAAACCGTCCTTGTTTGCAGATGACATGGTTGTCCATGTAAAAAACCTGAAAGAATCAACAACAACAACAACAACTCCTGAAACTACTATAATAAGCAAGGCTGCAGACTACAGGTTAATATACAAAAGTCGATTGACTTCCAAATAGTCTACTGGGTCTTTCAGTTCTGGACACATCACGATACATTCCCAGGTATGCTTTCCTGGTTCCTCCAGGTAGACCTTAGCCCAGTCCTCCAGTTCCTGCATGAAATTCCCTTCCACCCTTGGCAGGGCTGGCACACCTCCAGCTGGGCCCTGCTGAGATTTGAAACTAGTTATTATATGGTGGTCAGGATGGGAGGAGAGGACTGAGCTTCAGAAAAATAGTATTGTTATATAAGGTGTCTGGCTGAGTTGCGGCCTCTGCATCGTCTTCCGTCAACTTCAGAAGTGTGAATGCCATCTTCCAGACAGGGAAAGTGAGCCACTTCTGAAGGCCCAGACGTTTCAGGGAAATGTGGCGACTTCAACAGGATCAAATTCATCTACTCGCCCGTCTCCATCTCTGAACTCAGGCTTCTTCTCTTTCCCTATCAGGGCCCATGGAATCTTGCAGTGAAAAAGAATAGGGAGCCACTCTATACTATGGTGCAGACTGTGTACCGTCTGGCCAATGGGGAAAATGGAAACCGAAATCCAAACAGTGATTTTGGGGGTATATCCACACAAAGAGAGGACCGTTTTCCATTTTGTGCAGACTAGCCAGGGTTCTGTAGGAGGTTTAATATGCACAGCTGTCATGCATCCTAGCCCATCTAATCATGAGTAGAGCCAAAGTTAAGGTTGTCAAGTGTTATCCAAAGACTTTAGATCTCAAATATCTAATTTACTTTATATCTTCGCAACTGCAATGGGATCTAGGAGACAGAAGGCAACATCCAAGTGATAATCAGAAAGAAAGTGGATGGAGGATAAAACTTAACAGTAACCAAAAAAATCCTTTTATTCTGCATTTTACCTATAAAAAAGAAGGTTAAAGAATATCTTGATGCTGGGAAGAACATGCAAGGTTCCCAGTGGCAAGTGGAAATTAATTTATAGTAATTATTATTACTAAATACATGCATATGCACATTGTATTGATATTTACTTAACTAATTGATGCTTGTTTATTTTGTTAATTGACTTTACTTCTTAGAGCCTTTTCTGCCCTTCCCACAATCATACTACTGCATAGACTGGAGGTCTGAGAACAAGAGTGTATCAGGGGTGGAAAATAGACCACGTGTTCTTTGCATGTCTGAGTAGTAGTTTATAGCCTTTTTTTTTTTTGAGTTGGAGTCTCACTCTGTCGCCCAGACTGGAGTGCAATGGCCGCTCCCGGCCACCACAGCCTCGACCTGCTGGGCTCCGGCGATCCTTCCGCCTCAGCCGTCCAAGTAGCTGGAACTACAGGCGTGCGCTACCACGCCTGGCTAATTTTTTTTACTTATTGTAGAGATGAGGTCTCACCAAGTTGCCCAGGTGGGTCTCGAACCCGCGGGCTCAGGCAATCCACTCACCTCGGCCTCCCAAAGTGCTGGGATTACAGGCTGAGCCACCGAGCCTGGCAGTTTATAGCCTTTTGGAGACTAAGTAAAACCAGTGATAGCGTCAAAGAAAATATTCTCTGGGGATGCCTCTTACAGATGGCAAGGCAGACTTTATTCAGGGCCACCATGATAGGCCGAGGGGCCCCTGCAAGGGAGTCTCTTGACCTCAACTCCAATGTAGCAAGGGCAAGTGGGAGTTTATAGCCAAGGACCAAGGTGGAGGAAACATCAGGGATAAGGGCAATTCTGGCCAAACTGACCTAACAGAATTCCTGCAGAAGGAAGCCCAGTGTGATCAGACAGGACGTGGGGGCTGGTGGCAGATGAAGGACCTGATCAGATATCAAGGACAAACAGATATTGAGGATCAGGAGTGCTGGACAAACAGACTCAGCGGGGTTCTTTTGTTAAAACTGGATTTTGCAAAAAAGGCCACAGATGAGCCTAGGAGAAGGTTCGGGAGCCTGACTCAAGTTCGGCCAAGCAAAGAATTTTTGTCAATAGAGGTACACAGAATAACTGGCAGTATTTCAGTCTGTTTTATTCTAAAAGATCTGAGAGCATCCACACAAAGGAGGTATGCCATCAATATTTTAGACAGCTTTCTAAAACTTGCTTGCATGTGTGCTTACTTTTGACTAATGACAGCATCTACCAAAATAGGAGACACCTGGTGATTTTTATCGTGCATGTGTTCACAAAACTGTGTTTTAAATGCATTATAGCATTTGTAGCATTTTGTCATGCAGTCTTGTGGCTTGTAGCTTCTGCTATATTAAAAAGTAGACGAAATTAATTGGATTTTTAAATATTTTGTTAAACAAATTAATGAAGTAAATGAACATCACTAATGTGTTTTTCATTTATATTCCCACTTATACTGCAGGCCCAGGATCAAGGATACATATCGTATATACACACGCACACACACACACACGCACACACAAACACACACATACAGAACCTTAGTCTTAGGTGTGGAAAAATCATATTTGGCAAAAGAGCACATCTGTCTGAAATTTAAAGAGACTAGATGTACAAAATATTTGTTTTTCTGGCCAGGTGCGATGCCTAACACTTGTAAATCCAGCATTTTGAGAGGCTGAGGCCTGAGGATTGTCTGAGCCCAGAGGTTCAAGACCAGCCTGAGCAACATGGCAAGACCTTGTCTCTATAATAAACATATAAAAAATTAGCCAGGTGTGTTGGTGCTTAGTTTCAGCCACTCAGAAGGCTGAGACGAAGGGATCACCTGAGCCTGAGCCCAGCAGGTCGAGGTTGTGGTGGCCATGAGTGTGCCACGGCACTCCAGCCTGGGCAACAGAGTGAGATTCCAACTAAAATAAAAAATTGCTTTTCTGGAATAACTATAAACCTACATTGTCTTGTTCCCTTCAGAATATGGTGGAAAGCCTTTCTACTTAGGCACCGGCTAACTGTTCAATAGAAAATGCCAGTGAAGCTTATCATAATGGGATTCTATCCATCTATAATTTCCATTCCCAGAACCAAACACTTTCATCTGTTCCCATGTCTTCCAAAAAAGTAGTACCCTTGGTGGCAAAAGGAAACATCTACAGATTGTCATTTCATTTTTGAGAGCCATTCAGAAAGAAAGAGGCATATTACAAGCTTGGGACCAGGAACAGATTGAATTCATTAAAAAGACACAAGCCAGACTGTTCATCTCTGGTACATGAAAAATTATCACTGTTGTTGTTAAAACCATATGTTCTAGGTAAGAGGACAGGTTTTGTATTCGCTATAACATTTGTTCTGAGGAATGTTAATGTACTTAATGCTAGTATGTGCTTAACAGTAATTTGCAAATATGAAAAGTAACCAATCGTTCAAAAAATAAGGAAGACAAGAAATTTCATCTGAGATGTTTCTCAATTATCATTGTGTCTTAATGTTAGCACATAGGTGAAGACATATGACATTTGTCATCCTTTCATAGCTTCAGGTATGCAGATTCAAACTTCAAGAGTTTGTTCACTCCTTAAAAAAAACCCTAACATTTGTAAAGCTGCCATATGATGAAATAGAGATTTTTATCACTTGACCAGAAGTGAGTGATTTGTACCTTTCGGCTGAAACTTGACTCAGTTCCCCAGTTCCATGTTTAAAAAAACAAAAACCCACTTTTTAATTAATGGATACCATATAAAGCATATATAAAGTATAGCAATATGTACTAAACAGAAAATTCTAAAGTGCTCAGCTTGATGCATTACAACCATGTGAAGACACAATCTATTCATTCTTTATTTGATGGGGTTTTTGGTTGTTTCCAGTTTGGGCTGACTAATGGAAAAACATTATTATGCTTTGCTGTTGGTTCTGTAGCTAGTAGTGAATTTGTTTGGTTATAAGGTACTTTTGTACATCCAACTTTAATAGATAATGCCACTCTTCAAAAAAAAATTTTACTAATTTACATTAACACCAGACATTTACAGGAATTACAGTTGCTCACATTGGTAATGGCAGGCTTTTTAAGTTTGACCGTTTTGGTGAGTTGTATCCTATTGTGGTTTTAATTTGCATTTCCCTGAAAACCAGTGAGGTTTGAATACTTTTCCTAAGTTTACTAGCCTCATAAATATCCTGTTTTGTGAAAGGCCTGATAAAAAAAATCATGTCCACTTTTCTTTTTCTTATTGATTTGCAGGAGTTCTATGTAAATTCTGGAAACAATGCCTTAGTTGGTTATCTATATTGCAAACATTGCCCCTTTCTACAGTTTTTCAAACTCTTTTGATAAGATATTTCAATGAATAGAAATTCTTATTATTAATGTTGTACGAATTATCAATCTTTTGATTTAATGTTATTGCTTTTTCCAACCTAAGAAATAAATCCTTACCCACAGGTCATAAAAAAAAATACTCCTATGTTATTTTCTAGAAGCTTTATCATTTTACCTTTCACATTGTACAATTCACCTAGAACTGATTTTTGTGTACAGTAAAGTAAGAGTGAAGTTTTATTTTATTTTATTCTTGAGCTATATATCCAACAAATTTAGCATCTTTATTTAAATGACTGTTTTCTGCCAGGTCTCTGCATTTATAAAATTCTAGTGTCCATATAGGTGTTGCTTTGTTTCCAGACCCTCTATTATATACCGTTGGTATATTTATCCATTTGCAGCAATACAGACTTTGTGCAATTACCATAATTTTATAAAATTACTGTATCTTTATAAGTCTTTCCACAGGGTAGAATGATTTCCTCTCATTTCTGGGTTTGGTTATTTTGGTTCTTTGCCTGTCCACATACATTTTAGAATCACTTGTAAATTGCAACAAAAATTGTTGAGCTTTTAATTCAGACAGTTTAGAATCTATAGATCAGACAGAGAAGAATTAACATTTTACAATATTGAGTCTTATATTCTATAAACAAAGTACATTTATAAACAGTAAATCTACCAGCCAAGCATTTCCTTAAATTTATTTAGGATTTTCATTTAATAATGTTTAATCATCCATACTTTAATAATATAATAGTGTTTTATAGATTTTTATATATGTTTGAGCATCTTAGATTTGTTTTCTAAATATTTGCCAGTTTGGGTGATATTATAAATGGTAATTTGTAAATTAGTTTTATTGGTTTGGGGTATATGAAATGGGTATATGAAAAGTAATTTATTTTTTATTTGACCTTGAATCTGATAATAATAAACGCACTTACTAATTCTAACAATATATCTGCACATTCCTCTTGCACAAGCCAAAGAAACCATCAAGAGAGCAGGGAGACAGCCTACAGACTGGGAAAAAGTATTTGCCAACTCCAGGTCTGACAAAGGCTTAGCATCTTGGATCTACAAGGAGCTCAAATGTGCTGAAAAGAAAAAAACAAACAACCCCATTATAAAATGGGCAAAAGATATGAACAGACACTTCTCAAAGGAAGACATCCGAGCAGCTAACAGACACATGAAGAAACGTTCAACCTCACTAATCATCGGGGAGATGCAAATCAAAACCACACTGAGATACCACCTAACTCCAGTCAGAATGGCAATTATCAATAACAAAAAATAACAGTTGCTGGAGAGGGTGTGGCAAAAAGGGAACACTTCTACACTGTTGGTAGGAGTGCAAACTAGTACAACCTCTGTGGAAAGCAGTGTGGCGATTCCTAAAAGCTCTAAATATTGACCTCCCATATGACCCCGCAATCCCCCTACTGGGAATATACCCTGAAGAACTCAAGTCACTCTATAAAAAAGATACCTGCACACGTATGTTTATCACAGCGTTGTTCACAATAGCAAGAACCCGGAAGCAACGATGCTGTCCATCAAAAGAAGACTGGATTAAAAAAATGTGGTACATATACACGATGGAATGCTACGCAGTCATAAAAAAGAACAAAATCATGAATTTCGCAGCAACCTGGATGGAACTAGAGTCTATAATACTGAGTGACCTCTCACAGAAACAAAGATCTGAGTATCACATGTTCTCACTCATATAATGGACCTTGAACACCCAATGTAATACTATAAGAAAATGACTGACAGTGGTGGGAAACTATGGGGGGGGAGGGGAAGGGAGATGGGATTAACGGTAGTAAATATCTGTCTGGGGACGGGGAGACACCTCTTATCAACAAGGGTGCCTGAACGAAGCATATTTGTATACCTAACCCTTAACTGTACCCCACTATATCATAATAAAAAATATTGATTAAAAAAATCACGTTCACTAAAAATAATGACAGTTTTATTTCTTCCTTTACAAACTGTGTCTCTCTATTTTTCCATCTTACCTTGTTGAATTGACTAGGACCTACAGTAAATTGTTGACTAGAAAAGATAAGAATAGGCATTTTTGTCTCTTTTGCATTCTTAGAGGGAAAGTTTTTAATGTTGCACCATTAAATGTGGAGTTTCAGATACAAAAAACTGAATCTCACAACATATTCTCACTCATCGGCAGGCCCTAAACGTTGAACACACTAAAACAAAGGTGGCAACAACAAACACTGGGTACTACTAAAGAAAGGAGGGAAGAAGGAATGGAGGGAACATAAGGGGCACACAACCACCCACTGGCTACCATGATTACTACCAGGGGGAGAGAGGGCTCACTAAAAGTCTAAACCTCACCTGTACACACTTTACTTATATAGCAAATCCTTACATGTATCCCCACAAGTCTAAAATAAAATAAAATTTAAAAGGAATTCTATACTTAAAACAGAGGTCTGCTAGTCATGGTGGCACACACCTACAATCTCAGCACTTTGGGAGACTGAGGCAGGAGAACTGCTTGAGCCCAGGAGTTCAAGACCAGCCCAGGCAACAGAGTCAAACCCCAACTCAAAAAAAAAAAACTGGAAATGGAAATAAGTTGTTTAAATGAAGATAAAGAAATAAATGTGGTGTTTTTTTGATACCCTTTATCAGATTAAGGAGACTTAGTATATTCGCTCATTTGCCACGTTTGTTTGTTTTTAGAAAGCAGGATTTATTGAGAGAAGAGAAAAGCTCCCACAGTGGGAGGGGACCTGAAGGGGTTGCACTGCTAAGTTTTTTAAAATTATAGAATGATCTTGACTTTTCTGCATCTATTGAGGAATTCTATGAGTTTTCTCTTTTATTCTTTTAGCTTGATGAGTTACAATGATTCCTAAATTGTTATTCTGAGAAATTTCCAACTCACAAAATAGTGGAAAAACAGCTTAATAAACACCTATATATCAGTCACTTTGATTCACTAGTTAACATTTTGCCACACTGAATTCATCTATATATCTATCTATCTAGTCTACTATTTATCTGTCTGCCTAACTACCAACTGATCTATATTTATATTTAAAAGATTATTGCAGGCAATGATTTTTTAGCTATGATACCACAAATACAATCAACAAAATAAATAGACAAATTGTACTATATCATAGTTTAAAACTTTTGTATGTCCAAGGACACTATCAACAGAATGAAAAAGAAAGCCATGGAATGGGAGAAAATATTTGAAAATCATATCTGATAGTGGGTTAATATCCAGAATATAGAAAGAATTTATACAACTCAACAACAAAAACAAAAACATTTAAAAATAGGCAATTGAAAATGAAGACATTTTCTCCAATAATATGTAAATGGCTAATAAGCATAAGAAAAGGTAACATCACTAATCATTAGGGAAATGCAAATCAAAACCACAATGAGACTACACCTCCCACTCTGAGGATGGTTACTATCAAAAAACAAAAAAAACCCTGAAAATAGCAGATGTTAGCAAGAATGTGGAGAAATAGGAGCATGTGTGCACTGGCAGTGGGAATGCAACATAGTGCAGCCACTGTGGAAAGCAGTACAGCAGTTTAAAAATAAAGTTTAAAACCAAATTTAAAAATAAAATTACCATGTTACCTGACAATTGCACTTGAGTATGTAATCAAAAAGATTGAAAGCACAGACTCAAGCAGATATTTGTAACCAATTTTCATAGCAGAGTTATTCACAATAACCAACAAATAAAAGCAATCCAAGTGTTCATCAACAGATGTATGAATGAACAAAATGTGGTATGCGTGTGTATATATATATATAAAAACTGACCGGGCTCGGTGCCTCAGTTTGTAATCCTGCACCTTGGGAGGCCGAGGTGAATGGATTGCCTGAGCCCGTGGGTTCGAGACCCGCCTGGGCAACTTGGCAAGATCTCATCTCTACAATTAAAAAAAAAAAAATCGGCTGGGCATGGTAGTGCATGCCTGTAATTCCGGCTACTCAGAAGGCTAAGGCGGAAGGATCACCGGAGCCCAGCAGGTCAAGGCTGCAGTGGCCGGGAGCAGCTACTGCACTCCAGTCTGGGCGACAGAGTGAGACTCCAACTCAAAAAATAAATAAAAAAATAAAATAAAAATAAAAACTGTATACTATTTCATTATATACATATATATGTATATAATTAAATATACATACATTTTATACATTTTATATATATACATATATATACCAGATATTATATATGTATATAATGAAATAGTATACAGTTTTTAAAAGGAAGGAAGTCCTGACACATGTTACAATATGGATGAACTTAAAAGACATTATGTTAAGCAAAATAAGCCAGTCACAAAGGATTATACAGAATAATTCACTCATATGAATTACATAGAGTAGTCAAAGACAAAGAGACAGAAAACAGAATGATGGTTACCAAGTCCTGGAGGGAGGATGGAATGAGGAATAACTGTTTAATGGGTACAGAGGTTCAGTTTTGCAAGATGACAAAAGACTGGAGATGTATGGTGATAATGGTTGCACAGCAATGTGAATGCCACAGTACTGTACACTTAAAAATTGTTAAAATGATAAATTTTATGTTATGGATATTTTTTAAATAAAATTTTTAAAAGCATACAAAAGGAATTTCATTTTCAGGATGGCAGTGTGAGGAGTTCTGCTGACACACTTCCAAGTGAAACAAGCATAGTTGATAAAATTTATATTTTAAAACAAATGTAAAGTCTCTAAAAATATTTCAAAGGCACATAGCAAAGGAAGAAACATTCATTCAAGAAAAACCATCAAGAGTTTTTGAAACATGGCTCTCTCCCTCTTCCAGCTTAGCATGAGGAAAACTCAACTCCAGGTGGGTATAGTCAAGAATGCAGAAAGAAAATGAGCAGATCCTCCAAGAAATGTGCAATGCATTTTAGTGCTATAATGTACACCAGTGGGAATACCAGAAGAGAAGAGACAGAAAGGAGCAAAAAAATATTCAAAGAAATAATGACTGAGAAGTTGATTTTAAATAATTAATCTATGCACTTAAAAAGCTCAACAAATTTTTAAGTAGACTGAACGCAAAGAGATTCACACAGAAACACAGAGACAAATATAATAAAATGCTAAAAGAAGAAAATAGAAAGTCTTAAAAGCAACAGTTGAAAAACAATTCATCACATACAAGGAAATCTCAATAAGATTTACAGCTATTTCTCATCAGAAACAGTGAAGGACTTAAGGCAGTGTGAAGCAAAGACACAAAGTGTCAAGTGAGGGGGGAACCTGTCAACCGGTAATCTTATACCCAGCAAAAGTATCTTTCCAAAATGAAAGTAAAGTCATTCCTAGATAAACAAAAACTATTAGAATTTGTTGCTACCAGACTCACCTAACAAGAAATACTAAAAGAACTTTTTTAAGCCTGAAAGCAAGTAATCCTAGAAAGCAATTCTAATCCACATTAAAAAAAAAAGAGTAACAGTGAAATTAATTATGTAATTATAAAAGACAGTATGGAGGCTTTTTTCTCTTAACTGATTTAGAAAACAATATGTGTGTAATTATATGGCTGGGACCATAACATATAGAAATGTAATATATAGACAGTGCCTGACTTATGATGGTTTGACTTACAGTTTTCCACCTTACAATGATACCTCTACAACCACTCTTTCAGTACAGTATTCAATAAGTTACATGAGATTTAAACACTTTATTATTAAATAGGCTTTGTGTTAGATAATTTTGCCAAACTATAAGTTAATGTAGGTGTTCTGAGTGCATTTCAGATAGGCTAGGCTAAGCTGTGATGCTTGGTATGTTGTTAGATATATTAAATACATTTTCAAGCCAGATGCGGTGGCTCAAGCCTGTAATCCCAGCACTTTTGGAGGCCGAGGTGAGAGGACTGCTTGAGCCCACGGGTTCAAGACCAGCCTGGGCAAATTGGCAAGACCTCATCTCTACAATAAATCAAAAAATTAGTCAGGCATGGTGGCTGGCGCCTGTAGTTCCATTTACTTGGAAGGCTGAGGGAGGAGGATCGCCTGAGCCCAGCAGGTCAAGGCTGCAGTGGCCATAATAGTGACACTGCACTCCAGCCTGGGCAACAGAGTAAGACTCTAACTAAAAAACAAATATAAAATGCATTTTCAACCTACAATATTGTCAACGTAAAATGGGTTTATCAGGATGTAACCCCATCATAAGTCAAGAAGCATCTGTATTTGCCAATATCAGCATAAAAGATACAGGTGGAAGGACTACAATAAGGAAATGACACTAGATAGCTAGTTCAAATCCACAAAAATAAATACCAGAAATGTTAAATTAGAAGATTAATATAATAAATGCCATGAATACATATTTGCTCTTCTTTCTTCTCTCAGCTTCTTTAAAATACATAAAATTTATAACAATTATAGCGATGCATTGTTGGATGTGTAACATTTATATATGCAATGTGTGTAATAATAACAGCACAAAAGAGGGGGAAAGAATGAAGTTATATAAAAGTAACATTTATACATCTCATTGAAATTAAGCTAGTATAAGATTGATCTATAAGCTGAAGTAACTCTAACAAGTTAACTTAGACCCATCACTAAGAAAATTACTTTAAAAATATAATTTAAAAAATTATTAAAGGAATTAAAGTATTATACAAGCAAATATTCACTCAATGCAAAATAAAATAGTAAAGGAGGAATCAAGGGCCAAAAAAGACATGATGCATATAGGAGACAAAAAGTAAAATGACAGACATAAATTCAACTATATCAGTAAACATTAAATATGAATGGATTAAACAGTTCGATCAAGGCCAGGCATGGAGGCTCACACGTGTAGTCTCAGCACTTTGGAAGGCTGAGGTGAGTGGATTGCTTGAGGCCAGGAGTTTGAGACCAGCCTAGGCAACATAGCAAGTCCTCATTTCTACAAAAAAATAAAAAATACAATTAGCCAAGCCTGGTGACACACATCTGCAGTCTCAGCTACTCAGGAGGCTGAGGTGGAAGGATCACTTAAGCCCAGGAGATCGAGGCTACAGTGAGTCTTGACTATACCACTGCACCCCAGGCTGGGTGGCAAAGTGAGACCCTGACTTAAATAAATAAATAAAAACAACATACTCCTATATAACCAATAGAGCAAAGAAAAAAAATCACAGAAAAAAATCATTTGCTTGTCACAACAAAATACCACACACTGAGTGGCTTAAAAAGAGAAATTTATTGTCTCACAGTTCTGGAGACTGTAAATTCAAGATCAAGGTGTCAGTAAGGCCATCTTTCTTCTGAAGGTGCTAGGTAAGGATCTATTCTTAGTCTCTTGCCTAGCTTCTTTTTTTTTGAGTTGGAGTCTTACTCGGTCGCCCAGACTGGAGTGCAGTGGCCGCTCCCAGTCACCGCAGCCTCGACCCGCTGGGCTCCGGCGATCCTTCTGCCTCAGCCTTCCGAGTAGCCGGAATTACAGGCATGCGCTACCACGCCTGGCTGATTTTTTTTTTTTATTGTAAAGATGAGGTCTCGCTGCCCAGGCGGGTCTCGAACCCGCGGGCTCAGGCTTCTGTTAGTTCCTTGGCTTGTGGCTCCAATCTTCTCATGGTGTTTTCCCTGTATGCATGTCTGTCCAAAATTCTCCTTTTTAGAAGGATATCAGTCATATTGGATTGCAGGCCCATCCTATTCTGTTATGACCTCATCTTCACAAATTACATCTGCAATGACCCTATTTCCAAATAAAGTCATACCTTAGGTATAGATGGCTACGACTTCAACATATGAATTTAAGGAGGGGTGTATACAATTCAACCCATAGCACAAGAAAAATTATAAAACACTTTGGGATAGATGGGAATGAAGATACAATATACAAAAATGTATGGAATGCAGTTATACCTGTTTTTACAGGGAAATTTATAATTGTAAATGCCTACATAAAACATAGAGAGATCTCAAATCAATAACCTAAACTTCCACCATAAGACAATGGGAAAAAAGAACAATCTAAATATTAAAAAAAAAAACAGAAAGAAGGGAATAACGCAGATTAGAGTGGAAATTAATGAAATAAAAGACAAAAACCAACAGAGGAAAAAAAATCAATGAAATCAAACACTATTTCTTCAAAAAGACAAGCAAAATTGACAAATCTTTAGCTGATTGACCAGTAAACAGAAAAAATTCAAATTACTAAAATCAGAAATGAAAGAGGGGTAATTACTACAAGCCTTAAGGAAATGAAAAGGATTACAAGGTAATACTCTGAACAACTGTATCTTAATAAATTAGATAACTTATATGAATAGACAAATTTCTAATAAAACTTACTCAAGAAGAATTAGAAAATATAAATACATCTCTAAGAATAATTTTTTTAAAAACCTTCTCACAAAGAAAAGCTCAGACCCAGATGTTTCACTGCTGAATTCTACCAAATATTTAAAGAATTAACAGCAATTCTTCACAAATTATTCCAAAAAATGTATAGAAGAGGAAGGAACACTTCCCAACTCATTATATGAGGCCAGAAATACCCTAATACTAAAACCAGACAAAATATCACAGTAAGGGAAAACTATAGACCATCATCCTTTATGAATATAATTGCAAACATTTTTAACAAAATGCAAACAGAATTCATCAACATATTAAAAAGGATTATACACAATGAACAAATGAATTTATTCCAAGAATGCAAGGTTTGTTTAACACTCCAAATTTTATCAATAGAATGAAGGACAGAGGCCACATGATCATCCTAACACATGCAGAAAGAGCATTTGACAAAAAACACCCTTTCATGATAAAAACACTCAACTGCAATTCCGCTCCTAAGAGAAATAAAAACACATGACCATTCAGAAACTTGAACGAGAATATTAATAGTAGTCACTTTACTTATAATAGCCAGAAAGTGAAAACATGAAAAGACAAATATCACGGGATCTCCACTCATATGTGAGATCTTTTAAAAATGTCGGTCTTGTCCACCATGCTTCTCTGTGAGCTCTGGCCCCCTCCCCAATCTGGGGGAGGTGGATCTCCTTTTTTCTATCTTCCTAATCTACTTTCTAAATAAACTATATTTCCCAATTTTTAAAAAATGTCAATCTTATGAAGGTAGAGAACGGAATGATAGTCACCAGAGACTAGAAAGTGTATGGGTGGTGAGGGGAATATAAAAACAGGTTGGTTAATGGGTACAAACACAATTAAATAGAAGGAATAATTTCTAATGTTCGATAGCAGAGCAGGGTGGCTACAGTTAACAACAATGTATTGTATATTTTTAAATAGCTAAAAGAAAAGACTTGAACTATTCCCAATGTAGAAATTGTAAATGTTCAAGGTGATAGATAGATAACCCAAATACCCTGACTTTATCATTGTATGTTCTATACACGTAATGAAATATCACATGTACCTCATAAATATATGCAAATATTATATATCAATTTAAAAAGTAAATAAAAAGTAAAAGCAATCTAAATGTCCATCAACTGAGGAATGGAGAAACAAAATGTAGCATGCCCATACAATGGGATATCACTCAGCAATAAAAAGAAATGACATACTGATACATGCTACAACCTTGAAAACATTATGCTAAGAAGTGAGTCACGAAAGACCACATGTTTATGATTTCATTCACATGAAATATCCTAGAAATAAACATGAATATAAAAGTCTCTACAGACAAAAAGCGAATTAGTGACTCTCTAGGGCTAAAGGGGTACATGAAGATTTGGAGACGATGGCTAGAGGATATAAGGCTTCTTTTGGGGGTAATGAAATGTTCTAAAATGAATTGTCTTGATGATTGCCTGACTCTGTGAATAAACAAAAAATGGAATTACACAATTTAAATAGGTGAATTGTAACTCACAAAGTCGTTAATGAAATATACTACAAACATCATATTTTTACTCCTAAATATTTTAGAATGTATCTCCTAAGAACTGGTACTAAGAACTTCTATAAGTAAACAAATAGTCTTTTCTTGTGATCTGGAGGTCGTGTGTGTGTGTGTGTGTGTGTGTGTGAGAGAGAGAGAGAGAGACAGAGAGAGAGAGAGAGAGAGAGAGAGAGAGAGAGAGAGACTGTGCAAGCAAGGTAACATCTTAGGCCCATCAAGTTTAGAGCCAGCAGTTCATAAAAACTTTCTGTTTGCTGATCCTAGATATAGTATGGAGAGGTTCTCAAAAGATTGTCCAAGCAAGGGGTTGCATTTCCCAGCCCTTCTCAACAGTTGGCTGTGCCCAAGTGACTCAGCTCTTGCGAAAGAAATAAGAATTAAAGAGTGAAATTTTCTCCTCGGTTGCCTAACAGAAAATCTCTAGCCCTGGGCTTGTCTTTCCAACATTTCTGTCAGCTCAGATGGCAGGGTCCGTACTGACCTGGAAGTCAGGTATTACAGATAGTGAAGCCACTGTCAGCTTGAGTCCTTAAATGACCTGTGAGGGAGAGTCACCTTCCAGTCCCGAATACAGCTCTGAACTGAGACGTGAATGAAAAGAAACTGCTACCCTGTTTGACTCACCACATTAGTTGTGTCCCTTGCCACAGCAGGTGAATATCACCCACACTAATAGAGTCGGCTTTAGACTCACAACGGGAGGTAAGCCATCCTTCTGTATTCTCCCTATATTGTTTTCTCCAATGTGTAGTTCAAGGAGATAAAGCCTCCTCTTAAGCTAAGGCTCTCAATATTCTCCAGTTCGCAGAAACATTTACCTCAGAAGCCAGGAGGATTTGAAGCAGCTACTTGATGAGGGAAGAGACCTCTTAGCTGATGCCCAGTCATGCTCCTGTACCTTCAATCTTCAGCTCAGCCGGGCTCGGTGGCTCAGCCTGTCATCCCGCGCTGTGGGAGGCCGAGGTGAGTGAATCGCCTGAGCCCGTGGGTTCGAGACCCGCCTGGGCAACTTGGCGAGCCCTCATCTCTACAATTAATCAAAAAATTAGCCGGGTGTGGTAGCGTGTGCCTGTAGTTCCAGCTACTCGGAAGGCTGAGGCGGAGGGATCGCCGGAGCCCAGAAGGTCGAGGCTGCGGTGGCCGGGAGTGGCCACTGCACTCTCCAGTCTAGGCGACAGAGTGAGACTCCTACTCAAAAAAAAAAAAAAATCTTCAGCTCTGGCAACACATACACCTTCAAGGGGACAGCTACTTTCTGGTATTGGCCACCTTAAGTCTGATGTCCCACAGACCCAAGAGCTAGGCATCATTACTCTTATTGTGTCAACAGGCTAAAGTTAATTATTTCAAGCAAATCTACTGTAAGCAAATACTGATTCTAGTTCCCAATTTTTCTCCTTTTACTGTCTTATTTAATTCTGCATGGCCATGTGCATAAAGCTGACTGAGTTCATTCCCACAGTACCAGGACACTTGGAATGTTTCCATTGACAAGAAGTCCCAGTGCTCCTTTTTCTATCATGAAAAAGTGAAAGAATCTCCAATTTTCCCACTAGCTTTTGGCATATGCCCAGAAGCATTTTGAGACAGTCTAGGATTCTCACAAAGGACTGAAATGTCTGAGCATAGACAAGAAGGGAGGGTGCTTTTGAATGTGTATTCTTATTACTAGAAAGTTTCCAGGGTTGCTGAACTTACATTACAGTCTTAAAATCCTTTTCATTTGTTTATGAATAAAAAGGCTTAGATAGTCAGAATTCAATATAAAGCCACATGCAACTATATTCCCTAGTATTAATATTCTGTGAAATAAGGTGACATTAGAGAGGGATTAGTTCCTGCTAGATACACATTTTTGCATAAAACAATGTCTGATCCTATAGTTTCACAGCAGAACTTTATGGCTGCAAATCAAGCAACACAGCATAGATTCATCTTGCCTCTCTTCCTGTGTATGCTAAACAAACTGTAACCTTGAATCATGATTTCATTATCATAGACAGTAGAATTCCATCAAATATCTGTAGCACCAACTATGTCAAAGTTATGAAGGTAAACCAAATTCTCAGTTTGCATGTTTCAGGCAATAATCTACAAATATAGTTTCTCAATATCCAAAAACTTATAAATATTCAATGCCATAGAGCCTTTTCTAATGTTCCGGTAAGAATAAGGCACATTTTGCTTTTTAGACTGAAACTCATAAATCACAAAGACTGTCAGTGAAGATCAAAGAGTCATCTTTCCTTCAGTCTAAACAAAAAGCCTGAGAATGGGCCTCAGAAGAAAAATTTTTAAAGACATGTGGAGAAGCTCAAATATATATTTCTGTGCATCTCTATAAATATAGTTATATCTACCTATAGCTATTGCATAAGTTGTACATTATATCACACTAGAGGCTTTTTAAGAGGTGATATTTCACATGCATATAAGTTTAAAACAAGATGTTTTCTGTAGTCAATAAGTTACTAGCCTCTGAGACTCATAAGAGAAATTCTGAATTGACAATTTTCCTCCAGAAAAGCTATGATAGAAGAACCCTGGCAAGTAATAATTTAGTAATTTTTTTCTTCTGTGTAACACTCAATAAATCCAGTTTTTTTCCTCTGACCAAGATCTATAGATGCAATAAAGGAAAATGATATTACATCACTGAATATATTTCACATATATTCTGGCTAACAACCAAATGCAATCAAATACCCAAAGTAAGTAAAGAATAATTGGCAAAATCATGCATCTTAAAGTTTTATTGTTATTATTTAAGGAATAAAAAAATTGTATAAGAATTTTTATAAGGTCTGTTAACATTAAAATTTTTCTCTTAAAACCTAGGTCTAGTCTGAAATAGAATATGTAAAAGGAAAGTCCATGAAAATATATGAACTGAAAAGATAAGTTTTTCATTACTAGTAGTTGGTCACACCAGAAACTCATTATTAAATTAATAATTAACCCTGGAAAGAGCAAACTAAAACAAGTAAATATATAGCACTTATCACTCGAAACAGAGCAGGCTAATTCTGAATAATTGTGTAACTGATGCTGCTCATTCTTCTTCTACTTTGAGCACCAAAATCTTAACCATGCTGTTCTGTCAGGATCCTCTCAGGCTAAGTGTCTTTATTTAACATTATACTAGGGTAGTTTTGTAACCTGACACTTAACGAAGTTTACAAAAAAGATTTGGTAAGGACGACATATCCTCGTTTTGAAGTAAGAATCTTACACACTCACTATGAACTTGAGAATAATTGTGTACGACAATGAGGAAGGCTTGGTAAAGTCCTATTATCAACTTCTAGTTCCTCCATACTGAAAATCCTGAAATGGATTTTCTGTTTATTTGGTGTGGCAACTCTCTCTCTCTCCTCTCTCCTCTTCTCTCCTCTCCTCTCCTTTCTCTCTCTCTCTCTCTTTCTTCCAAATCTCTCTGAACTTATCAACTTCATGGTGCAAGCTATAGTGATAGGAAGGCAGTTTAAGTCCCTTTGTGGGAGTTAATTTATCTCAGATTCAGAGTCTGAACTGAAAACAGAATTTCTGCTATTGCCCCTCCATCATTTAAACACTATTCAGCAAAAAATTTGCTGAGCCAAGCACTTTGTTCTAGCCACTCAGGAAATAGCAATGAGCAAAATAAAGTCCTAGCTCTCAAAGAACTTATATTCTAGTGGGGAGAGAGACAGTAAACAAATATATAATATTCCGGGGGAATGGGGGGATTAGAAATGCCATGAAGAAAAATAAAGCAGGGAAGAGGGTAGAACAAGAACTGCAATGAATGAGGTGGGTTAAAATAGAGTGGTCGAAGACTCGGTGATGAGCTGACATTTGAATAGACAGCAAGTCAGGCGAGCAGATACATACAGAGAGAGGCCAAAGCACAGGGAAGATCACGTGCAAAGGCTCTACAACAGGAGTGTGCTCGATGTGTTCAAGGAACAAGAAGAAATCAGAATGGCTGGAGAACTGTGAATGGGGAGAAAGAATGGGCAATGCAGACAAGAAGGTTAACCTGCGGTCAGATAACAGAGGGACTTTGACAATGATAAGGATATTGGATATATTGGATTTTGCTCTGAGTGAGATGAGAATTTTGAACAAAGGAATGATACCATCTGACTTGTTTTCAAAGAATTTCCCCTTGAAGTTATGTGGAAAAATAGATTGGAGAGTTACAAGGGTAGAATCAGAGATACCAGTTGAAAGCCTATCTCTGATTTTTCTATTTTTAACTCCATTGGAGTACTGGCCTTGTTGTCTTATTATAAAAAAATTAAAAACTGAACAAAATTCCATATCAATTTTACATCATATTGAGACACTGAACAACAGGCTGCATAGGATTTTGATCCTTGAGAGAAAGGAATAAATAAGGTAAGTCCAATCTCAGCTTTCTACTGGAGGCACTTTCTGGACCATGCTGTAGGGAGAGAGAATCCAAGCAATACATGCTGATATCCTTAAGTGAGATAATGGAGGCTCAAATAGGACAAATTAGCCTGGCAGAATACTGAGGAGTAGGATCTATACAGATACAGAGATATAGAAATCAGTGTAGAGATTGCCTTGAGTCTTGCTGCATATCAACATGTCTATGGATAGGCAAAGACCTACCGGGACCTGCAACCTAGTTAATTTTCAAAGTAGGAAGATAATCAAGGATGTGCCAACCAGTGCAGAAAAACTTTATTACTATCTGGTACCTTTAGTAGAAACCCCAGAAGGGTGATACTTTAAATATAGACTAAGTTAGGTCTAGAATAAGAGCTACTGATGATCTGCCCTAACAAAGCCTAAAACAAGCCTGAAAAAGATGAAGCCTAACTGCAAGTTTCTTAACTACCTGCCAAAATAAATTTCAATGCATTTTAAAGAAATTCAACAAAATTAAAACTCTGAACAACTGCATGATCTAAAATGAACAGCATCTAAGAAAAAAATTCTAAACAAGGGAGGAAGCAGGAAAATGGGGCTGAAAACCAGGAGAAAATCAGTCAATAGAAACAGAACAAGAAATGACAGAGATGATGGAGATAGCAGATAAGAACTTTAAACAGCTATTATAAATATGCTCAAAGACAAATGAGCACAATAAGAAAAATTAGGCCAAACACGATGGCACACACCTACAATCCCAGCACTTTGGAAAGTCCAGGTAGAAGGATTGCTTGAACCCAGGAGTTTAAGACTAGCCTGGGAAAAATAGACCCTGTCTCTACAAAAAAAAAAAGAAGAAGAAGAAAGAAAGAAAGCAAAAATTAACTTTCCATAGTGGCATATACCTGTAGTTACAGCTACTCAAGGGGCTGAGGTGGGAGGGTTACTTGAGCCCAAGATTGGGCCACTGCACTCTACCCTGGGTGACATAGCAAGACCATGAAGGAAGGGAGGGAGGAAGGAAGGAAGGAAGGAAGGAGGAAGGAGGGAGGGAGGGGAGGGAGAGAAGAAAAAAAGAGAACCAAATAAACCTTGTGGATATGAAGCATAAAATATCTTAAATGACAAAATTAACCAGACTGTAGCAATAGCAGATTAAACACTGAAGAGATCAATAAACATGAAGACATAACAGAAACAATTTTTAGGATGCAGGGAAGATGGTGGTTGAGCCAGTTGGACTATGCGAGTCCCCGTGTGAGTGAGTGAGTGTATGGAAAATTTTGTGTATGTGCTGGTGAGCGAGTGGGCATGTGTGTGGCTGACTAAGTGAGGGGTAGGGAGCTAGGGGCCAGGGCTCTCCGGGTGCAGCGGCTGGTGCCCCAGTGTCTGGGCTTAGACCCTAGCGATTCCCTGGATGCAGAAGCCGAGCACCATTTTTTCTTCTTTTTTTAATCATCAAATCCTCCCTGGCAAGAAAACGCTGGGAGAGACTGTCTAAGTGGGGCTTGTGAGCGGGTGGCCAGGCCCCTGGTGCAGCAGCAGGTGCTGCAAATTCTCTACTTTGTCCCTGGCTCTTCCCGAGTCCCAGAAGCAGGGCATCATTGTTTTTTAAAAATGGGCAGAAGTTTTCCTTTGAAAAAGTGGCGGGGAGACCCTATTGCCCCAGGCGCTCCCTCACCATTGAAGCAGGAGAGAGACTGCTCCGGGCTTTGCCTCATCACTGGAGCACCTTGCAGGGCCCTGGAAGGGGCTGCAGGCGGAGTCCAGAGGCAAGTTCCCAGGAAGAGGACAAGAGAGGCAGCCCACCACCATACTGAAGGCGGGGCAGGAAAGTGCTCGACTTGCTCACCACAGACCCGCAGATCCATCTCTGTGACTGGTGGATCAACTTCCCAGGGCTTGATCGTGGCTCAAAAGGAAGCTCCTGAGAGCGTAAACTTCAGACGGACCTGAGTGCTGAGTTCCAGGCGCCCTCCCTCTCCCCTGATCCAGCTGTGGGACAAAGGGTGTGGCCAGAAAAGGAGGAGGAGGAACTCCAAAGAGATCAGTGGTGAGTCGGGGCTGACCCAACCCCCTCCTTCCCAACAATCCTCTGAACATCAGACCCACACACCTGGGCCACGACTGGGAGGGACAAACCCAGGCGGAGCTTGAATGTCAGTTGCAGTAGGAGGGCTCCATTCCAGGAGAGGCCTGGCTGTGCCCCCCAGTGAGAGTACATACCTGGGAAGAGACAGTCCCAGCCCTCCCACCAGAGACCTCCCTGACCACAGGAGAGTGGGAGTGGAGGCCTGCAGCCCCACCCACCTCCACGGCCCTTCCTCCTTCCCTGCTTGGTTCCCTGAGGAGAGAGTGAGAGAGGTGGGTCTGCAGGAGAGACCTGAGTAGAGGAACAATTACAGAGCCTGACCCAAGAGGGCAGTTTTTTTGTTTGTTTGTTTTTGTTTTTTAAATTTTCAATTATTTTTTAATTTAAAATTTTTTTTGACTGTTTGCTTGTTAGTTCATCTATTTTAGCTTTTATTTATTTATTTTGAGTTCATCTATTTTAAAAATATTTTACCTTTGTGCATGAATGTGTGTATGAGGGTTTGATCTGCATTCCTCCCCCACAAAATTTTTTTCTTTTTCTGTTTCTTTCTTCTTTTATTTGTCGTTTTCTGTTTATGTGTATATGTGAATGATTGAGTGTTCATCTTTTGATTTTGTAATGGTTATTGGTTTTTGTTCTTCTGGGTCTTTTTTATATTCATTATTTATAGTTTAAGGGGTATGTCAATAGATGTGTGAGGGTCCGACTTGAATCCCTTTTTTTCCCCCTTTGATCTTTCTGTTTTTCTTCTCTATTCACTTTTTGCTAGGCATATGTGTGTGTGTTTAGTTTTCTTGGGGGTCTTTTTGTTGCTGATTGTCTTGTTTCACTTTGTTGTTATTCCAGTTTGCTTTGGAGTGCGTGTGTGTGTGTGTGTTTAATTGCTTTTGCGTTGGTTTCTGCTTTGCATCATCATAGAGAGTGGTAGTGGGGAGTGGGTCTCAGGGAACACATACCACAGTAAGTGAACATTTCAATTTGCAAGTAGTATCTGATTCCTAGTGTCCCATCCCCCACTTTATTAGAATTTCAAAAACTACAAGAGACAGCAAAACTTCCCATCCACCATCCTATTTCAAAATAGAACAAATCCAGAGCCCAGATCAAGGAAGAATAGCAGCCTGAATAAACACCAGAAGGGAAAGCCTCTCCCACTGACACTGAATAATAGAACTAAAGAGAAAAACAAGAGATCTGTCACAAATGAGGAAAAGCCAAAGGAAGACCTCAGGCAATTTCAAGTGTACCAAAGACAAAACTCCTGAAAAATCAGACCTTGGTGCCCAAACAATGAAAGTCACCAAAGACTGTCCCCAGAATATGACAGGAATGGATGAAAAGAGTGACTAGGACTCAAGAAAGATGAGGTGCAACACTGAAATAACTTGTAACAGAGATTTTGGCAATAAAAAATTTCATCCAGGAAATAAATAACAAAATGACAAGCAAGGAAAGCAGAATTAATCTAGCTGAAGAACGATCTCAGAACTTGAGGACCAGAACATAGAATTAACCTGATCTGTAAAAAACATAGAAAAAAGACTCAGAAAGAAAGAACAATGTCTATAAGAGATGTGCGATTATATCAAGAGGCTGTGCCTACACCTGATTGGTATCCCAGAAGAAGAAAGGGAAATGAAGAACAACTTGGAGCAAGTATTCCAGGAAGCCATCCAAGAAAACTTTCCCCATCTCACCAGAGATGTGACCAGCCAAGCACAAGAGATACAAAGAACCCCCACAAGACATAAAATGAAAAGATCAATCCCTAGATACATAGTAATTCACCTTTGCAAAGTAGTACAAAAGAAAAAAATCCTAAAGGCAGCAAGAGAGAAAGGTCAGACTACCTACCGGGGAAAACCAGTCAGAATAGCAGCAGACCTATCAGCAAAAACACTACAAGCAAGAAGGGATTGGAGCCCTATATTCAAAGTCCTCAAAGATAAACTATTTCAACCAAGAATTTCCTATCCAACCAAGCTCAGCTTCATTAGTGATGGAGAATTAAAATCCTTCTCAGACATCTAATCCCTAAGAGATTATGCAGCTTCCAGACCAGCTCTACAGGAGACACTCAAAAAGGTATTAAGCACAGAAGAAAGAAAAAGATTGACCACACACTTCCCAAGAGGACAGCAGAACACAGAATCAGCAGAGAATACAGTGCAACAAGAAACTTGAAAACACACACATACATTAACCCCAAAGCCAAAGAAAACAAGCAAAGGAAAAAATTTATAAGAACCTCATGACAGGGATAAACAATCATATTTCAATAATCAGTCTGAATGTGAATGGACTAAATGCACCACTAAGAAGACACAGAATGGCGTACTGGATAAGAAACCATAACCCAATTATTTGCTGCATCCAAGAGACTCATCTCACTTCAAGGGACGCACACAGACTCAAAGTTAAAGGTTGGAAAATGAGTTTCCAGACAAATGGATCACAAAAGAAGGCAGGAGTTGCAATCTTAATATCAGACAAAACAACCTTTAAGCTATCAAAAATTTTAAAAGATGCAAAAGGACACTACATAATGATAAAAGGTTCAATCCATCAACAAAAAGTATCCATCCTAAACAGATATGCACCCAACACAGGAGCACCAGCATTTATAAAGCAACCTCTAAGGAAACTAAAAAAAGGTATTGACTCTAACACTATTATAGCAGGGGACTTGAATACCCCACTGACAGCCTAGATAGATCATCAAGGCAAATAATCAACAAGGAGAAGATCCAGTACCTAAACTTGACACTCAACTAAATGGACTTAATAGATACCTACAGATTATTCCACCCAACAACCACAGAATATACATTCGACTCATCACCACATGGAACATACTCCAAGATTAATCACAGACTTGGCCATAAGTCAAGCATAAACAAATTCCATAAGGCTGATATCTTGCCATGCACATTTTCAAACCACAGTGGAATAAAAATAAATGTCAACATTTCCCCAAAGCCCACAAAGACATGGACACTAAATAGCATGATGCTGAACAACTACCAGGTCAACACTGAAATCAAAGCAGAAATGGAAAGATTCCTGGAAACAAATGAGAATGAAGAAACGTCTTACCAAAACCTTTGGGATGCCCTGAAATCAGTTCTCAGAGGGGATTTTATATCTCTACGAGCACACATCAAGAAAACGGAAAGATCAGAAGCTGAGAACCTAAAAAATCACCTAAGGGAGCTGGAAAGAGAAGACCACCAAAACCCCAACTTTAGCAGAAGAATCCAAATCACAAAAATAAGAGCCAAATATGGAACTTAAAAGACAAAAATAGCATAGAAAACATAAACAAAACAAAAAGCTGGTTCTTCAAAAGAATTAATAAAATTGATGGGCCCCTAGTCAGAAGGACCAAGAAAAAGAGAGAAAAATTCCAAATAAACACAATCAGAAATACAAAAGATCAAATCACAACTGACCCTGAAGAAATACAAAAGATTATCAGAGATTATATGGAAACAAACTTGATAACCTAAATGAAATGAAGAACTTTGTGATATCACACAACCTCCCCATATTGAAACAAGAAGACGTTGAGACACTAAACAGACCAATAGCAACCCAGGAAATTGGCTCTGTCATACGAAAACTACCTACCAAAAAAGGCCCTCGACTGGATGGCTTTCCAGAAGAATTCTACAAAACGTACAAGGAGGAGCTGATACCGATCCTACCGAAAGTATTCCAGGCAATTGAGAAAGATGGAATTCTTCCCAAATCATTTTACAAAGCTAACATCACACTGATACCCAAACCAGGTAAAGATCCACCAAAAAAAGAGAACTACAGGCCAATATCCCTTATGAACATAGATGCAAAAATCCTCAACAAAATTTTAACAAATTGGATCCAAAAACACATCTCAAAAATTATTCACCATGACCAGGATGCAGGGCTAGTTCAACATTCTCAAGACCATAAATGTCATTAAATACATCAATAGATAAGAACCACATGATTATCTCATTAGATGCAGAAAAAGCTTTTGATAAAATCCAGCATCCCTTCTTGATAAAAACCCTCAAACTCCTAGGTATAGTAGGAGCATACCTCAAAATAGTAAGTGCCATCTACGATAAACCCACAGCTAACATATTGCTAAATGGACAGAATCTGGGAACATTTCCCCTGAAAACTGGAACAAGACAAGACTGCCCACTCTCACCCCTCTTGTTCAATATTGTGTTGGAAGTCCTAGCTTGGGCAATTAGACATGAGAAGGAAATCAGGGGTATCCAAATAGGAAACGAGGAAGTCAAGTTATCCCTCTTTGCTGATGATATGATCCTACACCTTGAAAATCCAAGGGAATCTGTCAAAAATCTGCTGACACTGATAAAGGACTTTGGCAAAGTTTCAGGGTACAAAATAAATGTGCAAAAGACAGTTACATTCCTATTCACCAACAACAAGCAGGCAGAGACCCAAATAAAAAGCACAATCCCATTCACAACAGTCACCGAAAAAATGAAATACCACAGCATCTTCCTAACCAGAGAAGTGAAAGACCTTTACAATGAAAACTACAAAATGCTGCTCAAAGAAATCCAAGAAGACATAAACAAATGGAAAAATATTCCACGTTCATGGATAGGAAGAATCAACATTGTTAAAATGTCCATCCTACCAAAGGCAATCTACAGATTCAATGCAATACCCATTAAGTTACTAACATCATTCTTCTCAGACCTGGAAATGACAATACAGAAATTCATATGGAAACATAAACAACCACGAATAGCCAAAATAATCCTTAGCAAAAGAAACAAAGCAGGTGGTATCACACTTCCAGACTTCAAATTTTACTATAAGGCTACAGTAATCAAAACAGCCTGGTATTGGTACAAGAAAAGGCACATAGACCAATGGAACGGGATAGAGATTCTGGAAGCAAAGCCTCAATTCCTCAACCAACTTATCTTTGACAAAGCCTCCAACAACAACCACTGGGGAAAGGATAACCTATTCAGTAAATGGTGCTGGGAAAACTGGCCGACCACTTGCAGAAGATTGAAACAGGACCCCTCCCTATCACCATACACAAAAATTAACTCTAAATGGATCAAAGATCTAAATGTAAAACCTCAAACTATAAGAAGCTTAGAAAATGCAGGAGACACCCTTATGGAAATTGGAACTGGCAACCAATTCCTATTCAGAACCCTAAAGGCCAATACCTTAAGAAATAAGATGGACAAGTGGGACCTCATCAAACCAACGAGCTTCTGCAAAGCAAAAGAAACCATCAAGAGAGCAGGGAAACAGCCCACAGAATGAGAAAAAATATTTGCCAACTGTATATCTAACAAAGGCCTAACATCTAGGATCTATAAGGAACTCAAACACACTGAAAGGAAAAAACCAAACAGCCCCTTTAAAAAGTGGGCAAAAGGCATGAATAGACACTTTTCAGAAGAATATATATGAGCAGCCAACAGACAATTGAAAAAGTGCTCAGCCTCATTCATCAGAGAAATGCAAATCAAAACCACACTGAGATACCACCTAACCCCAGTATGAATGGCCATCATTAATAAAGCAAACAACAACAGATGCTGGTGAGGATATGGAGAAAAAGGAATGCTTCTTCACTGCTGGTGGGAATGCAAACTAGTGGAACCTCTTTGGAAGACAGTGTGATGACTTCTGAAAGAACTAGAAATTGACCTTCCACATAACCCAGCAAGTCCTCTATTGGGAATATACCCAGAGGAACTCAAGTCATTCTACAAAAAAGATACCTACACACATATGTTTGTTGCAGCTCTATTCATAATAGCAAAAACATAGAGCCAACCGTGTTGCCTATCAAAGTTGGACTGGATAAAGAAAATGTGGTACACATACACAATGGAATATTATGCAGCCATAAAGAAGGAAAAATATATGGACTTTCACAGCAACTTGGATGGATTTTAAGTCTATCATACTCAGTGATCTATCACAGAAACAAAGAACAGAGTACCATACGTCCTCACTTATAAGCAGATCTTGAACAATTATAATACTCTAAGAAAGCATTTGGCAGTAATGGGAAACTGTTGGGAGGGTGTTGGGATTGGCAGTTGAGGGAAACTGCTAGGGGAGGGAGGGGCATACCTCATCAACAAGGGTACCTGCATAATCAATGTTTGTATACCTAATCCTGAATTGTACCCCATATCTTTATAATAAAAAAAGAAACAATTTTTAAAAGCACAAAGGAAAATAACTGTCAAAAATTATAAAAGGCTCAGTACCCTATGGTGCAATGCTCAGTACCATTTGGGGCAATGCACATGTCTCAAGAAGAAATTGGAATACAGAAAATATTTGAAGATAAAATGGCCAAAATGTTTCAACTATGATGGAAAATATAACTGCACAGGTCCTGGAATCTCAGTAAAGTTCAAGCAGAACAAACAGAAACACACACCAAAGCATATCTTAATCCATTTATTGATAGTAAGGAAAAAGAAAAATCTTAAAATGCAACCAGAGAATAAAAGACACTATATGCAAGGGAATATAGATAAAACTGGCTGCAGATTTCTTGTCAGAAACAATGAAAGCCAGAATACAGTAAAGCAAAATATTTAAAGTGCTTAGAAAATTTTTTTTAAATCCCATCCAACTAACGCTCAATGTTCAATATAAATATGTTTCAGAACTGAAAGTCATGTAAAGAAAATTTTTATGCAAACAAAATTTGAGAGAACTCGCTGAGAGTAGACTGCACTATGAGAAATAGTAAAAGAAGTTCTGGAAAAAAATTGAAATCAAAATTTGAATCTATAAAAAGGAATAAAGTGTCTGAGAATTACTATATGTATGAACAAATATAAAATACTGTCCAAGTTTTATAAATGTATTTTTAAAACAAAGCAAAAATAATAACAATAATTGAAAAAGCAAAATATATGATACCAATAGCTGCAAGAATGTGTACGAGAAAATGGAAAGTTTTTACATTATTCATGAATTGGCATGTTATTTGAAAATAGACTTTGATAATTTAAATACACATATTGTAAACTCTAGAGAAGCATTTAAAAATTTAGAAAAGGAATACCAAATAAGCCAATAATTGAAATAAAATGAAATTTTTAAAAAGGCAATCAATCTAAAATAAGGCATGAAAATGAAGAAAAGTCAGCAAAGGATTTCATATTTCAAAAACTAAGTTTCATAAATGGAGGAGAAATAAAGTATGTGTTTTTTGTGCTGAGGGCATAAGCAAATGCTGAGGGAATTTGTTACCACTGGACTGACTCTACAAGAAATGCTCAAAGGAGTTATAAACACTGAAATAAAGGGTAAAAATTAACCAGTAGAGAAACACTGGAAATTATAAGACTCACAGGGCTTATAAAACATCAGTGCAATAGAGATATCAAAGCAACCAGGTAACAATCAACAGAATGAATGGAACAGTACCTCACATCTCAATACTAACTTTGAATGTACATGCCCCACTTAAAAGTCATAGATTGGCAAAATGAATTTTTAAAAAACAATCCGAATATCTGCTGCCTTCAAGATACTCACTTAACTCGCAAAGACTCCCATAGACTCAAGGTAAGGGGGGTAGAAAAAAAATATTCCACAAGAATGAAAACCAAAAATAAGCAGGAGTAGCTATTCATACATCAGATAAAACAGACTTTAAATTAACAACAGCAAAAAAGACAAGGTCTTTTTATTTTATATTTTATATATATTACATTATATTATATAATGATAAGAGGAACAATCCAACAAGAAGATATAACAATTTTAATTTATATGCACCTAACACCATAGCTCCAAGCTTTATTAAACATTTTCCATTAAACCTAAGGTAAGAGATAGGCAGCAATACAATGAAAATGGGGGACTTTACAGCAGTAGAAAGATCATCAAAGCACATAGTCCACAAAGAAAGACTGAACTTAAATTGGACAGTAGAACAAATGAACCTAACAGACATCTACAGAATGCTTCTACCCTAAAATTATAGAATGTACATTTTTCTCATCATCACATGAAACATTTTCCAAGATAGACCATATGATAGGCCACAAAATGAGTCTTAAAAAAATGAAATAATCTCAACACATTCTCAGACCACAATGGAATAAAACTAAAAATAAACTCCAAGAAAAATTCTTAAAACCAAACAAAGACATGGAAATTAAACAATCTACTTCTGAACAATCCATAGGCCAACAATGAAATCAAGATGGAAATTTAAAAATTCTTTGAAATGATTGATGAAAATGATGTGTTAGCAAATCTTTGGGATACAGCCAAAGCTGTGCTTAGAGGAAAATTTGTAGCACTTAAGGCCTACATCAAAAAGGTTGAAAAATCAAATATTAACACTCTAATGTCACACCTCAAGAAACTAGAAAAACAGGAACAATTCAAACCCAAAGCTAGCAGAAGAAAAGAAATAATGAAGATCAGAGTAGAACAAAATGGAATTTAAATTTAAAAAACACAAAGAATTAATGAAGTTAAAAAGTTGGTTCTTTGAGAGGATAAACAAAATTGACAGACCATTGGCTAGATTAATTTAAAGAGAGAAGATTCAAATTAGCTCATAAGAAATGACAATGGAGACATTGCAACTGATACAATGGAAATACAAAAGACCATCTAAGATTGTTATGAACACATTTATGAAAACAAATTAGGTGATCTAGAGAAATTGGATAAACTCCTGGAAATATACAACCCCCCAATATTGAATCAAAAAGAAATAGAAAACCTAAACAGACCAATAGCTAGTAGCAAGATTGAATCAGTAATCAAAAGTCTCCCAACAGAAAAAAACCCTGGGACTTGGATCATACTGAAGCTATTCCATAAGACTGAGAAGAAAGGAATTCTCCCTAACTCATTCAACAAAATCAGTATCACCCTGATACCCAAACCAGAAAAAGACATAACAAAAAAAGGAAACTAATGACCAATATCCCTAATGGACCTAGATGCTAAATCCTCAGCAAAATACTAGCAAGTTGAATCCAACAGCACATCAAAAAGTTAATTCAGCAAGACCAAATGGGTTTTATTTCAGGAATGCAAGAGTGGTTCAATATATACAAACCAATAAATGTGACCCACCACGTAAAAAGAATTAAAAACAAAAATTATATGATCATTTCAATAGATGCAGAAAAAAGCATTTAATAAACTCCAACATCACTTCATGACAAAACTCTCAGCAAACTAAGCATAGAAAAAACATATCTCAAAATAATAAAACCATAAATGACAGATCCATAGTCAACATCATATTGAATAGGAAAAAATTGAAAGCATTCCCTCTCAGAACTGGTACAAGACAAGGATGCCCACTTTTACCACTTCTACTCAGTACGGTACTGAAAGTACCTCAAAAATCCAAGAGACTCTGTCAAAAACTTCCTTGCACTCATAAAGGACTTTGGCAAAGCCTCAGGGTATAACATAAATGTGCAAAAGACAGTCTCATCCTTATCCACCAACAATAAACAGGCAGAGAACCAGATAAAAAGATCAATCTTATTCACGATAGACACAAAAATAAAATGAAATACCTCAGCATCTTCCTAACCAGAGAAGTGAAAGACCTACACAATGAAAACCACCAAACACTGCTCAAAGAAATCCAAGAAGACAAAAATAAATGGAAAAATATTCCATGTTCATGGATAGGAAGAATCAACATACTTAATATGTCCTAGGATGGACAGTCAAGGCAATCTACAGATTCAACACAATACCCATTAAATTACCAGCATCATTCTTCTCAGACCTGGAAAGGACATGACAGAAATTCATATGGAAACACAAACAACCACAAATAGCCAAAACAATCCTCAGCAAAAGAAACATAGTAGAAGTATCACACTTCCAGACTTTAAACTTTACTATATGGCTAAAATAATCAAAACAGCCTGGTGTTGGTACAAGAACAGGCATATAGACCAATGGAACAGGATAGAGACTCCGGAAGCAAAACCTCAATTTCTCAACCAACTTATCTTCGACAAAGCCTCCACCCACAACCACTGAGGAGAGGAGAACCTATTCATTAAATAGTGTTGGGAAAACTGGCTGACCACATGCAGAAGTTTGAAACAAGACCCTTAGCTATCACCATACACAAAAATCAACTCTAAATGGATCAAAGACCTAAACATAGAACCTCAATCTATAAGAATCTTAGAAAACACAGTAGACACTCTTATGGGAATCAGAGTAGGCAACCAATTCCTTATCAAAACCCCAGATGTCCATACCATAAGAGATAAGATAGACAAGTGGGACCTCATTAAACTGAAATGCTTCTGCAAAACAAGGGAAATCATCAAGAGAGTGGAGAGACAACCCACAGAATGGGAAAAAATATTTGCCAAAGATTGTGCCATCCACGATCTGTAAGGAACTCCATATGGAAAGGAAAAAACAAACAGCCCCATTAAAAAGTAGGCAAAAGACATGAATAGATATTTCTCAAAAGAAGATATACGTGCAGCAACAGACACATGAAAAAGAGCTCAGCCTCACTAATCATCAGAGAAATGCAAATCAAAACCACTTTGATATACCACCTAACGCCATTAAGAATGGCCATCATTAATAAAACAAAAAGCAACAGATGCTGGCAAGAATGCGGAGAAAAGGGAATACTTATACACTGCTGGTGGGAATGCAAACTATTCAACTTCCATGGGAAACAGTGTGGTGATTTCTAAAAGATCTAATAATTGGCCTTCCATATGACCCAGCAATTCCCCTACTGAGAATATACTTGGAGGAACTCAAATCACTCTACAAAAAAGATACCTACACATGCATGGTTATTGCAGCACTATTCACAATAGCAAAAACATGGAAAACCCATTCTGCCTATCAAAACTGGACTGGATTTTAAAATGTGGTACATATACAAGATGGAATATTACACAGCCATAAAGAAGGACAAACATGAACTTCGCAGCAACTTGGGTGGATTTAGCATCTATAATACTCAGCGATCTATCACAGAAACAAAGAACTGAGTGCCACATGTTCTCACTCATAAGTGGACCCTGAACGTTTACCATAATACTATAACAAAGGGATTGGCAGTAGTGGGATACTGCCAGGGGAGGGAAAGGGAGGAGACACAACACCAATAGGGTACCAGCTGAAGTGAGGACCAAAGGCAGGCCCAAATTTGCCTGTACAGTGACCACTTATATACCTAATCCTGAATTGTACCCCACATCTTAAAATTTAAAAATGTAGACAAAAGAGGAGACTACTGTAGAAGGGCAAATTAAATTTAAAGTAAGTGGAGGAAAGAAAATAATAAAGATAAGAGTGGAACTCAATGAACTAGAAATTGACATCCGATAGAGAAAAAAAAATCAATGGATCCCAAAGCTAGTTCTTTGAAAATATTGACAAAGTTGAAAAACTTACAGTTAAACTGCTAAAAAATAAAACTAAAAAAGAAAGAAGTCTGTTGTGAGATGAATTGTATCCTCCCAAAATTCAGATGTTGAAGCCACCATGTAACTGTATTTCAAGACAGAGTCTTTAAAGAAATCATTAAGATTAAATTAGATCATAAGGGTGATACACCAATCCAATAGGAGTAGTGTCCTTATAAGAAGAGGAAGAAGACACCAGACACCTCTCCACATCTGCACACTCAGGGGTGAGACTGATGTCACACTGGGCTCAGAAAACAGCATTCAGCCAAGAAGCATTATCCTTGAGTCTTTAAGATCTTATAAATTTCCCTTGCTAGGTTTTGTACTTCCTTGGAATCCATATCACCACCAATCTTTCCAATCTCTCCCTTTTAGAATGAAAATGTCTATCTTATGCCTGTCCTACCATTGTATTTTGGAAGCACAAAACTTGTTTGCTTTCACAGGACACAGATGGAGAGGAAATTTGCCTCGAGGTTAAGCATAGCTGAAGTCTCAGTCCTACCTAATTAAGATAATACTTGGGTGAGACTTTGGACTTGGAATTAACCTTGGAATGGGTTAAGACTCTTGGGACTGTTGGTAGGAGGTGAATATATTTTGAAAGCAAAAGGGCACACATTTCGGAAGGCCACAGGGCAGAATGTTATGAGTTGAATCGTGCCCCCTGCCAAATTCATATGCTGAAACTCAATTCCCAGCGTAACTTTGTTTGGAGATAGGGCCTTCAAAGAGGTAATTTTGGTTAAGTATAGTTGCAAGAAATGGATTCTACTCCAACAGGAAGCCCTCTTCTTACTATAAGAAAAAAAAGACATCAGAGATCTCTTTCTGGGTACACCCAGGAAAGACCACATGAGGACACAGTGAGAAGGGGGAAGTGTGCAAGCCAGGAAAAGAGGATCACCAGAAACCAGAAACCAACCCTGACAGCACTTTAATCTTGGACTTCTAGCCTCCAAAAGTGTGAGACGATTAATTTCTGCTATTTAAGCCACTCAGTCTATGGTATTTTGTATAGCAGACCAAGCAGACTCATACAAAACCCCAGTATCAGAAATGAAAGAGGGAACATCATAATAACAGTTTCTGGAGAAACTAAAAGGATAATAAGAATATATTATGAACTATAACATCAACTTAGGTGAAGTGAACAAATTTTTTACAAGACGTAAATTACCAAAACAGACACGAGAAGAAGCAGAAAATATGATTGGTCACATTAAAGAAATTGAACACTTTCCAACTAATTTTATGAGATCAGCATTACCCTAATACCAATATAGAACAAAGGCATTATAAGAAAAGAAAATTAAGGTCAGTATTTATCACAAACACAAATGAAATAATGTTTTTAAAATGTAGCAAATTGAAAATACAGCAATATATTTTAAAATGACATGTAACCCAGAAAGGCAAGAGAAATTGAACATTAAAAAATCAATCAATGAGCATGGTAGCTCATGCCTCTAACCCCAGCACTTTGGGAGACCAAAGCAGGTGGATTGCATGAGTTCAGGAGTTCAAGACCTACCGGGGCAGCATAGCAAAACCTTGTCTCTACAAAAAAAATCAAAAAAATTAGTGGAGTGTTGAGACAGGAGATAGCTAGAGAAAGGCTAGGCAGACAGACAGGTGGGTCCTCTGACAACAATGTAGAGAACTCCTGGTAGACCTCTGAGGCCCAGTGTTGATAAACAAGCTCCATGCGAGCCTCTCAAACTAGAGGTAAAGTCCTCACTGCTGGGATCGAAAAGCAACCAATCAGCTCACCATTGGGCCCCTACCTCCTTAATACTGACCAATCAAAACAGCAGCAGCTCACAGCTAGTGCGAGCCAATGGGCTTGGACTTAGGGCTATATAAGCACCAGGTTTGGGCCCCAGGTGGGCAGCCCCTTTGGGTCCCATCCCACTGTGGGAGCTTCTCTGCCCTCTCAATAAATCCTGCTTACTCACTTTCCAGCTGGCCATGTTCCTCATTCTTCCTGGACACGAGTTAAGAACCTCTACCCTGAAGAGCAGTGACCTCAAGAGCTGCAGAAGATCCTTAGAGTTGAAAAGCTGTGCACCCCGGAGGCTGGCGTGCCAGCCAACAGGAGCCAGCTGAACCAGGAGAGCTGTCGGAAGAAGGAGCGACTCCAAAGCTGAGACACCCAGGGGGCTAGGCTTGCCAGGCCACCGAACCAGCAACACTCTCAGGGCTTGTCTTGCCAGCCCATTAGAGCTGACACTTCTGGGGCTAGACTTACCAGCCCCTCCACGACTCTCTAGGGCTGGGTTGGTTCATTGAGCTGACACTCTAGAAGCTCAGGCTGACCTGAAAAATCCACATCAGTGTGGTGATAGGAGCCTGTAGTCTCAGCTACTTTGGATGCTGAGGTGGAAGGATCCCCAGAGCCTAGGAACTCGAGATTGTCATGAGCCATGATTGTCGTGATCAAGCCACTGCACTCCAGCCTGGGCAACAACTCAAAACAACAAAAAAAATTAATCGGCCTCAGTGTCTCAGTGGTTCAGCCTGTAATCCCAGCACTTTGGTAGGCCGCTGCCAGTTGATTGCCTGAGCCTGAGGTTCGAGATCAGCCCGGGCTACTTGGTGAGACCTCCTCTCTACAATAAATCAAAAATTAGCCAGGCATGGTAGCCCCGCCTGTAGTTCCTGCTACTTGGAAGACTGAGGTGGAAGGATTGCCGGTGCTCAGTAAAATGACACTGGAGTGGCCACAAGTGTGCCACTGCACTCCTGCCTGGGCAACGGAGTGAGACTCCGACTCAAAAAACAAAAATTAATCAATATAATTTACCATAATAAAATAATAAAGGACAGTAAAAGATCATCTCGATACATTTTTTTAAAGTTTGCAAACAATTTCAACACCATTTATAATCAAACTAATCATTAAACTAGGAATAGAAAAAAAATTCCTCAACCTGATAAGCAACATCTACAAAATCATTAACCACTAATATCATAATGGTGAAAGGTTGATGGCTTCTTCCTTAGCAGAAACCAGGCAAAGATGTCCTCTCTCACCATATCAATTCACCTTTCTCCTAGCCAGTGCGGTAAGGCAAGAACAGAATAAATACATAAAGATTGGATTGGGAAAAATAAAACTGTCTTTATTTTCAGTTATTATTATCACATACTGAGAAGTTTACAATAAAGCTACTGTAACTCATCATTTAATGTATCAAGGTCACAGGATATGTCCCCACGAAGGGGGACCCAAAAAAACTGGGATTATCTTTTGGAGGGAGGGTCCCTTGTAGTACACTCGGAATTTGTTCCTCCAGATCAAATGGTCAACCAAAGTTTTTCTTTTGTGAGGAACTGTGTCACAATTGGCAGAAGAAACATCCTGAGATGTGGCAAACAGGTGACTCGTTGTTCTGCCTTGACAACACACCTTCCCACACTGCACCACGTGTTCACCAGTTTTTCACCAACAATGGCATGACCCCAGTGCCTCGCCCTCCTTATTCACCTGCTCTTGTCAAGGGATTTTTTGTTTGTTTTGTTCCCCAGATGAAAAAAGTCCTCAAAGGGAAATTTTTTGTTTATGTGGAAGAGGTGAAACAAAAAACAGCAGAAGCACTAAAAGGCATTAAAATTGAGTTCAAAAACTGCTTGAGCAGTGGAAGAAGCACTTTGATAGGTATATTGCATCAAATGGAGAGTATTTTGGAGGTAACTGAAGTCTAAACGTGTAAGAATAAATGCCCAATTTTGTACAAATAAATTCCAGGGTCTTGTACATCAAAAGCTGTTATATTTCTATGCTGTAACAAAAAAACTGAAAGTGAAATATTAAAATAATGCTATTCATAATAGCATAAAATAGAAAAAAATTCATAAGTTGGATTTTATGAAAAATTTTAAAATGTCTGTGACATGGTTCAAGTGACACAGTTAAGAAAATGAAAATGTGGCTAAAGACTTAGAGAGGTACTCGTAAATAGATATATCTGACAAATAATTATATACAGAATACATAGATTCTTCTATAATTCAATAATAAAGTCAAATAATTTTTTAAAATAGACAAAATATAAGATGTAGGAATAGCCAAAAAGTACATAAAGAGATGCTTGATATCATTAGTCATCAGCATAATATAAACTAAAGCCTCATTAAGGCATCATTACACTAGTAATCAAGACAGCATAAAACATGAACTACTTAGGAATAGATTTAACAGGATATATCCAAGACATATCTTACTCATATTAAAGATTACATTACACTACCATGAAAAAATTAAAGATCGTAATAAATGGGGAGGTATACTTTGTTCATGTATTGAATAATATTAAGCTATTTATTCTTCCCAAATGGATCTATAGAATAAGTACTATCTCAAGCAAAATTCCAAAAAGTTCTTCTTTTATAGAAATTGCCAAACTGGTTCTAAAATTTATATGGAAATTAAAAGACTTAGAAGAACCAAAACTATTTTGAAAAAGAAGAATAAATTGAAGGACTTACCTACTCTCAAAGTTTACTATAAAGCTGCAGTAATTAAGACAGTGTCATTTTGGTATCAGAATAGACATATAAATCAAAGATACAGAGTCCAAAGACAGACCCACAAGAATATAGGATCAACTAATCTTTGATAAAAGTGCCAAGATAATTCAATGGGAGAAAATATAATCTTTTTGACAAATGTTCTTGAAACAACTAGTGATCTATATGGAAAACAAAATAAAATTTAAATCTTACTTTATACCACACAGAAAAATTAACTGTAAATAGGATCATAGATCTAATTGTAAAAGCTACAGTTATAAATTTTCCAGGAGGACACATAGAAGAAAACTTTTATAATCTTGGGGTAGGCAAAGATTTTTAGACAGGACATAAAATGCAATGAACACAAAAGAAAAATTCATAAGTTGGATTTTATGAAAAATTTTTAAATGTCTGTACTTTAAAAGACATGGCTAAGAAAATGAAAATGCAGCTAAAGACTTAGAGAAATACTCATATAACTGACAAATAATTATATACAGAATACATAAATACTCCTACAATTCAATAATAAAGTCAAATATTTTTTTTTTTTTTAGTTAGAGTCTCACTCTGTCACCCAGACTGGAGTACAGTGGTACGCTCCCAGCCACTGCAGCTGCAACCTGCTGGGCTCCAGTGATCCTTCCGCCTCAACCTTCCAAGTAGCCTGAACTACAGGTGCACGTCACCATGCCCAGCTAATTTTTGATTTGTTGTAGAGGCGAGGTCCTACCAAGTTGCCTGGGTGGGTCTCAAACCTGTGAGCTCAGGCAATCCACTCACCTCGGCCTCCCAAAGTGCTGGGATTACAGGCTGAGCCACCGAGCCCAGCCAAATAATTTTTAAAATAAACAAAAATGTTACCACTCACAAGATAAGATATAGGAATAGCCAAAAAGTATATAAAGAGATGCTTGATATCGTCAGTCATCAGCTTAATATAAACTAAAGCCTCAGTGAAGCACCATTATACATCCACTGCAAAGGCTAAAATTTAAAATATGACTACATCAAGTGTTGGTGAGAATGTGTGACACTGAACATTGCTGGTAGAAATGTTAAGTCACATAATCAATTATTTTGAAAAAGCACTCTCTAGAACTTTTAGAGATAAAATATAATCATTGAAACTAGAAATTCAGTGGAAGATTAAACAGAAGATATGATGTGGTTAAAAAGGAAGTTAGTTATCCAGAAGGGAGATCCAAAGAAATAACCCAGAACACAGCACAAAGAGAACAAGAGTTGGAAAATATGAAAGATAAATGAAGGTACAGAGGTTAGTATGAGAAGTTTTAACACAGCTAATTAGACCTCCAGAAGAAGGCATTCGAGAGGATAGAGACAGCAGCAAATAGCTGAATTTTATAGAAATTGTTGAAAATATACCAATCTCAAGATATAATAAACCCAGCTTATAACAATGAGGATAAATAAAAACAATGCACATCTAGGAATATCGAAATTGCAGAATACCAAAGATTCAGGGGAGACCATAAAAGAAGCAACCAGAGAGAACAGATCGATTACTTAGATAGAAATGGCGCTTATACTGATGACTTCTAGCATCAAAAATGTAAGCCAGAAGACAGTGGAACCACATTTTCAACGTCCTGAGAAAAAAATATCTTTCAACCTAAAATTGCATCTGGAAAAATATTCTTTCAAAGGAAGAAGTAAAATAAAGACTTTTTAAAGCAAACAAAAGATAGATTACCATACAATCCAACAATTTCACTCTGGGGACTGAAAGAATTGAAAGCAGAATCTTGAAGAGATATTTGTATACCCATGTTCATAGCAGTGTTAATTCACGATAATTAAAATGTAGAAGCGGCCCAAGTGTCCGCTGATGGTTGGATGAATGAATAAACAAAACGTGGTATACACAAACAATGCAATATTATGCAGCCTTCAAAAGGAAGCAAATCCTGACACATGCTAAGTGAAATAAGCTAGTCACAAAAAGACAAATACTGAGTGATTCCCCTAATAGGAAGTACTTAGAGCAGCCAGTGTCTTAGAGACAGAAAGTAGAATGGTGGTGCTAGGGGTTAGGAAAGAGGGTAAAGATTACAGTTTCAACAAGGGTGAAGCGTTATGGATATGGATGATGGTGGTAGTTGCACAGCATTATTAATGTGTTTAATGCCACTGAACTGTACACTTAAAAATGGTTAAAATGGGCCGGACTCAGTGACTCAGCCTGTAATCCCAGCACTTTGGGAGGCCACGGTGAGTGGATTGCCTGAGGCTGTGGGTTTGAGACCTGCCCAGGAAAATTTGGCAAGATCTCATCTCTACATAAACCAAAAATTAGGCAGGCGTGGTAGCGTGTACCTGTAGTTCCGGCTACTTGGAAGTCTGAGGTGGAAGGATCGTTGGAGCCCAGCAGGTTGATACTGGGATGGCCGTGAGTGTACCACTGCACGCCAGCCTGGGGAACAGAGTGAGACTCCAACTCAGAAAAAAAAAAAGATTAAAATAGTAATTTGTATGTTATGCATATTTTGACACAATAAAAAATGAGAGAAAAATAAAACTCTGACACGTGCTATAACATGGATAAACCTTTAGGACATTATGCTAAGTGAAATAAGCCAGACCAAAAAAGACACATATTATATAATTCCACTTATATAAGGTTCCTAGAAATAGTCAAATTTATATAGTCACAGAAAGTTGAACAGTGGTCACATGGGGCTGGGGCGAGGGAGGAATAGGGTGTCAGCTTTCAATGGGTACAGAATTTCAGTTGGGGGCCTGGAGATGGATGGCAGTGATGATTGCACAGTCATGTTAATGTTCTGAGTGCTGAATACACTGTACTCTTAATAATGGTTAAGATGGTAAATTTTATGGGATACATATATTACCACAGTAAAAAGGGGGACTTTCTACTTCCAATTTTGTACAGAGGAAGACATTAGTAAAAGAACAAATTACTATTAGGAAAATCTCATGTCTAAAGAAACAGGCTATTTCACTAAATCCTTAATTGTGTCACTCCTTCTCAAAAGCTCAGAAACCATTAATGTTGAAATGTAAAACACCCCTTCCACCAGAGTGGTAGAATATCGCAAGGAAGCATTATTATCTTGGTCTCTGTGCCTGAACAAATCTTCTTCTCATGTTCGTTGTCACACTTTGATGTATGCCCCCAGCCAGCCAGCTACCCTATGTGGCTGTGTAAACTTCTCGTCTTGCCCTCGACCCCAGGGGTGACCCAGCGTGTTAGGGACTCCTGGCTGAGGTAAACGATACGGCACGGTAATAACGCCGACTGTCAGATGTTTCCCTTTTATCTACCTTCATCCCCTGTGAAGTGTCTCTCCCCCAATCCCTCCCACCAGGTATCAAAAACCCAGATAAAGGGTAAAGGAGTTATCTGAAGCATTGTGTGCCCCCTGTAAGAAATCCAATTATTTATGGTCACTGGAGACATTTCCTTTTAAGTATGTTAGTGTGTGACCTAAATGTATAGTTTTCCTCCTGCTATTCACAGAGTTCTTCCTTTCAAAGTCTTAAGCAGTCCTTTCCCTCCTTCAAGATGGAGACAAAAGTTAGTAAAACCACATGTGTGCCCTGTGACAGCAGAGAAGGCACAGGATATTGGGATCCCGTTCTTTAGTTTGCATGTTTTGCTTTAAAAAAAAAAAATCTGTTCCTAGGACTACAACGGATGTCATTTTTAGCAGGAGAGCTGAGCTGGCTCATTTAAGTGCTGCCTTAAGTGCTGCTGTCAAGGGCAGAGAAGGAACACAAAAGAATTCAGTCATGGAAGCCACTTCCACAGTCCCTTGGATGAGTGGCAAGGTAGACCCCTGAGCTCACAGGAGTAAAGCCTCAAATCCTGCTTTGGGGGTGGGTGAGGGGGTGGGATCTTTAGGAAGACCTAAAGATTAGTTTCCTTTTCTAAAAGGCTTCAAACTTTCCCCACCCCTGGTGCCAATTACACGAGACCAGTCGGGGAACTCCACACGTGCCCCGGACCAATAGGGTCCCCGGAGGGTCCATGAATTGGATAGATGGAAGGGTCTTTGTAGCTTTGCTCTAGAAAATATTCCCACTTCAGGCGTCCCCAAGCTGTGTCGGGTTAGGAGCCAGTGATCCTTTTCCTGAAGCCTTTAGCCATTGCGTTGTGTGAGACCAATCTGCCGGTTCCCAAGGAGGAACTGGAGAACAAAAGGTCAGGATGGAGACCCAGCAGCAGATTCCACTTAGGGGCTGTTATCTGTGCCTTCTCTGAAGTGTCATGTTCAGAAAGGAGGAGAAAGAGCCAGAGGTGCCTGGGGCTCCGGGTCATCCCTCACAATGGCCCCGGGCCAGCGGCAGGGTCAACTGCCCCCTGAATAGCCTCCATGTCCTCTGCCTCTCCTCTCCCCACTGCCCAGTGTTTCTCAACCTTTTTATCAGTATCATACTTATAAGCAGGGTTTTTTGGGACTCTTTTTCTCCTAACTACTCCCCTTCATGAAATTTTAATAGCATAGGTTATCCGGGATATCTTTTTCTGTATATATTGGTGCTTTATAATAAGAGTAAGATTTCTGCCTCTTCTCAAGAACAATTTTTTTTTCTCTCTTGGGGAAAATATCCTCTGCCTTGAAAATGCATGTCTCATCTTTGGCGAGCTGGCTGGACTCGATCTGACCTGAAGACAGAGCCACGGTGTGGCATCTTCCTGTGGCCAGTCTGGCAGAATGACTCTGGGGTCCGATACAACCGGTCTGCATGCGAGCACAACCCTCTCCTAACTTTAGGAAATGCCCATATCCTCTCAAGGCTCAATAGCCTCATGTCCAAAATGGGGTTAATTTCTATCTTTAGGATTGTAGTGAGAATTGAGTGATGAAATGTGTATGATAGCAACCAAACACCATCATATTACATGCTCAGCAAATCTTGAGTTCTCCTCTTTCTCTTCCCTTTAGTTCTTGTCAAAAATATAATATTCTGGTTTATGAGAGCTAGTTTGTATTCTTTAGAAAGATTTTATTCCCTTTCCAGAGATATACTGAATTGAACACTAAGTTGCAAATGAACATAAGATGTGTTGCTACTGTAGCTGGTGTGTAAATGTTATTATCAAGAGCTAGTAAACCTAATCATACATCAAGGGCAAATAAAAAGCTACACACATACTCAAACTTTACAGCTCACTGATATTTCTTTGCACTTGAGAAACAGTATATTTAATCAATCTCTTCTTCCTACTTTCCTTCCCCAATAAAGTTTCACTGTACTTTACTTAAGGTTCCATGGTAAGAATTGGAACAAAATAGAAAGAAATCTTTTTTTTCAGGGGATAGGCTCCATCAGGCATGCCATTCAAAATAATTTTAAAATACATAAGTTTCTCAGATGAAACCTCAAAAGATGATTGACTTTCTCTGGTCTTCTCACCTGCCCTTTGCTACACAGCCAAAAGACAGGGTATGCTTTTAAATTTAGCCCATTGGTGGTGAAGGAGGCGAGCTTTGGAAATTTTGTGATGGGTACAGCAGGGCTTGATGGCAGCCTAATTTGGGAAGAAAATGCATCTAAAATTACCTTGAATGATGTGTTTCAAGACATACCAATATTCCAGCAAGTATAAAATGCACTTCAGTGCATACTTAAAACAAAGAAAGTCACAGTTTTTTAAATAAACAAATAGACAAGATTCAATGATGTTGAATATCAAAAGCTAATTTGAGCTTTCGGCATCAGAGCCAATGCTTCCTCCATAAGCATGGGTGGTAGGTGACAGAGATTCCTGAATTGGATTGTCCCCAGTCTTCAGGGTTTGGGAATGTCATCAGTCGCCCCTGGGAACAGTGAATGGTAAATCATTCTCCCGTGGAGAAAGTGCTCCCTGGGAGGAAGTTCACGACCATGCCCCTTGTACAAGCAGGAGCGCAGTAAGTATATATTGACTTGTGGTTTTGTTCTTGCTTTAGAAAAAGATAAACAGAGTTTTCTCATATGTGTAGGCAATGACCCACAAACACACACACACACACACAAATCACACACTCTGAAATTTCAGTGATTTAGCACCATGAAGGTTCATTTCCAGCTCACACAGAGTCCCTCATGGTCCTGGCGACTCTCCGGAGTGGTGTCCTCTGTGTAACTAAACCAGGTTGCTTACTATCACTGGCTTTAGCCATTCAATGTGCACTTTCAGTCCAGAAGCAACATTCGCCCATGGCTCTCCTGCCTGGAACCGGTGACTACCTAAGCGCGGGATCTGAGTGTAAAGGAGAACACCTGCAGGGGAGTCCATGACGTGTTTGCTGAGTACAGTTGTCTCTGTTATCCACCCAGTTGACTTCTGCAAATCTACTTTTGAACATGGAAGATGGTTTGTTCCTCATTGTGCTTCTGATTGTTTTGGGGTGGATGGAAGCGGACTAACTAGAATTTTTTTTATTAAAGAGTCAGAAACCTATTTCCCTCCCAAATGTGTAAGCTTTTGAGCAGAAAAATACAGCACTGTTGGCTACAGCAGTAGAACCTGTGAGATAGCAAAGGCTCAGCTATTGTGTAGTTCACGTTACACCTGCTGCAATTGAGAGAGACGTTTTAAGCTTAAGAGGCTCGGTGGCTCAGCCTGTAATCCCACGCCTTTGGGAGGCTGAGGATTGCCTGAACCTGAGGGTTCGAGACCCACCTGGGCAACTTGACGAGACCTCATCTCTACAATAAATAAAAAATCAGCCAGGCGTGGTAGCGCGCGCCTGTAGTTCCAGCTACCTGGAAGGCTGAGGCGGAAGGATCGCCGGAGCCCAGCAGGTCGAGGCTGCGGTGGCCGGGAGCGGCCACTGCACTCCAGTCTGGGCGACAGGGTGAGACTCCGACTCAAAAAATAAAAAAACAAACAAACAAAGAGGTCAATCCATACTGCTTAATATAATAGGTATTCAGCAGCTGACAGACTCAGCATCTTATTCACCAATGTCTACTTCCTTCCTCAGAGTATTTTTGGAATCAAATGGGATTTCTTCTCCCAGGACTCTCTTGCTTCTGGTAGCCAACACTCAAACCCAAGAGTTTCTCTGGAACGTCCAGACATCTGGGACCCACAGGTAGTGAAAAATGGGACTGTCCCAATAAACGCAGATGGCTGGTAAGCTTGGGGTACCATGGACTCATTTGCAGGTATGAGATCAGTCACGATTGAGCCAAGTTATTTTCTTTTATGAACTTTTAATGTTTTTGGCATACTTGAAAAGTGCAATAAAAATGAAAAAGTATTCATCAAAATTAGTGTATCTCTGTAGTCCTACTGTTGCATGGTAAAATCATCAATTATGGTTGGCTCCCACAGGGTCGTGTGTATCAAGAGAGTGGAAAGTGAATACAAAGTCTTTCATTCTTGTTTCCCCTCCAACGCTTGTCATTAGTTCCCCTGGCACATCTACCCCCACCCCTCAGCCCATCCTCGCCCACTCACAGCAATTTTCTGGCAGACCAAGATGCTATACCTTGAGGGGAATCCGTGGTCTTCCTCCAAGTCTCAGCAAGTAACCATCCCTGTTTCAAGAACAGGCGTAGTCTAAAAGAGCCGCTCATTTCTCTGAGTGCCATCTGCACCTTGTATTTGGGGGTGACACTCCCGTTTGACCTTCTCCACTTTGCACCAGTGCAGCTGCTTGACATTTTGTCTCCCTGGACATGTCTGATGCTGCAGCCCCACACCCAGAGTAGAGGTAGGTGGGGACAGGTGTCCAAGAGGAAACATTTTCCTCTTCCCTGTGAGCAGCCCAGCTCAGTTCTTAAGATGCTGCTTGTTTGTTCACGCCTTGCAGGCAAGAAACCGAATTGAATCCGCTGGTAGGGCCATCCCTCTGTGGACCTGAGGGACCGGGGGCCGCCCAAGACCCTCTCCTGCCCCCTGGCCTGAAATAGAAGGAGGAAAAGGGGAAAGTGGAGAGGGAGCCACAGGGAACGTCAGGAGCCCGAGACAGGCAAGAGATGATTGCGAGGAAGTCCAGAGTGATGAGAGGAGAGGAGTGGAGAGAAATGGGCCCGCAGGTCTGCAACCAGGTGCTGCCAGGGTAAGGCCTGTCCCGGAGTTGGAGGTCACCACGGGGCTGGGCTCCTCTCACTCCTCCCAGGGTTGCCTTCCTTCCTCTTCTGGCTCCCTAGGCGACTTTTCTGGGCCAGCCACTCTCCTCTCTCGCCAGACATGGGCCGAGATGGTAGCATTTGAAGAGGCAGGCTTCGCGGAAAGTACAGGGACACCTCCTCTGTGAAGCCTCCCCTGATGGCCCCTTCGCAGCTCCCATCTCAGAACATTGTGTGATTACTTTCCTGCCTCCCCTACAGCTCTTGAGCTGTCCGAGGGCAGGGGTGCTCCATGGTCACTGGCTACCCTCTCTGCTGCCGGGGGCATGGCAGGAGATCAAGACATGTTTGACAAATAAATGAACTAGTAGAGCAAGTCATTACTCCTAAAAACACAGGACTGAGTGTAGTGTTCTTCAATAGAGAAGAGAGAGACTGGACCCCACTGTGTGTGGTTTTTTTTCCCTGTTGAAGGGTAAATCAGCGCAGCCCTCCTGGACACCACGAAGAAAAGCATGGTCCGCACACACAAGCCATGCTGTTCCTCCCTCGACCTCACTCTGTGTCCTTGATTTAAGCCTACGAATCCTTCCTTTTAAATGTATTTCTTTCTTTATTTTTAAGTTAGCATGGATGTTCATTAACTATTACTGAGCTTTTCAAACTATGTGTCTATCTCAGCATATTTTTTTCAGTTGGAGTGCGTCCCTGGCCAGCTGCTAGTGCAGCTGGAACAGGGGTTTGAATCGAAGCTTGGGAGCAGGAGTCCAGGCCAGAGAGATTTCTGCTGTGACAGCTGACAGCCAGGCTGTGAAGGACTCAGGTGTTGATAGACTTGGCTGACAAACAAGCTTCAATTTTTGACAATATTTTGTAAAATAATTAGGTGTTGTCTTATAGACCACAGTTTATGATAACAGAGCCTAGACACTCTGGCAGAATCACCATAGAAATGAAAATAAGCATATGATCATTTAAATTTCCAAAAAACTTAACGGCACCGGTTTGTACATTCTGAGCCATGCCTTCTCTGTGGATAATTTCAAGCTTTGGTTTCTGGAAATAGAGATCTTGTAACTTTCCTTCATCATGTCATTTATTTTATTTTACCTTTTTTAGAGTTGAGGTCTTGCTCTGTGGTGCAGGCTGGAGTACAACGGCACAATCATAGTTAGTTCACTGCAGCCTCAAACTTCTGGGCTCAAGGGATCCTCCCACTTCAGCCTCCCAAGTACCTGGGATTACAGTCACGTGCCACCGCCTCCAGCCTCTATTCCCTTTTGTTTTGTTGGAAGTAATCAACTCAAGCTGATCATCTTAAAGAGAAAAATTTGTGAGGTGCATGGTACCTAACAGAATTCTTAGGAGTTAGCAACTTAATGCAGTGGACCAAGCCAGTCCTACCTATAAAATTGTATGCTGAATGACCAAGTCCCCCAAGACCTGTTTAGATGCTGGGCTGTTCCAAGTGGTATAAACTGTCCCCATTGGTGTCTGCATTCTCTGGTCCTTGTTCTGTTATGTCAATACTGTTCCTTGAACAAAGGTCACAAACTGGCTGTGGTGGGCTGCATTTAACCCACAGACGCATTTTCTTTGGCTCACTCAGCAGTTTTGAAAGCTCCATTAGGTGCTGGCATTTAAAAATTGGGAGACCGCATATTTTTTAAAAATTCCAGATTGCTATTTTCTCCTTAAAAATCAGAAGATGTAGCAACATTGGACATGAATTTCTGCATGGGTACATTTAGCTCAAATAGGAGCAACTAACTCTTTAATAACATTGATAATAATAGTAATAGCTAATTGTATAATTATTGCACATACATGTGCCATATATTCTCTTGAGTGCTTTGTATCTATTAAGTCATTTTTTCTTCTCATCAGCCCTGCGAGAAGGGTGCTATAATTACCTTCACTTTCTAAGAGGCTGGGCACAGTGTCTCACACCTGTAATCCCGGCATTTTGGGAGGCTGAGGCAGGAGGATTGCTTGAGCCCAGGAGCTTGAGACCAGCCTAGGCAATATAGTGAGACCTCATCTCTACAAAAAATCAAAAAATTAGCCAGGCATTGTGGCATGCTCCTGGAGTCCCAGCTGCTCAAAGGGCTAAGGCGAGAGAATGATCTGAGCCCAAGAGGTCAAGGCTGCTGTGAGTCAGGATTCTGCTACTGCTCTCCAGCCTGACAGAGTGAGGCCTAGACAAAAACCAAAACAAAATGTGCCTTTACTTTCTAAGTGAGGAAAATAAGATACAATGAGATCAATTAACTTGCCAAAAGTCACACCGCTTTTAATGGCAGAATCAGGATTTGAACCAAGCGGTCTGAGTGGTTAAATACCCATAAATGGAGTCTCCCAAATGATGCTGGTGGGAACAAACTATTGCAGGTATATGGATGTCCAGATGTAAAAACTGTTGTAATTAACACATCATAGTTAAAAGTAGTATGGGCTCCGGAGCCAGACTGCCTCCACTTGAGTTTGGACTCTGCCACCTTTCACCTGGGAGAACTTGATTCATATTTTTAAACTTTAGACTCATCTGTAAAATGAGAAAACAGTACTCTTCCCATGGGTTCTTTAGACCTTACAGAATTAAGCGAGGTAATAAAATCTTCAGCACAGGTAAGTGCTCTCATATAATAAATGCTCAACTCATGTTTATTGTTATTATTTTATCTTAGTAACTCTTTTTTTATTTTAAAGATATGGGGTACAATTCAGGGTTAGGTATATAAATGTCCATCATGCAGGCACCCTTGTTGATGAGGTGAGCCCTGGCAGTTTCCCTCAACTGCCAATCCCGCCCCACCCCACCCACAGCAGTTTCCCACTCCTGCCAATCCCTTTCTTATAGAATTATGATAATTGTTCGAGGTCTGCTTATAAGTGAAACCAGGGGCACTCTGCTCTTTATTTCTGTGATAGATGACTGAGCATGATAGACTCTAACTCCATCCAAGTGGCTGTGAAATCCATGTGTTTGTCCTTCTTTATGGCCGCATACTATTCCATTGTGTATATGTATTATCTCGGTAACTCTTAGCATGGAAAATTCCAAAGGTGTCTAAGAGAAGTCTTACACGGATGCAGAACATTTTCTTCAATTTCTCACATTTTGTAATCTCAAGAAAATATGTATAGACAAAAATCATAGGGTTCTTTGACTAGGAAATAGTGCCCAAGTACTATTTAGCTGAAGAGCACCATTCTATAAAACAAAATGATGCTTTAATTTTAGCTTCAGTCTTTCGACAAGTGCAGTATTTGCCTGTCTGTGAGGGATGCATTCCAAGACCCCCAGTGGATGCCTGAAACTGCAGGTAATACTGATCCCTATAAGACTATGCTTTTTCCTGTCCTTGCACAGCTATGATAAAGTTTAATTTGGAAATTAGGATAAGAGATTAACAACAATAACTGATAATTAAATAGAATAATTATAACGATATATTGTAACACAAGCTATGGGCACATGGTCTCTCTCTCTCTCAAAATATCCTCCTGTCCTCATTCACTCTTCTTCTCTCGTGATGACATGAGCTGATAAAATGACCGTGTGACAAGATGAAGTGAGGTGAGTGACACAGGCCTTGCGATGTAGCATTAGGCTTCTACTGACCTTCTGCTGATCTGTTAGATTCAAGTGGATCCTCTGCTTGGGCAACCCAGGGTCCTGGCGCCATGACCATGTCCACAGTTGGATGTCCAGAGCAGACGAATGGGGATGGTTGGGGATCTTTTGGAAGAACACTGTGATCGGAAGTTGTTGTCGGATTCTTTTCAACCCTTCAAGCATTGCTGCCGAGGTTGCGATCCTCCTGTGGTCATATGGGTGACGTTAATGCTGCATTCCATCCAAGGACTGTATTCCATCATTTTGTCTTGAATGTCTGTGCAGTTTGAAACTCTCCAGCGAATTTCAGTAATGTCCACATTGCTGGTTCTGCTGACGTTTTTCTTCATCTTCCTCGTCCTCTGCAGATGACTCTTCAAGTTCTTCCAGTTCCTCATTTGTTACCACTGTTCAGTGGCCTTCAGTAGGTTCTTCCACTTCATCAAGCATGTCGGCAAATCCTTCTCCGCTAACTTGTTTTGCTGCCTGATGTTCCTAATTTCTCCAGCGATTCCCGGAAAGACTTTAAAACTCATACACCACATCCTTCCTTCAGTTCTTTCAGCAGGCATTCATAGTTCCTGGTTTAAATTTGTGCATCGCAGCTTTGATGAATGTCATTACATCAGCAATGGGAATGACTGCCAGCTCTGGTATGCCTAGGCTACGATCTGCATCAACTGCTAGTCAAATGTGATCCAACACCAGGTGAGTGTATGTGGTCTTGACAAACCAAATGATGCCTGGTGAAGGAGCTGAAGCAGTGAGGTTGTATCTGGAAGTAAAAATATGACCTCGACATTTTCATTTTAGTAGCAAACAGATTTAGAATGGCCAGGTGCATTGTCTATTGTTAATAGGACTTTAAGTTCCAACTCTTCGTCTTCCAAGTATTTTTTCCACTTTAGGGATGAAGCATTCATGGAAACATTCCATAAACAAGACAACTGCCACCCATGCATGCTGATTATGTTGCCAGAACTTGAGCAGATAATTTGTTGTTGAGAATGTGTGGGTTCTTTGCTCTGTACACTACACCTGGCTTTAATCATATGCCCTGTAGCATTGCCACATAGTATGGAGTTCATCTCTCCTTCCATGTTTTATGCCCTAGTGCTTCCCTTGCAGTTTTATAAATGTAGGTTTTAATGGGCATCTTCTTCCAGAAGCATCCAGTTTCGTCACAATGGAAGACTTGTTTCATTCAGATGGAATCCTTTCTCCTTAACCAATTTCTTCAATTCTGCCAGAAACGTGGCAGCAGGTTCTTCGTCAGCAGATGCAGCCTCTCCAGTAATTTTCCTCTCTTTCAGTCTACACCTATTCCTGAATCTGTGTAACCACCCCTTACTTGCAGTAAATGGCTTGGTTTAGGGGAACCCTTGGCCTGTTGCATTAGTTGATGACAACCACACCCCGTTCATTTACTCCAGCAACCCAGAACAGGAAAACAGCATCACAATATAAAGGGTTTCTTATACAATTTCAATAGAAACACATTTTCTGTTCATGTCTTCCACCTACAAACCTTGGTGGCACAGCCTACTACACACCTAGGCGGCATGGTACAGCTTATTGCTCCCAAGACAAACCTGTATAGCATGTGACTATACCGAATACAGTTGGCAGCTGTAAACCAATGGAAGTATTTGTGTATCTATATGTCTAAACATAGAAGAGGTACAGTAAAAATACAGTATCAAAGATAAAAACGGTACACCTGTATAAGGCAGCTCCATTATCACCTTATGGGATCACTGTCATATGTGGTCTGTTACTGACCAAAACGTCATGATGCAGTGCGTAGGTGTATTTATAGAAATCTAAAATGGGCATACTTTATGACAAATTAATCCCTCTTGCATAAGTTAGTCTTAAAATACTGTCTCATCGATTTAAAAAATGAATTAAAATGGTCAACCATCTAATCGGAAAGATAGGCAAAATATTTCAAGATGATACAGAAGTCCTTGTTTATCCTTGGAGGATGTGTTCCAGGTCCCCCAGCAGATGCTAAAACCTCAGTAGTACCAAACCCAGATGCCATCAGTTGAAGCACATCTCCGTTCATGTCTTCCACCCACAAGCTGAATGCCTTTTGCATCTTAGCTACTCACTTATCAAGCACTGTGGACATAAGTTGTGCAGCTTGAGGTGCAACAGCAAAACGATCACAGATTTCTTTTTCCCTTTTCACCATTTCACAGATAGAAGAAGATCTGTTTCCACTGGAAATCTTAGTAACCTCAGCATACATTTTTGTTTCCTTATTAAGTCAAGAACTTTCACTATAAGAAAGCACTTTGGCATATCTGAATTGCCAGCATCACAAGTCTTGTGCTTTTGTAAAGCAAAGTGAGGGTTATTTGAACATAAGCACTGTGACACCGCGGCAGTCCATCTGACCACCAAGATGGCTGCCCAGTGACTAGCAGGCAGGCGGCATAGACAGTGTGGATCTGCTGGACGAAGGGAGGATCCATGTCCATGTCCGTGGATTTTATCACACCCCACTCAGAAGGATGTGCAATTTAAAACCTATGAGTTGTGTATTTCTGGGATTTTCCATTCAATATTTTTGGACTGTAGTTGACTGTAGGTAACTGAAACCGAGAAAAGCAAAACCACGGAGAAAGGGGAACCACTGTGTTTTCAGAAAGGATTTATTGAGCCAGTATTTATTTATTTATGTTATATCTCATCACTGTCTCTCTAATGTTTTCGCCTGGCTCATAATAGGACTTCAAATAAATCTTTTCAGAATGAGTCAAAAATAAAGGTGAGAGGTTGACAAAATTTTGTTTGTTCTTCTAAAAGCTAAGATGCCAGAAAAAAATTCTGAAAATCAGTTCACATAGAGCAAACAAACAAAAAAGCGTAATAGAAGAAATTATTCTTGTTAAAATTGGAATGCATTAATACTAATGAAAGCTGAATGAAGACCCCTTCTGACATGTTTTATACTGTTTAAAGATAAACATTTGTGCACTGCAAGCCACAAGTGGATTGCAACTCCAACGAGCACTTTACAAGCCATCTGCTAGTCTCCTAATAAGGCTAGTAACTATCATTGTTTAGAGTTAGGCATCAGGGGTCGTGGGTATTTGTTATAATGCAAGCTGCAATGCATCAATGCAGAAAACAAAAGAGCTTTTCTTCACAAGGGCTAATTACAAATATAATAAAACAACATTTTTATAAAAATCTCTTGAAGTCCACAGAGAAACCTATCTTGGCACAACAAATACAAAGCATAGTATTTGCTCTGTTTTCGTTTAGTGAATTCTGATTACAGAAGCCATATCATATTTAACTACTAACAATACAAGGCCACCAATGGGTCCTTTGCTTCAAATCACTCAATCACAAGATGCTTTGTGAACCATCTGGATCTCTGAAATGTTTGCTCTGACAATCTATACATAGAGTATGCACACTCATAGCAAGACCCGTGTGTGTGTGTGTGTGTGTGTGTGTGTGTGTGTGTGTGTTTAATAAGATGCTCCTGTGAAGTTGTGCCTCTCTGGAGCCCAAACTGAACTTTCCAAGTTAGTTAATTTGGTGTAGGGGTGGAATGTGAGAAACTGATTACTGAGAGTCAGAGAAACAAAGAAACCAAGAGCTGACTAAATATTTTACTTGGTATTGGCAATTTCAGCATCCTAGAAACATTGTCCAAGTCCTAACTGTTTTGCTCCACATATGGTGGCAGAATGTCCGTCATCTTATGGAGAAAAAAAAAAATTGGCCTGTTGCGTTCGTTGATGACAACCATATCAGTTCATTTATTCTCAGCATCTGAGACTAGGAAAGCAGAGTCACAATGTGAAGGACTTCTTAGACAATGTCATATTGGTAGCACTGTCAAAACCTGAGATGTCTCGGATGAAAAAAGGTTTTCCATTTTGTTAAAGTTGCTTGTTAATAGTAAAAATAGTGGGGTGCAGCGGCTCACACCTGTAATCCCAGCACTTTGGGACGTCAAAGTGGGAGGATGGCTTGAGTCCAGGAGTTCGAGGACAGCCCAGGCACTATAGTGAGACCTCATCTCTACAAAACCTCAAAATATTAGCCAGGTGTGATGATGGGCTTCTGTAATCCCAGTTGCTCAAGAAGGCTGAGGCAGAAGGATCCACTGAACCAAGGAGGTCAAGGCTGTGGCGAGCCATGATCACGCCACGGCACTTCAGCCACAGAGTGAGATACGGACTCAAAAAAGGAGGAGGAGGAGGAGGAAGAGGAGGAAGAGGAGGAAGAGACTATGAGAAGGAAAAAGCCTCGTGTTTGTAAACTGTTTCTCACTTACTCCAAAACCTTATGCATAAAAACCAAGACCAAGCCGGGCTCAGTGGCTCAGCCTGTAATCCCACGCTTTGGGAGGCTGAGGTGAGTGGATTACCGAAGCCCGCGGGTTCGAGACCCACCTGGGCAACTTGGCGAGACCTCATCTCTACAATAAATCAAAAATTAGCCAGTTGTGCTAGCGCGCGCCTGTAGTTCCAGCTACTCGGAAGGCTGAGGCGGAAGGATCGCCGGAGCCCAGCAGGTTGAGGCTGCGGTGGCCGGGAGCGGTCACTGCACTCCAGTCTGGGTGACAGAGTGAGACTCCAACTCAAAAAAAAAAAACCAAGACCAAAAAAACCACTAAGCAATACACACATCCTCCAGGAAAAATAGTCAATAAAAATGTGAAAATAGAAGAGAAATTAGGTGGATCTTGCACTGCCAAATATTCTGGCCTAGAAGCTTAAGTTAAGCAGTACCATGCAGATGCAAGAGCACAAGAAGAAATCAATGAGTGGAACAGACATGAAGATTGGACCCACCTGCAGGGCTGATGGGGCTGGAGCTCCTGAAATCGTGCTGAAGGCACAGACGGGGAACATATAGCATTTGAAATAGTGGGGAAAATGAAAAATATTCTACAAATAATCCTGAGATCATATGTGTGCCGTTGTTGGGGGAAGAGGAGGTAGATCCTCATATCATAGGACAAAATAAAATCCAGAGAATGAAATAACTAAGTGTAGAAAATGAAACTACAGGGGAAAAAAAACTTTAAAAATGTGCAGGCAAGCCTTTATAGAACCTCTGGGGTGGGGAAGGTGGAACCACAGAGCAGTGTGGTCCCCAGAAGTCTGTGAGCAGCCTGCAGATAGCGGCTTCAGAGGAAAGGCTTTGAGCCAGTTTTGCTCATATACGTGGCATCCACTTAAAATGTAAGATAAACTATGCTTTTCACAGAAACGCTATTAAAGTGCTAAAAATAATTATGGGTTTAGAGGTTGCACATAATCTACAAACTGTGTTGATCATTTTGGAGGCAGCTACCGTGCAGTAAATAGGGAACGCTACCTTCTGTCTTGTGTGCTTCCAAATCATTTGCATGATACCACCTTCTTTATTAAGCGTGCCTTGTCTTTGCTCCCATGTTGCAATTTTAGATTCATTTCACAAAAGTAGATTGATGGCTCGGAATGGTTTTTTGAAGCATATAACAATGATGAAATAATCATGTACATACTATAGCCCGGAGTCACACCATCCATGTATAGAATAAACAAGACTACAGTGCAAACGTACAATGTGAGTTTTCACATGCTGGAACAAGTGCCTCTGCGAGGGTGATGATTTCACACAAGTATTGGAAGAGAAAAGTGTGAATATGATGCCAGATAATGAAGATCTGAAAATTGGATTTCGTTCGACAAGTGATCCATTTGCTTTTTGCCCCTGGTGCATTGTCTGTACTGAAATTGTGTCACATAATGGCACGAAGCCATCTGGACTTTTACATCATTCCTCACACAAGCCCAGTGACCTTTCTAGCATCCACATGAGGTTTTTCTGGAATAAAAGCAAAGTATTGCTTTTCAAGTATGAAACCCAATCAATTGTATCACTAAAGGCAGAGAAGAGGCAGTAACGGTAAGAGATATCAGTGACATGACCATTAAGAAACAGAAAACCAGCCTCCAAGTTAATGGCCGATATTATACACAAAGAGAAAGCAGAACAATTCTTGGCAACGTGCCTCCATCAAAGACCACTAGTGGATATCATACCAGATCAATGGCAGACAAACAAAAAGAGCCATCGCTCCCACATCCTCCTGCTAGCAGACGTGCCTCATTTTGGCTGGACAGGAGAGTTGAGGAACCACTGCTCTTTGGCTTTTTGAGCCTGTTTCTCCGGAAGTCCATGCTATACAAACAGCTATTCTCTTGTCTTGTTTGACGATGCTGTGAGTTGTCACCCCAGGGCTTTGGAATCAGAGCTGACAGAGTATCCGCTCTGCATGAACCAGGAAAGGGTGCATATAATGTGAGTAAAAGGGAATATATCCAAATGCCAATCCATTCGCTGCTTTAGTTACGAAGAACTGTTGGTGGCCAAAAAGATGCCTTTCTACAAACAGTGACTTAACCGAAGCCTGGCTTTATCATAAGCTTCATCAATGTTGGATCATCCCAAATGTCAGACCATGACTGGGGGCTGTACCATGCTGGAACAGCTCTGAGTACTCCTGCTCTTGGACTTCACACCACTGCCCACTGCCCTGGTGAGGCTACTGCCTTAGATATTGTCTGACATGGCCACAACCACATCTAGCTCCCTGGAGATCACTGTCCCCAAGAGCCCTGGAGATAAGATCTGGGTATTCCCTTCTTTCCATTGTATGGCAGCCACGTAGACGGCCACAGTTTATTTGGGGAAGCAATGGGGAATCATACAGCATAGACTGTATTGTATACGCTCCATATACGGGGTCCTTCCTCATGAGAACTTGACCTCTTCTTTAGCCAATGAGTTCTGGCTCTGAGAACTGGCTTAGGCCTTAAAACGGGGCAGGAGGCTGTACCGTTCCGTTGGAGATAGCTGACTTTGGCCTCCTGATCATCCATTCTTGATCTTTCTTTAAAGTTTAAAACTGACCGAATATAGTGGCTCATGCCTAAAATCCCAACACTTTGGGAGGCAGAGGCAAGAAGATTGCCTAAGTGCAGGGGTTTGAGACCAGCCTGGGCAACTTAGTGAGACCTCATCTCTGTAATAAATCAAAGAATTTGCTAGGCATGGTGGCACATGCCTCTGGTTCCAACTACTTGGAAGGCTGAAGTGGAAGGGTCACCTGAGCTAGGTGGGTCGAAACTGTGAGCATGCCATTGTACTCCAGTTTGGGCGACAGAGTGAGACTCTGACTAAAAAAAAAATACTTAACACTGTGCTAAGATTTTTAGCGTGGTGTCCACAAACATTACTTTTGTTGACGGCTCATTTTCCTTGCCCCTGGAAACACCATGTTCTCTTAACCACCCCCTAGGTCTCTCCTGTCATTCCAAACTTGCTGCCTTTTCCCCAAACAGGCTATCAGGCTTCTGATAATTAAGTGCTGCTACCTGGTCTCAGCTGTGGCCAGTTCTGTAACACCATCTCCTGTCAGCCCTGACCTACAGAAGACAGTCTCCACTGAGTTTCTCGGTGTGCCGGTGCCACTCATCGGGGCATTCCTTATCACCTGCATCAATGAAGTGCCCCCCGCAAGGAGCCTAGTTAACTGATCTCTTATGGGATCCCATTATAGTATGTCCACTTCTCTGAGCCCCTTGATTCTTTCCTCTACCACAGTCAGCCCTGGCAGTTCTATCATCTCTGCTTCATTCCAAATAAGCAAACTTTCTCCAAGTCTCTAAGACTTATCCGAGTAGTGTATTAGACCCGACTCCTGGGGCTCCTGCCCGGTAGCTAAAGCCCCAGCGATAAGAGAGTGCCCCCTAATTGATACCGTCTCCCTTATCCAGTTTTATTTTTAACACTTTGACCCAGCACCATCACAATTTGCTCCTAGGCATACTCCCCAGTTCCTGCCAGCATGGAATAGTTGAACCATTTGTGTGTAGATTCTCACTTCTAGGGTCTGCCCTCCCTCGGTCAGTCATGCTGACATTTGACCTTAATTAGGAAACTTGTGGCCAGGTAGAGGTGAAAGCAGATCCCAGAGAGGACAAGCATTGTCCACTGTCCTCCAACAAGGCCATGTGGGCCACTTCTGCAGTCCCCGAGGATCCAGGGCAACAGTGCTGTTTAAAGCTTTCAAGTGCATCTACCTGGAGATCCCCAACCTCAGCCTTAGGGTTCTGCTCCTTCCCTACCAAAGCCCTGAGTTTATCTTCCCACCAAATCAACTCTTGGTTCTTTTCTTTCACGTTCCAGCTACTTGGAAGGCTGAGGCGGAAGGATCGCCAGAGCCCAGCAGGTCGAGGCTGTGGTGGCCGGGAGCGGCCACTGCACTCCAGTCAGGGCGATGGAGTGAGACTCCAACTCAAAAAAAAAAGAATCTTCTATTGGGAGCATTGGGTTGAATGTTGGGACATAAAGAGATACGACACGTGTCTTCCTTCATGGGGCTTCAGTGTAGGCTGGCAAATAGAAAATGTACATTAAAACACATAAATACAAAGAGAATGGCTGGGCAGGGAGGTTCATGCCTGTAATCCCAGCGCTCTGGGAGACTAAAGCAAGAGGATTGCCTGGGCAACATAGCGAAACCTCGTCTCCACAAGAAATTTAAAAATTAGCCAGGCATGATGGCACACCCTTGGCTACTTAGGAGGCTGAGGTGGAAGAATCACCATGGCCCAGGAAGTCAAAGCTGTGATGAGCTGTCATCGTGCCACTGCACTCCAGCCTGGGAGACAGAGTGAGACCCCAAGTCAAAAAAAAGATCACTATTTTTGCCAAATGCCTTGAAGTCACTGCCTCTGTCCCTGACACACACATAGACGTTTCCATGGTTCGCACTGCAGAGGTGAGCTGTCTTCACAACAAGCGCCCCATAAAATCAGGGTTTATGGTATAATCTTCACCTACCATATCATTCCAGAACTGTTGTTCCTCCCTTGCCCAATTCTACCTTTAAACTTCTTGGCCACAAACTCTGCTGCTGCTTCTCACCTTTCTGCCCTCTCCTCACCCCTTAGATTAGTCACGCCCAGCCCACGTAGAATGGAACCACCCCGGCTGTATTCAGTAGACCTCTTTCAGTTAGAATTGCCATCCTGAGGCTGCCCCACCTTAAATCCTGCTTTGCTGCTGTCACCTGACAGCAGAGCTGTGTAAGTCTAGGTACTCAGGGGCTCACCCACCTCATGGCCAAGGTGGCGACTAGAGAATCTATTCAGTTCTAACTCGGGACACGTTGGTCTGTGTTTGAAAAAATAAGCTAGAAACTGGAGGTTCATCTCAGAGTAAAAGGAGAGCAGACACTCAAAATGGCAAAGGCAAGGGAAGGCAAAAACAAGCTCCAGGAAGACACTAGACAACACAGTCATGGAACCACAAATATCTGTTCCCAACATGGGGTAAAGAAATCACATGGGGCTTTGGGTGGCCCGCCTTGTTGCTCCCACAATATCCTCCTTGGCCCCAAGATCCCGCTGTCTGAGCTTTCTACCCAGCACTGTCACTGGGGATGGACTGTCTATCTCTTTCATGATACGGGACTTGCTCTGAGAGCGGGAACCATGTTTATGCACCACCCACATCTACAAGGCTCCATGCGGAGGCTGGATAGGAAATGACTTGTTCAGGCAGAAAAGTAGGAAACATTCCTGACCTGGTCTTCCTGACTTGAGATGTCCATGGCTCAAACATATGTGACTTCAGGGAAAGCAAGAAAGCAGGCCAAACCACCAGGATCTGCAAACTGGAATAATTTCTGCCAGAGCAGACACATATGGGAAGCAGCCAAGTCAGCCAAGCACCGGAGGGAGAGCTGAGCAGGAGTTGAAGGTCCAATAAAACACCTGGTCACGCTGACAGATGCACAGAACCCTCAGGGACTTTAAAGGTCATGCAATATACTGGAGACCCTGCGAGCTGAAGCAGCAGGACTTAAACTTCCCCCCAACCTAAAGTGATAAGAACAAGTAAGCTTTGGGTTTTAGAGGAACTGAAATACTAGGAGAAGAAAAAGACCAGGGACTTTTTTTTTTTTTTTTTTTGAGTTGGAGTTTTACTCTGTCACCCAAGCTGGAGCGTAGTGGTGCAATCACAGTTCCCACAGCCTCCTGGACTCAGGCAATCCTTCTTCATCAGCCTCCCAAGCAGCTGGGACTACAGGCACATGCTACCACACCCAGCTGATTTTTTGATCTATTGTAGAGGCGAGGTCTCACCACGTTGCCCAGACTGTTCTCGAACTCCTGAGCCCAGGCAGTCCTCTCTTCTCAGTCTTCCAAAAGTGCCAGAATTCCAGGCATAAGCTACCATGCCCAGCCAAGACCAGGAAAGTTGAAACCAGAAAGCTAGCTACAAGCAGGGTTCCAAGCAGGCCTTGGTCATAAGGTATAAGGCAAGAATTCAATTACTAAACCAAACAAAATGTCAGCATGGCAACCCCAGGCAAAATAAAGACAAGTAGAAATATTTGTTGAATGGATGGGTGAATGAATAAGTAGAAAGGACTTAAGGTACTAACTCATCTACATACCACACCAGGACTCCTTAAATTCCCATCTGCCAGTAATCAGGTGGGTTCCCGATTCTAGACCAGGGCTGAATTTCTAAGTAAAAACAAAGTGGCCCCTGCTGGGGTGATTCCCCCTACCAGAGGATCAAGGACGCACCAGAACACTGTGGAGTTTCGAGCTAAAAGAAATGGCGTGGGCACCAGCATGTGTATAAAAGACCCGAAGGCTATATATCATCCCAGATTTCCCTAAAGCTGGAATCCTTGGTAGTTTGGTCTTACATTCATCCTTTCAACCCAACTGACAGCCAGCATCAACTCATCAGCCATGTGAGTGCACCATCCTGGAGGCAGAGCCTCAGCCCCAATCAAGGAGCCACAGTCAATGCCAAGTCAAACAGAGAGGAGAACTTCCCTCCAGGCCCTGCCTAAAATGAGCACATAAATCCATCTGTTGATTTGGGCCACAACGTTATAGAATGGTCTGATACACAGCAATAGATGTGCAAAACCACCCCGTTGTCCCTCCCCCTCATTATTTCTTACCACCATCTCTTTCTCTTGTTCCCTCTTGCTACTCGCTTGTTTCAAACTCTCAGTGCATCTGACTGCAGCAGACTCTAACTGGTTTCCTGCCTGACTTCTCCCATCTCCCCCTTCCCAAAGGAACATCCTCAACCTATTCTTCACAGTGATTTTGTGTGCGTGCACGGGCACGCGTACGTGCGCGTGTGTGCAGAGAGCGACAAGGACTCACGACGTGACGTGGGCTGGTCTCCTACTCCTTGTCCTTCCAAAGTGTTTGGATGACAGGAGTGAGCCACTTCTCCCGGCCCAGAATGACTTTTCTCAAACATAAATAGACTCAAAATCCTTCAGCGCCTTCCTTTTGCCTTCAGAATAATATCCAGTCTTAACTGGGCATATCAGGCCTTTCATGGTCAGGATGCCACTTTCTCATTCAGTTTTCAAAATATCTCTCTTCTTTTCCAAACTCTGTAGTCACGTTGACGCCCTGGAGTTGCATTCTCAGATTTCTGTGCTTTTGAAGATGCACCCCCACCTGAATGCCACAGCTTCCTCCTGTCAGGCTAATAACTGTGAGTAAGAAACACTCAGCTCTGGTACCTCTTCCTTAGGAAAGCTTCTTCTCATCTCCTCCTCACCCCCAATTCCATCTTTGTCTTTCCTTCCACTGCTACCCTAGAAGGGGTGCCTTCCTTGTGTTACCACAGGACCCTCTCATGCCTCTTCATAGGTATTAACACTACTATATTTGTGCATTGATTTTTCTTCTTCCACTCTATTATTATAGGTTCTCTAATGGTAGGAATGGTGTCATCTCTTGTATCTGCATCCCCAAAGCACAGCACATTAACTGAACAGCATATGTAGGTACAGCTCAGAATATTTTGTGGAGTAAATGAATTCAAGTTACAGGATATTTGATGTCTTTTGCCCAGTATCTATCTTCTCTTGTTCCAGAAATATTACCTCCAATGTCCTTTAGAACACCACTTCTGCTCCCGTCTATTTATGAAGTTTTCATGGGCCTGATCTCACCTCTAGTGGCAAGAGTAACTTCACATTGGCTCAAGTCAATTATCATTTCCCATCTGCCTTGTATCATGATTGGCTCAGGAATGGGAATGTAACCCAAGTAAAACCAAGAGGACATGAAGACACTTAGCAGAGGCTTCTGGGAAAGAAAGCCCTGCACTCGGTTGAATTCGGTGATGCAAAGACATGAAGTGGGTACTGGGCTTCTCTGGAGAGTCTTGCCACCAGGATGGGGATACCCAGAGCTTCTGGGAGTCAGGGTCAGGAGGTACTGCTATAAATACCTGAGAAAGCAGCTAACCTAGAGAAAGCACTATGGAGAGGAGACTCTTTGTGACACAATTTCTCCTCTCAATCAAGTCATACCCAGCTGCACATCTCACAAGTGTATGGTGTAGCAAAAATCAGTCACAGTTTATGATAATCAGCCTCACTACTTTATACTTCTGCCTCAAAAATCGTTTCATTTCACATATTATAGTTTCATCTAGTTGGGAAGCTAGATTGTTCTCTTGGGGCCAGATCTTAGGTCTTCTCCACCATTTATAGAGCACACCTAATAATACACTTAATGTATTGATTATGTGGAAATTAAACGAGGACCTATCAAATGAGAACAGGCAAAAGCTATATATTCTGAGCTTGCTTGGAAGTCACTATGACTTGCATTTTGGCAGAGACGCAAAGGCAGCAGAGGAGTGGGAAAGCTTTATAGTGGAAAAAAGGGAGGCTTCAGGTGTGCCCTGATTGGAGGCTTTTGGCATAGGGAGGCCGCAGGTAGGGTAACTAGAAGTGGGGCATCCCATGGGATGGGCTAGGAGAGCATATCTGGCTTCCTCTGACGGTTCTAAATTGGAAGCAGGTGTAACCATGATAGGTCTGTTGCCAGGTGTGCCTAGCAAATCAATCATCAAGATGCCAGTTTGCAGCAAGGAAAGAGATGTCACCATAGGGCCACCGAATGAGGAGATGGAAAGAAACCTCAAGTCCATCTTCCCAAGAAGTCTAGGGCTGGGATTTTTAAGAGTTTGGAGTGGACCAAAGCATGGAGATCACTAATTGGTCAAAGAGAGCAGGGAGAATTCATGGGACAAGGAGGTGAAGAAACTGTATTCTTATCCTGATTAGGTTCCTCTGTGAGGGTCTGTAAACTGGTTGGCAGCTGTTCTGCTGGATTCAGGATCTGCTTAAGCAATTCTTCAACAAAAGCCTTATAATTCCAATGTCAGAGCCCCCTATCTATAGGAACAATGGGGACACAAATGGTCCGTATCTAGTGCTATGGGACTTCTAAGTGAGAAGAAAGTAGGCCAAAGTGCAGTCTGATGAATGCATAATTATAACTATATTTCTGCCCAGAATTCTTGTTAATTCTATGAAGAAAATAGAGAAGCGGTCAGTCACTAGTCCAGTCCTGGCCACTTGGGGTCAATTGTTACAGAGGCTATTGTTTGGCTTCCTGGATTGTTACTGGAGATAAGAGTCTGACTTTCTGTGAGTCTGACTCAATCAGAACTGCTTCTCGGGCTAGCTGCTGCAGTGTGGGCCAGAGCTGCATTTTGTACATACTCTGGCCATGGTTTCTTTGTATACTGAGACTTTCAGGTGGTTGAATATCCTTTCCCTGACATACAGCAAGAAATAGACTTTTCAGAGGAGAGGGGAAAATGGCTGGCATGAGGTGAGGAAACTGTGTTTCTCCTATGGAGTAAAACAAGAGAGCGTTTCCTCAGCACCCAGAAAGGAACTGGGCTAGTAGCACACCCTAAACTTATCAAGAAAAGTGATAACAAACACGGAGTATAAAGAAGAGGTAAATCCATTGACCTGGGCTGAAACTAGCTGGACTCTCGTCTTAAGCCCTGCAGACCACTGGCAGCCTCCAGACACAGCAGGGAAAGTGACTGCGGGGACTTCGGGGTTCTGTGCTCCTACTGGACTCGGTGGGCCTCCTGAACCTGCAGGACTCCAGTCCCCCACAGGAAACCCCCGACCCACAGCTGTGCTCTGCCAAAACCCACATGGAGCGGTGTCGCCTCAGCCACCGTAGCCCAGGAACTTGGCCCTTGTGCAGCGGCTTTCCAGCCAGCGAGGGAGGGGACCGGCACCAAGGGCAAACTCTGCAGGAGTTCCGTGCTCCTGCTGGGCCTGGTGGGCCTCCTGAGCCTGGCAGGATTCCAGAACCTCGTGGGAAACTGCCCTACCCTCAGTGTGTTCCGCTGAAACCCACGTGGAGCGGTACAGCCGTGGCTGCCATAGCCCCAGAAATCACCCCCGCGTGCCGGTTTTTAGCTGGCCTGGGAGGGAACAGGCCTCAAGGGCAAATTCCGCAGGAGTTCCTGCTCCTGTCATGAACTTGACAGGCCTCCTGAGACTCGAGGACTCCGGTCCCTCCCAGGAAACAGACTTGCTCCCCAGAAATTCATGTGACGTGGCGCGGCCCTAGCCACCATAGCCCAAGAACTCAACCCTCGCACAGGTTCCTTCTAGCCAGCCAGGGAGGTGACAGACCCCAAGGACAAACTCCACATGGCAGTCGATTCCTGGCTGGGCCAGGTTCCATGAAAACACCGGCGCCCTGGAGGCCAGCTGCACTTTGACATACAGACCCCAAAAGCCTGAGGCTGAAGCCAGAGCCAGCTGGGACTTGTTGAGTAGTAACTTTGCATTCAGATAATCCCCAGAGCTCCACCCTCTGCTTAGGTTCACTGGGCATTTCCCTGGAGCTACACACGCCAAGGAGAAGCACAGCTGGTTGGCGCCTACCAGCCGGTCAGAGGACAACAGCACAGCCCACCGAATCAGATACAATAGCTCGGCTCTAGGGAAGGCCTGATCCCAGAACCCAGCTAACACCACTTTCCAAGCCACTGTGGCTACCCAGGATGCCATAAGCCAGTGCAGGTACCCAGCACAGGACTGCCACAGCTGGCAATTGAGAAACTCACCACACCAAGGCCGTATATAACTAAAGGAACCCTGCAGTGCCTATGTTAGCCCCCCTGTCAACTTCAAATAAGAAGGATTAGTCTAACCAAATAAGAAGGAACCAGAAAAATAATTTTGGAGTTCTCCAACATCCTCAAAAGACTACACTAACTCTTCAGCAATAGACCCTAACCAAAGTGAAATCTTTGAAATTCCAGACATGCAATTCAAAAAGTTGATTATAAAAGTGAGCGTTTAACTTCAGGAAAAAATTTAAAACCAATATAAAGAAATTAAAAAATGTATTCAGGACATGGATGAAACATTCCCCCAAAGAGGTGAACACCTTAAAAAAACGCCAGGCTGGAATTCTAGAAATGAAAGACTCATTCAGGGAATTACAAAATGCAGTGACTTGGGGGGGAAAAAATTACATCAAGCAGAAGAAAGGATCTCAGAACTTGAAGACAAGGCTTTTGAAGTAATCTAATCGGACAACAATTAAGAAAAAAGAATCAAGAAATGAAACAAAATCTCCAAGATATGTGGGATTATGTAGACCTCCAAGCCTAAGAATCATAAGTGTTCCTGAGGAAGAAGAGCAGACAACAGGTTTGAAAAACCTATTTGAGAGAATAATGAAGGAAAACTTCTCTGGACTTGCCAGAGATTTAAACACTCAGGTACAAGAAGCACAAAGAACCTCAGAAGATTCCTTGCAAAAAGGTCAATCTCAATTATCTGGCTATGCAACGTTAATGTGAAGGAAAGAATTTTAAAAGCAGTGAAACAAAAGTATCAAATAACTTACAAAGGTAAACCTATCAGACTAATAGCAGACTTCAGAAGAAACCCTACAAGCCAAAAGGAATTGGGGCCCCACGTTCAATCTCCTCAAGCAGAATAATAGTCAGCCAAGGATTTTGTATGCTGCAAAGCTAAGTTTCATAAATGAAGAAAGAGGAGAAATGAAGTCTTTCTCAGACAAGCAAACACTGAAGGAACTATGTTGCCTCTATAAGAAATACTCAAAGAAGTTCTAAGTACTAAAACAAAAGGTCAAAATACACCAATAGAAAAATGCTGAAAATCATGAAGCTCATAGGCCTTGTGGAACACCAACACAATAGAGAAAATAAATGAATAAATAAAACAACCAGCTATCCAATATGATGAATGGACTAGTACTTTACATATCATTATTAACCCTGAATGTAAATGGTCTCAATGCCCCACTAAACAAAGATACAGACTGGCAGAATGCTATAAAAACGCAACCCAAAATATCTGTTGCCTCTAAGAGACCCACGTAACACACAAAGACTCCTATAGACGGAAAATGAAGGAGTGGAGAAAAATATTCCATGTACATGGAAACCAAAAATGAGCAGAAGTAGTCATGCTCATATCAGATAAAACTGACTTTTAATTAACAATAGTAAAAAAAAAAGACAAAGATAGTAACTATGTAATGATAAAAGGACTGATAAAATGAGAAGACCTAACAATTTTAAATATATACGCACCTAACACCAGAGCCCCCAGATTTATAAAACAAATTCTGCTAGACCTTAAAAAAGAGATAGACGGCAATGTAATAATAGTGGAATATTTCAACACTCCACTGACAGCAGTAGACAGATCATCAAGACAGAGACTCAACAAAGAAACATTGGAATTAAACTGGATGCTAGAGACAGTGGAACTAGCTACAGATCTTTCCACCCCAAAACTACAGAATATATATTTTTCTCACCAGCACATGGAACATTCTCCAAGATAGGCCATATGACAGGTCACAAATCAAGTCTTAATACATTAAAAAAAAAATCAAAATCACACAAGGCATCTTGTTAGATCACAGTGGAATAAAACCAAAAATTAACTCCAAAAAGAATTTGAAAATCCAAACAAAACCACGGAAGTTAAATAATCTACTCCTGAATGATCCTTGGGTCAATTCATCAGCAATGAAATCAAGATGGAAATTTAAAAATTCCTCACAGAGAATGCTAACAATGAAACAAGCTATTAAAACCTCTGAAACACAGCCAAAGCTGTGATCAGATGAAATTTGATAGCACTTAATGCCTACATTAATAAGCCTGCAAGATCACATATTTACAATGTAACATCACACTTCAATGAAACAAAGGACCAATGAAACAAAAAGCTGGCTCTTTGCAAAGGTAAAATTGATAAGCACTAGCTAGATTAATTAAGAAATGAAGAGAGAAGATTCAAATTAGCTCAATCAGAAATGAAGATGGAGATAGTACAACTGATACAATGGAATTATCATTCGAAAGATCATCCGAGACTATTATGAACACCTCTATGCAAACAGACTGGACAATCTAGAGGAAATGAATAAATTCTAATTAGAAATATATAACCCCCAACCTTGAATCAGGAAGAAATAGAAGCCCTGAACAAAGCCAGAGTCCTGCTCCAGCAGGTTCAGGGTTTCCCGAAGGATGAGCGGCATTGGCGAATGAATGGACACAGACCCGATGCTTATGTGGGACTGCTCATTTATTGACAGCAAGCCTTTATTATATATACCTTTTTGTTACATAACTTTTTAGGTAACATACATGAAAAATCTTTCTTGACATCATTCAAATTTCTCAAAACAGGTTTCTTAGAACATTGATGATAGTTATGTGCAACCTTCCAAGAATTCTTCTCATATTTTTATGGTTAGGTGGACAGTCATGTGAAACCTTTTACATACTCTTCTCATACCTTAACAATTAAATACAATCATTTTCCTTAAAGCTATTAAGCAAAAGACTTATGCGATTATTCCTTTAAAGCTAAATACACTCATAACACAGAAATGCCATTGCACTATACTTAAATACCCATGATCTTTCAAAATTAAACATAAACCTTCTACTAAAACTAATGTCTAATCTTTTCCTAGAAATCATGTAACAGCAAAGGTCAACCTGTTAGATATTTAACTATAGCCAGGTACACTTTAGCAAATATTTTCTGCCGCAAGGGACTAAACTTTTATTTGTGTATTCATAGAGAAACCAATCTTCAGAACACTGACATTTCTTGGGGTCCTGTCGGTACAAACTACACAACAATCTACAATTAATGGGCCTCCATCTACAGCCCCATATCTCTCTGACTCGTCTCCAATCAAGACCAAATGGTTCCAGTTTGCCTTTAAGGAACACATGATATCTATAGTTTTCAATTATAATTCCTTGGCAGGGGAAGTGGGTTCCTGCTCATGCATTGGCAGGCCGACCTCCAGGGTCCCTATTATACCAGCCCCAGTTTCTTAGCATAATGTTGGGGGTTTCCCTTAACGGGGCATAAGATTTGTCCTGTAATTTAATGGAGCTATCTAGGCATGTCACTACAGGACGGGCTATGATTTTTCCTCTCTGTGGTATAGCCACAGGGTGAGTAGATAAAATTCCCCACAAGCCCCTGGAGTCTATTTTCTGTGGTTGATTAGCAAGCTGTAGTTTCTCAACAGCTAGGATTTCCACCAGCAGCATGACTAAGCAAAGCAAGAGAAGCAGAACTGCTGCTTTCCCGGGCATGCCATGCCATCCGGGGTCATCAGTCTCCTTGACCATGTCAGAAGGCAGACCTTTGCAGTCAGTCCCCGATAGAATAGACCAATAATGAATAGCGAGATTGAAATAGTAATTAGAAGTCTCCCAACAAAAAAAAGTTCAGGATCTGATTAACTCACATCTGAATGCTACCAGACCTTCAAAGAAGAACTGGAACCAATTTTACTGAAGCTATTCCACAAGATTGAAGAGGAGAGAATCCTCCCTAACTCATTCTATGAGGCCAGTATCACTTTGATGCCAAAACCAGCAAAAGACACAACAAAGAAAGAAAACTGCAGACCAATATCCCTTATGAACATAGATTCAAAAATCCTCAACAAAGTATTAGCAAACCAAATTCAACAGCACATTAAAAAAAAAAAAAAGATACACCATGACCAAGTGGGGTCTTATCCCAGGGATGCAAGTGTGGGTCAATATATATAAGTCAATAAATGTGATCCATTACATAAACAAAATTAAAAACAAAAATAATACCATCATTTTAATAGACAACAGAAAAAGCATTAAACAAAATCCCGTATCTCCTCATGATAAAAACCCTCAGCAAGATAGGCATAGAGGAAACATTCCTCACAATGATAAAAGTCATATATGACAAACTCACAGCCAATGTCATCCCAAGTGGAGAAAAACTGAACTTATTTTCCCTCAGAACTAGAACAAGGCAAGGATGTCCACTTTCATCACTCCTATTCAACAAAGTACTGAAAGAGTCCTAGCCAGAGCAATCAGGCAAGAGAAAGAAATAAAGCGTATCCAACTTGGAAAAGAAGAAACCTATCTCTCTCTGTATGCCAACGATATGCTCTTAGACCTAGATAATCCAAAAGAATCCTCCAAAAGACTCCTGGACTTGATAAATTAATTTGGTAAAGTTTCAGGATACAAAACCCACACACACAAATTGGTAGTACTGCTGTACACCAATAGAGAACAAGCTGAGAATCAAATCAAGAATTCAATTCCATTTACAATAGCAGTCAAAAAGCTAAAATACTTAGGAATATACTTAACCAAGGAGGTGAAAGATCTCTACAAGGAGAATTATAAAACTCTGATGAAGGAAATTGCAGAGGACACAAGCAAGTGGAGAAACATCCCATGTTCATGGATTAGAAGAATCGACATTGTTAAAATGACCATTCTACCCAAAGTAATCTACAGATTCAGCACAATTCCTGTCAAACTACCAACATCATTTTACAGAATTAGAAAAAAACAATCATAAAGTTCGTATGGAACCAAAAAGAACCAAAAAAGTCAAAGCAATCCTAAGCAAAAAGAATAAAGTTGGAGGCATCACATTGCCTGACTTCAAATTTTACTACAAGGCTGCAGTAACCAATATGGCCTGTACTGGTACAGGAGAAGACACATAGACCAATGGAACAGAATAGAGAATCCAGAAATCAATCCAAATACCTACAATCAACTGGTATTTGACAAAGCAGGCAAAAGCATACACTGAAGAAAGGACACGCTATTCAACAAATGGTGCTGTGAAAATTGGATAGCCACATGCAGAAAAATGAAAATTGATCCTTATCTCTTCCTACATACAAAAATTAACTCATCATGAATTAAAGACTGAAATTTCAGACCTAAAACCATACAAATCCTAGAAAAAAAACTAGGAAAAACTCTTCTGCACATTGGTCTAGGCAAAGAATTTATGGTTAAAACACCGAAAGCAAAGCCAGGCTCGGTGGCTCAACCTGTAATCCCGCACTTTGGGAGGGTGAGGTGAGTGGATTGCCTGAACCCGCGGGTTCGAGACCCACCTGGGCAACTTGGCGAGACCTCATCTCTACAATAAATCAAAAAATTAGCCGGGCGTGGTAGCACACGCCTGTATTTCCAGCTACTTGGAAGGCTGAGGCGGAAGGATCACCGGAGCCCAGCGGGCCGAGGCTGTGCTGGCCAGGAGCAGCCACTGCACTCCAGTCTGGGTGACAGAGTGAGACTCCAACTCAAAAACAAAACACCAAAAGCAAATGCACCAAAAACAAAAATAACTGGAAAAGAAATAATCGACAGAACAAATAGGCTACCAACAGAATGGGAGAAGATAGTCATAAACTATACATCTGACAAAGGAATATATCTAGAGTCTTCAAAGAAGTCATACCAATCAATAAGAAAAGGCAAATAACCCCATTTAAAAGTGGACAAATGATATGAACAGACATCTGTCAAAAAAAGATATACAAATAGCCAACAAGTATATGAAAAAAGTGCTCAGCATCACTAATTTAGAGAAATGTAAATCAAAACCACAGTGAGATATCACCTTAAACCCCTCAGAATGACCACCATTAATAATCAAAAAATAATAGATGCTAGTGTGGATATGGAGAGAAAGGAACACTTACATGCCGTCGGTGGGAGTGTAAATTAGTACAACCTCTATGAAAAGCAGTATGATTACTCAAATAACTAAAAGTAGATCTACCACTTGATCCTGAAATCCCACTACTAGATATCTATCCTAAGGAACAGAGGTTGTTATATGAAAAAGACACCTGCACCCACGTATTTATCACAGCACAACTCAAAATTGCAAAGACATGGAATCAACTAAATGCCCATGACCTGATAAGTGGTTAAGGAAAATGTGGTATAGATACACTATGGAATACTATTCAGCCACCAAATAGAATGAAAGAATGTATCTCACAGCAACTTGGATGAAATTGGACACTCCAGTCTGGGCGACCGAGTGAGACTCCAACTCAAAGAAAGAAAGAAAGAAAGAAAGAAATTGGAGAGCATCATCCTAAGTGAACGAAAGCAGGAACAGAAAACGAAGCTAAACCAAGGATCCACAAAAACATAGAGAATGGAATCATGAACACTGGAGACTCAGAAGGGGGAAGGAGAAAGGTGTGAAGAGACAAAAAATTGCCTATCAGGTACAATGTGCACAGACAGGGGTAGAGGGGACATGTAAAGCCCAGACCAAAAACTATTCGTACCCCCTAAAGTTCTTAAACTAAAAAAAGAAAAAGACTTTCTGATGGAGTACAGTGGCTTAAGCCTGTAATCCCAGCACCTTGGGAGGCTGAGGCAAGAGGATGGCTTGAGTTTGAGATAGAGAGACAACATCTCTACTAAAACGTCAAAAAATTACTCAGTCATGGAGGTGCATGTCTGTAGCCTCAGCTTTGCAGGAAGCTGAGGCAGAAGGATTGCCTGAGCCCGGAAGGTCGAGGCTGTGGTGAACCATGTACTCTAGCCTGGGTGACAGAGTGAGACCCTGACTCCAAAAACAAAAGGATGAAAAAAAAAAGAACAGACTTTCCAAGACTACTTGGGAATTAATCTTTGTTGCTAAAACTTAAAAAAAAAGAGGGGGAAAGGGAGTCTGGTATTTTTACTGCCTTCAGGTCTGATTCAAATCCAATTTTGTCTTGAAAAGTCCAATTCAATCTGTGGTGGAAAAAAAACAATTTGGGTGTTGCACCTAGTGTTGCAATAGAAGCTGGAAGGGCGTCTCTCAACCTATGTGGTGTGTCCCAGCTGCTTCCAGTGAACCTGAAAAGTTAGCGAAGGTTGGGAATGAAAAAGACTTCCTCATCAGGTAAAAGTTCTAGCAAATTGTTGGTTCATTTTGCATATTAAATGACAGTCCCCAGTGAAGATATTATCAAAGTATAGCCATATATCCAGTATCGTTGGGGGAGAGTATATTTTTTAGGTTGAATTTTAGAGACTCGAAAAGTGCACAGAAAATTTTTTTTTTAACAAAAGAGGAGCAAGATTCTAGGATAAGTTTGTAACAATTCCCATTTTAAAAACAGAAAACTGCTGGATGCAGTGGCTCAGCCTATAATCCCTGCACTTTGGGAGCCTGAGGCAAGAGGATTGCCTGAACCTCGGAGGTTCGCGACCAGCCTGGGCAACTTGGTGAGACCTCGTCCCCACAATAAATCACAAAAACTAGTGGGGCATGGTGGTGTGCGTCTATAGTTCCAGCAACTTGGAAGGCTAAGACAGAAGGATAGCCTAAGCCCAGTAGGTCGAGGCTGCGGTGGCCGCGAGAATGCCACTGCACTCCAGTCTGGGCAACAAGAGTGAGACTCCAACTAAAAAAAAAAATAGAAAGTTTATCAGCAAGAAAGCCTCTTGATAACCAATCTGACAATGTTACAGCTACATTTTTACAGTATATGCTCATAAATGTAATTACTGGAATTAAAAGAAAGCGGCACATATGGTAAGACTACCTTAAAATATAAAGTGGCATATGTCTATAAATATTCAAATTATGTAATTTTTCAGTATAGTTCATTAACTACCTGTCATTGGATCTTAAAAATAAGAATAATATTTATTCACATTCCGCCGTTTAATGAATAAAGACCTTGTATGAAGAAAATAAGATATAACAAGCTGAGACCTTTTTAAGATATTGCTTTACATTTAATAATCATGCAATCAGAAGTATTGTGTGGATTTTTAATACACTTTTACAGTGTGAATACTGCAAACGAGAGCTTAATTTGGATTCACATGTACAGTTGGCCCTCTGTATCCATGGGTTTGTAACAGTGAAATGGCAAAAGATTAACATAACAAACTCCACTTTAGCCTGAGGGAGGGAGCTCTGGCCTCTGTTCGTGCTTGCACATAGGCTAGAATAATTTTGAACAAGTATGCTGCTGTTGAGACTAACTCTGGGGAAAAGGGGAGTATATGCACTATGTTTTGTTAAAGATTTAAATTAACAGCCGGATGTAGTGACTCATACCTATAATCCCAGTTCTTTGCCAAGGCAGGAAGATTGCTTGAGCCCAGGAGTTGGAGATCAGCCTGGGCAACATAGTGAGACCTCGTCTCTACAAAATTCAAAAAAATTAGCCAGGCATGATGGCACATGCTTATAGTCCCAGCTACTTGGGAGGCTGAGGTGGAAGGATCACCTGAGCCCAGGAGATAGAGGCTGCGGTAAGCTGTGATTGTGCCACTGCACTTCAGCCTGGGCATCAGGGTGAGACGCCGACTCAAAAAATAAAAACAAACAGATTTAAATGAACAAGGAGACCGTGAACCAAGGGCAAAAATATTTCATGACTTTTACCAGAACCACCGGTTCCCAGATGTCTGAGGGTCTCAGTCACCTCTTAATCTCGGCCCCCTCCTTTCCCTTGTCCCTAGATCAAAACTGAACAAAGCACATACAAATGAAGATGGATCTTTAGGATGCTGGTCCACCACCTTCTTGGTTTTGCTGGCACTTTGAAATAAAGCCACATCCCTTGCTCCAACTCCTTGTGCCTTGACTTATTAGCCAAACTGAGCAGAATGGGCTTGGACAGAATGCATTCTGCATTCCCAACCACAGGTCAAAAATATTTGGAAAAAAAAAATTTTCATTTGAACATGTACAGACCTTTTTCCTTGTTATTATGTCCTAAACGATATGCTATCACAATTATTTACATAGCATTTACACTGTATTAGGCACCATAAGAAATCTAGAGATGATCTATAGTACAGAATACGGAAGGATGTGGTTAGGTGATATGCAAATATTGCACCATTTTATATATGGGACTTGAGCATCTGTGGTTTTGATACCTGTAGGAGTATCCTGAAATCTTAATTTCCTATTCTGAGAGCTGAAGAGAAATGGTGTAACTAGTAGGATCATGTATATTAGTGGAAAATAATTGGGGTATTACTTGACCTGTTTGACATCAACATTAATATGTTTACTAGTAAACATACTAGTAAAATTCAGCTTTCTTTCTAGGGACCTTTCTAGAGGTTTGGAGAAGGTGATTTATAGCTTCCTCTAAAGGATATCGTAACCCAGGGCTTCTCCAACTTTAATGTGTATGCAAATCACCTGGGCACCTAGGTGAGAGGGTGCCTCTGAACTTGCATCTCTAAGGAGTATACCATGCTGCTAGTCCAAGGACTTGGAGTGACAAGATCTGAACCATCAGCCCCTGTAATGCGGTAACCCCAAATCTGAGAGGGCTTGCACATAATGTTCTTTACCTATTCCGAAGAAATCATCCAGAGGTCCAGCAGGGAAAGACATTGGTTTATTACAGGAGGCACCAATTGTGGCTGGTCGGTGAAGAAGGAATCTGTGCCTCGGGACAGTACAGCAAGCAGTCTTATCATCAAACAAGTTAGTTATTCAAATTGCTATTCGGGACTCGCATAGATTAAGGGTGCCCCCTACGTTGTCCTCCTCTCTATCACCAGCATCCCATGACTCATTACTGGGAATACGCATGTCCTTCAGAGACCAGCCTTGACCAGAGGCTGCTTCCTGAAAGAGGGGACAGAAAGAAGCAAGATATGGGAGGAAACACTCTATGCACAGACAATTACTTCACACTCCATCCCTACAATGACCTTTTTCCATGCTTACAAACTTCCATAACATTGATCTTCCACAAGCTTCCTGAGGTGTAAGCATGAGTCAAACCTGGCGTCCATATTCCACATATGCAATAAAAGGCACAGGATCTGAACAGCAAACTTGCTACAATTATTATAACACCTGTGATTGATTACCTTTTGCCAAAAAGAAAAATCTTAGTGATCCAAAACACTTGGGAAAGAGGTCTCAGGCTAGGGGTGATTAGATAGGTGTTTGAGAGGAACAAGCAAAGGTAAATCCCGATTAACAAGTAAAACACAAGCAAGATTCCTGTCCTGTGACAACACCGTGACACTTTGGGAAGGCCTCTGTGGCCTAGAACACCATGCCCCATCAGGCCCAGGAGCCCTTTTGTCCGTGACGTAAAAGGACAGTGGGGGTGTCCTGAATTGCCACATCGAAATGGCAATAGTCCCCCTTCTGAATATTGGAGACTCAGGGTTATTACACTTAACAGTATTTGTCCATTTTCCCATAACCATGGAATGAATAACTAAATTATGATCCATCTCTTCTTCCCTGGAAGCAGGGAACACCAACAGGGACTTCCCAGGGCCAATAGACAGTATTCTCTCTGGGTACTGTGTCTTGTGGGGCGGGCAGCAAAGGGTTATTTTTGCTTCCCCAGCTTGGCTGCAATGACAGTTTTGGCATCCGGATTTGCATCCTCAGGGGCATTGTCCACAGTTGTGTCAGCATGTCTAGGGGTGCTGGATGGCTGGCACGGGGTCTCTTGCTGAGAATGTGGATTGCTTCATGCGATCAGGTAGTCCAGCCCTTCAAGGAGTGTTGCTACACATCTTGGCCCCACAGGGGCTTGCTTATGATCACCCATTGCTACTGGTGCCATTGTGGTATCTACAGCATCAGTCCTTTGAACATCCCCCAGCTGTCTGTGAAAATTGTCAGTGGGCCTGGCTCTTCAAATATCATTAACCACACGGCCCACAATGCTGCCTGCTGGCTGGTCTGCTCATTCCCGGTTTCCATCCAAGATAGTCTCTGTTTGGGGCTGGCATGCAACAGCTTGCCATCGAGGGAGTTGCCCCCAACATGATCCGCCCGTGTACCAAGTTTCCTCTGGGACCTGCGGTATTCCCTTCCTGATGGGCATTGGGTTAATAACTATTTGATCCACCAGTTGCTCACCTGCATCGATGAACGTTATCAACTCCAGGAGCTACTGCAATTCTTGGCCTAGAGGACTTATGGAGAGCTTGCTACACTGCTGGAGATATCCTCGCCTCTTGGTCAGGGTCTTTGCATGGCTGAATAGCGAGGCCTATGAGTGATGCCATGAATCCATCCCGCTACAGGCAAGGTGGTGTGCATAATTACCGGGGCTTGCCCAGTGATTGGCTTCATTGCCAAGGGAGCTTCACACACTGCGTTATCCTGCTGTTAATGGGGCTGTAGCTGGTTTCAGCACCTTTCCAGGTCTGCAACCAAAAGCTAATGGGAGGTTGAGCTTTCCCCTGCTGCTGCCAAAGCCCCCAGGCATGTCCTCCCGGGTAACATCTCCATCCAATTCACAGAGAAGGGATTGGTTTAGAATGTCCAGTGCCTGGATAGCACCAAGAGCACTTTTGGCAGCACTGAATGCCTGTTGGCATTTCCCTGCCCAGTCCAGGATCCAGTGGGACCCTTCCTTCCTTGGTCAACCTATACAATCTGTGCTAAATGTGGGATAAATGTCCTACAATACCCCCAACAGGTCCCAAAACTCTTGCAGCTATTTGGGCAGTATTGGGGGAGCAGGGCGGGAGCCTGGATCTTGTCAGTAACAGCTGAAGGTCCTTTCCTCTGCAAAATGTTCAATCAGCTGGTGTGTTGCCTGCTCTAGGTCTGCAAGAGAAACAGAGGTTAGCACGACTTCATCTATACAATGAAATAGAGATTCGGGGGCAGGTTGCCTCCGGCTTTCCAAATCTTGAGATGCCAAGGCTGTGACATAAAGTAGTGTTTTCAAATAACCATCGGCAACGCCACAAATGTCCATCGCCTTCCTTCCCAGCTGACTGTGAACTGGCCTAGACATTCTGCATGAATATCAACACTAAAGAAAGCATTCGCAAATCCACGACAAGACGGTATGCTCCGGGTGGTGTGTAATGCACTAAATGTTGCAATATCACCCACAGCAATATAGGTACAGTCAACAGCAAAAGGAGCTCAGCAATAAACTAAGCCTTGGTGTGGATTCCAACCTGGGGCTCTCCCTGAGCTCTGCCTGCACCACGGCTGAGGAGAGCAGCGCAGACCAGGACCGGCCTCTGGGAACACTGCACACTCTTGTTCTCCCCCAAAGTTGCCTGCCTACTCGCTTTTTCTCTGGAGGGGGGAGAGCATCCTTTTTATGGAGGATCCACGCTGGTACCCAGACCTCAGTCCCCTTTTCAGAGATAGATTAGTAGTGCTTTTCTCTGGAGAGTGGTTTCCATAATCCCACCAAAACCACATTGGGTTCCACATTGACCTTATTAGGATCCACCCCTGCCTTAATTCAGTCTTACCTGCATTTGCTGGAGGGTCACCTTTATAGGACCCTCCACAGCATTTATCCCTTTGGGGTCTTTCACCTCTTGAGCTCCGTGTTTCTGTCTATTCAGACCCGTTTCTCCCAGGTCCATGCCATCACGTGCATGGCCCCCTGTTCCAACCCACCTACTAGAGGGAACAGCACAGATATTCTGCCTTCTGCCTGAGTTTACCAAGCACCGCTTTCTTTCTTACCAACTGCTTTCAACAACTCCAGGAGTCCGGCCGGTGTTTTTACGGCATCCCCTGAAAACTCATGAGGTGATCCCCAGTCATCTATCAAGCTGGCAACTTTGAAACACACTGAACCAGTGGTCCACCCTGGCTTTTCCGCCGGCGACATTCCTCCCCACTCTGTCTCTCCCGCAGCTGCAGCCACGACAACAGGGTCTCCTCTGGAATATCCTGCCCAGCTACTCCGATTGTAACACCGTAACCCCAGATCTAAGAGGAGTTGCACATAATCTTCTTTAACTATTTCAAAGAAGCCACCAAGGTCCAGCAGGGAAAGACATCGGTTTATTAGAACTTACAGGAGGCACTGATGGTAGCCAGTCAGTGAAGAAAGAATCTATGCCTCAGACCCGTACAGCAGGAAGTTTTATTCAGCTAATTATTCAAATTGCTATAGATGCTTACAGTGACACTGATTAAGGGTGCCATTTACACTGTTCTTAGCTTTGCTCTATCACCTGCATCCCATGACTCATTACTGGGAATATGTATATTCTTCAGAGACCAGCCTTACCCAGAGGATGCTCCCTGAAGGGGGCAGAAAGAAGCCGGGTATAGGGGGAAAAGATTCTATGTCCAGGCAATTACCTCACAACCACCCAAGACCTAAATATTTCACACTTATCAGTCCCTTTTTGCCTCTTGACATATAAAATATTTTACAAGCATCTCTAAAGAACGCATTCATAATTTATCAGTTCTTTTTTTTTCTTGTACACATGCTTGCTTCATTCATTCACCAAAACTGAACCCAAGGATAGAATATGTGACAAAGTGAGACTCCTTCCTGCATGACATATACTGATTTCAGAGGCTGTGGCAGCCAACGTGGAGAACACTGGAATTTTCCCTTGGAACTGGACTGTGCTGAGAGGTGCCTGCCATGAACATAACTTTTGTCTTTTCCCTGACCCCTTCCTTCCAGTTTTTGAAGAAAGAGACCCAAATAATCTTCTCTGAAGATACGTGATAACAATTCCAAAGAACAAAAACACGTGCTTCCAAAACAAAACAACAAAAACACTGTGCTTTCAGATATTCTGGTCTAGTTCAACTGGCAGATTAACTGATTGATGCGTTCACTCCTATAGTCTGGTGAGTCCATCTCCTTGATGAAACCTACTCTATTTTTGGTAATATTATGGACTAGCGAGAGTTGGAAAGGGCACAAGAACCATGAGACCTCCTGGAAATGCTTTCCCGGGAAGGCAATTTCATGAATGAAGGCTTCCAAGCAAACGAGACCAAACTCCTCCAGGTGCTCCTCAATCACTGTGTTGTCTGTCAGAGAAATGGTCTTATTCTTGACCCTGGCTTGTCCACGTTTCAAGATGAATTCCCAAACAGACTTCAGATTTGGAAATCCCCAGGTCACACTGTGAATCCACAATACGCAGCATTTTTAGGCTCTGAGGGTTGACTTTGACAAAGACACCACTGAAAATTTCCTTCAGACAGAGTCTTGCAACAGTTCTCTGCACCAGCGACCTCACCCCCTCAATCCTTTGAGTACAACAAAGCCCAAGGAATGTTTATCTGACAATTCCAAGGCATGAGGTTTCACTTCTAGTCTTCTGAGATGCACATTGTCAAGTTTCTGCCACCAGAAATCACAAAGGAACAATTTCAGTTGCTGAAACCTGAGCCCTTTTCCTTTTCTCTGCTCCTTCCTTGCCAAAAGTGCCTGCTTTGCCTGGGTAGCTTTGAGAGTTTGATAAGCCGTCACTTTTTCAGGAGATTTTCTGGAACCAAAGGGATTTTTCTGTGCTCTTCCTCCAGCATGTTTTCCAGGTCTGCAGGTACTGTTCATGCACATTTTTTTTTTTTTTTTTTTTTTTTTTAGAGACAGAGATTGCTCTGTCACCTAAGCTGGAGTGCAGTGGTATGGTCCCAGCTCACTGCAGCCTCACACTCTGGCCTCAAGCAATCCTCCCATGTGAGCCTCCTGAGTAGCTAGAACTACAGGCATCTGCCACCACACCTAACTAATTTTTTAAGGTTTTTTGTTTTGGGGAGGGAGGGGGTTGTTTTGTTTTGTTTTATAGAGACAGGGTCTCATTGTATTGATTTGGCTGGTCTCAAACTCCTGGCCTCAAGTGATCCTCCCCTCCCAAAGTGTTGGGGTTACAGGTGTTAACCACTGTGCCCAGCCTAATTTATCAGTTCTTTAGCATTGATTCCTTTAGGGAAATCTGTTCTTCAGGGCAAACTTCCCAGTTCTCTGTCAGCTGAGGGGAAGTTCCAGCCTATCATTGATCGTGTAACAAAGATTGGGAGAACTTGGTATCTTGGCTCTATAAGAAACTTAACAGTTCAAATTGGTCAATGTAAGTATGCAAGTTGAAGGATAATATAAACTCTGATAATTTAAATAAAGGATTAACTATGGCCAGGTACAGTGGTTCATGCCTGGAAGCTCAGTACTTCGGCAGGCTTGAGCCCAGGAGTTTAAGACCACCCTAGGCAACATAGTGACCCTGTCTCTAAGAAAATAAAAAAAATTAGCCAGGCATGGTGGGGTGTGCCTATAGTCCCAGCTACTCAGGATGCTGAGACGAAAGGATTACCTGAGCCCAGGAGTTTCCAGCCTGAGCAACAGAATGAGATCCCAACTCGAAAAAAAAAAAAAAAGAATTCACTCTACTACGAAGTACTGTGAAGTAGACCCACAAAAGATTTCTACTTGCCTTTCCAAATTACTCATAAGGACGTGAACTTCCTTTGGGCTATGAAAATATTTTATATGAGTAAATTAAATCCTCTGAGCAGGGGATCCTGGGTGGAGATAACTGCTGACCCCATCAGCATTATTCTACCCCTGGGGGTGGTGACGGGCTGGGTAGGTACCACTCCTACTGTGTCTTGCTTACATGTGCCAGAGGCAAGAGGAAGAGAAAGGACTGTAGGAGCATGAGGCTTGGAATTCCAAGACTGCCCCCAACCAAGTTAGGGTACTTTGGAAGGACACTTGCATAACCCTTTACACTCCAGGTCATCCTAAGCATTCAAGGATGCTTAAGGGGCTCTCCATGTCAGACTTTAACTTCTTTTCGAGTCCAAATTTGCCTGACCTCTATCTGGTTCCCTGAAGGCAGAGATGAATGACTTGCAAAATTATTCCGTTGTTGTAAGAAAGGAAAGAAAACTACTTCCTATTGTCTGAGTCCTTTTTCTATCTTTCATCTTCAAATATTCCCTGTCCTTCAAGGTCTAGGTGAATGTCACCTCCTTCTCAGAACCTTCCTGGATGCCCATAGGTGACCATTATTGGGGCTCAGAAAACTATACTTCACAGTATGGTGCTTTGGCATGCCGACTACTTTGAACTAAGGAAGATGGAAGCTCTCAGGAGCAGCCTCAGAACCAAGGTCTCTCTGACCTTCTCCTGTCCCACTGTCTCCACCCCTCTTTGTCTCCCAAGCACAGGGGCACGGGGGGTGGGAATCTCTCTCTGAACTTTCTTTATCTGCCCAGAGACAGAACCTCTAAAAAGGAACTCATTTATCATGAGTCTCCTCCCCAGTAAGGTCATCAACAACCAGGGAACATCCATAGCTCAGGGGAAGAGAATGAGAATCCACACTATGCCCAGGCAGACGCTGACATAGGCTATCACCTATTCATCTTCCCCCCAAATCACGTACTTGCCCCTAAATTGCCTATACCTCCCCTCCCCACTTTGCTGTTGTCGTCATTGTTGTTGTTAGAAACAGGGTCTCGCTCTATCGCCCAAGCTGGAATGCAGTGGCCAGTGGCACCCAATCACAGCTCACTGCAGCCTTGAACTCCTGGGCTCAAGTAATCCTCCTGCCTCAGCCTCCTGAGTAGCTGGGACTACAGATGCATGCCACCACACCCAGTCTAATTTTTCATTTTTTGTAGAGACAAGATTTTGTTATGTTGCCCAGGCTGGACCTCTTCTTTATGATGAAAGTGTGTAAGCTTCTAAACTCCATCGGGATATTAGGTACTCACTTTTCCTTCCCGTGATGCCACTGTGCATGTGAATTGTATGACTTTTGTCCCGTTAATCTGTCTACGATCAGTTTATTCCATAGAGTAATTACTGAGCCTCAGAATATAGAGTTTTTTCCTCCAGTGCATCATCCTGTGCCCTACAGTAGGCAGCTATTGCTCTTATGGCACTCTACACTGTCTGCGTGGTGTCGTACACAAGCACTCGGTCTCCCCTCAAACACTGCAGGCTCCATGAAGGCAGAGACTCTGTCCCGTTCATCTCCTGCAGGCACTCAGGGAGGACGAAGGAATGAATGAAGGTTATCAGGTACTCATGCCGGCTAAAATATTACTGTAAAACTAAAACTTGCCGGGCTCGGTGGCTCAGTCTGTAATCCCGCGCCTTTGGGAGGCTGAGGTGAGTGGATTGCCTGAGCCCGCGGGTTCGAGACCGGCCTGGGCAGCGAGACCTCATCTCTACAATAAATCAAAAAATCAGCCGGGCGTGGTAGCGCATGCCGGTAATTCCGGCTACTCGGAAGGCTGAGGCGGAAGGATTGCCGGAGCCCAGCAGGGCGAGGCTGCGGTGGCCGGGAGTGGCCACTGCACTCCAGTCTGGGCGACAGAGTGAGACTCCAACTCAAAAAAAAACAAAAATGAAAACAAAAAAACACTAAAACTTGTCCTACCCGTATTCTTTACCTTTAACAATTGCAATGCCACTTATACAGCATGTCATAATTTATACAAACATTTTCACATACAATATTTTTTAACCAACATTAATTTCCAACACCCTTCCACTCATGTGATATTTTGGGGTCAGTGTATCTACTCTTTTGCCCCCAAATTACAACCAACCATTGACTGCCTGCACCCCCAATTAGAGTTGTTGCCTGGCTGACAACTCTCTGATGTCACAAAGAGGTCACAGCTACAGCATCATGATGTGAGCATAGCAGTTTGTTCCCTATGGCAGGTGATGGGGGGAATCCCTTGGCCCTAAAAGGGAGTGTTTTGCTTAATATATTATCAGGGTTTGGGGGCGGGGTGGGGGGAGATGTCCCTTTCTCCTTCTTCTCTTTCTCCTCTTGTTTCCCTTCTTTTTTAAATTAACACCCCTTGTTTCCCTAAATTTATTCTACTAGATTCAAAGTGCCTGTTGGTTTTATACTACTTTTCATTTAGATTACCTTTTTTTTTGTCATTATTTCTCCTTTTTCTGTTTCTTGTAAATTTTCTCCTCTTTTTTTCTATTTCCCAATTCTGAGCCCTTCTAGCCATTGAAAATGTGATACAAACAATAGTCATTTTATTCCCTTTTACTTAACATTTTACTAGCCAGATGTGGTGGCACGTGTCTGTAGTTCCAGCTACTTGGAAGGCTGAAGCAGAAGGATCGCCTAAGCCCAGCAGGTCGAGGCTGAGGTGGCTGTGAGCATGCCACTGCATTCCTCCAGCCTAGGCAACAAGAGTAAGACTCCAACTCAAAAAAAAAATTTTTTTAGTGATCATTCGTTTTCTGTTCTTTCTTCAGTGTCGCGTTTTATAAGCGTTCTACATCATCACTTTCTCTGTTATCTTAATTATTTTTTCATTTAACATTGAGATGATCCAAAAACAAAATAAAAAGCCAAGTTCAAGGAATTATATGACAAACACCTGTGGGCCTACACTCAGCTTTACTTGACATTTTGCCAAATTTGTTTCAGCGTATTATTTTCTTGGAATAAAAGTAGGTGAAGGATGTCCTTTTCTATTCCTGTTTCAGTAAAAACAAAATGTTACCATGAACTGATGTTGAATTTTATCAAATGCTATTTTGTTTTCTAAGATTCCCTCATTGTTTTTTTCTTTTTTAATCTATTAATATGACAAATAACATAAACGTAATTTTCTAATTTTAAACTATCTTTGCACTCTGGGATAAATCCAGCCATTCATGATATATTCTTTTATTTATATATGGCTAGAACTCTGCCAAAATTTATTTAGAATATTTGTAACTATAAACTACAAATAAGATTGGTTTATAGTTTTCCTTTCTTGTGTTGTTCTGGTCAAGATTACATTAGTTCCTAAAATGAGTTGGTAAACATTCCTCTTTTTCTGTTTAAAAAAGTTTTCATACCATTCAGAAAACCAATTGTTTTACACTTCACACTTCTTTCTAGGGTTAGGGCTTGATGGGTTGATTTTTAACTACAGATAACATCACGGAAACATGATTATGGATATAATGCAGGTTTTCTGCTCCTTTTCAAGAAATTTTTGATATGTTATACTTATTTTAGGAAATTGTCAATTTTATCTGTTTTTGCCATTTACCATTACTAAGTCGTTAATAGCATGTTCTTACGGTTTTTAAAACCTCCACTCCCTCTTTGGCAATGATTCATTTTAGTCCTCATATATCTGTGTATGTGCTTTATCTCATTTTTTTTCTTACTCATTCTTGCCAACAGCCTTTTCCGTTATATTGGTTTTTATTGTCAGTCAGCTTTAGCCTTTTCAATTTTCTCTGGGTTTTTTTTCTGTTTCATAATTTATGCTTTCTATTGATTCCTTGTATCTAATATTTCAAAGTTTACTCAGTCAAGTGTTTATGTCATTAATTTTCAGTCTTTTTACTAAGATATAAACACCTAAGATCATACATGTCTCACTTATTACAGGCATGTACCCTGCGCATTTTTACATGTGTAATTTTCATGATCATTCAGTTACATACTTATTTTCTAAGCAAAAAAGCAGTGTGTGATAAAGAGGATGTGTTCTGCATCTAGCATGAGTTATTGAATCACTCTGTGCCTCAGTTTTATTATCTGTAAAGTGGAGATAATGATGACTCTTTCTTGGGGTAGCTAGGAGCAGTGAATTACCTAATACCATGTAAAACACATAGAAAAATGCCTGGCACATAGTAAATGCTTAGTTCCCGTTAGAAATTATTATTCTGTTATGATTGCCTTCAGTTCTTTCATTTTTAGAAGCTTTTTTAATTTCCAAAAGTATAAAACTTTTTTGTCTATTTGTTATTAACTTAAAATATTGTGCTGAGGCAAGAGAATATGGCCAATATGATTTTAAAATGTCTTGATCTCTCTCAAAATTTCAATATCATTTTTCACCGAAGTAGAAAAAAATAGTAAAATTCACACAGAACCACAAAAGGCTCCAATAGCTAAAACAACTCTGGAAAAAGAAAAAAAGTTAGGTCCATCACACTTCCTGGTCTAAATGTATGTTACAAAGCTATAGTAACCAAAACAGTATGGTGCTATGCATAAAAACAGACACACAGACCTAGAAATAAAAGCCTGGAAATAAACCCAAACACAGATGGTCAACTAATTTTTAACAAGACAACCATTAATACACAATGGAGAAAGGGTAGTCTCTTCAATAAATGGTGCTGGAAAAGGGGACTTTTTTGTAGAGAAAAATGAAATTAGGCCATTACCTTACATCATGCACAAAAATCAACTCAAAATGGATTGGAGACATAAATTTAAAACCTGAGACTGTAAAACTAGTAGGAAAAAAATGTAGAAGAAAAGCTGTAAGACATTGGTCTGGAAAAGGATTTTTTTTTTAATGTGACCCCAAAAGCTCAGGCAACAAAAGCAAAAACAGACAAATAGGATTGCATCAAACCAAAATGCTTCTGCATAGCAAAAGAAACAAATAACAAAGTTAAGAGACAGCTCACAGAGTGGTGAATAATATTTGGAAATTATACATCTAAACAAGGGGTTTATCCAAAATATATAGGAACTCAAATGACTAATAGCAAGAAAACAAATAATCCAATTAAAAAATGGGCAAAGAAGCTGGGTACAGTGGCTCACGCCTGTAACCCCAGCATGTTGGGAAGCAGAGGAGAGAGGATTGCCTGAGCCCAAGAATTTAAAATCAGCCTGGACAACTTGGCGAGACCTCTTCTCTACAATAAAAAATTTTTAAATAATTAGCGGGGTATGTTGGCGCATGCCTGTAGTTCCAGCTACTTGGAAGGCTGAGGCAGAAGGATCACCTGAGCCCAGCAGATCGAGACTTGTACACTGAAAATCATAAAACAACAATAAAAGTAATTGAAGAGGACACAAATAAATGAACTGATATTCCATGTTCATGGATCAGAAGAATTAATGCTAAAATGTTCCATACTTCCTAAAGCAGTATATAGAGTCAATGCAATCTCCATCAAAAGCCCAATGGCATTCTTCTCAGAAAAAAGGAAAAAACATCCTAAAGTTTGGATGCAACCACATAAGACCTCAAATAGCCAAAGCAATTCTAAATAAAAACACATAAGTTGGAACCATTATACTTTCTGATTTAAATTTATATTACAAAGCTATAGTAATTAAAGTAGTATGGTATCAGCACAAAAACAGGCTTATAGGCCAATGGCATAGACTAGACAGTCTAGAAATAAATCCATACATAAATGGCCAGCTAATTTTTGACAAAGACACCAACAAAACACAATGGGGAAAGGATAGTCTCCTCAATAAATGGTGATGGGAAAATCAGACTTCCACATGCAAAAGAATAAAATTGGACCCTTATCTTACTCCATACATAAAGATAAACTCAAAATGGATAAAAGGACTAAATACAAGGCCTGAAATCATAAAACTCCTAGAAGAAAACATAAGTGAAAAACTCTTTGTCTTTGTCAGTTATTTCTTGATTATTACACTAAAAGTTCAGTCTATAAAAGCAAAAACGAAGAAATGGAATTACATCAAACTAAAAAGCTTCTGCCCAGCAAAAGAAACAATCAACAAAATGAAAAGGCAAACTACAAATTGAGAAGCAAGTATTTGTTAACCACAAATCAGATAAGGAGTTAGGATCCAAGATTGCCTGAGCCCGCGGGTTCAAGACCCACCTGGGCAACTTGGTGAGACCAAGTAGTTCCAGCTACTCGGAAGGCTGAGGTGGAAGGATCACCGGAGTCCAGCAGGTCGAGGCTGCGGTGGCTGGGAGCGGCCATTGCACTCCAGTCTGGGCGACAGAGTGAGACTCCAACTCAAAAAAAAAAAAAAAAAAGATTTAGAAAAACTCATATAACTTAATAGCAGGAAAACATATAACCCAATTTTAAAAAGAAGAAAGGACTTGAATAGACATGATATAGTTGGGATGTTTTTCTCCTCAAATTTCATGTTGAAATATGCCTCCAGTGTTGGAGGTGGGACCTAGTGGGAGGTGTTTGCGTCATGAATGGCTTGGTGCTGCTCTCCCAGTAATGAGAGAGTTCTCCCTTTATTAGCTCATGCAAGAGTTGATTGTTTAAAAGAGCCTGGAACCTTCTTCACTCTCTCTCTCTCTTGCTTCCGATCTTGCCATGTGATGCACCTACTCCCTTTTCACCTTCCTTTTTTGAGTAAAAGCTTCCAGAAGGCAAGCAGATTCTGGCGCTATGCAGAACCATGAGTCAAAGGAAATCTGTTCTTTATAAATTATGCAGCCTTGTTGGGAGCCAGCCATGGAGGCCCACGAGCGTTAGGGATCAGGGAGGGCCGTGGACCCCAAGACCATTAGGATGCGTTCGGGAGCTGTTGACCCCATTCCCTCCTCTCTTTTTCTATTTAGCATACTTAGCCAAAAGGAACTCTGCTGGCCTAAGCTGAAGGCTCTGTGACTGTGACAGGCGTGGCTCACTCTAGAAACTCATTGTTCCTGTTTCCCATGAACTGCGGTTTCGGCGTAGGTATTAGATATAATTCAAACTCAGGTCACATTTGGGAGCCTTCTATACGATACAAGCTTCTTTATAAGATTTAAAAGTATATTTGTAGAATTAGTATATACTTATGGAGAGCTGTTTTCAGCTTTAGATGGTATAGATGATTATCTAGAGTTACCAGAAATGACCCAGCACAAACTTTGGGCTGGGCCACATTCCTAAGGGCCCAGTGTGTACTTTGGACTGGGCTGCATTCTTTTTTTTTTTTTTTTTTTTTGAGTTGGAGTCTCACTCTGTCACCCAGACTGGAGTGCAGTGGCCGCTCCCGGCCACCGCAGCCTTGACCTGCTGGGCTCCGGTGATCCTTCCGCTCAACCTTCCAAGTAGCTGGAACTACAGGTGAGCGCTACCATGCCCAGCTAATTTTTTTGATTTATTGTAGAGATGAGGTCTCACCTGCCCAGGCAGGTCTCGAACCCGCGGGCTCAGGCAATCTACTCACCTCAGCCTCCCAAAGGCGTGGGATTACAGGCTGAGCCACCAAGCCCAGCTGGCTGCATTCTTTTAAACCAGTTTTAGCTACAATTAGTGTAGGGTTTTTCTATTTATTATAGAAACTGAATTTATTTTACTCATAAAAAATATTGTAGAATAGGTCATGCTAACGTCAGGGAATTATGTTAGTTCAAGCATGATCAAACATGATATTTTGAGGTTTAATAAGAATACAGCTAACTTTAGAAATTTCATTGTTCCCATTTTCTGCTGTTGTGGTTTTGGCTTTAGTACAATTTACAGTTTATATTTGGGTTTTATTTTTAGAAGCTTTATTGCTGATGATCAGCTTTATATATTGGGATTAGGAATTAGAAACTTTTATAGAAGTTAAGATAGATATATAGGATTTTAGAATAGTCATTTTGTTAAGAGGTTGTAATCAATTGTTCCTAGAAATGGCCCAGCATGATCTTTGGACTGGGCCACATTCTTTAGGAACTGGTTTGAGCTATAATTAAGAGTTTCTATATGTAGGTAGAATTAGCATAGAATAGAAAGGTATTAGGATATAAGTTAGTCATTAGGTGTTGTGTATGCATAAGCTTTAGAAGTTATTGATTATTAAATATTATGATGTCAGAATTGTTGTATTGCTTTTGAAGAACATTAACCAAGCATAAAGAACAGTGAGAACAGTGAGATAATTTTGGGATTGTCCTTCCTCGTGCTTGAGGAAACACCTGGTGGGTGGGGGATGCCCCTCATCCACCTGGCTTTGTGTTCACGTGAAAGTCTTGTGATTTAACCCATGAAAATTTAGGATAAAAAGTTTACAGTTTGTCCCATTAAATGGCTTCTGCACTAGACAGAGTCCAGTCTCTTTCTTTCTTTCTTTTAATATCTCTCCCTCCAGTTTAATCGCCGATGCCGTCTTTCCTACCAGGGATCCCCAGTATCTGCAGGGGCCGGCCCCCCGCACAGCCTCAAGTATTCCTTTACAGCAAACAAAATGGATGAACACACAAAACTGATCGGTGCGTGTAGCTGTAATTAATGTGTTGGGGTTGCTACTGAAATCACTCTATGACCATCCTGTGATTGATTCATTCCATTGTTGCTCTGCCATGTTTTGTGACAGTAAACGCCTCTAAATCCTCCACATTTACCACCATACTTTCCAACCCCTTCACCCCAGGAGGGGATCTTATAGCTCTTTGAATACTTTGGACATACCATCATTACTGTCTTTGGCACTCAAGAAAATCTGAAGTTGTTTATACCTGAAATTCTCGGAATGCAGAGAGTTGCTTGGTTGTTAATAAAGAACAATTTTAAAGTCTTTTTTTTTTTTAGCTGCAATCACAGCACTCATCTCAGATAAGTCATATTGTCAGTGGTCCGCAAACTCTTAGGGGTGATGATGCGAATGAGTGACACCTGGTCGGCCACCAGAAACACTTCAAAGCAGAGTTTTGAATTAGATGTATTAAAAGCACATCTTCCTTTTCCATGTTGAGCTAAATAATTAAGGTTAAAGAAATTAATTTGGGTTTTTAAAATGTAGTAAAATATACATAACAGAAAATGTACCATTTGACAATTTTTTTTTTTTTTTGAGTTGGAGTCTCATTCTGTCACCCAGGCTGGAGTGCAGTGGCATTCTCATGGCCACCCCAGCGTGGACTTTCTGAGCCCAGGTGATCCTTCCGCCTCAGCCTTCCAAGTGGCTGGAACTACAGGTATGCACCACCATGCCCAGCTGATTCTTTGATTTCTTGTAGAGATGAGGTCTCGCCAAGTTTCCCAGGCTGTGCTCAAACCTGTGGGCTCAGGCAATCCCCTCACCTCGGCCTCCCAAGTGCTGGGATTACAGGCTTGAGCCACCACGCCTGGCCATTTGACAATGTTTGGTATACAACCTAGTGGCATCAAGTACAGACACATTTTCCCACTAATGTAACCATCACACATCTCCATAACCTTTTCATCATCCCAAACAGGAACTGCACCCGTTAAACAGTAACTCCCCGTTTCTCCCTTCCCTCTGCTCCTGGCAACCACTGCACTTTCTGTCTTTCTGGATTTGACAATTCTGGATATCCCATATATATGGAATCACAGTATTTGTCTGTTTGGGTCTGTTTATTTCACCACTTAATGCTTTTTAGCCACTAAAGAATTATGAACGCAGTGTCATGAAGAGTTGCAAAATAAAATTCAAACCCCAGACCCACTTCCGAGACCAGCCGTGTGGGGTCCACCCCCAGGCTTCTCCTGCAGTGCCAGGCCAAGCCCTGTGATGTTGGTTGCTGGAGACCCGCTGGGCAAATGGAAAGGGAAGTCCTAGAGCCGTTTGTTTAGGTAGCAGACTGTAAGATTTCCAGCAAACCGTGAGTGCTTTTGCCACAATATTGCCTGACTAAATAATCACAGAGCAGAAAAAATGCTTTAGACTTTTCTCTTTCAACTGTGCAGCATATCAAAGATAGAGAAGAATAACTAAACTGCATGTACAGTTAAGGGAAATCATAAAGTGAACAACCACACAACAATCCAAACCAAGAAATAGAACACAGACAGACAGTACCTCAACATCCCCCACTAGAGATAATAACCATTGATGGTGGCTTTTATAGGAATCATTTATTTGCTTTCCTTTGCAGTTTTACCATCTGTGAGTGCATAGTTTTGCCTGCCTTTGAGTTTTATATAGAGACTTTTATTGTATGTATTATTTTGTGACCTGCTTCTTTCTTTTTAATTGTGGCAAAATCCACATAACATAAAAGTCACTGTCTGAACCGTTTTAAAATGTACAGTTCAGTGACATTAAGCACAGCCAGCTTAATATGCTACGATCACCACCATCCATCCATAGAATGCTTGCTGTCTTGCAAAACTGAAGCTTTGTACTCACGACACAAAAACTCCCGTTCTCCCTCCCAGCCCCTGGTGCCCACCATTCCACTTAGCCTCTAGGAATTTGACTATTTGTAGGTACCTCAAATTAATGGAAGCATTGTATTTGTCCTTTGTGACTGGCTTATTTCACTTAATATAACATTCTCAAAATCCATCTATATGAATAGATGTGTAATATGGATCAGAATTTCCTTTTTTTTTTTTTTTTAAGTCAGAGTCTCACTCTGTTGCCCAGGCTGGAGTGCAGTGGCACACTCACGGTCACTGTAGCTTCTACCTGCTGGGCTCAGGCGACACTTCTGTGTCAGCCTTCCAAATGGCTGGAACTACAGGTGTGTGCCACCACACCCAGCTAAGTCTTTAATTTATTGTAGAGACGCGGTCTCGCCACGCTGCCCAGGCTGGTCTCGAACTCATGGGCTCGGGCAACCCTCTCGCCTTTGCTTTCCAAAGTGCCGGGATTACAGGCGTGAGCCACCACGCCCGACTTGAATTTCTTCATTTTTAAGAAAGAGTACTGTTCCATTGTATGTATATTCGTGTATCCCTTGATGCACACTTGAGTTGCTTTCACCCTGTGGCTACTGTGAACAATGCTGCCGTGAACATGGGTGTACATACATGTCTTCGAGTATCTGCTTTCAATTCTTTGGGGTATATATCCAGAAGTTGAATTGTTGGATCACATATATATATATTTTTTTTTCTTTTTTTGAGTTGGAGTCTCACTCCGTCGCCCAGGCCACCCTAGCGTCAACCTGCTGGGCTCCAGCGATCCTTCTGCTTCAGTCTTCCAAGTAGCCAGAACTACAGCCACACAGTACCGCGCCCAGCTAGCTAATATTTTATTTATTGTAGAGATGAGGTCTTGCCAAGTTGCCCGGGCTGGTCTCAAACCCACAGACTCAGGCAATCCACTCACCTCGGCCTCCCAAATTGCTGGGATTACAGGCTAAGCCACCGAACCCGGCAAGATCATATTTTTAATCTTTTGAGAAACTGCCATAAGTTTTCTACAACAGCTGCCTGATTTAACATTCCCATGAACAGGCACGAGGTTTCCAGTCTCTTCACGTTCTTCCACTTGTTATCATGTTATTATCTGTTTTTTGGTTTTGTTTTTGCAGTAAGTAATCATCCTAATGGATGTGAGGTATATCTCATTGTGGGGTTTGTTGTTTTTGAGTCAGGATCTCGCTCTGTTGTCCAGGCTGGAATGCAGTGGCATGATCATAGCTTACTGCAGTCTTGACCTCCTGGGCTCAGGTGATCTTTCCACCTCAGCCTCCTGAGTAGCTGGGACTACAAGCATATATCACCAAGCCTGGCTAATTTTTTTTACTTTTGTAGCGAGGGTGTCTCATGATGTTGCAATCCTCCTACCTCAGTTCTCAAAGTGCTGGGATTACAGGCATAAGCCATCATGCCTGACCTCATTGTGGTTTGGATTTGCATTTGCTTAAAAAGTAGTGATGCGGGGCATCTTTTCATGTGGGTGCTGACCATCTGTATGCCTTCTTTGGGGAAACGTCTGTTCAACACAGTTTTTAATTGGGTTGTTTTTGTTGTGTTGTAGGAATTCTTTACATATTCTACATTAACCAGTCATCTGATATATGACTTGCAAATAATTCTCCCACCCCACAGGATGTCTTTTTACTTTGTTAATTGTGTCTTTTGATACACAGAAGTTTCAAATTATGATGTAGTCCACTTAGCTAATTTTTATTTTGTTGTTTGTGTCTTTCCCGTCATATTCAAAACATTCATTGCCAGTATCATGGAGCTTTTCTTTTAGGAGTTTTATAGTCTGGGGTCTTACATTTAAGTCTTTGATCCATTTTGAGTTAATTTTTGTATATGGTGTAATGTAAGGATTCATCTTCAATCTTTTGCATGTCAACAGCCAATTTTTATTGAAGAGACTATCTTTTTCTCCATTGCATGATTTTGGCATTCTGTCGAAAATCATTTGTCAGCGAGACCTCATCTCTACAGTAAATCAAAAAATCAGCCGGGCGTGGTAGCACATGCCTATAATTCCAGCTACTCGGAAGGCTGAGGTGGAAGGATCGCCGGAGCCCAGCAGGGCGAGGCTGCGGTGGCCGGGAGCGGCCACTGCACTCCAGTCTGGGTGACAGAGTGAGACTCCAACTCAAAAAAAAAAAAAGAAAAGAAAAGAAAATCATTTGTCCATATATGGGAGGGTTTATTTCTGAACTCTCTACTCTATTCCATTGGTCTTTATGTGTATCTTTATACCAACACTACACTGTTTTTGATTGACATAATTTTATAGTAAGTTTTTAAATCAGGATGTTTGAGGTTTCCAACTTTGTTCTTTTTCACAATTTGGAGGGTCTCTTAAAATTTTGTTAATTAAGTATGAATTTCAGGCTGTAATCTGCTTTTTTTTTTTTTTTTTTTGTAAAGACAGGCTCTCACTACATTGCTCAGTCTAATCTCAAACTCCCGGCCTCAAGCAATCCTTCCTCCTTGGCTCTCCAAATCACTGGAATTATAGGCATAAAACCACCGCACATAACTTGACCTGCTTTTTTTTTTGCTCAAATTAAGCTTGTGAGTTTGTCCTAGCTTGATAGAGTGGTAGTTAATTTATTTCCAGACTCATATTTATCCAACCTCCTGTTGTTGGACATTTAGGTCCTTTCCATTGGGGCTACTAAGAACAATACTGCTATACACATTCTTACACATATTTGCTGACACCAAAGTTGTGTAACCGTTTCTCTAGGATATATGGAGTGGAATTTGTCTGTGTATCTTCAGTTTTATAGGGTAATGCCCTCCTATATTCCAAAGAGTTTATTTCTATTTTTTTTTTTGAGTTGGAGTCTCACTCTCTCACCCAGACTGGAGGGCAGTGGCCGCTCCTGGCCACTGCAGCCTGGCCCTGCTGGGCTCCGGCAATCCTTCCACCTCAGTCTTCCAAGTAGCTGAAACTACAGGCGCGTGCTACCACGCCCAGCTCATTTTGATTTATTGTAGAGATGAGGTCTCGCCAAGTTGCTCAGGCGGGTCTCGAACCCGCAGGCTCATGCAATCCACTTACCTCAGCCTCTCAAAGGCGCGGGATCACAGGCTGAGCCACCGAGCCCGGCTAGGAGTTTATATTTCTTTATGGTCCCACTAACAGTATATGAGATGCCACTAATCCACATTTTCATGTATTCACCTGCCATGGTTTAAATGTCTCCTCCAAAATTCATGTTGAAATTTAATCGCCACTGTAACAGTGTCGGGAAGTGGATCCTTTAAGAAGGGATGAGGTCATGAGGGCCCTGCACTCATGAATGAATTAATGCCGGTATTAAGGGAGTGGGCCAGTTATGGCGGGAGTTCAGTCCACTTTTTTTCACTCTGTCTTGTGTATTCAGTTGCCTTCTGTGGTGTTGTGATGCAGCAAGAAAGCCCTCAACAGATGTGGTCCCTCAATCTTGGACTTCCCAGCCAAGTAAACTACGAGACAAGCCGGGCTCGGTGGCTCAGCCTGTCATCCCGCGCCTTTGGGAGGCTGAGGTGAGTGGATTGCCTGAGCCCGTGGGTTCGAGACCCACCCGGGCAGCGAGACCTCATCTCTACAATAAATCCAAAATCAGCCGGGCGTGGTAGCACGCGCCTGTAGTTCCAGCTCCTTGGAAGGCTGAGGGGAAAGAATCGCCGGAGCCCAGCAGGTCGAGGCTGCGGTGGCCGGGAGCGGCCGCTGCACTCCGGTCTGGGTGACAGAGTGAGACTCCAACTCAAAAAAAAACACCACGAGATAAATAAATCTCTTTTCTTTATAAATTACCCAGTTTGGGGTATCCTGCTAAAGTAGCAGAAAATAGATGAAGACAACACCAAATTTTGTTTAAAATATTAGAAACAATCTGTCAGTGAGCAGTTGGCTAAATAAATTATAACAGATCCATATACCAGAATATTTTACATCCATTAAAAATAATACAGATCCAGGCCAGGCTTGGTGGCTCAGCCTGTAAACCCAGCCCGCGGGTTCAAGACCAGCCTGGGCAGCTTGGTGAGACCTCGTCTCTACAGTAAATTTTAAAAATGAGCCAGGCATGGTAGCGTGCACCTGTAGTTTCGGCTCCTTGGAAGGCTGAGGCAGAAGGATCGTCGAAGCCCAGCAGGTCGACTCTGGGGTGGACGTGAGCATGCCACTGCACTCCAGCCTGGGCGATGGAGTGAGACTCCAACTCAAAAAACCCCCAAATAAATAAATAAATAAATAAATAAAATACAGATCTTTATTGAGCAAGGTACCAGGCTTTGTTCCACGTGCTTTACATATATCATCCAGTTTAATTCTTACAGAAACTCAATGAGGCAAATATCATTATTCTACCCATGCTACAGGTGAAGACACTGAGACATAAAGGTATTAAATTTTGCCCGGTGTGGTGGCTTAAGCCTAAGCCTGTAATCCCGGAATTTTGGGAGGCCAAGGTGAGAGGATTGCCTGAGTCCAGGGGTTCGAGACCAGCCTGGGCAATTTGGTGAAACCTCGTCTCTATAATAAATCAAAAAATTAGTTGGATGTGGTGGCGTGTACCTGTAGTTCCAGCTACTTGGAAGACTGAGGTGGAAGGATCACCTGAGCCCAGCAGGTCGAGGCTGTGGTGGCTAATAAGTGTGCCACTGCACTCCAGCCTGGGTGACAGAGTGAGACTCCAACTCAAAAAAAAAAAGATATTAAATTGCCTGCACAATTTTACATAGCTAATAAGTACAGGAGCCATGATTAAAACCCAGGCAAACTGACTCTACAACTATTATTAAATAGTCCAAAATAAAATTTAAAAATAGGCCAGATGCAGTGGCTCATGCTTATAATCCCAGCACTTTGGGAGGCCAAGTTGGGAGGACTGCTTGAGCTGAGAAATTCAAGACCAGCCTGGGCAACATAGCGAGATTTTGTCTCTACAAAAAGTAAAAAAGATGGCTGGATGTAGTAGCGTGCACCTGCAGTCCCAGCTATTCAGGAGACTGAGAAGGGAAGATCGCCTGAGCTCAGGAAACTGAGGTTTTAGTGAGCTGTGTTTGTGCCACTGCACTCCACGCTGGGTGACAGAGTGAGACGCTGCCTAAAATAAATAAATAAATAATCAAGAAAACCAGAGCTGGGCTCGGTGGCTCAACCTGTCATCCCGCGCCTTTGGGAGGCTGAGGTGAGTGGATTGCCTGTGCCCGCGGGTTCCAGACCCGCCTGGGCAGCGAGACCTCATCTCTACAATAAATCAAAAAATCAGCCGGGCGTGGTGGCGCATGCCTGTAATTCCGGCTACTCGGAAGGCTGAGGCGGAAGGATCGCCGGAGCCCAGCAGGGCGAGGCTGCAGTGGCCGGGAGCGGCCACTGCCCTCCAGTCTGGGCGACAATGAGACTCCAACTCAAAAAAAAAAAAAAAGAAAGAAAACCAGAAATAAACACATCCTTTAAGTCTGAAAGTTGTCTAACCTTCATGTGCAATATTGTAGACTTCTTTACACTAAATTTCAGACAAAGAAATACGGAATTTCCCCTGTGGTCACTTTTCTGAGGCACAATCAAAAGTATTAGGTCATTAGAAGCGGTACTAAAAATTACAGTAATGCCAGAAAAATCTTTATTTTTCATGCATAACACAGAGTCTTTCAAAATCCTTTTGGTTTACAGAATACTCAAAATATCCTATTTTTGCATTTTTAATCAACTCCAGCATTTAAGTAGATCTTAGAACAAGTCAGTTTCTATTTCAGAATGTCTCTGCAAATGTCCACTCCCTCTCACCATACCACCTTTTCCCCTAAGCAGACAATCTCATGCCCTGGTTCACAGAGACAGGCAGTCACCACCATGTAGGGCCAACCCCAAGTTCCTGTCACCAGAATCAAAGGCCTCCCAGATCTAACACCAACTCCGCCTCCCTTCCTCAGCAGAAGAAGGGTCAGTCCTCCAACAAGCGCCCAAGCCTATTTCTTCCCCTATCTCAGGAATCTCAGTGCACCAATTTTCTCCTTTCCCCTCTTTCTCAATTCAGCCTTTCCCATCATAAGCATATAATCATGCTCTGGTGGCTCCTATCTTAGCAAACAAACAAACAAACAAGCACACAAACAAATATCCAAACAATAAACCAGATACCTGGTAAAGGTGGTGCAATGAGTTTATGCTTTGATGTACTTCTTTTCTCTAAACTCACAGTCATGAGAGAGAAAACATTAAAATGGAAACTAGACTAAAAAAAAAAAAAGGAAATACCTCTTTGCATGAGACAGAACAGAACTGCAAGCAAGGTCAGCTAGGGTCCAGATCCGGAGGAAAGCAGTATGGTTGGGGTTGATTCCTGTGTGGTAAATGAGTGAAGCCAGGCTCAGTGACAAGGTCAGAACCTGGGGCAAAATTCCCCTCCAATGTGTGAAGAGGTAGAAAACACTTCTTACACACCGTGCTCACCGTGTCATTTATTTTCTGCTTTCTGATGCTCTTGATACCTGGGGGCTGACTGATTGTGGAGGGACTGTTTCTCCCAGGGTCTGCCCATTCCTAGAGGTAGGAAACAACCCACCCACAAATGTGCTTTTCAAATACCCACCAGCCAATCCAGGGTCCACACCTCAGCCATCCCCTTAGCCACTATTCCCCTGCTCTAACCACCCCAGGACCAGGTATCAGACAACTAGAGACAGCCACCCTGCCCTGGAGTCCACCAAAAGTCTTCAGACTAGCCATCCTACACCTGCTTGTCTTGCCTTGCCTGTTCTTTCTTGTGAAAACCACAGGAAAAACTCTTGTCCACAGTTTTCCTTCTCTCCCTTCGCCTCCTGAACAAACTTGGTTTCCCCTGTGACTCTGCCTGGCGTGATGTGTCTCCTCTTAGGAACTGTGAGTAACCAACTATCTTTTCAATGACAGGCTTTTCCTGATCTGTTGACCTTACTATCCCTCAAATTTTCTTTATTAATACACACAGTATTAATATACAGTAGACTCGTGAACAGTGCAGGGATTAGGGGCACCAGCCCCCTGTACAGTCAAAAAGCTTTTGAACCCCATAAAACTTGACTACTAATAGCTTACCCACTGACCAGAAACCTTACCCATAAAATATACAGTAGATTAACACATATTTTCTGTGTCGTATGTATGACACACTGTATTGTTATAATAAAGCAAACTAGAAGAAAGTAAATTTTCTTAATAAAATCATAAGAAAGATAAATGAATTTATTATTCATCAAGTGGAAGTAGATCATCGTAAAGCTTTCACCCTTAACATCTTCACGTTGAATAGGCTGAAAGGGGGAGAAAGAGGGAGCGGAAGAGTTGGTCTTGCGTCTCAGGGGTAGCAGAGGTGAGGGAGGTGGAAAGAGAGGCAGAAGAGTCAGGCACACTCATAGATTTTATTTCTAAAAATCTGTATATAAGTGAACCCACGCAGTTCAACCTTGCGTTGTTCAAGGGTTCACTGTATTTTTAAAAAGAAGACAACCTAGAGCTGAATCTTCTAGCAAACTGCAGACCTAAGGAGGCAGACCATGACAGAAACGGCTGACAATCAGGTATTATGGGTTGAGTTGTGTCCTCTAAAAAGATAAGTTGAAGTCTTAAACCTAGAACCTGCGAACGGTACCTTATTTGGAAATAGGGTTTTTGCCGATGTCATCTTGTTCATATGAAGTCATTAGGATGGGTCCTAACCCAATAGGACCATCGTCCTAAGAAGAGAAGAGACACAGAGACACACTGAGAAAGACAGCCATGCGAAGGCGAAGGGAGAGATTGGAGAGACACCACCACAAACCCAGGAAAGCCTGGAGATACCAGAAGCTAGAAAGGCAAGGAAGCCTCTTTCCTAGAACATTCAGAAGCGTGGCCCTGCTGACATCTTGATTTCAGACGTCTAGCCTCCAGAACTGAAAGAGACTCCACTTTTGTTGTTTGAAGCCACCCAATGTGTGGTAATTTGTTACAGCAGCCCTAGAAAACTAATACACCAAGTACTGACCAAGCAAAAGGATTATATGTGTTATGGGCTGAGTTGTGTCTTCCCTAAATTCATATGTAGAAATCCCAGCCCCCAATACCTTAGAATGTGACTATATTTGGAGATTGATCCTTTAAAGGAGACCATTAGGGTGGCCCCTGATCCAATATGACTGGTATCCTTATAAAAAGAGGAAATTTTGACACAGATAGGTACAGAAGGAAGACAGTGTGAAGACACGCAAAAAAGACTACCATCTATGGGTCAAGGGGAAAGGCCTCAGGAGAAATCAGCCCTATCAATACCTTGACTTCTAGCCTCCAAAATTATGAACTTTCAAGCAAGACAATAATAATAATAATAATAATAATTTCTGTTGGTCGGTCTCGGTGGCTCAGCCTGTAATCCCAGCAGTTTGGGAGGCCGAGGTGAGTGAATTGCCTGAGCCCACAGGTTTGAGACCCGCCCGGGCAACTTGGCAAGACCTCGTCTCTACAATAAAAAAAATTAGCCAGGCATGGTACTGTGGGCCTGTGGTTCTGGCTACTTGGAAGGCTGTGGCAGAAGGATCACAGAAGCCCAGCAGGTTGACGCTGGGGTGGTTGTGAGCATGCCACTGCACTCCAGCCTGGGCGACGGAGTGAGACCTCAACACACACAAAATAATTATAATAATAATAATGGTAATAATTTCTGTTGTTGAAGTCACTCAGTCCGTGGAGTCTTTCAGTTCTGGAGGCTAGACATCTGAAATCAAGATGTCAGCAGGGCCACGCTTCCTCGGAACGTTCTAGGGAGGAGGCTTCCTTGCCTTTCTAGCCTTTCTAGTTTCTGGTACCTCCAGGCTTTCCTTGGTTTGTGGCGGTGTCTCTCCAATCTCTGCCTTCACCTTCCCATGGCTGTCTTTCTCAGTGTGCCTCTGTGTCTCTTCTCTTCTTAAGACACCAGTCATATTGGATTAGGACCCATCCTAATGACTTTGTTAAGGCAGCCCAGGAAACTAAGGCAACGTACAACTCATTGTCACTGCAACACAGAGACCTCAAAATGCCACTGTAAGGCTGGAAGCACTTCTGGATTGGGGACAGGAGGCCCTGGGAGCCACATGGAAACATCTGCAAAAATAAACAGAGTAAGATAAACAGCGAAAAAGCAGTTCAGAAAAGTAAAAGATAGTTGAGAAGCTCCAACATGCATTCCAGAAGAAAAAAATGTAAAGAATGTCAGGCAAACACTGTTTGAGTAGCCAAAAACCAAAGATGTGAGGTGACCTCATGTTGAAAGTGAACTTTCAAGCAAGATAAGGAGAAATCCCCATGGACACACATGGAGTTGAAATTAAAGGACTTGAGGATAATGAGCAAATCTCCAAAGCTATCAAAGATAAAAGGCAGATTATTTACAAAAGATCAATAATTAAATTGGCAGCAATTATAGCTAGAGGCCAGTATAAATCATATCTTGAAAGAGTTGAAAGGAAGTAACTGTCAAGTTACAATTTATGCCCAACTTAACTTTCACGCAACTGTGAGAGCCAGTTAAGGACATTTTCAGACATGCACTAAAATAAATTATTTTTTGAGTAGGAGTCTCACTCTGTTGCCCAGGCTAAAGTGCAATGGCATGCTCTCAGCCACCACAGTCTCAACCTACTGGTCTCAGGCGATTCTTCTGCCTCAGCCTTCCAAGTAGCTGGCATATACCAGCACATCCAGTTAACTTTTTGATTTATTTTAGAGATGAAGTCTTGCCAAGTTGCCCAGGTTGACCTCGAACTCCTGGACTTTGGCAATCCCCTCGTCTCAGCCTCCCAAAGTGCTGGGATTGAGCCACCACACCCAGTCTAAAAGAAATATTGAAAAGTGTACTTCAACAGGAAGAAATCTGATCCCAGGGGAAAGACATGAGTTACAAGAAACAACAGTGAGCACAAAATCTGATAGACTCTGTGAATAAATGCAACGGATTCATAAATAATATTTTTTGAGCTTTGAAAAAAAACCAATAAGGCCGGGCATGGTGGCTCACACCTATAATTCCAGCAAGCGGGAGGATTGCTTAAGTTCAGGAGTTTGAGACCAGCATAGGCAACATATGTACATCTCTACAGAGAAATAAAAAAAATTAGCCAGGAGGGGTGGCACATGCCTGTAGACCCAGCTACCTGGGAGTTGGAGATGGAAAGATCACCTGAGTCCAGGAGGTCAAGGCTGCGATGAGCCATGCTCATGCCACTGCACTCCAGCCTGGGCAACCAAATGAAGCCCCAACTCAAAAAAAAAGAAAAAAGAAAAAGAAAAAGAAATGGAAGCTCCGAGTCAGCACCAGGAAGGTTAAAATCAAATTGTTTCTTCAGCGGAAGGCTAAACATCAATAAGTCCCTCCTCCCCATAATAAGCAGCCCAAATTTTGTTACCTGAGAGGTCCCAGGTAGCCTGAAGTCAGGAACATGTTTTAAAATGTTCCTGAACCAGTGGTGCTACGAGGTGCCAGGTAGAAGCAAATGAACATCTGTTTTGCTTCATCTCAGTCCCCAGAAAAACTTCTCAAATAATTTTGTTATTCAGTTGGAGTCTCACTCCATCACCCAGGCTGAAGTGCAATGTCATGCTTATGGCCACCCCAGGGTCGACCAGCTGGGCTCAGGCTTCCACCTCAGCCTTCCAGGCAGCCGGAACTACAGGCGCGCAATACCATACCAGGCTAATTTTTCAATTTATTGTGGAGATGAGGTCTTGCCAAGTGGCCCAGGCCGGTCTCAAACCCGTGGGCTCAGGCAATCCTCTAACCTCGGCCCCCAAAGTGCTGGGATTACTGCACCTGGCCTCACATAGTATTTTAATGACAGTGACTAGCACACAGTTAAAGATAACCAGAAATAAGGCACCACAAATGAGAACAACAGAAACCATAGATCTGTTAGTGTGTCCCAAAAAAGCAGATGCCGAGATGGGGTTAAATGAGCAGGAGATTTTTTAGAGAAAACACCTGTGAGGGAAAATGAGGCTAAACCAGGGGAGGGGGAAATGGGGATGCAGGTCTGGCTCCCGTGAAGGAGAGAGGGAAGGAAGGAGGGCTGGATGGAAGAGTCTTAGGCTGCAGGTGCAGTTCTAAGAAAGCTCTTCAAGGCTGGCGGGGAATCCCCGAGCCAAAGCTGCCCACCGGCAGAGTGCCGCGTTTCCCAGGAATGGAGCCAACCCGCTGAGTATCCCTGCCTTGCTTGGTGGCTATCTGGGAGCAGCAAAGGGGAAGCAGGTGGATTCAGAGCACAGTGGCTGAAGCCATTGGTCTGTTCCACTCCTTGTCAAACCTGAGACAGGCATCTCAGAGCCACCAGCCCGTGTTGTCCTTCTCCGTGTGAGTTCAAGGAGCAGTTACTGCTTGGTGGGCATTTACTCCTGATGCAGGGAAACACAGAAGGAGGTGATTTCAGGGCTGCTGCTGTTTCTCCGCCCCCCAGTCTGGACTCATTCCATCTTTAGCTCTCACCTCAGCAGGTCCTGGTGGCTTACCTGGTGAGTGGACCCAACCTTCCTTCCTGAGGGGTCTGAGTCCTTAATGATCGTCCTCTTCTGAGGCTGGGCTTGTTGTGTGTGCCCATTCACAATCACAAAAGTGCACGAGAATATCAGGATGCACCCAAGGGCACCGTTTCTTTCCATACAGATTCCTCCGCTTCAGGGAGAAGACCCCTTAGTGAGTCACTACTGAGGCTCCTGCGGTTAACTATTAACGATTTGTTCATAGCCTCAGTTTCTCCTTATAGACAGAAGGCATCAACACAACTTAACAGCAACTACCTGACTCTGCAGTATTTATAGGCATGGCCTCCCACCCCCATTCCCATATCTTTTGAATGCCGGAATCTCTGCCACAGCCCCTTCCCTGGGACATTTTTTCATATTATCGTTGGTGAAATCCTTAGTAATGAAGCCTCCACATTTTTCCAGGGACTATCCGAGCCCCACCTCCCAAACAGTCGCACCTGGCAGTGCATGAAGCCATCTCAACCCCATGTATCATCTGTTTTCTTGAATAATTCCTGGTACCCCTTGTGTGAGTTCCGGTTCTCCAAGAAGCAGAAGTCAAGGCAGAAGTAGACATGCAAGAATTTATTAGGAGAAATGCCTGTCCAGGAAATGGAGAGACAGCTAAAGGAACTGAGAGGACTCATCATACCGCAATGTTTCTGGCCCTTGTGCAGGAGAGAGGAAAGAAAGGTTAGTGGGAGAATCTTTTTTTTTTTTTGAGTCGGAGCCTCACTCTGCCACCTAGACTGGAGTGCAGTGCCACACTCACAGTCACCGCAGCCTTGACCTTCTGGGCCTAGGTGATCCTTCTGCCTCAGCCTTCCAAGTAGTTGGAACTACAGGCCCGCCTCACCATGCCAGGTTAATTTTTTTAAATTTAATTTATTGTGGAGATGAGATCTCACTATGTTTCCCAAGCTGGTCTCAAACCCCTGGACTCAGGCAATCCTCTCACCTCTGCCTCCCAAAGTGTTGGGATTACAGGCGTGAGCCACTGCACCTGGCAAGTGGGAGAATCTTAAGCTGAATTGCAGTTCTAAGAAAGTTCAGTAGGAAGGAACTAAAACGTGCTGAAAAGAAAAAAACAAACAACCCCATTATAAAATGGGCAAAAGATATGAACAGACACTTCACAAAAGAGGACATCTGAGCAGCCAACAAACACATGAAGAAATGTTCAACCTCACTAATCATCAGGGAGATGCAAATCAAAACCACACTGAGATACCACCTAACTCCAGTCAGAATGGCCATTATCAACAACTCAAAAAATAACAACTGCTGGAGAGGGTATGGCGAAAAGGGAACACTTCTACACTGTGGGTGGGAGTGTAAACTAGTGCAACCTCTGTGGAAAGCAGTGTGGCGATTCCTAAAAGCTCTAAATATCAACCTCCCATATGACCCCACAATCCCCCTACTGGGACTATACCCTGAAGAACTCAAATCACTCTATAAAAAAGATACCTGCACACATATGTTTATCGCAGCGTTGTTCAGAATAGCAAGAACCTGGAAACAACCATGCTGCCCATCAAAAGAGGACTGGATTAAAAAAATGTGGTACATATACACGATGGAATATTACGCAGCCTTAAAAAAGAACAAAATCATGAATTTCACAGCAACCTGGATGGAACTAGAGTCTATAATACTGAGTGACCTCTCACAGAAACAAAGATCCGAGTATCACATGTTCTCACTCATATAATGGACCTTGAACATCCAATGCAATACTATAAGAAAATGACTGACGGTACTGGGAAACTATGGGAGGGGATGGGATTAACAGTAGCAAATATCTGTCTGGGGATGGGGAAACACCTCTTATCAACAGGGTGCCTGAATGAAACGTAATTGTACACCTAACCCTTAACTGTACCCCCACAAAATCATAATAAAAAATATTGATTTAAAAAAAAAGTTCAGTAGGGTTGATGGGAAGTCCTCCAGTCAAAGTCACCTGTCAGAGGAGTCCCATGTCTCCCAGAAACAGGCCTCCCTAGGCATCCTTGCTGCACTCATCGGCTGAGAGTAGCCTGTGGAAGAAATGTCCTCCATGAAGGAACAGAGATAAGATCACAGCTGCTGGGGCCATCATCCACTAGTTTTCATTGTCATGATCACCATAATAGACATCTTGGATATGGAATTCCCAGGTGCATACTATAAAACAACTATTTTTATGTATTAAGAAGTACAGTAAAATAGCTTGAAATTTTCTCTGGGAAATTGGGAACTATAAAATTTCATTAACAGAATCAAATAGAGCTTCTAAAAATGAGCAACTCTATAACTGAAATTAATTAGTCAAATGTAGATAAACAGTAGGCTAGAGGGAGCTAAAGAGAAAATTGGTGAACTGGATGTTGCTCAGAAGAAATTATCTAGAATGCAGCACAGAAGACAAAAAATACAGAAGAGCGATTTTAAAACACAGAAGATAAAGAAGGTCTAATATATATTTAATAAGAGTCCTAAAAAGAGGGAAAAAGAATAAGTAAAAAAAAGACAATATTTGAAATAACAACTTACAATTGACACAGGTGACAAATCCACAGATGTAAGAAACTCATCAAATTCTAAACAGGAAAAAATTCATATCTGGATACAGCTAGTGAAATAAAAACAAAGCAAACAAAAGCCTGAAACAATAAAATTATTTTTAAAATACAAAGACCAGCTGGGCTCAGTGGCTCAGCCTGTAATCCCGCACTTTGGGAGGCTGAGATGAGTGGATTGCCTGAGCCCACAGGTTCGAGACCTGCCTGGGCAACTTGGCAAGACCTCATCTCTACAATAAATCAAAAAATTAGCCGGGCGTGGTAGCGCATGCCTGTAGATCCAGCTACTTGGAAGGCTGAGACGGAAAGATCGCCGGAGCCCAGCAGGTCGAGGCTGCAGTGGCTGGGAGCAGCCACTGCACTCCAGTCTGGGTGATAGAGTGAGACTCCGACTCAATAAAAAAAATAAATAAACACAAAGACAAAAACGTTAAAAACAGCCAGAGAAAAAGATCATTACCTTTGAGGGAGTTACAACATTCAGACTGAATATGAGATCTAATTCTTTAACAGCCACAATGAAAGCCAGAAGACAGAGAATGAGATTTTCAACATGCTAAGAGAAAACAATTATCAACCTGGAATTATTGCAGGAAGGAGGCAAATAAAAGCATTTTCAGACAAAGGAAACAAAGAGTTTATCACCAGCAGAACCTCACTAAAGGGAATTCTGAAGGGCATACTTTAAAAAAGGAGAATGATTCCACATGGAGGTCCAGAGATGATGGAGAATTGAAGAACACAGGAAGCTGTAAATGTGTGGATAAGTCTAACAAACACTGACTGTACAAAACAAAAATAATGATGTCTTTGGGGGTTAAAAAGAAACGATAGAAATGTAGTTAGTTTAATCTCTGTGGAGGGAAATTTGGCATTACTATACCTATCAAAATTCCAAATGTATATATCCTTTGATTTAGCAATTCCACTAAGAATTCTATGAATTGATTTGAAGGCTACATATTTGTTATTGCAATTAGTCTTCGCAATTGTTTTGATTGCAAGTAAGGATATTCTGGATATGTACACACTTAATGGAACTAACAATTCTGAAGTTCTATAATTTTTCTAAATTCTTTGATTATTCCTGGTTCTGTCTGTGTTTACCCTCATTGGATTTATAACTACTTCTGTTTATAAATGCTTTACAACTGAATCACAATTTAATGCATTGAGAAGATCATAAACTCCATGATAAATTATTCTATCAAGTAACAAATCTTCTATTATAAACGAAATAGCCTCTGATTTATCTGTTTTTCTGTTGCAGAAAATTGTCATGTTGAAGTGGATTGCATTTCAAAAGCTTTTAAGCCACTTGTTTGAACCCAGAATAAATTTTCCCTAAAAGAACGGTTTTATTATTAATGATTATATTCACAAATAATCTTAAGAAAGTTGACTTAACCCACAAGGAATTGAAACGGTCTACATTTATGATGAAAAATAGTAAAAAGTAACATTTTCGAAAACTGAAAATGAATGAGAGCAAGAATAAGTCTTTTACTTCAGTGTCAGGGCCTTGAGAAAGGTGGGTTAAAGTGATCTAGACACACACAACTAGACACAAAGACAAAAATAGTCTTTTGTAGAACTCTGGGCCCTTTTTAGGCCTTTGGAAGTTCAAGAAAAGATTATAGAGTTTATTATTCTCTTTTCCTTTGGAAAAAATGTCGAATAGCATAGCACTTCTGCTTTAAAGTCATGATCAGGGTCATTGCTGGTGCACAAATGGTGCCTGAGAGAGAGCGGGGGAGGGAAATAACATTGCAAGGAGAGCCAAGTCAGAGTTGAAGAAGAAAGGAGGACGGTTTAAGAGAATATAAGCCGAGTAAAGCAGCTGTGTGAAATTAAACACACTGAATTGGAAGTGGCAAAACGCAAAGGAAAGGGAGATGAAGACAAATCTGTCCCCTGAGTAGTTATCATAATGCCTGGTCCTCATGTCAGCTCAATAAAGTTTTATTGAACAGAGCAGAACTGAACTGAACAGCATGCAGGGTGCCCCTGAGAACAGCGTTTGGGGGTAGATGTTAATTACCTATATTGACCGGCAGGTGGCAGCAGCCTCTCGTGACCCCTCAGTTGTCCCAGGTAAAATCCGGACGGGCGGATAAAGCCAGTCCATTGTTAGGGGTATTTTGAGTATGGAAGTTCATTAGTCAAGTGTTCATAATTTGAGAAGGATGTGTATGGCTCTTGCCAAATCAGGTGAAGTACGGCTTAAGTAACCTCAATAATGGAATCTGGTTCCAAACTTCCCATGTATTCTTAACCTTGCCATTATTCTTCCAAAATTGCCCCCCAAACTATATTTCTAACCATTAATATCAACTTAAAAACATATGTGAGCCGGGTTCGGTGGCTCAGCCTGTCATCCCGCACCTTTGGGAGGCTGAGGTGAGTGAATTGCCTGAGCCCGCGGGTTCGAGACCCGCCTGGGCAGCGAGACCTCATCTCTACAATAAATCAAAAAATCAGCCGGGCGTGGTGGCGCGTGCCTGTAATTCCGGCTACTCGGAAGGCTGAGGCGGAAGGATCGCCGGAGCCCAGCAGGTCGAGGCTGCGGTGGCCGGGAGCGGTCACTGCACTCCAGTCTGGGCGACAGAGTGAGACTCCAACTCAAAAAAAAAAAAAACATATGTGAGACTCCAACTCAAAAAAAAAAACAAAACATATGTGAGACTCCAACTCAAAAAAAAAAAAAAACATATGGAAAGAGTGACATAACAATAGTCTTGATGCTCGACATTCAGAAGGCGCCATTGCTACAAGATGTTGCCTTTTTAAGGTTAGCTGTGATTTGACCTATTTCCCAAAAATACAATTAGTCCAAGCTTTGTTATTTCAGGCTTATTCATACATGAATAGTCCTCTGAGTATTACTAAAATAAAAATCAAGTAAAGCCGATTGAAAACTGTATTTGATGGTCTCCAAAGAAACCCTTAAAACAAAAAAAAACTCTGCCCATGCTGAAGGGTGATACCAAAATAGTTTGAAGTTAAGTTTAAAGCAAGTGATTAGCAAGAAAAACAAAAAGTTCTTAGGACATATTGAGAAAGATTTGGCTAAACCCTTAAGAAGATAGAAAACATAACTGAGAAACATGCCATGTTCTATTTGTTTGTTTACCTCTCCCTTATCTAAGTGCAATCAACTACATCCCCTGCTCTGAGCAATCAGGGTCACTTTTCATGAATTCTGTTTCCCCACGTGTGCCGCACAGGGCGAGGCCTCTCCCACACTCCATGGCTAAAGATGCATCCATCCGCACAGGTTTCTCTCCTGGATGCCAAAAACTCCAGTTGCATGCCTCACCCACATCTCCCCTTCTCCGACTGCACTGGGCTCTCTGTCGACTGAACATCTGCAAAGGTGAGCCTTTAATCAAAATGGGATTCCATTTCATTTTCCTTACTGCTAAGGATATCCACACACGAATTCGAACAATGTATGTGAGGGTCATTCTCTTCACGGGAAATGTATTTGATGGCAACGGACTCCAGTCTTGCAACCTTGGCATTTTCCAAGGAGTAGCACTGGGCATTGACCATGAGAGACAGTGGGCACGGGGCCATGGTGACTTTGAAGGTTTGGAAATAGGCCTAAGGTGAATGAGAAATGCATGCACCCAAATGATTATCCTCAGCTCGGCAGATTAATCTGGATAAGATGCAACAAGGATCCACAGAGTTAAAAATAGCACTTATAAAAATGATCAGAGTTCTCTCCTTTGTTTCACTTGCCATGTGGGGTCTACTTTGAAGGGAAGTCTGTAATCTACAGAAGTCAAGGGCAATAGATTTGCAGAATGTAAATAAATGATTGTTATTTGTGCAAGCCACAACCTACAATGATTCCGAACTGGTCTGACGTGGCACCAGTGTAAAGGCTAATTTTGCAGAAGCCAAAATTTTGTTTTTTAAGTCCTCTCAAACCGAAATAAAGGATGTTTATCAAATCATGAAAAATCATGAATGCCGATGGAAGTAATTTTGAACTTTACTTGTTAAATTAGCCACAAAGTGTCTGTAAGATAGTTCACAAAGAAAATACTATTATCTGTAATTTAGGAGGAAAAAAATCCTTGAAATATGGAGCTCTGAAACCAAAGGTAGGCAAAATAGTTAGAAAGAAATTGCAAAATATTAGGCAAGAACCCTGGATCTGTATAGTGACTGGGATTGGAGAAAGAGTGAAAAGTCAGGGAAACTGAAAAAAAGGAAGTGAACAATGAGTGATTGTATAGCTTGGGTCACCAAGGCAATAGTAAAGTCACTAAGGGAGGAAAAAGAAACAGAAGGGAAAACTGTGAATGAAAAGACAGCAAGTTTAGTGGGGGGTATATTAGCAAGAAATTGTGAAGTTGTCTGACAGGCATTTGGAAAGTCTGTGTGGATCTCAGGAGGAGAGAAGCTGGAACTATAGATTAGGGATTCTTGGGGATAACGTGGAAAATGGAGCCACAAAAGTGGACAGTCACCTCAAGAGGTCTTTCTGTGTTTACACAGAAAGAAAGAGGAGCGTGCTGAGTAAGCACCTGGGGAACATTTACTTTCTGGGGCAGAGAAAGTGGCAGGGGGACAGTGAGGCGGACTGAAGAATATCTAGAGAGACAGGAGAATCAGAAGGGTTCAAGGATAGAGAATCCAAGGTCAGAGCTAGCCCGAGATTGGGCAGCATATGAGTTTGCTAGGGCTGCCAACACAAAGTACCAAATCATTAGGACCACGGATTGGATAGCTTAAAAAGCAGAAATTTATTTTCTCATAGTTCTGGAGGCTAGAAGTTTCAGATCACGGTGTTAGCAGGATTGGTTCCTTCTGAGGGCCTCTCTCTCCGGCTTGGAGATGGCTGTCTTCTCCCTGTAACTTCACATGGTCTTCCTTCTGTGTGCCTCTGTGTCTTAAGCTCTTATTGTGAGGATATCAGTCATATTGGATTAGGGCCTATCCATATGAACTCATTTGACCTTAATTACCTCTTAAAGGCCCTAAAGTAAATACAGTCATATTCTGAGATACTGGAAGTTAGGACTCCAACACAGGAATTATGGGGGGGGGGTACGGTGCTGATGACACAATTCAGCCCATAACAGGGCTGATAAGATTGTAAAATCTGGAAGTTACTCACTGGTCAACTAAGGTATGTGCTTTGTAATGACAATGGTTATCCCTTCCTGAGCACACACTATATGTGGGGCAAAGTGGGGAATGCATCACACATATTAATCTATTAAATAGTCACAACAAACCTATGGTGTAGGTACTATTATAATCAGCACCTCTATTCCTGGAGGAGGAAACAGAGGCACTGAGAGAGAGCTTGCCCAAAGTCACAAAGATAATAAGTGGCAGAGTCCATGAGCCTACCTTCTACCCAGTGAATTGTAGTCAGTGATGTCTTAGTTTGCTATCATCAGCAGAGAACTAAGTAATACATTGCTAAATACTAAGTGGAGCAGAAGCACTTTCCCCTCAATCACCACTGATGTGTAAGGTGATTCTGGCAGGTAGATGTGGCAGCTTGAGGAGAAATGAAAAGAAACAGTAATGAACAGATGGGTAAGAGATCTCAAAAAAAAACAAAGAAAGCAACCTGAAATGACTTCAAACATGTACAAATAAGTTGTGCTTCTTACCTTTGAGGTTGTAGTCCCAGAAAGTACTGCAAAATACAGTGAGAACATATTCAACATTGCATCTATATGCTTAAAATAAAGAGTTTTTGACTTGGGATTCCAAATGCATCTTTTAAATTTTGAATTTTCTATTCATATTGGTTTTTAACTAAAGATGACTTTGTGAACTCTTTGGACTCCAAGTTAGACTTTAACAGGAGAAAACTGAAGAAAAAGTAACACATACACAGATACACAGAGAGATGCACACACACACATATTCAAACATGTATACTCAGAAATAAAGGAGAGGAAAAGAAAAATCAAGTTACTAAAATTAAAATTCAAACAGAACCCTTTAGTGAGGGTTCCTAAAAGAAGCTCAGAAGCCTGTCGCTTTTATCTAAGAGAGAGAAAGTACCGAGACAACAGCACAAAAGCTGAGGAATGGCTCTGGAAATGCCTCAGACAGTCATGACTTCTGAGATCCCTCTCAGAGTAGCTGCATGGAGCAAGAAGTCAGAAGAGCCTGAACGAAACTGCCTGAGGGTGAGGAGGCTCTTCTGTGAAGACTGATGGGTAAGCAGTCCCTTGAGCTGTGAGTGCCTGGCCTACCCCTGCACCCTGACTCCTGCAGGACTTGGAGGAGGGTGTTGCTACTGCCTTTCCTCTCTTCCCTTTGAATCATTCCTCTCTGTTGCTTCCCTTTCCAGGTCAGTACTACATTGGGAGCACCTGATTGGCTGAGTCCAGTTCAGTACTACATTGGGAGCAGCTGAATGGCTGAGTCCAGTTCAGTACTACATTGGGAGCACCTGATTGGCTGAGTCCAGTTCAGTACCACATTGGGAGCATCTAACTGGCTGAGCTAAGTTTGTGTGTTTCACGTGCATTCTCCTTCTGGCTCCTCTAGTGGGAGTCATTCCTCAACTTCTGTCAAGACTCCTAAATCTGGCTATACCCAAATTTAGGAAAAGGATTGAGATGTTAGAGAAAGAAGAAAGTTCATTACCATTTTTAAACATATAAACATATGTTTAAAGAGATAAACATATTTTAAAACATATGTTTCAGAGATAATGAAAGTTTGAAATCACAAGACTTCTAAACTGACTGGGTGCAGTAGCTCACACCTGCAATCCTAGCACTTTGGAAGGTGGAGACAAGAGGATTACCCGAGTCCAGGGGTTGGAGACCAGCCTGGACAACTTGGCAAGACCTTGTCTCTACAATAAATCAACAAATTAGCCCCACGTGGCCATGCATGCCTGTAGTTCCAGCTACTTGGAAGACTGAGGTGGAAGGATCGCCTGTGCCCTGAAGGTCGAGGCTGGGGTGGCCATGAGTGTGCCACTGCACTCCAGCCTGGGCCATAGAGTGAGACTCCGACTCAAAAAATAAATAAATAAAAATAAGTTCTAAATTAGAATATTTAAAGGTGTCCATTTATTCAGTAAGGTCAAAATATTTTAAAACTTACTTTTTTGCAAGATAATGACATTTACCTGTTGGAGTAAGGAGATGAATACCGAGGGATAGCAAAGACAGACAGGACTGACTGTTAAAGGGCAGAAAGCCAGGTTAGGAGGAGAATAAGGAAAATGAATGAATTCTCATCGTCAGACACTGTCTTGATGCTTGCTGCAATTCTGTGATATGGATACTTTTGTCATTATGTAGCACATAAGAAAATTGGCGTGCAAAGTAAAGTGACAGTTAGGGTCATCCAGCTAGTAAATTAGTGCAACCAGGGATCCAGCAGAGAGCTTCCTTACCCCAAATTCCAGGCTTTTCCCCTAGATCACTATAGTTTCATTTAGTGCTCCTAAGAAAAATTTGACTACTTTTCAATCTGAACGGGACTAGACTGTACTGAACTTAGTCAATCAGGTGTTCTCAATGCGTACTGCACTGAACTCATCCAATCAGATCCTCCCAACAGGAAGTGACCGAGAGAAGAATGATTTAAACGTGAGAGAGCGAAGGAATGAGAAAAAGGAATACACCCACACACATTTACATGTATCTCCAAATTTATGCATGTGTATATTTCTATGTTCATGTCATTGAAAGAAAAAGAAATAAGAAGGGAAGAAATTCCACAGATTCTGCAGTGATAGTCAAGTTCACTGGCTGCTGCTTTTATATACCAGGATTGTGGGATTCCCAGTGTCACCCCTTCTTACGACTTGACCCATTCTTCACAGTTTTCAACTGCTTCCTTTACCTGCACGCGGTGGTTTTGGTTCCAGACAGTTGCAGAAACTCACAGGGAGGAGAGTTATTGACTCTTTTTCACTGGAGCCTCGACCTGCTGGGCTCCGGCGATCCTTCCACCTCAGCCTTCCAAGTAGCTGGAACTACAGGCATGCACTACCACACCTGGCTAATTTTTTTTATTTTATTATAGAGATGAGGTCTCGCCAAGTTGCCCAGGCGGGTCTCGAACCCGAGTTATTGATTCTTAATGAAGCCAGGGTAGCAAAGGAATTCACACCCCAGGAATCCTTGAATGGTGCCAAAGCACGATGTGGTAAACAGATGGAAAGCTGCCTCACCCCTTTGTAGAGTCTTCCAGCTTGCACCTTGGACTTTTCAAAAGAGGTTAAGAATGCTCCTTGCTGAAAGGAAAAGACCCTGTTGCATTTTTACCACATCTCTTGTCAACACTTTTATTTTTTTTTTTTGCATTGAGTAACCAGAGCAAAACACAGAAGTGAACTTTGTAGCTGTTTCACTCAAAAACCAGACTGGCCAGACTGTTTAGAAGCTAACAGTGATCAGATGGCTAAGGCTTTTAACTGCATGTTTGCAAACACACATGTATATTATATTGCCTTGTGAATAGACTGACATACAAAATCACTTTAATATGGACTTTTCTCCAGTTCAGTATAAATCAATTCTAGTGCTGTAATACATTTGTCTGCCTTCACTGAGGTAAATAGAAATCCACCAAGCGTAAGTTTAGCTAATATGTGGCTCTAGTGCATATATTTAAGTCAAGAACATCTCAACATGTGATTTCTTTGGGCATCGGGCCCAAATTAGCTTTATGGCGCTCAATCTCTCATATTTGTTTTTAAGTGAATGCTTTATAAATTATTGTTCTATTATCCATGATGTAGACTTTGATGGGTCTATATATAAGAATGAAAAAGCGTATGGCTATGCAACTTATAACCACAATGGCAGAAAAATGGAGTTTACAAGCCAGTTGCAATATAAGAGCCAAAATAGGAGAATTTTCTGGCCTTTATGACAGGTCAGAGTCCATCTGTTTCATCTGCTATTTGGCTGTCTGAACGGTTGGACTTTATTTCCTCCACATCATACTGAACTTTTAAGAACAAACAAAAAACTTTTATCTAAGGATTTTGCACAGATGTGTTGCATTACATATTTAAATAGGCATTTCTATGCGCCTCATTTTCATATCTGAAATAATTTAGTGAATTTGATCTTTAGAATTGTATTTTTTAAACATTTAACCCATGATTCTCACTAGCTTGTTTAATGCAATGCTCAATATCTTACACAAAACAGCCATTCAAGAATGTTGGGTGAAGGGTGCAGGAAGCGACCAGAGGGGCGGCTCCCAAAACGGCGCCGAGCATCGTGAGGACACACCGGACAACAAAGGCCCTAGGTCCCGGCTTCTGTGTGCACAATTCCCCCCCCCCCCCCCCCCCCCCGCGTGAAGTTCAAACCTGCAAGCCTCCAATCCTTAGCCAGCTTTGTTATGCGTCCAGTAGGACTACAACACGGTGTTGGCCCCACCCTACTCCCATGCAGCTCCTCCAATAGAAACATAGCATGGCCCCTTCCAGCCCCAGTCAGGCTAATAAATACAGCCCACTCCCTGCAACTCTCTCTCTCTCTCTTTTTCCTCCGTTACAGATCCTCTCTGTGACAGCCCTTTTAATACATCTCTTGGTCCTGGCTGGGTGTGGAGTCATTACCCGCGCCGAAATTCTTTCATCTCAAATAAGGGACAATATACAACACCGGGAATCGCAAAACCAGGCCTATGGCAACTGGTATCAAACCCTCTTCTCATGGACCCTTGGCTCACCACCCTAGTCTCGGCAATAGCGGGCCCAATAATCCTCCTCCTATTAGCTGTAACCCTAGGACCACGCATCATCAAATATCTCCTTACCTACATGAAGACTACTGTCTCAAACTTTTCAAATCGAAGCCTTAACCTCCTGTTGTGCAATAGCTTACCAACCTGTTCCTGTAAAAAATCCAGAGCTATAACAACCAAATTTTCATCTAATTTTTTCTTTTAGATATGCTCTCTTCCAGGTTTTCTGTCTACCTCCACAGTCTGCTCCAGGACAGCTGGTTACTACCATCCCTGTGCTCATTAGAAGGCTGGCCAGAACAGGTCGCTGTTCTACACTTACAAGGAAGCTTCATGGAACTCTCACCTGTGGAAATCTACACCTTCAGCACCTACCTTTGGGCCCTGCTCTGGCTGGTTCTGCGCCCTTCCACCACCATACCCCCACAACGCCCCCGACCAGCAGGAAGTAGCTAGAAAGAGTAACGACGCCCCTCCCCATAAAAACAGAAAAGGTGGGAATGAAGGGTACAGGAAGCGACCAGAGGGGCAGCTCCCAAAATGGCACTGAGCATGGTGAGGACACACCAGACAACAAAGGCCGTAGGTCCCGGCTTCTGTGCGCACAGTTCCCCTCGCGCCCGAAGTTCAAACCTGCAAGCCTCCAATCCTTAGCCAGCTTTGTTATGCGTCCAATAGGACAATAACACGGCGTCGGCCCCTACTCCCATGCAGCTCCTCCAATAGAAACATAGCACGGCCCCTTCCAGCTCCAGTCAGGCTAATAAATACAGCCCACTCCCTGCAACTCTCTTTCTCTTTTTTTCCTCTTTTGCAGATACTCTCTGTAACAGCCCTTTTGATAAATCTCTTGGTCCTGGCCGGGTGTGGAGGCATTACTGGTGCCAAAATTCTTTCATTGGGTTTTTCTTTCAAAAACTATTAGTCCGTATAAACTAGAAAAGCAAGCAATATTATTGAAATATTTTAGAATCAATACTATTAAAATATTATGTCGTTTTAAAATTTTTTAAATTATGCTTATTTGTACTAAAAATGTTATTTCACGAGATTTGATTATATAATACAATAAAAGTTATAACTAAGTATACTCTATTTCAAAATTGTCCATATGACATACACTATTTCTTGGTATTCATAGGTTACTAGCCAATGTTGCAATAAATTAAATCAAATGTCTGTCAGGTTAAAATTATAGATCTAGAAGGAATCTTAAGATGGCAGGTAATGTAGCCTTCTCTCCTGGTTCTAGGCCAATCTACCTGCTGTAAAAGATGATTACCTTTGCCCATTTAAATATATCTCCAGAAAGAGAGATTCCTTGTTCAAGTACAATATTTGATCTTACAGAAAAGAAGTTATCTTAGGTTTACCTAACCTATAGTTCTGTTATTCAGCCCTTAACTTTGGAATATTTCAGATTTATGGAAAAGTCGTGGAATGGACCATCCACATACACACTTCCTCCAGTGTTGCCTTATGTTAAAATCTTACAAAAACCATGGTACATTTATCAAAATAAGAAATTAACATTGGTACATTACGTTGACTAAATTCTAGACTTTATTCAGATTTATCAACATCCTTTTCTGGTCCACGATATATAGAAGGGACCTAAAAAAATTCCAGAATTTGTTTATAAAAAATGTATTTGTATTCTCACATGTTTAAACTTCAGCCACCTTCAAAGTCTCTCCGTTTGATGCGATGCACCTACTTAAATGCTTTTTCCAGTGCTCAAAACAGTTTTTGAGTTCGTCAGTTTTGATGCCTTTTAGTACTTCTGCCATTATTGTTGCACCTCTTCCACCTTGGCAAAACGTTTCCCTCTGAGGATTTTTTCACCTGGGGAAACAAAATAAGTTGCTTGGGGTGAGACTGGGTGAATAGGGAGGGTGGGGCACAGGGGTCATGACATTTTTGGTCCCAAACTGCTGATCACTCAAGAGCAGTGTGGGCAGGTAAGCTCGTAAATCACCCATCATGAAATGGGCAAATATGTTGAAAGAATCTCCAAAAATACATGTATATATATATATTTTTTTTCTGAAGCCAAACACAGCCTCTCACAACAACGCTAACTGGTACACTGATGCAGATGGTTTCCTAGAACACTTACCTAGCAGGAGAAGCCTGTAATACAAAGGGCCCACCCTCCAAAAGAGAATTCTGTGTTTTGGGGGGAAAGGATTCCCCCCTCGTATTCCAAATAGTATTTAATCATAATATCTCCTTAGTCTACCCTGTCTTTTCTGTGACAGTTTCTCAGTCTTTCCTTGTCTTTCATGACTTGTTTTACAGAATATCTCTCATTCCAGGTTTGTCTGATGTTTTCTTATGATTATTCCGGGAGTAGGAATTTGGGAGGAAACCTGAATCAGGATGGATTGCCTCTGTCATCACATCCTCTCAGGGGTAAATGCTATCATTATGACTTATCACCAGTAATTTAACCTTGTTCATTTGAGATAGGGTTTGCCATCTTTCTCCACCTTAAGTTACTATTTTTCCCAACTCTACTTTTTAAAAAATGCGTCACTTATTCCAGCCCACACTCAAGGGGGGAAAAATTAGGCTTCATCTTCTGGAGGGAGAAGTATCTACACATATTATTTAGAATTCTGTAAAAAAAGATCTGTCCCTTCTCCCCATTTATTTATTCAATTATTTATTTAATATGTTTGGACTCACATATATTTATTTTATTTGGGTTATAATCAATCCGGTTCTATGTTTTTCATTTGGTTGTTCAAAATTGGGCCAGCTTTGATCATTATAAATTTTTTTTTTTTTTGAGTGAGAGTCTCACTCTGTCGCCCAGACCGGAGTGCAGTGGCTGCTCCCGGCCACCGCAGCCTCGACCTGCTGGGCTCCAGCGATCCTTCCACCTCAGCCTTCCGAGTAGCCGGAATTACAGGCATGCGCTACCACGCCCAGCTGATTTTTGATTTATTGTAGAGATGAAGTCTCGCCAATTTGCCCAGGCGGGTCTCGAACCCACGGGCTCAGGCAATCCACACACCTCAGCCTCCCAAAGGCGCGGGATGACAGGGTGAGCCACCGAGCCCGGCTCATTATAAATTTTTAAAAGATGGTTCCTGTGCTCCTTTGATGTATCCCCATCATTCTGGTTTCTGGCCACTTCCTTACTTTGTGGCACTATAAGATACTCCAGGCTCATGTATTTTTTCTGCTCTATCCCTAGAATCAGTCATTTCTCCAAGGATCCCTGGTTTCTTTTATTAGAGAATGGTATTTGGCAATCAAGATCTGGAGACTGAGTATTCTCCTTACTACGGGACTGCCATTGTTTCTAGGCCCTCTAGGGAGACACGCTAGGAAATACATGTATTTATACTAACCCAGGCAGGCATGTACATCTCTAATTTTCGAATTGCCTTTCATCTATCTATCAATCAATCAATCATCTGTCTATCCATCTATCTATCATCCACCTATCTATCATCTATCTAATCTATCTACCTACCTACCTTTCATCCATCTTAAACCAAGGATATGGTCATACTGGTGTCTCCGACCCAATCCAGTGCCACAGGGTTCATTCTAGACTTCCCCCCTGCTTATTTGTAACTTCTTTCTTTGACGGTGAGAACTATGGCTCTTGCCTACCTAAACTTTTGCTAATAGCCATCAATCAGTTGTGAATGCAACTGGAAAGTAAAGAGGCAATACGTTCCTCACAGTAACTGTCCACATTAACCGCTGCTCTGCTGTTAATGCCTAAGAACACAGATGCTGAAATAAGTCCCTTGGGTTGAGTTCAAGCTTTACCACTTAACAACTGATGACTCTGACTACACCAGTTAAACTATCTGTGCCTCCGTTTATTCATCTCTCAAACAGGGCATAGTAATGCAAACCCTACAGAGTTGGTGGGAGAATGAAAGGATTTTATACAAGTAAAGCACTTAGACTAGTGCCTGGCCCATGGTAAGTGCTCAATGATTAACTTTCTTTTTAAAGTTCATACCAGAAGAAGAGTGCTTGTAAATATGATTCATAAACCAGTATAAAACATAAGGAAAAAATCATTTCAGTATGAAAACTTTTTATCAGTTTAATATTTGCTCTTTATGAATCAATGCATTCCTGCGTGGCAAACCCTTTAACCATTACATGCCATTCCTCTGAGTGTGTCATCGTAAGATCGACTTTCAATTCCTTTTACCATTATTGTTGCTTTCTACTGGACTTATTTCCTTTTCACTGAGAAACGTGAATCTTTTTTCTTTCACTTTAAGTCCGATCTTCCTTAGGACTGAAATTTTTTATTTTATTATGTCACAGTCTATCATTTTAACATTTCCAGTGAGAAAGCAGCACAGAAATATTAGTGTGGATGGAACCTTGGCACTTTAGAAATATTTTAAGTCCTTGCAGTGATCGACAGTTTCTTTAACAATGTAAAAATATCTGAAACAGTTAGCCTTGCCAAACATACGAAAACTACATGTTGACTCTGTCAGTCGTACATGTCTTACATGAGCATCACAGCCAGTCTGTATGCGGCCAGCACTGTTTTCTCTGAAGTTCACAGCTATTGGTCCATCATTAAGTAAGGTCTTGCATAGTTAGGCAGAATCCAAATATTACAGAACTGAAGAAAGTATTCAGAGGTTCATCAGAGCAACATTTACAAAACACACTTAATCAGAGGAGCAATGTGGAACTTAGTCAAGAGCAGCCCTTAACTCAGAGCTGCTGTTAAACACAGAGCTCTCCACTCCCTTCCCTGGAGAGTCTGGGTCATAATCCTGAGCCTGTGAAATGGAATTTTAAACAAGAGCTCCAGGTGATGCTCTTCAGGCAGATTCCCAAAACTGATTTAATCCAAGGCCCTGATTTTCTATAAGGAAACTGAGATCCAAAGGGAGGACAACACCCCCCTTTCATTAAGCACGACTTTTATAGGGTACTGTGGCAGTACAATGGGAATCTCTCAAAAGTTTTGGGACAGTGATTGCTGGTGGACTTGTAGCTTGGTGTAACCTTCTAGGCTACACATGCCAAAATATTAAATGTGCTTATCCTTGATCAAGTAATTCCAGATAACAACGGTAGTTCTTTTTTCTTTTTATTTTTTTTGAGTTGGAGTCTCACTCTGTCACCCAGACTGGAGTGGAGTGGCCGCTCCAGGCCACTGCAACCTCGACCTGCTGGGCTCCGGCGATCCTTCCGCCTCAGCCTTCCGAGTAGCTGGAACTGCAGGCGTGCGCTACCACACCCGGCTAATTTTTGATTTATTGTAGAGATAAGGTCTCGCCAAGTTGCTGAGGCGGGTCTCGAACCCGCAGGCTCAGGCAATCCACTCGCCTCGGCCTCCCAAAGCGCTGGGATCACAGGCTAAGCCACCGAGCCCGGCCACAACAGTAGTTCTTAAATGGTCACTCAGATCACCTGAATCAGAAGCACCTGGGATTTCTGCTGAGGATGTAGATTTCAATGTCTTATACCAACTGAATCAGAATCTCTGGGTGAGGGACCAGCATTCTGCATTTTTAACAAGTTTACCAAGATATTCTTATGTTCACTAATGTTTGAGACACGTTTTAATGTTCTTATATTCATTAATGTTTAAGAAATGCTGCCCGAAAAAACATGGAGAGTCAGAGCCCTAGCAAGGGATCATAATCTGTTTTCTGCTGCCATCATAGAATACCACGGACTGGGTAGTTTAAAAAGGACAGAAATGTATCTGTCTCATAGTTCTGGAAGCTGGTGCAAAGCCTAAGATGTAGGGACTGCATGTGGTGAGGGCCTTCTTGGGGCACGATACCATGGTGAAGGCATCGCATGACACAGGGAGAAAAAGGAACCGAACTCCCAAGATAACAATGTACTCTGGGTGTGGTGGCTCATGCCTATAATCCCAGCACTTTGGGAGGCAAAGGCGGGAGAGGTACCTGAGCCCAGGGGTCCGTGACCAGACTGAGCAATTTGGCAAGACCTTGTCTCTACAATAAGTAAATTAGCTGGCATTGTGGCACGTGGTGTGCAGTTCCAGCTGCTCAGAAGGTTGAGTTGGTAGGATCGCCTGAGCCCTGTAGGTCGAGGCGATCGTGAGCATGCCACTGCACTCCAGTCTGGGCGACAGAGTGAGAGTTTGACTCAAAAAAACAAAAACAAAAAGCAAACAACAACAGCAACACAAAAATGCACTTCAGCAATAGTGGTCTCAATCCATTCATGGGTCAGGGTCCTCATGACCTAATCACCCCTTAAAGGGCCCAGCTCTTAATTCTGTGAGCATTAATGGAAGGGGCATTTAAACCATAGTTCAGGGCAAGGAGGACATCCACATAGAGGTGCAGCCGGGCATGGGGTATAGGATGCCAGTGGAGTAGCATTTAAGTTGTTTTAAGATTGAGATTGTTTCGTGACCAGATAAGAGTATTTGTTGTGTGAGATTATTGTTGTACAGAATCTGTTATGGTTTTAAAAAGCTCGGGTACAGGATAACAATCTGAAGGATATTAGCTTCGTTTTACAGATTTGTTATGATTGGGTCATATTTGTATATATGTCCTAAAATCTGTAAGCAAATACACAAGGAAATTTTTAGTCTGCTTTTGAAAGAATAGTTTTTTTTTAATTTTTAAATTTTTTTAATTTTTTGAGTTGGAGTCTCACTCTTGTCACCTTTCTATATATTTATTGATAAGATATGTTTCTTTGAACACGTTTTATTACATAGACTTTTTTTCCCTATTCAATTTGACTATCACCATATCAGATAAATTTGGGAGATTATATTTTAGCTAAATTTCTATCTTTTTTTTTTTTTTTTTTGAGTCGGAGTCTCACTCTAACTCTAGGTTGGAGTGCAGTGGCATGAACATGGCCCACCATAGCTTTGACCTCCTGGGCTCAGACAATTCCTCTGCCTCAGTCTTCCAAATAGCTGGAACTACAGGCGCATGCCACCATACTTCGTCCATTTTTATTTTTGAAGACACAAGGTCTCTTGCTGTGTTGCCTAGGCTGGTAAACTCAAGCAATCCTCCCACCTAGGCCTCTCAAAGTGCTGGGAGCCACCACACCGGGCCTAAATTTCCTAAACCAAGAACTGAGGGGAAGAGAGAAGATGATGTGGGGAGAGACAAACTGATAACCAGTAAAAATAAAAACTTTAGTGGAAAATTCAGAGGGACGGGACAGAAGATGTAAAATTGTTTTTAGAAGATAGGAATGAAGAAGCACAATCCTATTTTTTTTTTTGAGTCGGAGCCTCACTCTGTCGCCCAGACTGGAGCGCGGTGGCCGCTCCGGCCACCGCAGCCTCGACCTGCTGGGCTCCGGCCAGCCTTCCGCCTCAGCCTTCCGAGTAGCCGGAACTACAGGTGCGCCCAACTGATTTTTTATTTATTGTAGAGATAAGGTCTCACCAAGTTGCCCAGGCGGGTCTCGAACACGGGCTCAGGCAATCCACTCACCTCAGCCTCCCAAAGCATGGGATTACAGGCTGAGCCCCCGAGTCCGGCACAATCCTATGTTTTAAAGAAGGGTTTTTTCCTAGACATTAAAGTTGGACAGAAAAAAGGTGCAAATTAAAATGGTCAAAGGAAAATAGAACCTCATATTATTTCATTGAATAAGAAAAAAGTACATGAATTCTTACCCTAAAAGTCTACTCCACAGTGAAGATAGGAGGTAGCCTTTGAGAGCCTCATATATACAAAACAACATAGTATTTGAGCTTCTGTTTATTTTCACTAGCAAGTCAGGTATTTTAAATGTTAACTATGTATTTAGCAACCACAGAATTTGCCCAATGTGGGACTCCTATCTGATTAAGGTAAAAAAAAAAAAAAGGAATCTGTTTGATGTTGCCTGTTATTGAATTGGAATGATTGTTTTTGCCTAAGGTATTGGTATAATAATTGACTGGAAGGGAAGTGGTTATGGTAATCGAGGATTCTGGTTTGGCCCAGCACTGGGAATTTTCAAAGATCACATGCCTTTCTCCTTAAGTACTGTCTAGACAATAAAATTGAGGAATTGTGGATTAGGGTTACCTATTCACAATAATTAGAGACGTTATTTATTTAAACCAGTTCAGCTGTAAAAAATAATTAAAAAGGGTCACTAGTTTGATTTTTAAAAAAGGAACATTCTCTTATTTAGAATTTGCAGTTTCTATTATCCATGATCTCCTTGAGGAAACAAGAGATATTAAAGTATTGAAAACCAGTTCATCTTGTGTGACACAGTTGATTCACTAGCATAATAATAAAGGTTATAACAATAATTCACTCGGAGATGGTGCACAGACTAACAACAAATTCCAAATTCTTACATCATTGGAAATGAAGACTATATTTTACAAAAAAAAACCCCAAATCATATCAAATTCCTGAAGAATTATAGGCCAAAATAGGATTATGGATGGGTTACTTAATTCTATTTGATGTGCACTGGCATTTTCTTCCCAAGATTCAGTCCTGAATCCTCAGCCTTCTTCAGACTTTCAGGTGAGTGATCTCCAGTCATATATTTGCAGTCCTGACCTTTTCTTTGAGCTTTAGTCCTGACCTTTAACTTTCTGCTGGGACTCCCTAATTTCTAAAAGCAAACCACACATCAGATCCCCCTTGGGACGTCCTCATTTTTTGCAGCTTTTTGACTCTCTTTTCACAGTGTAAAATCTTGGAAGCATCCCAGATCCCTCCCTCTAGCCTATTTGCCTCTCTCTTCTTAATCTAATCAGTCACAAATTCTTGCCAAATCATTTATTTTCATCCTCCATTGCCTTCTTTCTTTCTTTTTTTTTTTTCTTTCTGAGTTGGAGTCTCACTCTGTCACCCAGACCGGAGTGCAGTGGCCGCTCCCGCCCCCGCAGCCTCGACCTGCTGGGCTCCGGCGATCCTTCCGCCTCAGCCTTCCGAGTAGACAGAACTACAGGCATGCGCTACCACGCCCAGCTGATTTTTTGATTTATTGTAGAGATGAGGTCTTGCTGCCCAGGCGTGTCTCGAACCCGCGGGCTCAGGCGATCCACTCACCTCAGTCTCCCGAAGGCGTGGGATTACAGGCGGAGCCACCGAGCCCGGCTGTTGCCTTATTTCTAATCCACCTTATCTGTCTCATACCTATACTATCATGACAGCCTCCTAACTGGATGGCTCCAGCCAGTCTTGGGCTCCTTCACGCCAGCGTCATCTTTGAACTTTGCACACCCATTTCTTTCCTCAAACATACCCTGCCATACCTGTCCGTTTTAGCCTCATGTCTGTGCCTCCTCTCCTCATCCCTTTTCCTTATACCTCATGCACCCTTCTTTGATGGGACCTCCCTGACGGCACTTATCCACTGTAAAAACTTCCTTTATTATCAGTGTTGCTCATTGGACATGGAGTTTTCAGGAGACTTAGGAGGCTATGCTCTTTACTTTGACTGGTCCCACCTCCTGAACTGGAGGGTAACTCCTGAAGTTAGCCGGCCATGAGTCTTTTTGTACTTTGCTTTTTTTCACTAAACATATCCTGGAGATCTTTCCTTACCAGCATTTATATGTTTACCTAATGCTTTCAAAATGCTGGCTGACTATGGATAATTCATGCAATTTAATTAGTCTCTTATGGATGGCCACTGGTGTTTTTTCCAGTTTTGTTATTATCAAACATGCTGCAATGAACATCCCGGCCTATCTTGAGGAATTTTAATAGTCATAGGTAAACTCCAGTACTAGGATTGCTGGATTAAAAGTGTGTGTAAACTGGGTGTGGTGGCTCATGCCTGTAATCCCAGTACTTTGGGATGCTGAGGTGGGAGGATTGCTTGAACCCCAGGGTTCTTGACCAGCCTAGGCAACACAGAAAGACTTTTTCTCTACAAATTTTTTTTAAAAAAATAGCCGGGCATTGTGGCACGTGCCTGTAGAGCCAGCTGCTGGGGAAGCTGAGGGGGAAGGATCGCTGGAGCCCAAGAAGTAGAGGCTGTGGTGAGCCATGATTGTGCCACTGCACAAAGTGAGACCCTGGCTCAAAAAAAAAGAAAAGTATGTACTTATGTATGTGTGTGTGTGTGTATATATATCTATACACACACACACACACACACACACACACACACACACACACACACACACATATATATACATATATATATTTAGCGACGGGGTCACCCTTTGTTGCCCAGGCTGGGATGCAGTGACCTTTCATAGGCACTCTTATAGTACACCCCAGCCTTGAACCCTGGTTTTAAGTGATCTTCGCACTTCAGCCTCCAAGGTAGTTGGGACTACAGGTATGCCTGGCTTTATGTTTTAAATTTGGATATAATAACAATGTTTTTTGAAATAATTTTCACTGTCTACTCCCATTTTTGACACCACTAATTTTCCTGCCGCTCAGTGTTTCGATAATGACAATGTGAGCTTTGGAGCACTGGAGAAAACCAAAAGCCAGGAGAAAAGAAAATTTTGAAGGCCAGAGAACAGGCTCTTCAGTGGCTAGCGCACAGTTCCATGGACTAGGGTAACCTGACATCCTGGACAGTAGATTGCGTCATCTGTCTTTGCCAAGGACCAACCAAAGTCAAAATCAAATCTAAACATGTACATCTTTAAAATGGGGTGATTTTCATATATATTTTCCTTTTACAGATATGAATGTAAATAAAATTTGTTTTGACCATTAGGAATTATCTGAAAGGATGTTGTTACTATGTAAATTGTGTGAACTCAGAACAGCAGAGTTCAAACTTGATTAGACAAAACCGGCTGCAGAGCAGCAACTCTCCTTTCTGTCATTTTAACTGCTTTTGTATGACCAAATGTTTCCTGTGCCAATAGGCAGGAAGAAGCAGCAAGCTTGTCTCTTAATTGCTTTGGAGTCTTGTCTATTTAGCGTTTGTTTTTGAAGTCTGAAGATTTATGGAACAATAAATGCCATTTAATGCTGGGTGCTGTTTTGGATTCCTCACCGGTCTTAGAATTGGGGTAAAAATACTTAGCCGAAAGCTTATCAAGTTTGAAATGACACTAAGTACGGTACAGTAGTTTACCCCAACAAAAGGCATTACGGCAACAGCAAAATGTGTTACTTTTTAAAAGTAGGATGTAGGTGTTTTAGTTTAATAAATGTTTTTAAGATGGGGGGGCAGGACGCAAGGTTGAAACAAGAATGGGCTGGTTTAGTTGCTGAATGATGTTATTAGTACACCACAATGCAAGTTTTGGTCATGCAAATAGGCCAACTTGGAGCCGGCCAAAACAAAGCACATTCACTCAGCAGTGGGAGAGACGAAGAGTGAACAGGCTCCATCTCTTTCGCAGCACGAGGTTCCCCATCAGGTAGTCTCATTCCACCGGGAACGAGAGAAGCTGGATTTGTGTGTCACCTCCTGATTAACGGAGTGGGGCAGAACATAGACCGGGGGCGGGGACTTCTTCCTAAGCGACAACCGATCTTTCCAGAAGCCTGGGTGCGAAAGCGGAAGGACGGTCCCCACCTCCAGTCCACGCTAGTTGCTCCTTCCCAGGAGCTCCAAGCTCTCCAGAGTTTCTGGCGGTTTAGTTCCAGCTCCCTTCCCAGAGCGCTGTAAGTGCAGATACGACCCCTCTTCCCCCTCCTAGGGCTCTTGCAGGAGAAGGTAGGCCCTGTCCCCTCCGTGAAGCTCGTCCCAATCCTGCGCCTCGTCCTTCCTCTCCAGCCAGGACTCCCCCCTCCGCCTCGGAGACAGTTCGCACTCGCCCCGACGGGCTGGGGACTCCAGTCCCCATCTCTCGGGGCAGCGCCAGCTCCGCGCAGTAGTGAATCTCAACCCGCTCGACTCCTTCGCAGGCCTGTGAATCGGAAGGGGGGGCGGGGGGCTCCAGGCCCTGTGAGAGAGCCCCGCCCTGCGCTGAGTCCGGCCGAGGCGGGAGGTCATGGTGCATCAGTGGCCGGGATTAAGCGAATTCACACCCGGAGGTGAGAGACTGAGCTCCGGGGCCTTCCTGGGGTGTTGATGTTTTAAAAGAAGCTGCTTGCAGCCGGGCTCGGTGGCTCAGCCTGTCATCCCGCGCCTTGGGAGGCTGAGGTGAGTGGATTGCCTGAGCCCGCGGGTTCGAGACCCGCCGGGGCAACTTGGCGAGACCGCATCTCTACAATAAGTCAAAATGAGCCGGGCGTGGTAGCGCGCGCCTGTAGTTCCGGCCACTTGGAAGGCTGCGGCGGAAGCATCGCCGGAGCCCGGCAGGTCGAGGCTGCGCTGGCCGGGAGCGGCCACTGCACTCCGGTCTGGGCGACCGAGGGAGACTCCAACTCAGAAAAAGAAGCTGCTTGCAAAATACGAAGCCTATGAGTGGGGGACGGCGGTGTCGAGCGGCCTCCCTCCCCCGGAGTTTTGGGGGGCCGGGCGCCGCCAGGCCTGCGGCTCCGCACAGTGTCCCACCCGGAGCCCCACGTCCGGCCCCTCCTCCGTGCGGACCGGCACGTAGCAGTTGCTGAATAAACACGCGCTGGCGGGAGGAGGGCAGACCCGCGTCCCATCCGGGGGCAGCCCTGGCCCCGGCCGTCCGGGGTCGCCACGGGACGCGGGTGGAGAGCTTCCCGGCGGGCTGCTGGACGTCAGGGGCGGGAGGCCGGGCGCGTCCACGCCCAGCTGTCCTCGCGCCGGCCGGCCGCCGGGGCCCCGCGGGGGGAGCGCCCGGCGCGGCGGGGAGGCTCGGGCACGGTCGCTCCGCGGGGTCCGCCGGGCGGGGCGTGTCCCGGCGCGCCGGGGCCGCGGGGCCCGTCTCGCTTTCCGCCGCGGGCTCCGCGGGCCACGCCACGGCCACGCCGCCCGCGCTCTCGGCGCGCCTCGCACTCCCCGCACGGCCCAAGCGCCCCCGGGGCTGCCGCGCGACTCGGGGAGCCTGGGCGCCCGCCCTGTCTGCTGGGACTTTTTCTTCCGAGGAGCGCCCCCCGCCGCGGCCCTCCCGAAAGTCTGCGGTTTCCCTGCAAGACCGGGAGAGGGGGAGAAGGTCGCGACGCTTTTCGCTCTCTTGCAACTCTCCCATCCAGGAACTCGCAAGACGCCGGCCGTCGGGCCGCGGGCACCGATCGGGGGCCAAGGGCAGGGGGCGGGCGGCGCCCTCCTCCGCCGCCGCCGCCCGCCCGGGCCCTCGGCGCCCCTCCCCCGCCGCGGCCCCGGCCGGGCGCCCGGCTCGCGCAGCCGCGGCCCGGGAGCGGCAGGGTTAAGCCCTGGAATGCGGCGGCGAGGAATGTGCATGCAGATGAGGCGCGCGAGGGGCGGGGCGCATGCTAATCGCATGCAAATGCGGGGCCGCCGCCGCCGCGGCCGCCGCTCCGCCGAGCTTCCCGGATCCGAGCCCAGACGGCGGCGGCGGGGGCAGCCGGGCGCCGCGACCCTCGGCGGCCGCAGGCGGCGGGGAGGAGGGGGAAGAGGCGGAGGCCGCGGCGGCGGCGAGGAGGAGGAGGGCGCTCGCCGGCTCCGACGCAGACATGGTGGACTGAGCCCCGGCGGGCCCGAGCGCGGGGCTTCCGGAGGCGGCCCCGCGCGAGTCGCGCCGCGCCCGCGCCCGCGCCCCGCGCCCCGCGCCCGCTCCCTATGGAGGCGCCGCCCGCCGGCGAGGCCGCCCGCCATGCCTAGGAGGGCCGGGAGCGGTCAGCTGCCGCTGCCCCGGGGCTGGGAGGAGGCCAGGGACTACGACGGCAAGGTCTTCTACATCGACCACAACACCCGGAGGACCAGCTGGATCGACCCCCGAGACAGGTGGGCGCGGGCCGCGGAAGCCCCGAGCCGGCCGGGGGGCGGCGCGGGGCGGGGGCGGCCGGGCCCGGCGCCCCCAGGGGTCCCGGAAGGAGGCGCGGGGCCGTCCCCTCCGGGCGGGCTGCGTCCGCCGCGGGGCGCCTCGGCCGGGCCGGCCCCCCGACGCCCCTCCGGGACCTCCGGACGCGCCCGGCCCCGAGCAGAGGGTGGACTTGGTGCCCTGGGCCGACCCGCGTCCAGATAACGGACCCCGAGGGGCCGCCGGAGCCCAGTTCCGAGCCCGCCTCCGCCAGAGTCGGCCCCACCGAGGCCGGCGGGCCCCGTCGGCCCCTGGGAGGCGGGGATGGGCTGGAGCCTCCGGGAGGAGGCCGGAGTGGGAAGGCGGGCGACGAGCCGTCCAGGCCACCTGTGGCCTCGCTCAGGCCGGCCCTTGGCCCCTGGCCTTGACTGCGGGCTCTTGACCGAGTGTGCCCCAGCCAGACCCCGGAGCCCGAGCAGGCGAGGGGATTCCATTCCTGGCTGGGTCCTAGGAGTGGGGGTGACTGGCTCGACCCCTCCGATTTTGGAGACGCTTCTTTTGGAGTCGTCCTGCCTGCTGTGTTCGTTTTAACCTGCGCCCTTGAACGGACTCTCAGATCTTGAACAGGCAGATTCTGTTTGGAAGGAAGAAGTGGCGAAACGGACGTTTGTTACTGTCGTGAGCTTCACCTGGTTTTGAAAGTTCTCGACCCAAAAACATGTTATTCCCGCCTGGAGGCGAAGAGGAGAAGCCTCACAAAATCCTCTAAGAAGTTCAGGAGCTGAAGTTGAGCGGAACGTTCACAAGTGTTGTTTCTCTATCCCATCTTTCCTTTTACCCTTCAAAGGAAAATTTCCTAGAACTAGAATTTGTCTTAGAGTAGTAGGGGGTATTCCTAGGTATAACTTTGTAAATTGTCCATTAAAGCGGTATTCCTAATTGTAAATTTAAATAATGTTGCATCAGGGATCACTCTAACATTTGGATTTCTGTCATTTCTGCAAATCCTTTTCAGCTTTTATGGAATGTGGCCTTAAAGGTTTATAACCTTTTTTGCTACTTCTCCTATTCATTGTTTTCTCAATTTGAAGCTGAAATCGTTTTCTACTTTATATTACCAATTACTTTTGTCCTCGCTATGTTGTTCTTGAAAGCTGTTGAAGAGCAATTATAAGAAAGTCATAAATGACATTATAAATTTATGGAACAATCCTTATTCAATTATCCATGAAGGTTTCGGTGTAGATTTCCCTCCTGAAATGAGGAAACTCACCTGTGCTGAGAGGTTCTGTCTTGGCGCGGCCCGGCTGGCCGTTGCTGGCTGATGAGAGTTATGACAAGCGTCCACCTTCACAGTCTCTTCAGACACACTAGTTGTAAACTTCATGCTCCCTGCCAGTTATTTGACTTATGCTATTGCTCTTTGAAACTACTTAACAGATAGTAAATGTCAGTGCTGATGGTGTGTACCCAACAGCGGCTTTTAAGGCACCTGTATAAATATTTAACTTTTACAGTTGCGTGGTAATTCTTTTTTTTTTTTTGAGTTGGAGTCTCACTCTGTCGCCCAGACTGGAGTGCAGTGGCCGCTCCCGGCCACCGCAGTCTCTACCTGCTGGGCTCCAGCGATCCTTCCGCCTCAGCCTTCCCAGTAGCCGGAATTACAGGCATGTGCTACCACGCCTGGCTGATTTTTTGATTTATTGTAGAGATGAGGTCTCACTGCCCAGGCGGGTCTCGAACCCACGGGCTCAGGCAATCCACTCACCTCAGCCTCCCAAAGGCACGGGATTACAGACTGAGCCAGTGAACCCGGCTGTGTGGTAATTCTTTCTGCTTTTTGATCCTTGAAGTTTCAGGTTATTGAAATTGCAGTAAATTCTTGAAATATTTAGGTAATCTAGGTTCCCGTCTCCTTCAGTTTACATGTTTTATTATATCATCTTGTTTGCGTTTACCAGAAAGGGTTATAAGAATATGTAATGCCTGGGTAAAGCAAATAGAAGGTGAAGTAAAATTATATGACTTGGCTTATCCATATCACTGCTTTTTTTGCAAGTCAAGCATGTCCTTTCTTTTAAACCCTTAATGGATTAGTTATTATTATGAACTGTGTTTTCACAAAACTGGGTAACCAATTCATTGGATGAGGACAAATTGTTTTGACTAAGATGACTTGTTATTATTCCTATTTTCCTTGCAGTGTTATGTCTTTAAGTATTTGGAGATACAAATTTGACTATTTATAAATATTTCTGGATCTTAGTGGTAGGCTTTAATAGATATTCTGTAAGGTGAGGGTCACTATGATAAACTCAATTTAAGTTTGGTTATGTTTTCCTTTAAGGCAATTATGTGACTGTAAGTCTTCTTAAATAGTGGAAGAGATGATGGGAGAGGATATTTGGAGAAACTGTGAATTCTTGTTAGTTTTGTTACGTACCAAACATATGGAAAGATAGGTGTACAGGCTGATAGGAGTACATGAATTCTTTCAGGATAAAACTACATATCCTGAAAGAAAAATGTCTTGATGTACTACTATGAGTCTGCAGTACTTTTGAACTATTAAATCCATTTCATTAGAATGGTCATGATGATTTACCCAGTCATATTTGTTATGTTACTCTGTTATGAAAAATAATTTTAGGCTGGGCACGGTGGCTCACGCCTGTAATCCCAGCTCTTTGGGAGGCAGAGGCGAGAGGATTGCCTGAGCCCACAGGTTCGGGACCAGCCTGGACAACATGGTGAGACCTCATTTCTATAACAAATCAAAAAAATTAACCAGACGTGGTGGCATGTGCCTGTAGTTCCAGCTACTTGGAAGACTGAGGCGGAAGGATCACTTGAGCCCACAGGTTGAGGCTGTGGTGGCTGTGAGCAATCACTGTACTCCAGCCTGGGTGACAGAGACTGACTCCCATTCAAAAAGAAAAAGAAAAGAAAGAAAAACTGTTTTGTGTTTTTGGTAGTCTGTTAGAATTTGCCAAGTGTTTCTGACTACTGAATAGATAGTGACGCTGATTTAGTGAGCGGCAGGCTAGGGGATTTTACAAGAACATAATGTAATTCAACAAGTAGTGGTGCTAGAATACTGAAGCATTTTTAAATGCTTTTAAGCTTTTGGAGGTAGATGACACAATGCAAACTTTGCTGGCTTGTGGTAGGTTTTTTTTTTTTTGAGTTGGAGTCTCACTCTGTCGCTCAGGCTGGAGGGCGGTGGCTGCTCCCCGCCACCACGGCCTCTACCTGCTGGGCTCCCACAATCTTTCTGCCTCAACCTTCCAAGTAGCTGGAACTACAGGCACGTGCTACCATGCCCGGCTAATTTTTGATTTATTGTAGAGATGAGGTCTCGCCAAGTTGCCCAGGTGGGTCTCGAACCCGCGGGCTCAGGAAGTCCACTCACCTCATCCTCCCAAAGGTGCGGGATTACAGGCTGAGCCACCGAGCCCGGCTTGTGGTAGAAGCTTTTATTGCTCTACCTCTTCCTCTTATTAACTGAGTTTAGATGAGTTTCTGAATTCCTTTAAACCTCCATTTTTCAATGTTAAAATAAGGATAATACCACCTATTTCATGGGGATGTTTGTGGACCCACAATTAGGGCCCAGCCAAATAGTAGTAGTATAGTGCTGGCATTCCAGTTTACGAACTGAGTGGCCTCTGAAAATAGTAGAAATACTAGCATACAGTATTTACTCAGTGTTAATTGTGTGCTAGCCACTGTGAGATAAGTATTGTTGTTATCTTTTATTTACAGATGAGGAAATGGAGTCACAGAGAAGTTACTATTAAGTGTGGAACCAGTATTTGAAGCCAAGTAGTCTAACTCAACAGCCTGTGTCTTAATCATCCCTCAAAACTGGTTTGGACACCTCGGCATGCTCAGGGGTCTTTGGGTGGAGCTCATGGAGGGGTAGACCTCTTTGCCCAATGTTGATTTTTCAGGCTGATTGACCATGTAATCCTGGGGAGATCTCCCAGTCTGTGATTCTTTGCCCCCCCCATGGCCTATTCCCCAAGAGTAATATTTTGCATGTCTACCCCCTTATTCACCTCTTATTTTGCTCACCATGGACATCCTTTGACCCTGCCAGTTGGTGTTTATGATGGGCCATAGGTCTTGGCCAAATGGTGGTGCTTTTAAAAAAACCACAAACTACATTCAACGAGGAGAAAAAGGTGGGATGGATTCATTTCCTCTTGGAGGAGTAGGGGGCTGAGATACAGGGCCTGAGCGATAGTGTGAGTGGTTTTACGAACACCCAGTAGAATTCGGCTCATTTTCTATATTTAGATGGAATGTTTCCTAGAGATATAATAATGTTATCTAGTTGAACCTAAGAGATTTACCACCACGCAAAGCGACTTTACATTAAAACCCACTGATAGATGCTAATCTGTGGCTTATGGCTGTTGTCAGATATTGAGCAACCTGTACCTTCTAATTGAAGAGAAAGAATCTTGGAGGGTGGGAAGGGTGAGAGTGAGAAGGAAGGGGGTGCCAACTGGTGTATCATTGATGTCAGAGTTACATCTTGGTTCTCCATGCCCAGTTTGGGGCATCTGATTAGGATATGAGAAACTCTGCATTGTCTTTCTTTCAAAGTCATAGTCAGTCATTCTGATCAACCTACTGCTAAGTGTGTGTAAACTCCTAATTGCTTATTACTGCTTTTGTTATCCTTTGTATCTACCTTTTAACCTGGTAGATGTTATGTAATGTTGGTTGGTCAGTTAATGAAGACAGTTTTAAACTAATGAAAGAATATTAGATGAGCTACTCTCTTATTTTCAATTTCTTATTGTGCTTTCAAGAAATAAGTCTATAACCACCAACAATCAGAGACAATTGATTTTCCAGTTAGATTAAAAATAGTGAGAGAATTGAGCTGTGACATTTTGAGGAATAGTATAAATATGTGAATTACTTATACGAGCGAGGAAAGTGAAGTGAGCCCAGATAGTCTTAATCACAACTGCCAGTGCCAAAGACTGCTGGAAATTGTTCTCTGGCAGGGTGAGTCTGGATGCCAAGTGGTTACTGCAAATTATTTGAGTGATTATAGTATTTGAAGTGTGGAGAGGCTGTTAAAAGAGGATTTTTAAAAAATCAGTGCAGGAAGCACTAACTTAAACTAAACTATGCTGTCCTCCCAAAATTCCCAAAGAAATATTTCTTCTTTTCAACACAGTTTGCTATAATCCTTGCTGGAGTGAGAAGTACTATAGTTGCTTAGTATATTTAAATGACTAAGATTTCTTCAGTGGCTTTAATAGTCCATAGTTTGCAGTTTAATTTTGTTGGAAGATTTAGGACAGCAATTGAGTTTTCAAGAAAGACTATTATTTATAAATATTATAGTTGTTCTGAATTGTGAATCCCTAAGTTTCGGCTGCATAGTCAGCCATTGCGATGTGGCCTTCAAGCAAGCCAGTGTTAAAATTTAATGGGAGGAAGTCCTAGTGCACTAGGAAAAGTATGTAAGCAATTGGAAAGCCCTGTACTGCCTGGCCCTGCATGGCCTTGTGAATGGCTCTTGCTTACCTGTTTAAAGCAAGTGTCCGTAGGAAAATGAGGTTATTGCTTGAGAGGGGCATGGCTGACTTCTTCTTGCTGATATTGGAGTTATTAGAATTGTAGGAAATAGCATTAGCCCCAGTATACTGAATTTCTTGTGATAGGGCCTGGTCTGTGTATGCCCTAGTCCTATAAACTTGATTGAAATTGCTTGAACCAACTTCTTGTTCGAATTTTGGACTAATTTATTCGACCATTTCTGTTACTGGAAAAATGACCACAGAATGCAGAACAGGAAAGGGATTTTTAAAGGCACAGTGTGTATGTGAGTTGAGGGTTAAAAATGATTTACCAGAATGTTTTCAGTGTTTTTTTCTTATTTTTTTTAACTTTTATTGAGTTAAAAAAAATCACACAGCTTAAAATTCACCATTTAAGTTATTCTGAAGTGTACAGTTCAGTGGTTTTCGGTATATTCATCATGTTGTGCAGCCATACCAACCATGTAATTCCTGACCATTTCATGAACCCCCAGAATAAACCTCATGCCTATTAAGAACTCAACCCCCATTCTCCTTCCACTCCTGCAGCCTTTTGCAACCACGAATGTGCTCTGTCTCTGGATTTGGAGGATGCTTCACACGTATAAATGGAATGGTACAATATGTGTCCTTTTGTGTCTGGCTTCTTTCCTAGCATAATGTTTTCAGGGTTCATCCATGGTATAGCATTTATCAGTACTACTGTAGTCTTTTTAATGACACAGTAATAATAGATTGTGTGGACATACCATATTTTGTTTATTCCTTCATCAGCTGATGGGCATTTGGGTTGCTTCCATATTTTCACTGTTATGAATAGTACTGCTGTGAATGTCCCTTGACAGTTTTTGTATCAATGTGTCTTTCTGTTTTCTTTTTTTTTTTTTTTTGTATTTTGTTTTTCGTTTTGTTTTGTTTTTGAGTTGGAGTCTCACTCTGTTGCCCAGACTGGAGGGCAGGGGCCGCTCCCGGCCACCGCAGCCTCGACCTGCTGGGCTCCGGCGATCCTTCCGCCTCAGCCTTCCGAGTAGCCGGAATGACAGGCGCGCGCTACCACGCCCGGCTGATTTCTTGATTTATTGTAGCGATGAGGTGTCGCTGCCCAGGCGGGTCTCGAACCCGCGGGCTCAGGCAGTCCGCTCACCTCAGCCTCCCAAAGGCTCGGGATTATAGGCTGAGCCACCGAGCCCGGCTGTCTTCTGTTTTCTTCACCAGGAGTATATGAAGTGGAGTAGAGTTGTTGGGTCATATGGCAAATCAGTGTTTAACTTTTTGAGGAACTGCCAAACTTTTCCACAGTTCAGTATTCCCACCAGCAGTGTACAAGTATGTAGGTTTCACCACCTGCTCATGAGCACTCCTCTTCTTTCTTTTTTTTAAAAAACTATTCTGTGGGAGCGTGATAGTATCTTCCTGTGTTGGTTATTTGCATTTCTCTCTTCGGGGTGGTTGGATAGCCATCCTTTGACCCAGGCCATCCCCCTGTGTTCCTGCCCTTTATAGCCATTGCTATTCTCCTTACCTTTCTGTGTAGAGGAGAAGGGGAGAACTCTTTTACTTGACCAAGAAAAAGGAGGAGTTTTTTCTTTTAAGCTTCACATTGCCCTTTCCTCATATATCTGATTGCTTTGAATGATTTATTTATTTATTTATTTTTGAGTTGGAGTTTCACTCTGTCGCCCAGACTGGAGAGTGCAGTGACCGCTCCCAGCCACCGCAGCAGGCTCCAGCGATCCTTCCGCCTCAGCCTTCCAGGTAGCTGGAACTATAGGCGTGTGCTGCCACGCCCGGCTAGTTTTTGATTTATTGTAGAGATGAGGTCTCGCCAAGTTGCCTAGGCTTTGAATGATTTTAACAGACATTGTAGATATCAACCAGCTAGACACCCTAGACTCTGGGAGATATAAAGATGGATAAGATTTGGTTCCAGCTCAGCCTGCTTATAATCTAGTGTGCATAATCATTTAAAAAGTAAAAGAACATTTGAGTATTGTCTGTTACATTTTCTCTATATCCCTGTAATTCAGCCTGTGGGTACTTCCTTCCTGAACTCTCAGGGGAAAACAGTTGAAAGGAATTAGAAATAGAATATACTGCCAAAGTACTGATTAATTTTTGTCTTTTTCACAATTGTGCTGTATTTGATGAGGCATCGATTTGAATCACATAGATAGTGAATCATAATGTGTGATGTATATATACATTAGCTTATTCAAAATGATTTGATGTTTAAAGTGTATTAGTTTTAGCTAGTTATATATGCTAAGAGTTAAATCTATTTTTATTAATTGTTTTTTGTTTAAAGTGGTTGGAGGACAACAGACAAGCACTGCTTCTGTTAGGGGATCAAGTTCAACATCAACAGTGATAAAAGTTGTGTTAATGCATCCTTGATATGACATGATGACAAAGCATTTTATCTTTGTAGTCTTTCTCTCCCCAGAAACGTAAGTCCAGTCTAATTTTGAGAAAAACACCCACTAGACCTCAATGGAGTGGCATCCCACAAAATATTTGACTAGTATTTCTCAAAACTGTCAAGGTCCGCAAAAACAAGGAAAGTCTGAATGACTGTCACAATCAGGAGTAGCCTAAGGTTACGACTACACGTAATACGGTGTCCTGGTGGGATCCTGGACCAGAAAAAGGACATTAGGTAAAAATTAAGGAAATCTGAATAAAGTATGGATTTTAGTTACTAATAATGTATCAATAATAGTTTATTAATTTTAATGAATATATTTATACTGAGAGGGGAAGTTAAGTGTGGGATACATGGCATTTCTGTACTAACTTTGCATTTTTTCTGTAAATCTAAAACTTCTAAAAAACAAAAGTTTACTAAAAAAATTACACAAAACTATTGAAAGTGGTTTTCTTTAGTCAAAGTGAACCATACTACCGGGGGTGCCAACAAAATGTATACCCATCTTATGTATGACGTTTGCTCAAAAGATGATGCTATCAAATGAATGCCAGTGTCACCATGCGACAGGTGGGACAGTCAAAGGAAATGGGGGAGGTGCAGCTGAGCAAAGGTCATATTACACATTGCTACCCTAATTCAATTCAGCTTCGAAAAGTAATGCATCGGTTACATCTTTAAAATGTGTATGCAAGCCGGGCTCGGTGGCTCAGCCTGTAATCCCGCGCCTTTGGGAGGCTGGGGTGAGTGGATTGCCTGAGCCCGCGGGTTCGAGACCCGCCTGGGCAGCGAGACCTCATCTCTACAATAAATCAAAAAATCAGACGGGCATGGTAGCGTATGCCTGTAATTCCGGCTACTTGGAAGGCTGAGGTGGAAGGATCGCCGGAGCCCAGCAGGTCGAGGCGCCGTGGCCGGAAGCGGCCACTGCACTCCAGTTTGGGCGACCGAGTGAGACTCCAACTCAAAAAAAAAAAAAAAAAATGTGTATGCATTTTTTGGCACTCCATATATAATTATGGGCTTTTGTTTGTTTGTTTACATGAGAAGCGAGGTGAGTACACTGTGGCTCAAGGGCCAAATCCTGGCTTGCAGGCCTTATTTGAATAGCCCTGTAGCTATGATTGGGGTTTACATCATGAAAGGGTTGTGCACAAACAAACAGACAAAAGTAAAGAAGAATGTGTGGCAGAGACTGAATGTGGCCCACTAGGCCTGAAATGTTTATTCTTTGGTCCTTCAAGAAGTTTGCCAACTTGTGATGTAAAGTAAGATGATACAGTCTTTAAAATATTTTATATAAGCATTTAAAATAAATACTTACCTTTTATGACAAAATGGCATGTTTGTCACTCTCACTGATCATTTATGCATGAGTAATTTAGACTCTGGGTACTGTATAAGTATAAAGGTGATTCAGACACAGATGCTGCATTTGCGGAGTTGTCTTACATTTTGTATTACTTTTCTTATAACGAAATGAATGCAGCAATTTACTTAGTTTTCCAAACCCATTCTTTGAGGTAGTTGAACCTGATGTTAGTTGAGATAGAGATTGGTCTTTTAAGATAGGCGTGAGTTCATGGTTCTCTGGTCAGGCATAGTTGCCTGCTGATACTGTAGACCTCATATTTATTTTGACAGAAAACCAAATGACATCTTTGGGAATGTGGCTTTGCCATGTCAGGGCAGAAGTGGAAATTGTTTCTGTGGTATGGAGATGGCTCAGCCAAGATTGTCACTCAATAAAATTGCCAGATACCGGGCACTGCTACATGATTTGTAAAAAGAACTGTGCATAGGAACATGAGAAAAACAGGACGTGAGAAAAATGAATTTTTGGAAGTACCATAGTTGCTTATTTGCTGTTGGAAGTATAAATATTATAGTATTTTGTTTTGATACTTTGGGAATATTGGCCAGGCGCCGTGGCTCACACCTGTAATCCTAGCACTATGGGAGGCCTAGGTGGGAGGATTGCTTGAGCCCAGGAGTTCAAGACCAACCTGGGCAACATAGTGAGGCCTCATCTTCACAAAACATTAAAAATTATCCGGGCTTCATGGTGTGTGCCTGAAGTTCCAGCTACTCTGGAGGCTGAGACACAGGGGTGGCCTGAGCCCAGGAGGTCGAGGCTGCCATGAGCCATGACTGTGCCACTGCACTCCAGCTTGGGTGACAGAGTGAGACTCTGATTAAAATATATGTATTGACTCTCCTATGGCATATTTATAATACAGAATCACTAAGCTGGTGGTGATGATCAATAGAAAATAGTTCTGTGTATTATCCTTACTGTACAAAGTTGATACCTATTGCAGTCAAGGGTGTCCCAAAGATTGCTGTGTAGAGCTAAAATTTTTTTGTTCTGTGAATAGTCTTTTCTATATTTTAGCCCTGATATTATTAAAGAAACCATAGTTCCCAAATGGAACCAGCTGGGAAGCAGGGCAGTTGTGGGCTCCCAGCACTGTGTGGCGGGTGCTGTCCTTTCACTCTTGTGGCTCATGAGGAGTTACAGGGCTTCCAATGGAACGGTTGGACAGAGGAGAACATTCGGTATACTTTGGTTCCGCTGGCAGTGGAGGTAGGAAATTAAATCTTAACGAAATGTAGTTATCGCTGGGATTACAAAGATAGTCACTTTTAACTAAGTGTCTGAATTTTTGTAAAAACGGATATGTTGGGATTTGGAAGGAAAAGAGGTGTTTCTTTGTTGCCAATTTTGCTGCTTCTGCACATGCAGTTTTTTTCTGGGTTTGTATTGGTCACCAGTTCTGAATGCGAAGAACAGAAGTAAATGTTGAGTGAGAGATGGTGCTGTAAACTCCTGATTAAAATCCTGACTTACTAATGGACCATCGAATATGTTACATATTTTATTGGCATTTCTGCATCATATGCAAGGTAATTTTATTAAGTGGCTATGATATTCAATAAAGTTTTAAGTGTGGTAGACAATCTTTACTGCAAAAGATTGGAAGAGCTTGTAGTTTCATTAAGTGCAAAACTTTACTCTGCAGTTTTCCTTAGCATTATGGTTTTTAATAGAGATAAGTTAAAATTCAATTTTCTTTTTTTCGTCGAAACAATGACAGTAAATGAATGTGTGGAATCTACTTTGTACATAGTATCACTGGGTTATCAGTTTTGTTGACTTATTGGTCTAGGTGTAATTTTGGGCTGTTTAGTGATTCTGACACGCTTTATGCTCTTTCCCTGTCTGCTGATTATCAGAGTGTTTGAATTTGGTACAAATAGATCATTTACTTGTCATCCCTCTTTGCCTCCCTTCCCCCCTTTTGCTAAATGCCACAGCTGATGACATTTCTCATAGGACAATATGATTATAAACGGGTATTTAACCTGGCAACATTTTTACCACAACATTAATACCTGGTTTGCTATTGTAGATCCAGACTACAGAACTAACTTGGCTGTCTGACTCCCCTTTCTGTCCTTTACCCCTAAAAGTATGCCTGCAGACTGTGTGTAGATGCATTCTTGAGAGATTTCCTAATGTCTCACATGTAAGGAGTGTCGGTGTGTCTGCATCACTAATGTTTTTGCGAAATTGATTCTGCATTAGAGCAGGAGAGAGACCTGCTTTGTGTGTGCTCCCTGCTTAGATGTCCTGATGGAGGCACTTAAGAACACTGCAGAACCCTGGACCCATAGAAATGGAATGTGTAAACATTTGAAGAATCTTTTCCTTCTTGAAATAACTTTCGTAATTTGTCCCCAGCTTACTTTACTGACTTGACCACCTAGTCGTTCACTCACTCATTCATTCAATCAGTCGTTACTCAGGCATTTATTGGAAACACTACATGCCAAATACATATATTTTTTGGGACATAGTGTTGAATGAGATAGGTACGATCTCTACTTTCATGGATTTTATATTCTAGTTTGGGGAAGGCAAGCAAATTATAAAGGCAGCAGTGAATGTGCTTTGACAAAAACAATCAAGGTAAAGTGATAATGGCGTCAGCTGCTGTGGGTTGGATGATCAGGAAAGGCCTTTTTGAGGTGGTGACCCTTAGGTGAGACGTGAGGATAAGAAAGAACCGCCATGTGGGGGAGAATAGTTCAGGCAGAAGAAAAGGCTAGATAGACGTGCTAGTTCTGCGCTTTCCAGTATGATAGCTTCTAGGAATATGTGGCTATTTAAACTAATCAAAATTAAACTAAGAAAAAATTTAGTTCCTTAGTCTCTCTAGCCACATATGCAGATAGAAAACATTCCCATCAGTGCAGGAAGATGTGCTGGGATGTGCTATCCTAAAGAAATAGAGGGTGGTGTGTTCAAGTAACTAAAAGGTTTAGCGGGTGTGATTGTGATGTAGAGATTGAGAGGGAGGAGCGTCTTAGGAGATGAGGCAGGGAGGCAGAAAGGGGTTCCGATTGGGTGTGCCTTGTAGATCATCAACATTGTAAGGTTGTTTCGGAGCTGCTGGAGAGTTTTAAGTTTAAGGGAGGCATGGTGGGGCTTCTCTGTGTGTGAGTGGGTGTGTGCACATGTGATAGGATCTTATTCAATTTTTAAAAGAGGTCACTAGATGGAGAAGGAATTACAGACACTTTTGCAGTGAAATAGTCTAGACAAGAAACACGCAGAGCTTGCACTAGAATGATGACTTTGGCAATGGGAGCAGGAATGGATTTGGGATGTTTTTTAGGTAGAAATGAAACAACTTGTTCATGATTTGAATATGTGAGGCATGAGAAAAAATAATCAAGGATTTACTGATTTTCTGATAGGGAAAGACCAAGGGAAGAATATGGTTGGTTGGTCTACAGTTGGATTGGTAACCCAGAGTTTTATGTCAGATTTATGGGTATGCTATGCCTGTTAAGACATACACATGCAAGCTGGGCATGGTGGCTCATGCCTGTAATCCCAGGACTTTGGGAGGTGGAGGTGAGAGGATTGCCTGAGCCCAGGGGTTCGAGACCAGCCTGGGCAACTTGGCAAAACCATGTTTCTACCAAAAAAAAAAATTAGCAGGGCGTGGTGGCGCACACCTGTGGTTCCAGCCACTTGGAAGACTGAGGGGGAAGGATCATCCGAGGAGAGCAGGTTGAGGCTGCGTTAGCTGTGAGAGTGCCACTGCACTCCAGCCTGGGTGACAGAGTGAGACTCCGACTCAGAAAAACAAACAAAACAAAAGATATACAAGTACAGAAATCTAGGAGACACCTGGGTATAGAATCTGGAGTTTAGAAGACAGCTCAGAGTTGTAGATAGTGAATTTGGTTACACATAGATCGTATTTAAAGTTATGGGAATAGGATAAGAGTCTGGTTAAAATGTTTGTTTGTTTTCATTGGAACATGTTCTTTCCACCACTGTGCTAAAGATGCGGACGATGACGAGTGCCGTCTCACGTGGTATGCGCGAGTCTTCACATACTTATCTCAAGCTTCGTGAGGGCAGGGCCTGTGTGTGTCTTGTCCATCGTTGTCGTCCAGTGTTTAGTCTGTGTGAGCTTTTAATAACCATTTATTGAATAAATGAAGCCTTTGATGGGTACCATTATTATCCTCGTTTTAGAAAGCCGAGGCTTAAGAGGTTATGACTTAGGGGCACGAAGCTGGTAAGTGGGGCAGAACTCAGCCATGTCTGTCTGACCTAAAAGCTGTGCATTTAACTATACACTGACTTGACTATTGCTCAGAAGGGACTTTGGCTGCCTATTTGGGTTTGGCAGTCATAGCTCTCTTCAGGATTTAGCTGAAGTTTCTTTACTTCAAGCTTCTCTTAACAACTTAGCCACACGTAATCTTCCAGTGTCTTATTGTGAAGGTACTTGTTTTTAGCATCTGTATTAAAACTAAAAGTGTACTGTGTTGACTCTTCAAGCTAAACTATTATTTTCTCACAATTTATTTTCTGTTTTTCCAGACTAGGTGGTAGGCTTCGTTTAGTTAAATCATGCATAATGGTATTTATTTATGCCCCCTCACAGGACACATGGCACAGTGTTCTTGTGTGTATTAGTTACTTACATAAATCCTAATTTGATTCTGTTACTTCTTATTCCAGTGTTTTAAGTTCTTTGGGAGGCCGAGATCTGATATATTATAAATCCTCTTTATCCCTGCCTTCTGGTTCTAAAAAACCATCTGATCTTGTACCACAGCTTCCTCCCAGTTCAGGCTTCTGTGGAACCATCTCCTTCCCAAATGTGCCTCTTACTCCACCTGTACCTCCCTTATTGGAGGACAGGTGAACTGCTTATGAAGGATAGAGAATTTTTAAGTGATAAAACTGAGTCTCAGCTCTTCCAGATTCTTTTCTATATTGCTTTTTCATTGATTTAAAACCTGATGAATGATTATTATAGTCTGAGAAAGCCTTGGTTTTACCACAGACTTGTAAATTACAGACCTTGATTGGGAATCTTTTTTACTTTGACTCTTATAGTTGAGCCTAAGTCTTGGGGAAAAATAATCTCTACCAGTAAATTACCATGTTATACTTTGCTTTAAACTGCTTAGATTAGGATTCAGGGTAAAGAGCCTTCATAAATATGAAGTAATAGAAACTCAGAGGAAGTGTGGTGTATTTTTGTTTGATTTACTTACCTGGGATTTTATAAGCAGTCACTAAAATGGTGGTTAGTGGAATCTTTTAATTTATACATCCCTTGTCCCTGTCACAGGGGGCTGCACTGCTTTTTTTTTTTTTTTTTTTTGTCTTTTTGGTAGCTGAACAATTTGGACATCTAGTTTTCGTACATTTCTACTTTTAACTTGGTTTGAGATCCAAGTTTGTGAATTTTAATTAAATGCCTAGATTATGCATGTGAAAAATCTTTTGTTCCTGTGTTGCTATGAGCAACAGTTGTTAAAATTAACCTTGCTTTTCTTTCCTTTTTTTTTTTTTTAAGGAAATGTGGCCAAATATGTGAATTTAAAAAATTTTTTAGAAGTCACCATTTAGCATTATGAGTGTTCTGTCTATAAAAGAAATTGTTACTATGGCCATAATTATCATGGTGAAGGGAAGAGTGCAGAAGTGAATAATCATCAGACACATTGACAAAACATTCCTAAAATACTATTCAAATGAGGAAAGACATTATGGGGCTGTAGCCGAGTAGCCAAGCGTTGAGTTCTTTTAGCCAGTTGTCTGAGTCTACTATTGTGACCAAAAAGAAGCTGTGTATAGTGGTTTGCATAGAAAGGCCATGATTTATCTGAAATATCTTAGCTTTTTTTTTGAAAAAAACTTTGTCTCTCTTCCTCCCCACACAACACTTTATCTCATTCTTAAAGACTTCTTTTGTCCTGATGGTATTTGTCCCTTTGCTTTCCACCCTATTCCAGTCTAAATTTTACTGACTCCTGGTGATTGCTTAGACTTGTTATTTGATTCTGTTGTGTGATTTTTTGATTATACTCCTTTGTGCTGTTTCAACTAGCAGTGTTTACCTAAATTAGTGGTGGTGTGAAGGACACAGGTTGGCCCATTTGAATGAAAATCAAGAGCACTGCCCTGGTTCTGCCATTCTGTTTGACAGGCTTGCATGAATTCCTCCCCCAGAAGGGCACTAGGAATCTGGCTGGACTACAGAAGTCGGTTCCCCAGTTAAAGGCATGAGGTCTGGGAACCGTTCGGTTTAGGGATTTATAGTGATAATGTCATTAATTCTCCCTCTAAGAATACAGGACTCAGTGAAGAGATGCCCTTTGTCCCCTCCCTGCATTCTCGCCTCTTCCCTGCTCCCTGTTGAGAGCGAACCCTGAAACGTCAGTCTGTGCACAGTTTGTAAAAAGAAAATGTAACTTTTCTTCCTCAAGATTTCGGATGACCTGCAGGGCTCCTCACCTTCAGAACACAGGTCAGGCCCCCGCTCACGTCTGCTTCTCCGTGGAGTCCATGCACTTTGCCCAGGTGTTTTAGAAAACAGTGACTTTTTTTTTTAATACAAAAGTCTTATAAAAATTTTTGAAAACTTAAATTAGACTTTAAAAAAATTAAGATGTCGGTTTTAAAAACACAGATATAATTTTAGGATGTTAATCTAAAACATTCTGGGTTAGGAGTTTAAAACAAGCATGTAGTATTTAAGATAGATGTTTATTTAACCTACTAAGGAAAGTGTTTATGTGTAAATCATGGAAGATCATGCCTCTTATGTACTGGGTTTATTTTCTTTCACTGTTTTCAATTCTTATTCTAAGGTCAGTCTTTAACATCTCAGTTCTCAATTCTGACATACATCCACAGTGATAATTACATGGTTCTTAAGCAGTTCATCCACAGACTTAAATTTGTTTGTTGGTGGGTTTCAACGAATGCCACAATGAAAATGGAAATCATTTAAACATCTAGTTTTATCAAGTTATCAGAAGAGATGGCCTAGCTGTAGAGATGAAAAGTTACCTTTATGAATATAGAAAGGACAGTTTGGACTTTATGATTAAATCTTTCTAAGTTAAGTAATAATTTAAGAGTTGAAAAAACAGGAAAGCTGGTTTTCCTTTTGGCCTTGAAGAGGAAAATGAGGAATCTGTTAGTTGGAAAACCATTTATTTAAAATTTTTCAAGGTCAGCTGCCCGAAAGGGTGTGTGTGTGTGTGTGTGTGTGTGTGTGTGTGTGTAAATTGTATTGAAAAATACCCTTATTCATGTTAATTAAATCATGGCACATAGAGTGAAATACTGGGAATTGATAACAAAGAAGGAAAGTTGTACGGGTGCTGAGATACAAAGATCTCTACTGTGATTATGTTTGGATTAAAACATACACACACACACACACACACACACACAACCGTGCTGACATTTGCGAACTAAAACCATTTTGAACAAGTCCTCTTTATTGGTGGCTACATCGGGGGAATAAGACTGTAGATTGGGGGAATAACTTGAGTTTTATGGAATTACTTTTTCGGGCATCTGAAAAGATTATGTACATGCTGTACTGTTTTAAAAAAAATTAATTTAAATAAAAATTTCTTTTTATTTTAAGAGAATATGTTCAAATAGTTCCAATTTGTAACTAAATAATGAAACACACTGGCATTTGTGAAAATTATGATTCTCCCTAACTTTCTATTCATATTTAATATTATTTTAATTTTACCTTATCTTCACTTTTTGGCACATTCTCTTAAATTTCTCTGGCATAAGCTGGATGTGAGCAAATAACACATATTTTAAAAAGTAACATTGTGGAGGAAAAGAATGAAATTGTTGATATTTGTAATTTTTGGTGATGATTATCGCCCTAATATAGGCTGAGTGTCTCTTATCTGAAATGTTTGGGACCAGGACTATTTCAGATTTTACATTTTTTGGATTTTAGAATATTTACATTATATACTTCCCAGTTGAGCATTCTTAATCTGAAAATCCAAAGTCTGAGATGCTCCAGTGAGCATTTTGTTTAGCGGCATGTCGGCATTCTAAACATTTCAAATTTTGGAGCATTTTGGATTTTCAGATTAGGAATACTCAACCTAACAGAGGTAGAAGAATGTCTAGGATCTGTTTGTTGTCATTAGAGACAACATTTCTTTTATTCTTGTCGGGTAAAATAACTTAAGCATTATCCAATTATCTGATTTAGTTAAGATCTAAGAAGTTAAAACATTTTATGCAGTAAATATAATTTAAAATCAAAATATCTTTTTTGTTTTCTAAGTAGATGTTAGCAGACTATGGCCTGGGGTGAGATCCTGCCCCTGCTTTTTTGTTATGGCCTATAAGCTAACCATGAGTTTTACATTTTTATGTATAGTATTATTATAGTATTATAGTATTATTAGCTATATGTACATTGTTGTGACAGAGCCCTAGTGTTTTCTTGTCTTGTTACACTGAAACTTGATATTCATTATACAAGAACTCCTCTCACCTCCCCTACACCACCTGTTCTTGGCAAGCATCATTCTATTTTGAAAAAATGAAAAAAATCAAGACAATAATATTTTGTGGCATGTGAAAATTATTTAAAATTTACATTTCAGTGTCCATAAATAGAGTTTTATTAGAATACAGCAATGCTCATTTGTTTACATTTTGTCTACATAATGGTAGACAAGAAAGAGTATAGCTCACAAAGGCCAAAATATTTATTATCTGACCATTTTTTGCAAAATGTTTGCCCCATCCCTCAAATAAGGTTATATAAAAAAAGTAGGAACTCATTTCTTTGTGAAAAACTGTTGATTATATTGAGCCTCTTTGATAAAATCATTTAACTTAGCTTGACTCTAGCAAATATACTGGATCTTTGAGATTGTGTGTGTGTGTTTGTCATTCAGTTGATTTATTTTCCTTTTCCTTCTTTTGCATAATTTTTCTCACCTAATTAAAATTTTTTCTTTCAAGAGACCGGGTCTCACCTTGCCCCCAGGCTGTGATGTAGTGGCTCCATGTGGTTCACTGCAGCCTTGAACTCCTGGGCTCAGGCGAGCCTCATTTCTTCGCTTTCTCAGTAGCTAGGAGTATCGGTGGGCACCATCCTGCCTGGCTAATTTTTAATTTTTTTTTGTAGAGACAGGGTATCGGTATGCTGCCCCGGATTATCTCGAACTCCTAACCTCAATATTACCCCTGCCGGGGCCTTCCAAAGTGCTGAGATTACAGGCATGAGCCACCACGAATTTAAATTTCATTTTTGTATTTTTAGTATCTTTATAAGCCACCATCAGTCAGACTCTTAGAACTGATAATCATAATAATATCTCAGTTATTAATTGAGGGCCTTTTGTGCTAGAAGTACGGTAGATGTGCTGAATTATCTTATTTACATATAGCAGCTTTTTAATTGTAAAAACAACATAAAATTGACCATTTAAACCATTTTTCAGCATATAGTATTATTAGCTATATGTACATTGTTGTGACAGAACCCTAGCGTTTTCTTGTCTTGTTACACTGAAACTTGATATTCATTATACAAGAACTCCTCTCACCTCCCCTACACCACCTGTTCTTGGCAAGCATCATTCTACTTTCAGTTTCTAAGAGTTTGACTACTGTAGAGGTTAGATACCTTATAAAAGTGGAATCATGAATTATTTGTCTTTTTGTGACTGACTTATTTCAGCGAGCATAATGTCCTCAAGTTTCATCCATGTTGTAGCAAAGGACAGGAATTCCTTCTTTTATTAAGGCTGAATAAGATACCATTGTATGTATATACAGTACCACATTTTCTTTATCTAGCTGTCATTGTAGCTTGCTCCCACCTCTTGGCTATTGTGAATAGGGCTGAGCATAGTTGTGTATGTGTCTCTTCGAGATCCTGTTTTCAATTCAGTTCAGGATAAATACCCAGAAGTGGGATTGCTGGATCATATGGTGAGTCTGTTTTAATTTTTGAGGAACCTCCACACTGCTTTTCACAGGGGCTGTAATACTGCACATTCCTATTAACTGTACACAAGGTTTTCAGTTTCTTGTATTCTTTTCAACGTTGGTTATTTTCTGTTCTGTTTTTTGACAGTGGCCATTCTGATGGATGTGTGGTGATATCTTGTGGTTTTGATTTGCATGGAGGATCTTGTTATGTGCTTACTGACCATTTGCATATCTTTGGAGAAATGTCTTGTTCAAGTCCCTTTCCCATTTTAAAATTTGATCGTTGCCAGGCATGATGGCTCATGCCTGTAATCCCAGCAGTCTGGGAGGCCGAGGCAGCGAGAGGATCACTTAGTGAGATTTCTTCTCCCCAGAAAAATAAAAAACTAAGCTGGGTGTTGTGGTGGCATGTGCCTGTCGTGGTAGGCGGCTGGGAGGCGTAGGGGCTGCGGGAGGAGGCATTGGGGAAGGGTGGGAGCTGAGACAGGAAGACAGCCTGAACCCAGGAGGTCAGGACTGCGTTGAGCCATTGATGGTGCCACTGCACTCCAGCCTGGGTGATAGAGTGAGACCCTGACTGGAAAAAAATAGGGCCAAGGGTAGTGGCTCATGCCTGTCATCCCAGCACTTTGGGAGGCTAAAGTGGGAGGACTGCTTGAGGCCAGGAGTTTGAGACCAGCCTGGGCAGCGTAGCAAGACAATATCTCTACAAAAAATGAAAGTCTGCCAGGCGTGGCAGTGCATTCCTGTAATCCCATTTACTTGGGAGGCTGAGGCAGGAGGATCAACTGAGCAGGAGGTCCAGGCTGCGGCGAGCCGTGATTGTGCCACTGCACTTCGGCCTGAGTGGCAGAGTGAGACCCAGACTCAAAAAAAAAGATGAATAGATAAAAAAGTTTATTGTTGCTGAATGGTAGGAATTCTTTGTATGTTCTAAATGTTAGCCCCTATCCGATATATGCAAATATTTTTTCCATCTGTAGGTTTTCTTTTCACTCTGTTGATTGTTTCCTGTTTTAAAGTCTGATGTATTCTTATTTGTCTGTTTGCTTTTGTTGCCTGTGCTTTTGGTGTCATTTCCAAGAAACTATCACCAAATCCCATGTTGTGAAGCTTTTCTTTGTTTTCTTCTAGGAGTTTTATAGTTTCAGGTCTTGCCTCAGGTCTTTGATCCATTTTGAGTTCATTTTTATAGATGGTGTAAGATAAGCGTCCAGTCTCTTTTTCTTTTGAATGTGGACAGCCCGTTTTTTCATTACTATTGGTTGAAGAGACTATTCCTGTCCCTTGGCACTCTTGTCGAAAATAATTTGACCATATACATACAGGTTTATTTCTGGGCTCTCTTTTCTGTTCCATTGGTCTTTTTGTTTGTCTTTATGTTTAACCTGTATGTATATGGTCAAATTATCTTCGACAAGAGTGCCAAGGGGCAAGAATAATCTCTTTAACAAATGGTATGGAAAAAATTATTTCATAGCAAATTTGCAGGATAGGTCACAATATTCCTATAGATAAGAAAATTGAGGTTTAACCTGGAGGTTAGGGAGTCAGAATTTGTCTATGTTAAGCTAGTTTGTCACCTTTTAGAAGTAAAAAAGCATTTAGTATTATCCTATACAAGAAATACCTGAAGTGGAATGTATTTGACTTTTATAAATGACCACGTGTGTTTGTGTATGTGTACAAATATCCATGCATGTTTCCTGTCTCTCTTGCTAAATTATAAATTCACTGAAGGTTGGCACGAACTAGTTTTGTATTTCCCAGCACCATGACCTGAGGGATAACTAGACGTGGTATACACTTGCATGAGAAGAACCTAGATTGTCTTACATTTGTAATACCTTATAGAAATATGAATAACTTCTTGTACATTTATAGAGTACTTACTGTGAGCCAGGCACTCTTCTATCACCTCATTTAAATTTTACTGTACTTTGAGGTAGGTGTGTTTATTTCTTGAGTGTGTTAGCCTTCTGATTGCATTTGCTTGGTTATTCTTTGGCATAAACACTTCTGCCTCCAGCCCCATCTGCTGTTCCCGGGCTCTGCGGCAGTCTTCTTGTCACAGATCTCAGTCTTCGGTGGCAAAATGGAGTCCCTTTTCTCCGTCCTACTGAGAGGTGGGAGATACCCCATTATTTCATCAAAGACCTGCTCAATCGGCAATTTTTTCTCCTGAAAGAGGAAACATCTCTCAGAATCACCTGAGCCCAGCTGGTGGGAGGCTGTAGTGGCCGTGAGTTTGCCGCTGCACTCCAGCCTCGATGGCAGAGTAAGACTCCAGCTTAAAAATAAAAATCTTCTCTCATTTTTGAATAGATGAGACATGTGCATGTTACGAAATTCAAGTGAATGAAGAAAAAGCTCGGAGAAAATTAAAACTCCTTTTGGGGTCCCATTTTTCTCCCCACAGAAAGACATCTATCACCAGTTTCTTAGGTATTCTTTCAGAGCTGGTCTCTGCATGTACAAGCCTATGTATGCACATGCATGCTTCCGCATATGTCTTAGCATTTCATTTTTTTATTTTTGAGTCAGAGTCTCACTCTGTTGCCCAGGAATGCAGTGACTCGCTCATGGCCACAGCAGCCTTGACCTGCTGGGCTCAGGTGATCCTTCCACCTCAGCCTTCCAAGTAGCTGGAACCGTAGGCACGCACCACCATGCCCGGCTCATTTTTGATTTATTGTAGAGATGAGGTCTCACCAAGTTGCCCAGGCTGGTCTCAAACCTGTGGACTCAGGCAGTCTTCTTACCTTTGCCTCCCAAAGTGCTGGGATTATAGGCATGAGCCATCACACCTGGCAGCATTTTGTTTTTTGACACAATTGTAATACTGTTTTGTACTTTGATATTTCCTCTTGGTGTATCTTAGAGGTTGTTAGATTTCACTGTATATAGATCTGTGTGTGTGTCTGTCGCTCTTACTCGCCCTCGCGCTCTTGCTCTCTTTTTTTGAGTCGAAGCCTCATGCTGTCGCTCGGGCTGGAGGGCAGTAGCACACTCTTGGCTACCACAGCCTCGACCTGCTGGGTTCAGGCAATCCTTCTGCCTCAGCTTTCCAAGTAGCCGGAGCTACTGATGTGCACCACCACGCCCGGTTAATATTTTTGATTTATTGTAGAGACGAGGTTTTGCAAGTTGACCATGCTGGTCTCAAATCCATGGGCCCAAGCAATCCTCTCACCTCTGCCTCCCAAAGTGCTGGAATTATAAGCATAGGCCATTGTGTCCAGCCTTAGATCTGGCTCTTATATTCTATTTTGTGAGTATACTGAGCCTTTCTGAGCCATTTTCTCACTTACGGACATTTAAGTTCCTCTTAATTTTGATTTTTCTTTTATAGACAATACTTCTCTGACACTAACATATATAAGTCTCTCTAATGCAAATCAATTCCTAGAAGTGAAAAGGCTGGGTCAGAGGTACACAGATTTATAATTTTGATAGGGTACTTTTCATGGAGGTTATACCGGTTTATATTCCCAGAAACCTATGAATTAGTGCCTATTTCCCATGCTTTTGCAGGCATTATGTTTCAAAATATTTGATAGGTGTTACTTATAAGAGAAATGCAGATTATAGCTACAGTGAAATAGCATTTTTCATCTATTATGAGTGAGGGTGAACATTTTTTCACTTGTTAAAAAGCCATTTTTTTCTTTTCCATGAATTAGATTTCATAGTCTTTATTTTTGTTGTTGAGAAGTTGCTATTTTTTATTGACTTGTAAATGTTATTTATATTGGGCAAATTACAAAATTAGTGGGGCAAGAATGAATTTTTTAATAAATGGTGTTGGTACAATAGGCCATTTATATTAAAAAATAAAGTTCAGATCCCTGTGCCTTTTCACACACAAAATTTGTAGGTCGATTAATGTGGAAAATCAATATGGAGAAACAGATTTTAAACTATTAGAAAGTTATAGGTGGGTGGGTATCTGTAATTCATATTAGTAGACTACGATAAAATTAAAACTCTGACATGATAAAACACATGAATAAAATTCAAAGACAAAAAAAGGAGACGTTGTTTGCATATAACCAATAAAGAATTAGCATCTTGAATAAATAAGGACCTGTATTTTACTAAGTAAATGAGAAAGAAGAAAACGGTAAAAACGACAGCCAGTTCTCAGAAGAAGAAAACAGAATGATCAATGAATATGAGGAAATTCAATTTCATTTAATAAGGGAAATGCAGACTAAAACTCCAGTGAAATACCATCTTATCTCCATCAGATTTACAAAAATTAATAGACCTAACAACATCAGGTATGGAGAGAATGGGGGCAAATAGGAAGTTTCATTTCTGTAGATAGAAGTATGAATTGATATTACCACTAAGGAGAACTTGGCATAATGTATGTCAGATTAAACATTTGCATCCCTGTAAACTCAGGATTCCACTTGTAAATCCTAGAGAAACTCCTGCATGTGTGTTCATATAAATTCATTGTAGCTTAATTTATGAAAGCAATAAATTGGTAGTAATATACAAGTGTTTTGTCAATAGGGATTATTTTTATAGTTTACTTACATAATAGAGTGCTATACAGCAGTTAAAATACATGAATTAAATCGGGCACGGTGTGGCTCATGCCTGTAATCCCAGCACTTTGGGAGGCAGAGGTGAGGATTGCCTGAGCCTGGGGGTTTGAAACCAGCCTGGGCAACATGGTGAGACCTCATTTCTACAATAAATCAAAAATTAGTGAGGTGTAGTGGCTCATACCTGTAATTGATGGTTGAGACAGAAGGATCTCCTGAACCCAGCAAGTTGAGGCTGTGGAGGCCGTGAACATGCCACTGCATTCCAGCTTGGGTGACACAGTGAGACTTAACTAAAAAAAAAAAAAAAAAAATACATGAACTTAAATCTTTCTCATGTATTAGCATAGATAAATCTCAACGGCAGTGTTTAGAGGAACAATGCAGGTTTCAGAAGTGTGTGTTTCATGTAAATTTTTAAAGCTCCAGAAAACTAAAGTATATAGCATTTATGGATATATATGTGGTCACATTTAAAACCAGAAATGTTGTATCCCCATAATTGTCTCTGGGAAAGGAAGGATATAAGGGTGTCTATCCTAAAATATGTTTACAATCTTTATATTTTTACAGTCTGAAGGCAAATATAGCATAATATCATTTCTTAAATCTTGTTATAGACATAAATGTTCATTTGCTTCTATATTTCTTGACATAGTAACTATACATTTTGAATTTTTCACATGCCTTTTCACTATGTAGAGATAGCTTGTGCTTTATGCTATTAATGGGATGAGTTTTATTAATAGAAACCCTAATTTTGAATTTTGGTATGAAGCCCACTTGGTCATTGAAAAAATATATTGCTGGATTCTATTAGTTGATATTTTATTTTGGGAGTGTTATATTAATATTTGTGACAGTCATCTAGTTTTTTTCCCCTCCTCCTTTAGATGATCTGTTTATCAAATTTTGGTTGTAATGTTATGCTGACTCCCTAAACAAATTTGAAGTTTTCATTCTTTTCCATGTTCTAGAACAGTTTAACTGTTGTTGGAATGAATTGTTATGCTCCTTGCAGTTTAGTAAAATTCACACTTACATATTATTAGATTTTATATTTTTCCTGGGAGGGGGTTGCGCTTGGATAACTGTTTTGGTGTCTATATGGCTGATTTTCCTATCTTCAAGAATCAGTTTTGTATTTATATTTTCCTGAGGAAAAAAATCTTGCATGTTTTCAAATTTATTGGAGAAGATAATACCTTAATGTTCTTTTCCTTTCTGCTATGACTGTGGTTGTTTCCCTGTCCTCACTTATTACTTCATGTATTTGTGCTTTTTCCTTTTTTTCTTCTCTCTAGTTTAGGTTACCTAGTTGCTCAGTTATTTGGGTATTTTTTTCTTAAAGTAACCAGCTCTTGGATTTATTGGTATTAACTACTGGTTTTCTAATTCAGTATTTCTTACTTTATTTATTCTTCTGCTTTGATTTTCATTTTTGACAACTTCAATTACCAAATGTAAGATTTGCTTAAATTATTATTATTGTTATTATTTTTGGTTTTTTGTGATTTTTTTTTGAGTTGGAGTCTCACTCTGTCACCCAGGCTGGAGTGCAGTGGCCGCTCCCAGCCACCGCAGCCTCGACCCGCTGGGCTCCGGCGATCCTTCTGCCTCAGCCTTCCGAGTAGCCAGAACTACAGGCGCGCGCTACCACGCCCGGCTGATTTTTTGATTTGTTGTAGAGATGAGGTCTCGCCAAGTTGCCCAGGCGGGTCTTGAACCCGCGGGCTCAGGCAGTCATTCGCCTCAAACTCCCAAAGCGCGGGATTACAGACTAAGCCACGGAGCCCGGCTAAATTATTTTATTATTATTAACTAACTTAAATCTATGAGTATTATTTTTATTTTTTATTGTATTTTATTTTTTTTTGAGTTGGAGTCTCACTTAGTTGCCCAGACTGGAGTGCAGTGGCCGCTCCCGGCCACCGCAGCCTCCCCTGCTGGGCTCCGGCGATCCTTCCACCTCAGCCTTCCGAGTAGCTGGAACTACAGGCGAGCGCTACCACGCCCGGCTAATCTTTTGATTTACTGTAGAGATGAAGTCTTGCCAAGTTGCCCAGGCGGGTCACGAACCCGCGGGCTCAGGCAATCCACTCGTCGTGGCCTCCCAAAGGCGCGGGATTACAGGCTGAGCCACCGAGCCCGGCTATGAGTATTATTAATTAATATATATATTTTTTGAGTTGGAGTCTCACTTTGTCACCTAGACTAGAGTGCAGTGGCCGCTCCCAGCCACTGCAGCCTCAACCTGCTGGGCTTCGGCGATCCTTCTGCCTCAGCCTTTCAAGTAGCTGGAACTACAGGTGTGTGGCTAGTTTTTGATTTATTGTAGAGATGCGGCTCTCGAACCCACGAGCTCAGGCAATCCACTCACTTCAGCCTCCCAAAGCCCTGGGATTACAGGCTGAGCCACCGAACCTGGCATATTAATTAATTAAAATCTATGAATATTCTTTTGCTCAGTGATCACTGCTTTACGTGTCAGAGCTTTGGATATGTTGTAATTTCCTTGTTATTTTGTACTTACGAGTTTTCAGTTTTGAATTCTTTATTCAGAACTTAGAATCTTTGATAGCTCAAGCTCCTCCACAAATGCATAGAAATGACTAGACACACTAAATTTTTCTGATGGAAAGTATGGCCAAGGATATTATCCCAAGTGCGGAAAATGTTCCTAGTGCTACTTCCCTGCCACCATGTTTGGAGATGACATGGGTTATTTGGACTGATTTTTAATATATGTGGTGTGTGTGGGACCCATGCAGGGTGGAGCTGGCCTGAGAGTACATTGTTTCCTTCCAGGCTTCTTCATGCTGGTGATAGCTCAGAGCTGGAAAACCTTACATCAAACAAGGCTTGCTTCCTGAAGTGAAGATGTAGTACATCCTTAGTTTTTACCGGCTTCATCTTTAAGTGACTCACAGTTCAAGAGCACCATGAAATCTGCTTTCAGGTGCTCAATTCAAATGATCTGACAAACATTTCTAGCTATATATGAGTTTTCCCTGACAACTGTTCAGTTTTGATAGTGTAGCCATAATTGCCTATAAATAATTACTTTGATAATTATTGTAATATTTTAAGGGGATTTTTTGCTATCATTTTATGAAAATGAATGTTAAAAAAATTTTGAAAATGGTACTACTAGTGAAAAATGAGAGGAATCTTTTGCGTCAGTCAAATGCTTGTTTGATTTGAGCCAGTTGTCTGTGTGTTCACTCGTGAAAGAAAATGCAACAAGATTTAGTTTGGCATTGGATTGTCTAGTACTGGGTCTAAAATTGTATAACACTGCCTAGTTTTTTTGCTCCTTCCTGTCCCCACATAACATTAAGCCTTTTGAAAACTTTTCGTATTCAACTTAGTATGCCTTTTTAGGAATTGTTTTAATATCAAAGTAGAAAACTGTACAGTTCCTTGTTTGAGTTTACTCCAGTCTGTAGGTGTTTATTTATCTTCAGTGTTCCAGAAGATTTCACACTTAATCCCATGTTCCTCTCTCCAGACTAGAAGGGAGAAGTAACATCCCACATTCTTAGCTGTATGGCATTGAAGGCCTTAGGGCTGTCTGATGAATGCACAGAGTCAGTGAGAAGTGTGGGCCTTGTTCCCTTCCATGGCTGTGCTAGGGTGACAAAGCACCTCACTAAGGAGAGGCACAGATTTAAGGAGGCACTTCCTCTGCCTCTCATGCAGATTCAAGGTTGGCGTAGCATGACCCTCAGAATGAGTGCCCTCTTACATTTTGGGCCCTAGGACCCTGGCTCTGTTCAGCTCTTCCATATGTTCACTCTTTTCCACTTCTGAAGCAGCTGTCTCTATGACCCTGTTTATCCTCAGAGTAACTAGGAACCCAGCACTTGTCCATTTAGGTCTTCAGAGAATTTGTCCAGCGCTCACCGGAACTACTAGTGCCGAGTTCTTGTGGATTGCGAGGAAGATGGGGCCAGTGCTGCCCTTCCAGGACTGCATGTTCAAGTCAAGCTTGGTGCTGGGAGTTGTTCCTGAGTCCAGTCCTCGGGGATCCTCTTATGGCAGAGAAGGATATCAGGTAAAACGGTAACCTGGCTCTTCCCCACCCAGCAGGCACCACGGGGCTCCTCAAATATCCAGGACTTGCTTCCAAAGATGACTTGCGTGGTAGATGTGTGATCTTCTTTCTATACATTATTGTCATTTTCACGGCAAATAAAACTAGGCATTTTTTAGAAATAGCAGAGGAGTTGTTGTAGATGAAATGGAAACAGAAGTTTCCTTAGAACTTCCTCAGACTTCGGTTTTATTTGATTTTCAGGTCAAACGATAGAGTAGCTTTTACATCAAACCTGGTGGGGTAAATAGTAACAAGAGTCACTGTGCTTTGGAAAGTCGTCTGTGGCCTGTGTTCTATGAGCACATTATTTTTGTTTGCGAGAATAGGAAAAGAATTGAAAGAAGGAAGCAGAGTGCTGTACCAAAATTCTCTATTATTTACTACACCCTAGGATTTATTACATTTTGAGTTAGGTGCAGGGTTGAATGTGTGTATATATTTATCATATCAATTATTTATTGCTATCTAACAAGCTCTCTGTAAAATTTTTGGTTTGAATGAATGCTTTCTTGAATGACACAAGTAGCTATGTGACTCCCATGGTCACTTCTCAATGGATTTCCTTCAGCGTATGACATCATGTTTTTCTAGTCACGGTGGTCTCAGTATCTGTAGAACCTGCACTCATTGGTGGTGCTTTAGGCTCTACATTCTCCTCACCTGGATTCTAGCCCTCTTTCTCATAATCCATGTCCTGTGCACTCAGCGAGTCAAACTGTCTCCTCCAGCTTTTTCCCATCTTTGAGTCTCATCGGTTTCCTTTAATCTGGACATACCCCTTCAGTCTTTGTCTTTCATCACACTGACATTTCTGAAGAGTACAGGCTGGTTGTTTTATAGTATGTTCCTTAAATTGGGTGAGTGGTCTAATGCTGTCTCATGATCAGAGTTCAGATGATACATCCTGGCCAGAGTACCACCTGAAATAGGTAGCACATCCAGAGGCACATTATGCCTATCTGTTCCTTATTGATGATGCTACTTAGTCAAGGTGTTGTCTTGTTTCTTTTCTGCATAGTTACTCTTTTTTAACCTTGTAACTAACAAGCAGTCTACGGGAAGACACCTTGAGAGCATGTAAATAACCTGCTGCCCATCAGAACTCCCTTTTAGATTTAGCATCCTCTGATGGATTTTGTCTGCTCAGGTCTTCACTATGTAGGTTGCAGGATATTGATTTTCTGTCTTTACCTTTCTTTCTACTTTTATTAGCATTCTAAGGTAAAGAAGAGCTCTCCATTGTCACTTATTCATATGTATCGATTTATTATCATTGTGGTTGGTAATCTGTTGCTGTCCTGTTGATGCTCAAATTGTTTCTCATTTGGCTTCTTCAGCATGCAGGCTTTTTTGTAGGATAAATTTCAAGATATGTACAGTTATACTTTTTTTTTTTTTTTGAGTTGTAATATCACTGTTATCCAGGCTGGAATGCAGCACTCTCCTGGCTCCCCCCAGTCTCAACCACCTGGGCTTAAGCAATCCTTCCACCTCAGCCTCCTTAGTAACTGGGGCTACAGGTGTTCACTGCCACGCCTCGCTGGTCTCAAACTCCTGGGCTCAAGCAATTCTGCCTCAGCCTCCCAAAGTTCTGGGGATTATAGGCATGAGCCAATGTGCCCTTCCACATTTACACTTTTAATAGTGTCAATTTTGCTGTCACAAAGTGTGTTCATTTGTGGTACCAGTGTTTGAGAATGCTTGTTTTCTCACAACTTTGCTGATTCTGGGGTCTTCAGTTTTCATTTCCTTCCCGTTCTGATGCAGGTGGAATGGGTAGAGAACCTTTAATGTGTTTAATGTACATTTCTTTGTTAGATTGGATTCTTTTCAGAGGTTCCTTGGGAAGTGTTTTTCTCCTATATAAATCGAATTTTCCTTTTTCTTATGATCTGTAAAATCTCTTAAGTAAATAATTAGAGCAGTTGAGCCTTGGTAATGTGCTACATATATGTTTTCCATTTAGATTTTGTGGTGTTTCATGTTTTGAAATTTTTTTAAGAAATAAATTTTATTATATATATTTATAACATTCTTTTTTTGGCAAATTTTTATTTTTATTTTAAAGATGTGGGTTGCAATTCAGGGTTAGGTATACAAATGTTCATTATGCAGGCACCCTTGTTGATGAGGTTAGCCCCTCCCTCCCCTGGCAGTTTCCCTCAACTGCCAATCACACTTCCCTTCCCCTGGCAGTTTCCCACTACTGCCAATCCCTTTCTTTTTCTTTTTTTTTTTTTGAGTTGGAGTCTCACTCTGTCGCTCAGACTGGAGTGCAGTGGCTGCTCCCGGCCACCGCAGCCTTGCTTGTTGGGCTCCGGCGATCCTTCCACCTCAGCCTTCCGAGTAGCTGGAACTACAGGCGTGCGCTACCACGCCTGGCTAATTTTTTGATTTATTGTAGAGATGAGGTCTCTTCAAGTTGCCCAGGCGGGTCGCGAACCCGCGGGCTCAGGCAATCCATTCACCTCAGCCTCCCAAAGGCACGGGATTACAGGCTGAGCCACCGAGTCCGGCAGCCAATCCCTTTCTTATAGTATTATGATAATTGTTCAGTGTCCACTTATGAGTGAGAACATATGGTACTCTGTTCTTTGTTTCTGTGATAGATCACTGAGTATGATAGACTCCAAATCCATCCAAGTTGCTGCGAAGTCCATATGTTTGTCCTTCTTTATGGCTGCATGATATTTTGTTGTGTATATATACCAAAAAAAAAAAATCCAGTCCAGCTTCAGTGGGCAGCATGGTTGGTTCCATATTTTTGCTATTGTGAATAGAGCTACAACAAACTTGCACATGCAGGTATCTTTTTTGTAGAATGATTTGAGTTCCTCCGGGTATATTCCCAATAGGGAATTTTCTGGCTCATATGGAAGGTCAATTTCTAGTTCTTTCAGAAATCGCCACACTGTCTTCCAAAGAGGTTGCACTAGTTTGCATTCCCACCAGCAGTGTAGAAGCATTCCTTTTTCTCTGCATCCTCGCCAGAATCTGTTGTTTGTTTTATTAATGATGGCTATTCTTACTGGGATTAGGTGGTATCTCAGTGTGGTTTTGATTTGCATTTCTCTGATGATGAGTGAGGCTGAGCACTTTTTCATGTGCCTGTGGGTTGCCTATATGTCTTCTTTGGAGAGGTGTCTATTCATGTCTTTTGGCCACTTTTTAATGTGGCTGTTTGTTTTTTTCTTTTTGGCATGTTTGAGTTCTTTGTGGATCCTAGATGTTAGGCCTTTGTCAGATATCCAGTTGGCAAATATTTTTTCCCATTCTGTAGGCTGTCTCCCTGCTCTCTTGATGGCTTATTTTGCTTTGCAGAAGCTTTTCAGTTTGATGAGGTCCCCCTTGTCTATCTTCTCTCTTATGGCATGGGCACTTAGGGTTTTGATCAGGAATTGGTTGCCAGTTCTAATTTCCATAAGGGTGTCTGCTGCATTTTCTAAGATTCTTATAGTTTGATGTTTTATGATTAGGTCTTTGATCCATTTAGAGTTGATTTTTGTGTATGGTGATAGGTAGGGGTCCTGTTTCAATCTTCGGCATGTGATGAGCCAGTTTTCCCAGCACCATTTGCTGAATAGGTTCTCCTCTCCCCAGTGGTTGTTGTTGGAGGATTTGTCAAAGATGTGTTGGTTGAGAAATTGAGGTTTTTACTTCCAGAATCTCTATCCTGTTCCATATCATTACCAGGCTGTTTTGATTACTGTAGCCTTATGGTAAAGTTTGAAATCTGGAAGTGTGATATCTCCTGCTTCGTTTCTTTTGCTAAGGATTGCTTTAGCTATTCATGGTCGTTTATGTTTCCATATGAATTTCTGTATTGTTATTTCCAGGTCTGAGAGGAATGATGTTGGTAATTTAACATGTATTGCCTTGAATCTGTAGATTGCCTTTGGTAGGATGGACATCTTAACAATGTTGATTCTTCTATCCATGAGCATGGAATATTTTTCCATTTATTTGTGTCTTGGATTTCTTTGATATTTATAACATTTTTATGAAGAACATGGTGAAATACGGACTTATTAACCTTTTAGTTAGGTGTATTAGTAATTGAGTGCTCTATTATGTAAGTACACTATTGCCTGGTGAGCATATAAGGGGAAACAACTTAAAAACTTTAATTGATCATTTGGGCTCAAATTAAGTAAAGAGTGTGCCCTGATTTCAGAAGATGCTAAGGGGATTGTATATGATCAGAAGAATAAATTCTGATTTTTCCTATGACACTGCATTAGGTTTAGAGTTATCAGTTACCTGGAGCTTATTTAGTGCTCAGGACTTAGGGGATGGTGAAGGGACTAGAAATTATGTCACAGGAGGAATGGTTGGTAAAAAGTTGAATGCTTAGCTTGAAGAAGATATTTCTTTTTTGGGGGGGAATGGCCTCTTATAACTGGGTTATAATGTAATTTATTGTCCAAACCAGGGCTCTTTGGGTGTGGAAGCGGGCACTATTAATGCTTACTCTGGAATGTTGGATGTAAACTAGGACTGTTCTAGCAGATGGAAATATGGTTACCTACTTAAAATAATCTTCAGATACTTGAAGGTCTGTCATGTGAAAGAAGGATTAGACCTTATTTGTGGGAAGGATAGGGCCAGTGGACACAACTGTAATGAACCATATTCTGTTCCTTCACTTGTTGAAGAATGTAAGGGCTGCCTTACAAGATGGGATGTTTCTCATCACTGCTGGTGCCAAGAATTGGTATGACTGCCCTTTCTAAGTCTTGGCAGTACACAGATTGGATAAATCAATTTGTACCGATCCGTCAAATATTTGTATATTTATTCTTTCTAGGCATTATGCAGATGTTCATTTTCTCATTAAATTCAGTTTAACCATTTGAATACTTCTGGCCCTTTACTAGAAGAGGTTAGGATTCATGTCTTTAATAGCTTTAATCATAAACCTAGCTCTGCAGTCATTTGATCTCTTGTACCAGCTGCAGAATCTGTCCATTCTGTATTACAACATAGCCCTTTCCTTCCCATTCAGCTGAGTGCAGGGCTCTTGTGGTTTTTGTCTCTAGTCTTTTTCTCCACTTTCGGCATCTGCTCTTCTTTTGCCTGGAAATTTAAGTACATTAAGTTGCAGCCTCTATTGCTGTTGCCTTGTTCATTGTAACACTTTAAAATCCTAAATACCTTAAAATTAAAAAAAAATATTCTTTGTGTCTGGGTTTTTATGCGACATAAAAGGTGACTTTTTTGGTCTTCATAGCAGAGAAATTTCTTATACTTAAAGGCTTGAAAACTTTGGATCTGTTCAATTTTTACTGTAAATGCTGTGACCCTTCTTGGCTTCTACAGGGCACAGATCATGTACTTGATTCTTTAAATCCTTTACAGCAAGAGGCAAATGTACTCATTTCCTTTTATAGAGGTTTAGAAAGGTTAAATAATCTGTCTGAGGTGACATAACCAGTGTGTGTCTAAGTTGGATCTGAGCCCAGTTTCTTCATTTGTCCACGTATCTGTTCATTCAGCCAATATCTGAGGCCTTACGTCAGGTCTTATCTGCTTCTCTAGAGTCTTAAAAGTCACTCTCCCCTTCCCCTGTAAATACATACCCTAGTCCTGTGAGCATTTTTTTTGTACTCCTGAACATAGACTTAAAATTTATTGATTTAAATTTTGATCTCATCTAAAAAGTGTCTTGATGGCAACATCTAGACTTGTGTTTGACCAATTATTTGAGTACTGTGTCCTAGCCAAGTTGACACATACAGTGAACCATCATGGCAATCAAGACGATGTGATATCTGTGAAGCTCAGACATATGGCTCAGTGAGACATAAGTGAGAATCCAGAGATAGACTCACCAAAACACAGACAGCTGATTTCTGAAAAAGGCTCAAGTGCAACTTAATAAAGGATACGGTTTTCAACAAATGATGTTGAAACAATTGAACACCCGTATGGAAAAAATAAACCTCTGTGTCAGCTTTATCCCTTAGACAGAATTGAACTCAAAATGGATCATAGATGTAAATGTAAAATTATAAAAATAGTAGAGAAAACATGACCTATTAGTCAGAGTTCTTAGACATGGAACTAAATGCATGATTCATAAAAGAAAAAATGATAACCTAGACTTTATTAAAATTAAATACTTTTGTAAAAGATGCTGCTAAGAGAATGTAGTTGAACATTTTTTAAATAATAGGCTTTAATTTTATTTTTGAGTTGGAGTCTCAGTCTGCCGCACAGGCTGGAATACAGTGGCATGATCAAGGTTTACCCCAGCCTTGACATCCTGGGCTCAGGTGATCCTCCTACTTCAGCCTCCTGAGTAGCTGGGACTACAGGCACACACCACCAAACCAGGCTAATTTTTTGATTTTTTTATTTTTGGAGAGATGAGGTCTCGCTATGTTTGTTTCCCAGGCTATTCTCGAACTCCTGGGCTCAAGCAATCCTCCCACCTTGGCTGGGATTACAGGCATGAGCCACTGCACCTGGTCAGAAGTTGAACATATCTTTGTATGTTTACAGGCCATTTGTTTCCCTTTTCTAGATGGATTGTTTTTCTTCTCATCTTTTTATTGGTTAGTCTTTTATTGATTCTTAGAAGATCCTTATATATTTTAGAAACAAGTTCTTGTGAATTCTGTGTGCCACAAATATCTTCTCCCAGTTTGTGACTTTTTTTTTTTTACTGTCTTTGTGAAGTTGTTGATGAATGCCAGTTCTGAAGTTAAGATTTGTTCAAGAAATCTGGATCCAGCATCCTGAGGTCATAAAGTATTCTGCTGTATTATCTTTGCAAAACTGTAGAGATTTGCCTTTTATATCACTAGGATTTAACTTTTGAATTTGCAGTGTGGGATGAGGCCAATTTTATTTTTTCCTCCGTGTGTCCAGTCTGTTGTCATAGCATTACGTATTGAAAAGTCCACCATTCTCTCTGAGAAGAAATGATGCTTCTTTCACATCAGTTTCTCTAAGAGTCCTTCTTTGTGTAGGACTATATTGCTATTCAGTTCCTTTATTCTTCTTATTCATTCCTTTTGCCAATATCACATCGTCATATATACACATGTGTGTGTGTGTAGGTTTATATAAGGCAGGATTTATTGAGAGGACAGAAAAGCTTTCACAGTGGGAGGGGACCTGAGGGGCAACCCTGTCATAAATATTATCGTTTTATAACACATCTTGGTATTTGGTAGGGAACGTTTCCTAGGTTATTTATCATGATATCATTTTCAAATAATGACACTTTTGTTCTTCCTTGCTTATCCTTAATCCTTTTATTTCTTTCTCCTGCCATGCAGTACTAGCTTAGACGCACCATACAGTGTTGAATTGAAGTAGTAATAATGAGCATCTTTGTCTTCTAAATCCTCCAGGGAGTACTTTCAATGTAAATAGATATTTTGTAGATACCCTATATATCAGGTTAAGGAAGTCCTTCTGTTCGTAGCAAGCAAAGAGGTTTTTGTTTTTTAAAAGATGTGGACATTGGGTTTTATCAAAATGTTCTTCATTCTTTTGAGATAACCAAATGATTTTTTTTCTGTGAATGGCACAAATGATAGTAAATACATTAATTAACATTATAATGTTAAGCAAACTTTGTATTCCTGGCATAAACCTAAACTGGCCATGAGTTATGGTTATTATTGCACTTGCTAGAGTTTGATTTACCAATGCTTTATCATTTCCCACCTCCCCACTTTAAAATGCATCCCTGTTTCATAGATGTTCCGTTTGCTTTATCTTTTTAAAGTAGCGAGTGATAATTATAAGAGGCCATAGATTGTTAAGATGCTTTCTGGTTTTAGAGGTGTTAAAATGTTTTAAAATGTGAGTCATAGTGACAATTAAGTGTTCCATTGTTTTGTGTTTTATATATATGTTCTTAAGTGAACCTGGCTTACAGCTTTTCCTCATTTTTTTCTTGCCAAGTTTTGGCATTAAAATTATGCACCATGATAAAATGAGTTGAGGAATGGGTTCTTTTTTTTTTGTACTCTGGAATTGTTGGTGTAATATTTCTTTCTTTCTTGACTCATTGAACAAGCCTATAAAATCATATGGGTGTAGCATTAACTACTGATACAGTTTCTTTAACTCTTATGAAACTATTCAGGTTTTCTGTTTCTTCTTGATTCTGTTCTTTTGAGTTAAATTTTTAAAGGAATTTGTTAATTTTATCCATATGTGCAGATTTGTTAGCATAAAGTGATTCATAATAAATTTGTGTATGTTTTAGCTATATAACATCTGTCATTATTATTTCTCTCTACTCTTCATTCCTGCTTTTGTTTCATTTTACCTTTTCAACCTTTTTTTTTTTTTTTTTTTGAGTTGGAGTCTCACTCTGTCACCCAGGCTGGAGTGCAGTGGCACACTCACGGCCACTCCAGCATCTACCTGCTGGGCTCCAGCAATCCTTCCACTTCAGCCTTCCCAGTACCCGGAACTACAGGCGTGTACTGCCGCGCCTGCTAATTTATTTATTTATTTATTGTAGAGACTTTGCCTTCCCAAAGTGCTGGAATTACAGGCTGAGCCACCAAGCCCAGCCACCTTCAACCTTTTAAAGTCTGTTTTTGTTAGGGCTGGTCAGTTTTATTATTCTTTCAAATAACTGTTTTGACACTGACATTATTCATCCTTTTTATTGTTTGATTTCCGTTTAATTATTTTCTGTGCCAATTTCTGTACTTTTTGGGTTGATATTACTGATTTTTTTGAACTTCTTAAAAGAGATGTTTAGTACAGTAGATTTTGGTCTGTTCTCTTTAAGAATTGCATTTATTAGATGATAACCTAACTATATTATGCTTTACTCGAATCTCATATATTTTTGTAGGTAGAGTTTTCTTTATCATTCAGTTTTACAAATTTTGTAATTCTTATTTTATTTCTTACCCCTAACTATATAGGCATTTGATTATAAATTTTCAGGCAACTATAATTATTGATTTTGATTTCTAACATAATTGTATTGGGGTCAAAGAGTATGTCATTGCAGGGTCAATTTTTTGACTTTTTTGATTCTTACTTTATGGCCTGCTATGTTGTTATTTTAGAGAATATTCTATGTGCTTGAAAACCATGTGTATTCTACAAGTGTTGGGTATACGTTCTAGATATGTACCTCAGATCATACTTGTTAATTATATTGTTCATTATTTTATCTTGTCCTTTTTTTGCCACTTGATTCTTGCTCACGATACCTTTGCTTCCTGTGTGTTTAATAATTTTTGACTGTGAGCTACTCATTTTTAATAAAACTCTTTTTTTGAGTTGGAGTCTCACTCTGTTACCTGGGCTAGAGAGCAGTGGCACACTCATGGCCACACCAGCATCGACCTGCTGGGCTCCAGCTATCCTTCTGCCTCAGCTTTCCAAGTAGCCGGAACTACAGGCATGTGCTACCATGCCCGGCTATGTATTTATTTGTTTATTTATTGTAGAAATGAACTCTCACCAAGTTGCCCGGACTGGTCTCGAACCCGCGGGCTCAGACAGTTCACTCACTTTGGCCTCCCAAAGTGCGATTACAGGCTGAGCCACGGAGCCCAGCCAGAACTTTTTACGTATTAATGCTTTAATGCCTGGCAAAAGATAGATTCTTTCAGAAAGGATTTATATTTTCTTTTTCTAGGTGTCTGGGGGCTTTACCTGTGTGGGACTGCTTAAATTCTTATTTTTGCTTACTTTGCTTGAGCAAGAATCAAGAGGCAAAAAAATGACACGATAAAACAATGAGCAATATAATTAACAGGTATGATCTGAGGTACATATTTAGCATAGTATAAAATCACGTTGTATGAAAGTTGTGTATTTTTTATGAATTCTTAGGGGAGGTAGGTTTCCCCCTATCCCTATAACTTTGTGCCGTACTTTCAAATAGGCTCTTTATTTGCAGTCTCCTGGTGTTTTGAGGTGGGGGGTGAGCATTATTTTACCCTTTTTTTTTTTGAGTTGGAGTCTCACTCTATTGCCTAGACTGGAGTGCAGTGGCACGTTCCTGGCTACTGCAGCCTCAACCTGCTAGACTCCGGCGATCCTTCCACCTCAGCCTTCCAAGTAGCTGGAACTATAGGCATGCACTAACACTCCCGGCTAATTTTTGATTTATTGTAAAAATGAGGGCTTGCCAAGTTGCCCAGGCTGGTCTCGAACCTGCCGGCTCAGGCAATCCACTCATCTCTGTCTCCCAAAGTGCTGGGATTACAGACTGAGCCACCGAGTTTGGCCTGTTTTACCCTTTTAAGGAGATCTCGTCTCTTTGGCATCGGAGTTTAACTGTATTGTTATTAGGCTAATTGCTATTAGGGTTTTTACCTTGGTTGTATTCTAAGTGGTGTCTTAGTCCCCAGTCCAGAAAACTCATGCTTAGCTCAGAGTTTGGCAAACTGTGGTCTGCAGACCAAATCTGGACCAGTGCCTTCTTTTTGTTAATAAAGTTCTAATGGAATACAGCAACACCCATTCTTTTATGGGTTATCTGTGGCTGCTTTTGTGCTTCAGTGACAGAGTTGAGTAGTTGCAGCAGAGACCATATAGTCTGCAAAGCTGAAAATATTTACCGTGTGGTTCTTTATGTGAAAAAGTTTGTTGACTCCTCTTCTGACTCATTAATTTGTTAGACATCCTATCTAGTTAGGTGGAAATCCGCTTTGGGTCCCCACTTTTCTGGTTACTGCTTTTTCTCAGTAATCAGACTGACAGAACATTCTTTATTTTCTTGGCAGCTGATGGACAAAGGCAAGATTTTTAAAAAGTAAGTAACACATTTAGTTGTCTTAAGTGGGAGAGCTGGTCTCCACACGTAGTCCTTCATGTGCTCTGTATATATGTATTTTTAGAATGTGGCCACAGGTGGTTTATTGTTGGGTTTGGGATGCAGGTAACAGCCGGATAGATTAGTTTACAGAGAGTGATATCACTTGGTCTCTGTGCCTTAACGTTCTGGTCAGACTTACAATAGATGTAGGAATTGGGAGAGTGGCAGCTAACAGTGGTTGGGATTCCTATTCGTAGGATTTTGCTGATACTGTCTCTTAGCAGCCAGGAGATTTAGGAAGGACCAGCTGCATTATAGGTTGAGACTTTAGGATCACAGTAGTGACTCTTTTGCCTCCTTCATTTAATCAAGCTTCAGTTGGCAATTAGGGGCTAGAAACTGGAAATCCAGCTAGTGTTCCCATTTGTGTGGGGTTAGCAGAGTGTCATAAGTTGAAATGCTACTTCTATTCTCAAGAATCTCTCGTTTACCTTGCTGGCCTAGACTTCAGACTCTGATGACCTACTTGACAGGTCTGCCTTGGTATCTAATAGGTCCCTCATCCATAACATGTTTGCAAATGAACTTCGGATCTTTCCTCTACAACCGGCTCTTTCCTATCCATCTCAGTAAATGTCAACATTATTCTACCAGTAGATCAGGCCAAAAACCTTGGAGTCATCTTGTACTCCTTTCTTTCCTCTTTCCATTGGCCAGGGTCCGTGAATGACTGCAAATAAGAGAGCCCTCTGGTGACCGGTGATTGGTATAAGGATGGGTAAGAAGTGAGCCTTATTATTTTAAGTCACTGGGATTTTAAACTCGTTCGTGGCCATGGAACCGAATTTTTCCTAACTGGTGTAGTTTTTTAGGCCATGGGTACACACACATACACATTCACATATTTGTGTGACAGCCTTTACCCCACCACAAAATGCCAGTTCTGAGAGCAGGGACTTTGTTTTGCTTACAGCTGGATCTCTGATATATGGAAGTGCTCAATAAATATTTGTGAATGAATGAATGAATGTGTATTGTGTGTAGGGATTGAGGACTGATTGGGAGTACACAGTGGGAAAGAAGATGGGTGCTTAACAAGGAGAAGTTGGTAGGGTTAGGGCTAGGCTGAGGTCCAGGCTACTTGAGAAGCATATGGGTTGCTCATTTAAAGTCGAGATTCCTGTGCCTTGTCCAAGACCCACTAAGTTAGGGTTTCTAAATGTGGAGCCTGGGAATCTTCTTCTTTAAGTAGTTTATTGCAGTGATTCTTTATTATACAAGACTCGAGACCAACTTCTTCAAGGTGAGAGTGGTCATGTGCTGCCAGTACATAGAGAAAGACACAAACAGACTTGCCTCCTTGTTATTAGTGAGAAGATACTGACTCACATGGGTGTCATAAGTATGAACTTTTACACTTTCAAGAATATATAGGGATAACTATTTTTATTGCACATAACGAGGCATTATTTTTAATAAGCAAATAGAATTATAGTTTTACTGTTAGATAAAATGATTGATAAGACCTTACGGAAAAGGAAAAATAAATTGCTTTCTTGATTTGTGCCTACTTTTGCTTGCTTGCTTTCTTTCCTTTTCTTTTCTTTTTTTTTTTTAGAAAGCAGAATTTATTGAGAGGACAGAAAAGCTCCCAGAGAAGGAGGGGACCCGAGGGGGTTGCCCTGCACTTTCTTTATTAATATTATAGTATGATCCGAGTAATAAAAGCAACAACCTTTGCTGAGTTTTTAAGCATAGGCCCTAGTTAGACTGACTGGTTTCAACTCTTGCCTCCACTACTTAATAACTCTGTGACTGTGCCTCAGTTTCCAGAAATGAGGATACTAATTATACCCAGTGCATAGTGTTATTTTGGGAGTCAAATTGGATGACTGTGCTTCAGATAAGAGCAGCCAATATTATGTAGCTCTGTGTCTCACACTCCTCTAAACGTTAACCATAGATTACTTTCATCCTTACAACTCTACGAGGGGAATTCCCAATTTTAGATTTTCTGAGGCTTAGAAAGACATAGAGTAGCAACAAAACCTTTTCAGAATTGTTGACTTCTTTAATTAAAGTAGGAGAATATTAACCAGAACAGCTCCTCTGTGAGGGTGAGACATGTTTGTGGGGAACCACATGGGAGAGGAAGAAGAACAGGTTTCTGAAGGATTTCAAGACTGTTAGGGATCCTCTGATTTCTAGCATTCCCCACCTCCCACGGATTAGTTAGTTCAGGCTGCCAAAATACCATAGACTGGGTGACTTAAACAACAGAACCTCATGTCTCACAGTTCTGGAGGCTCACAGTTCAAGACTAAGGTGTCTCAAGATTAGGCAGGGGCCCTCTTCCTGGCTTGCCGCCAGCTGCCTTCTTGTGTGCACCTGCATAGCCTTCCCTCCATGTGTGCACAGTTAGGCATGTGGACAGGGGAGAATGAGAGCTCTCAGGAGTCTCTTTTTGTAAGGACACTAATTCGGCTGAATCATGTCCCTACAGTTATGACCTCATTTAACCTTAATTACCTCCTAAAGACCCGTTCTACAAATGCAGTCACCTTGGGAGTCAGGGCTTCAACTTAGGAATTTTTGGGAACACAGTTCAATCCATAGCTCCGGCATCCACCCAAAGAGGCAAATAGAGTATTCTTTAAGCCTAGATTGTTTCTCTTGTGTCTTATAGTGTCAGTGGAAAAAACATTACCAGGTGGTTAGGTTTACATTCATATCACCTAGAAGGCTTATTTTAAAAGATTTGGCATTTCTGTAGTTGTTGGTGTGTTGCTAAAATAAAGTATGCACACCCTATTGTCTTTTTGTGTACAGGGAGGTATGTATTGCTGTCTAGACATACAATTCTGATATCTTCATGAATTATACATGATAGTTTTATGTTACTATATATTTCTAAGTAAATGGATATTGTCTAGTAGTTATTCATTTAACAAGTAAGTATTCTGCAGTGTTCTAGGTACTGCTTGTAGGCTTGGATGCTACAGTGAAAAGCTTAGCAGAGCAAGTTCCCGCCTTCATGGAGTACTGACTCATGTGGGACACGTGCTTACCAAGTAAGACAAGGAGTACATAGCACGCAGTGTGTGTGCTGTGAAGAAAAAATAAGGAAAGGTAAGGTGATTGAGGACAGTGGTCTTGGGGTGGGCCGCTGTTGTAGGTGAAGTGTTGGGAAAACAGGTGTTAGCCAGGGAAATGTCTGAAGAATACCAAATACAAAGTCCCCCTGCTTGGAATAGTCTTAGCAGGTAGTGTAAGTGTGATACCCCCAGGTTCTGGGGCCGTATTGCCTGAAAATGCTCAATAAATGTTAAATATTGCTGTTATCGATATGAATATTGTCCAGGTTTAACTTCAGTAAACATTTTTCTGTCTCTTTTTTTAATTGAAAGCCAAGTTGTTACAATGTATTTTTGTTGTTGTTGGAGGCTAAGTTGCCACTCCTCTCCCTTTTAAAAATCAAGGTAACTGCTAATTTTTTTTAGCTAGTTCACAGTTTATATACACTAGGCGTACTGCTGTGCTTTTCTGAGTTTCCACCTAAGTACTGTACCCTTCATGCAAAGAAGATTGAACCCAAGGAATGTGTGTGTACAGGTCCTTCCAAGAGAATATTTCTTTGTAATCTCTTTGTTTTCTTCTAGTGATTCATAACAATCTTGTGTTCTTTTATGTAATCTATTTGTGCCTATTTTAATATTGAAATAATGTTTGAAATGGCGGTTTGGGGAGCTGTGCTGTGTCTGTTTTGTGATTTGAATACCCTTGCCCCCAGGCATACTCACCGCCTGCTCTCTATGAGAAGCCCTGGACCAGAGCCATGTGGTATATGTTCTGGCTTGTGTTCAGCAGCAGGCTAATGTTACCCAAGGGGATTAGGGATGGACTGGGTGGTTTTACTTCTCAGTATCCTGTAAAGCAAGACCCAGAAGTGTTCACCTTCCTTCCATAAGTTATATATAAAAAGCAAAAACCAAGAAAATGCAGTTTTCTTTCCAGAATGAGCACTATAAAGTGAAGCGTAAGAAAATCCAATCTCCTGCCAAGAGTAAACACTGAAATTCATTCTGTTACTATCAAAAGAGAGACCCCAGATAGAAGGTGTAGCAAGAGGTATTTTCCTCACACCACTTGTATTTGGCATTGGAAGTCATAATGTGCCACTCACTTTTACAGGTTAATTATCTTTTAAAATTATGTTTTATTGACTTGAAATTAACTTATCAGTCTCTGAATGTTAATGGCAGATGCAGGCGACTCAAGCATGGCCTCTGGGGTCAGAAGAAAGCCAAACTCATCGACATTTTGCCAGAAAAAACTGCATCCGGGATGGGTTAGATGTGGGCTCATGCACTGTTTGCTTACATTTTGGTCATGGCTGTCTGCTTCCTCAGAATCTTTCTTAGCATCCATCTCCAGGAAGTCATTAGTAATTGGTTAGCGTTGCCTAGAGATGAAACTCATGGCTGTGGCTAACCCTGTCTGTAAGTATAGAGGAACCTCATTTGGATAATTGGGAACCAGCCATGAAGTCGTAAACTCTGATGATCACTTTTTTAGTTTTTTATATTTTTAATGGTATACAAACATTTCTGTGTAAGAATTAAATTTTATTTCTAGAATATTAAAGTTTTTTACTAGAATTGAAAATGGTACATATTTTGAGTTAGGTGATGATTTTGTGTGGTTTGATGTTCCTGGCGTGAATTCTTTCTTAACAGAAAGGCTAAACTACTGTAAATATGCAATTAAGATAGTGGATACAGGAAGTAAAGAAGGAAACTGTAATAAAGTGTTCTTGAGCATCTTTTTCAGGTGCCCGTATTTCAGAAACCTGTTTAAATGGGAACAGTTGATATGCTACTTGCACTTCTTGAGAATTTCTGAGTAATTTGTGTCTGCCATTTCAGTTACCTAGTATTTGAAAAATAACTAAGTTTATTTTAAGTAGTTGGCAAATTGATTTCACTAGTTTTTCAGGTATTTCATTAGTTTGAATCAGGGAGCTTTTCCTCTGGTGGTCGTGTATGTGTGTAAAAGAAGTCATTGCAGAGATAATGTAAGGTTATAGTTTGAGGAAATGTGACCATTTGACTTAAGTAATTATTGCTTATTATGAAACTTTAGTGTTTAGTGACCTATATTGGAACATCAATTGCAAATTGAAAAAAATTGCAACTTTAGAGGCTTTTGCTAAGAGAAATGTACTAGGGTGAAGAAAACTGCTTGGCGTTAATTTCACAATCTTGGAGCATTGCTAACTCATTCTTTTGAAGATTAAAATTAATATTTGAAAGTAATAATTAAATCCATGGCTGCCAGGACTAATTGAAATTTTTGTAGAGAGAAAATGTATGATTCCAGATGTCATTACTCATTCGCGATGTGTCTTACTAATCAGAAGCTCTGGTTTCATTTGTTTTCATACTAATTGTTTATAACAGGACAAGATTTGTTTAATTATGTTTATTGTCTGTGGAATGCTATTGATTGTAAATACACATTGCATTGTAATTAGAAGATAACATGCAAACAAACATTGTTATTTTTGACCGTTTAAAAGGTATGTCTCTGTAACATCTAGGGCATTCTTGAAGCCACTGTGCTCTTCTTAGGATTTCTAAGTCCTGGTTGGATTTGGTTTTGTTTGGCTATTGAACACTGACAAAAATCACAAGCTAAGGAACTATGGCAATAGGTGAGATCCAGGGCTCTTTCGAGTGATGTGATGCTCTGCAGGTGGAGAGGTTTAATCGGTTTAGCCACTGCGGTTGGGAGTAGCTGGCCTGTGGTTGAGGACATGGTTTTAATCTTGGCACTTCAGATGACTGTGTAGCCCTGCAGCAAGTTCCTCTGCCTCTTTCCCTCATAGGGTTGTTACAGAGATTAAATGTGTATTATTTGTAAAACATTTAGAATCACAACTGCCTCATAGTAAGTGAGTACATTTCGATTTTAAAAAGAAAATTCCTGACAATACATATTTTCAAGTTGTCTGAAAATATATCTGGCAAGGATTTTTTTCTTTTATTGTTGAAATGATGATAGGACAACAGAATTAAAGAGGAGCTTAAAAACAATTAACCATATCACCGAGGTTTAAACATGTTTGTCTGCGCATCGTCTTCTAATTTATACTTTACCTGCATGCATATTTCACATAATCGAACTCGCATGTGGCACTCACTGTGGGCAACTGAATGATTGGCCAATCCTGGTCACGTGTTGCTGGGGAGTGGGGGTGCATCTGGTCCCAGTTAAAGACACACGGGAGAGGGCAGGGCTGTCTTTCCTCAGAAAGGCGTGCTAAGCAACTGAATAACTTCTTTAGGAAGCCAAATGCATAAGGAAGAAAGGCAGTTTTCTCCTTTTAAAACTGACAAAGACTTGAAAGCATCATTACTCGGTGCTGGAAATAAGCACTCTCACATGGCAGTAGTGAAACTCTGAATTGATTGAATACTTCTGGAATGAGTAGCGTGGAAACAGAGCAGCTTTTGAAATCAGAACTTAACTAAAAATATAATCTTAGGTTGGTGTTTTCCCATATCACTGAATCTTCTCCTATAATATCTTAATTGATGTGTGTAGTTTATGGGGCATGCCTACCTTCACAACTCTTATACTTGCTTGAGAGTATGACTCTCACTTTACTCTCAGGGATATATGCAGCTCCCCAAGTTTTGAAGTTTGGTTTGATGAATGTGTCTACTTAAGGACTTACTGTGTCATATGTAGTATAAAATCCTTGGTTAGGTTTCTTGTATTGATCATGGGAAGGTCTTGGTACTAGCTTTTGCTTATGTCTAATCCAGACTCCGTGGCAGAAGTTGAAAGTGACTTATCTTTTAGAGACAGTTGGAACAATTCACTGCTGGAATGGTGGTCTCAATCCTCTGTTTTCCCTAGGTCTAGGGGCTCACACTGAATGGGGTTCTGATGGAACTGGTGAGCATGAACTAGTACAGGCCAGTTTCTTGTAGCCAAACATACTGGACAGTGATTCCATCCAAATTGTTGACTTTGGTTATTGATAGAACTGGACCTTGAGAGGGGCACTATTCCAGAGGATAAAAGGAAGTGGGCATGCGGATTGTCAGGACCTAGAAGTCAGTCCTACTCTGTAGCTGGGGTGTGGAAACAGTATGTGGCTATGGACTCAGTTGTAGTAAACAGAACAGCTAGTTTTGTTAAACCTCCTAAAAGTGAGACATAGAGAATTCAGAGTTTTGGGGAGTTCTCTCGTGTTCCAGGTACCATGGGTTTGCAGAATGATGCTTGGAACTTCTTTTTCTGGGACAGGAGGGGGAAGGGTCACAGGAATTGAGTGTACACAGGCCAGCCTGTAAAGCAGTGTACAGTCTGGGTGGTACCGGGCCCTTCTAGAGGTCTGTGTAGCAGGGTGATGTTGGGGTGGGGAATGTGACCATTATTACTTTGTCAGTGGGAGAAGACTCTGCCAGCAGGGGTCGATACCAGCTGTGGTCTGGGATGTAAGCCAGGGAAGTTAACAGTTGTATCTGCACACCTGGGCAGTGGAAGGATCTGGAGCGACCAGCAGGGAAGGAGATGGAGGTGAGCAAGGACCAGAAAGTGGGAGAGCTGATCGTGGGCAGATGCTGCATCTTATCTGCTTTGTTTTTCTAGATCAGGGGTTCTGCAACTTCATTGTTCTTAAGAAATGCCTAGAAAGCTTATTTATTTTAATTTTGTTTCCTGGACTCATCTTCAGAGATTTGATGTACTAGGTTGAGCTAAGGTCTCTGCCATGAATTTGCATTTCCAGCAAGCTCACAGATGATGCTAATACTGCTGGTCCTGGGGCCACACTTGAAGAGCCACAGTTCTAGGTTTCTGCTGTATCACAGGTAGACATTTCTTACTTCTCCAGCCTCAACATTTCTGAAAAAAGAAGGAGGTAAGAACTTTGGAGTTCTTGTTCTATCCTATGTGCACATATATGTATGCATGCGTGTGACACACACATATATACATATGTATATACATATATGTACAGTCATTTACTTCTTACAAACATAAAGTTATATAATCTGTATTTTTTTGTGAGGCTGTGGAGGCTCAACAAAACTAAGTAATTTGCCCAAATCCACACAGCTAGTCTGTGTGAAGACTTTTTTGAGTTAATGCCAAACCTTTATTGTCACTGTTAATACTATTTTCTCTACAAGTTGCTGCATGACAGGGGAAAACTGTAAGCTGCAGAGGGAGGCTTCATGTCAGCCCTGGCTAAGGAGCGCTCAGATCTCTGTTGTTGCTGTGGATTTCTGCATTCACCAGAAACTAAAATGTGACGGTTACACCAAGTGAATTTTTTTTTTTTTGAGTTGGAGTCTCACTCTGTCGCCCAGGCTGGAGGGCAGTGGCACGCTCCCGGCCACCGCAGCCTCGACCTGCTGGGCTCGGCGATCCTTCCGCCTCAGCCTTCTGAGTAGCTGGAACTGCAGGCGCGCGCTACCACACCGGCTGATTTTTTGACTTATTGTAGAGATGAGGTCTTGCCAAATTGCCCAGGCAGGTCTCGAACCCGCGGGCTTAGGCAATCCACTCATCTCAGCCTCCCAAAGGCATGGGATTACAGGCTGAGCCACTAAGCCCGGCTCCAAGTGAATTTTAGAGATTCGTAATTGTTAAAACCCCTTCACCTTTTTGCTTCAAATTTCATAAAAATAAAATTTTTAAAAACAGTGAAATTTAAGAGGAAGTTTAGAATCACGCTGCAGTGGTACAGAAATTTCTGGCATGTTTTATTTAGGATTAGTTTAAACTTTGTCATGAGAGATTTTGAGTGATGTTAAAACAAAAGATTAATGCATTATTTAAGTTCTGTGTTTTGAAACATAAAGGCAAAACATAAAAGCATATCAAGGCAAATGTAAAAACAATAAGGTGAAACATATCTTTCTCTGGTAAGGTATATATTTGCTCATGCTAACATATTTCTTTTTCTTTTCTTTTCTTTTTTTTTTTGAGTTGGAGTCTCACTCTGTCACCCAGGCTGGAGTGCAGTGCCATGCTCACAGCCACCGCAGCCTTGACTTTCTGGCCTCAACCTTCCAAGTACATGCTAACATTTCATTCTGTTTCATTGTTCAATATGAATGGGAATAGCCTTTGTAAAGTAAATACTTAGAATGATTTTACTGAATAATCCTTTTGTTTTAGTAGTTTTGAAAAAATAAAAATGGGTTATAAGAAATTTTAGAGCTCTGTGAAATTGTAGCTCTGCTGTTAAATGATCTTACTAAAACCACCTTTGCTTAAACTTTGGTTTACCTCCCTGAGTACAAAAGATATATATAGTATGTGATATTTTGGCTCTCTAATAGTATGCTAGGTATGCACATTTTCCCTTTCATATGCAAATACCTTTCTTGGCAAAACTTTTTTTAAAAATATAAAGTTCTAATGAAAAATACAATTTAAAAAAACATCCAAGGATTAATCTGGTGAGGATAGTATGCCTTATTTTTATCATTGCTCATGAATATTGAATTTTAATAAACTTGGACTAGGAAGCTATATAACCTTATTTAAATTAGATGTAGATCTTAGATGTTAACTAAGTGAAGGTATTTCAGATAATCGTACTGCTTGTATATCCTCCTCCCCATTTTAATATTATGTAAAGAACATTGAACTCCATCTCTAATTTTCTTGTTAAACTAGTTTAATGTTTACTGCAGTCTGTGTATATGACTGCTTCTCTACTTCTCTGCTTAGATTAAAAAATGGCTCTCAATATTATATACAGTAGTAACTGTCACATGATCAATGATCGTGGCTCCCTGCAGCCTCAACCTACTGGGCTCAGGCAATCCTTCCGAGTAACTGGGACTACAGGCATGTGCCACCACACCCTGCTAATTAAAAAAAAATTTTGTTTTTGTAGACATGAGGTATCGCTGTATTCCTAGGCTGCTGGAACTCCTAGGCTCAAGCAGTCCTCCCCCTTTAAGCTTCCAAAGTGCTGGGATTACAGGTATGAGCTACCTGCACCCGACCTCAAAATTATTATTATTTTTAATTTGAGTAAGGGCAGTAGGGGAAGGCCTATTTATTGATGTTCTAAGTGTCTCAGCACATACTTGGTTTAATGGATAATCTGGATTATCTTTAGACTCTAACTCTTCTTGTTTTAACTCTTTTTATTTGTTAAAAATATTTAGAAATCCACAGAAAACAGAGTAGTATAGTTTAATGAATTGTCTTAAAGAGGATACTTTTCTAACACCAACCAGGACACTAGAACTTTGCTAGGCACCCAGCAGCCTTCTATAGTCCTTTCTCATAAAAGTAATTATCCTGACTTTTATGGTAATCACTTCCTTGCTTTTCTTTAGGGATACATGCTTGGGTGATAAAACTACAAGCACCATAAATTTTTTTTTTTAAGTCTTTAAGTATTTTTAAATCCACAACTTGTCTCTTCATCTGTTTTTTTGTTGTTGTTGTTGACAGTATCCCCATTGTGCAAATCCATATTGCTTGTAAATGGATAGATCTAGAGATTTGATTAAATTCAGGATATATGCACATATGAATGAATATTTTAAAAGCACACAATGTTTAAGGTGTTAGTAGCCAGTGATATCTACTATCTAGATCCATGAGGTAATTGGAAATTGCAAAATGATGATCTCATTCAATCATTCCCTTTTCATTTGTTAGCTTGAATATTTCTTATAAAGAAATATTCATCTGCCTTTTGGTTATCCAGTAGTACAGGGTACTTGGGAAACTTGTAGGGTACAGGGACTTATTAGCTATGGGATTCTCCGGGGCATCTGTGAGGTTGAGAAGCTGAACATACCTGGAAGAGGGCCTTTGGTTAGGCCTGTGTCCAGCAACTATGTCTTGGTTCTTGGATTGGATAGGCCTACAAACTGTTAGTTGTTACCCTATTGGCTATCACTGAGAATTTTTTTCAGAAGAATGGACTTGGTGCCTTTCCATTTTAAGCCACCTGATGGTTTTGGGCTTATTCCTGTTTATCAACAGACTTAAAACCTTGCTTTGCTATATGAAATTACTGAATGTCATCTGATCCTGTATCTTGCAGTCAGTGGGTTAGACAAAGAATATACATCTTATACAGAGTTCGGAGTTATCACAGAGGCCAAGGTCATCAATTTAAATCTCAAGACCAAACAATACAGTCTATGTTTTATATTGTGATGTGTTCAAATTGTTATAAGGTATTAGACTTATTTGCTTAAAATAGATTTTTTTTTTTTGAGTTGGAGTCTCACTCTGTCGCCCAGACTGGAGTGCAGTAGCCACTCCCGGCCACCGCAGCCTCGCCCTGCTGGGCTCCGGCGATCCTTCCGCCTCAGCCTTCCAAGTAGCTGGAACTACAGGCGCGCGCTACCACACCCAGCTAATTTTTGATTTATTGTAGAGATGAGGTCTCGCCAGGTTGCTCAGGCAGGTCTCGAACCCGCGGGCTCAGGCAATCCACTCACCTCAGCCTCCCAAAGGCACCGTATTACAGGCTGGGCCACCGAGCCTGTCTAAAATAGATTTTTAAAACAAAATACATTTTTCATTTTTAAGTAAACATTTTATTATAACATAAGCCTTCATACATGCTGGAGTGTAGAATTTGGGTATATTAATCTTATTATTTTCCTCAAAGTTTCATAAGTGAAAATGAGTGTGGAGAAACTTTGTCTCTTAGACTCTGAAAAGTATTGTGTAGTTTGTACTTATTGATGCACAGAAATGTACATTATCTCTCTGTTCTTATTTCTCTTCTAAGAAAGAAAAGGATTTAACATTTTTTAAGTTCTTCCTTTAGGTCTGGTGTTTTATGTATTTTTTATCTTCAGAATAACTTTATGCTGTTGGTGTTATTTATAGCCATTCAGTAAATGAGTTAATCAAGACTCAGACGGGTTAAGTACTCTACCAGAGGTCACAGAGCAGTAGAATGGACTAGTTATGAGTCAAGCAGTGCTTCAAGACCTGCACTTAGGCCTGCTTGCTTTACTGCCTCTCTGGTAAAGGAGTGTGAAGACTGAGTCATGTAACCGGTAGTTTTTCATGGTAATCTGACTAAAATGTTTTATGTAATTTGTGTTTATTTCCTAAGACAATATGATTCATAACTAAAATAGCTGAACATTTAAAATGTATACCTAATTTTTACATGATTATTGTTATTAAAGAAAAACATCCATACTATGCTGATATATTATTTTGATTAAAATAATAATTGAAATGACAATTTTTAGTAATTATTATTGCCCTACAAGCAGACATGATTAATGGGCTTGTTTTATCAATAACTTAAGTTAGTTTTAAAAATAAAAAACAAAAAACCCAAGCAACGGTGGACTAGGGAGACAGGCTGCCTGCCTGCCTGCCTGCGTTTGAATCCTGGCTCTGCCTCTCAATGGCTGTGTGATTTTGGACAATTTACTTAATCTCGCTAGCCTCAGTTTTCTCATCTGTAAAGCAGGGGCCAGTGAAGTACATTGCTCAGAGCCTTTCTGTGAGAATTCAGTGATATCTGCTCAAAATGTGCTAGCTGTGAGAGATTGCCCCGAGTTGTGAAGACTGTGTTTGGATTATGGACCATTCCTGAAGATTGTGGTACCTAGGGAATATCTTCAAATGATCCTGGAATCCCTATCCTGAATAAAGAGAGGAGGGAAGGGTTAAGCACGGCTTTGCGATTTCCCCAATGTGGGATGTCTGTGATCGTCAGCAGGATACACGTTTCTATGACCAAATTGTTACTTCTGGAATCCACTTCTGTTTCTTCTAGACTAGTTTGGAGAGTTCTGTAATGATGTAGGGGAAATGATGGCACCTGTGTAGACTGCTGGTACTGTAATGAAATTATGTAAGAGGTACTTCATTGTTCTTTCTTTACTTAGCAGTTGGTTGGACTACCTGTATTTTGAAGTCATAAGATGTAATTTTAAGAAATGTCATATACAGTAATATTAACTTTTCACTTGGCCCTTCTCTGTGTATGAGAGCCTGCTGATAAAAACAGAATCCACTTTGAGTCATTGACCCAAGAAACTGTAAGAAAAAGCTGAAATGTAACTTTTTTCTCTTCTATCTGGGAAGGTAAATGGTTTTTAAATCAGGATTTTTCAACTTGTATTATGGAGCTTGATTACTTTATAAGTTTATTATTTTTAAAAATTTTTCTGAATTCGTATTTTAAGATGATGTGATGTCATTTGTGAATTTACAAGCTCCTATGTTCTTTGTATATTTCTATCTATTCTACAGTAGCCTCGTTCTCAGTGAATAAATGAAGTACTTGACCAGAGAGTACACATTGGGAGGCTAGGCAAAATTATCTTTTGCTTTTTTTAGCTTCTTATTTGGAAATAATTTCATGCTTACAGAATAGTTGCAAAAAGAGTACAATGAATTCCCATGTGCCCTTCACCCAGATTCCCCAAACGTTAACATTTTACCATGTTGGCATTGTCATTCTCCCCCTACTTTCCTACCTTCCCTTTTTCCTTCCCTCCCTACACACACACACACACACACACACACACACACACACACACACACACACACACACCCTTATATGTGTTCTGAACTGTTTAATAGTAAATTGCAGATGTGATACCATTCACCCCTAAAACAATGACATTCTCTTACATGATCACTGTATAATGATGTACATATTTCTTCAAATTGGGCATAATTATTTCCTATTGCCCTTTATGAGACTTTCTTTCCTCTGATTAACTATAAGATCAGGCTCACCTGTTTTATTTAATTATAACGTCTTTTTGTTCTCCTTTGATCTAGACTAGTTTCTTAGTGTTTTTTGTCTTTCATTTAAACATCAGATTCACATTACACATTTTTTGCCAGAAGTACCCTACACATGATTTTGTGTCCTTCTCCACATCACGTGAGTGTGTATGTGACGTCTCTTTCTCTCGTTCCTGGAGTAGTGACATTGGTCTCCTACTCAGGGCTGTCTGAGAGGTTTCTGACTGTGTCCTCCAGTGTGGCTGCTTTCCTGGAGGCTTTTGTGGAAGTGGGGAGGGAGGAAGACTTGTATGTCCCTCAATTTTTAAGAAGTTTTCTTCCCTTGACATTTTAAAAATGTCCCCCTCTTGTTTCTTTTCTTTACCATGCAGTTTTCAGAGTTTCTCTCCTTTTTAAATTTCGTTTCCCCCAAATAGTTGCCTATCCAGTGCTGCCTCCTGCAGTCCTGAGGTACTTTTGAGTTCCTTCCCTGGAGGATGTGGTGGCGCACCGTCTCCCTGCCCCCCTGAGTATTTTCACGACTAGGTGGACTGTCTTTTAGCTGATGATAGGGCCACATCCAGTACCCCCTTATTTCTCCCATTCAGGTTCCTAGAAATACCCTTGTTCCTGTTAGGGTTTATAGCAGGAACTTGAGATACACAGTCAGTTCTGCTGTAATGTGACATAGACATTATTGTGCTGTGCAAAAAGATCACACAATAAAATACAGAAGGCTGGCCGGATGCGGTGGCTCACACCTATAATCCCAGACCTTTGGGAGTGGAGGCAGGAGGATTGGCTTGAGTCCAGGAGTTTGAGACCAGTCTAGGCAACATAGTGAGACCTAGTCTCTACAAAAAAATTAGCCAAGTGTGGTGGTGTGCAATCTGTACTCCCAGTTACTCAGGAGGCTGAGGAAGAAGGATCGCCTGAGCCCAGGAGATTGAGGCTGTAGCGAGCTGTGATCCTGCTATGGCCCCCCGCCTGGGCGAGAGTGAGACCCCCCAACTCAAAAAATCAGAACAAAGCAACCAACCACAAGGTATATGGAAAAAATGGGGATTGGGGAATGTCTTCGTCTGCTAGGGCTCCCATAACAATGTAGCACAGTCTCTGTGGCTTAAACAACATTTTTCTCACAGTTCCAGATGCTGGGAGACTGAGATCAAGGTGTCAGCAGGGTTGGTTTGTTCTGAGGCCTCTCTTCTTGACTTGTAGACGGCATCGTCTTCTCCTGCCTTCACATGGTCTTTCCTCTGGGTGGGTCTTTGTCCTACTCTCCTTTTCTTACAAGGGTGCCGTTCATTCTGGATTAGGCCTACCTAGATGACTTCATTTGGCTTTACCTCTTTTAAAGGCCCTATTTCCAAATATAGTCACATTCTGAGATGCTGGGTTTTAGCACTTAAAACGCATTTTGGGGAGATATAAGTAAGCTCATAACAAGGCACAACATTCAAAAAACGTCTATGACACATTAAAAAAAATACAGGAAGCCAGGCTTGGTGGCTCAGCCTGTAATCCCAGCACTGGAGGCTGAGATGAGTGGATTGCCTGAACCCACGGGTTGAGACCGCCCGGGCAACTTGGCAAGACCTCATCTCTACAATAAACCAAAAAATCAGCCGGGCGTGGTAGTGCGTGCCTGTAGTTCCGGCTACTCGAAAGGCTGAGGCGGAAGGATCGCCGGAGCCCAGCAGGTTGAGACTGCGGTGGCCAGGAGTGGAGTGGCCACTGCACTCCAGGCTGGGCGACAGAGTAAGACTCCAACAACAACAAAAAAATACAAGAACCTAACAAAAACTGTAGCACCATTTTACTCATGTTAAATCATTAGAAATACATAAGTAACCCAGCAAATACGGCACTTTACCTGGGAAAGGACGTGAAGTTTGTTTGTGGAGGAGGCATAGGAAGGGTGTAGCCTGAGTGATTTTGAAGCGATGGAGGGAGAAACTGGGTGGAAAGTTGCAGTGGCCGATTGGATGGGTGTGGCTCATCGCTTCTGTGAGTGACTGGTGGATGTGTGAGTGTGTGTGCGTGATTCTACAGGGTGCAGTTTTCTGCATTTACTTGGTGTTGGTGTAACAGATGAAAATGCCCATAAAGAAATGCAAAATTCTCATTATGTTCAAGTGGTTTATATTTGAGCACCAAATTTTGTTTGCAAAACAAACATCGCAGCAGAACTGACAGTTCACTAGGATTTGTTTTTTTGTTTATTTATTTTTTTTACTTACAGGTAATTTGTAATCACCTTAGTCTTATGGCTATCCTAACTTGTTTGTTTGTTGTTGTTTTTTTTTTTTTGAGTTGGAGTCTCACTCGGTCGCCCAAACTGGAGTGCAGTGGCCGCTTCCGGCCACCGCTCCTCAACCTGCTGGGCTCCGGCGGATCCTTCCGCCTCAGCCTTTCGAGTAGCCGGAATTACAGGCATGCACTTCCACGCCCGGCTGATTTTTTGATTTATCGTAGAGATGAGGTCTCACTACCCAGGCGGGTCTCGAACCCGTGGGCTCAGGCAATCCACTCACCTCAGCCTCCCAAAGGCGTGGGATTACAGGCTGAGCCACCGAGCCTGGCTTGGGTATCCTAAACTTGTTCTTCTAGTTTTTTTGAAGTTGTCTTTTTATATTTTTGGAGACTGTATTAGGAGGTTTGACTTTGTACAGCTGTTGTTACTGCTGCTAATCAGATTCTTCTTATAGAATTACTCTTTTATTTTTTTTTTTTGAGTTGGAAGCTCACTCTGTCGCCCAGACTGGAGTGCAGTGGCCACTCCCAGCCACCGCAGCCTCAACCTGCTGGGCACCGGCGATCCTTCCGCCTCAGCCTTCCGAGTAGCCGGAATTACAGGCATGCGCTTACTACGCCTGGTTGATTTTTTGATTTATTGTAGAGATGAGGTCTCACTGCCCAGGCGGGTCTCGAACCCGCGGGCTCAGGCAATCCACTCACCTCAGCCTCCCAAAGGCGCGGGATTACAGGCTGAGCCACCGAGCCCGGCTTGGGTATCCTAACTTGTTCTTCTAGTTTTTTGAAGTTGTCTTTTTATATTTTTGGAGACTGTATTAGGAGGTTTGACTTTGTACAGCTGTTGTTACTGCTGCTAATCAGATTCTTCTTATAGAATTACTCTTTTATTTTTTTTTTTGAGTTGGAGGCTCACTCTGTCGCCCAGACTGGAGTGCAGTGGCCGCTCCCAGCCACCGCAGCCTCAACCTGCTGGGCTCCGGCTATCCTTCCGCCTCAGCCTTCCAAGTAGCCGGAATTACAGGCCTGCGCTTACCATGCCTGGTTGATTTTTTTGATTTATTGTAGAGATGAGGTCTCGCTGCCCAGGCGGGTCTCAAGCCCGCGGGCTCTGGCAATCCACTCACCTCAGCCTCCCAAAGGCACGGGATTACAGGCTGAGCCACCGAGCCCGGCTAGAATTACTCTTTTAAAAAATATTTTCATCACAGTAAATTAATTTTGTGAATTAATGCCGTACTTCAAAGAAATTTTATTATAACCCCTTTTTCCCTTCGTTGCTTCCATATGCCTTTTTGTATAATTAACTTATCTCTATTTGATCACAGTTTAGGAATCTTTTTATTTTTCTCCGAAGTTTTATTATTTCAATAAGATTTTAAAACCTTTAGCCTAAATTGGCCTAAAATAATTTTAAGCAGGAATTAGAATGAAATAAGGCACTCCTCACTTTTGCTCCTAGTTCTTCAGTCCTCAAATCTTGCGTAAATAACAAATGTGCATCACGATCAGTGGCAGATCATTTCTTTTTCTCCTCTGTCAGTGACTGGTCACTGTACATTTGTTACTCAGTTAATGCACAGACAGCAAAGCATGTAGTTGTATTGCCTCTTTGTCTCCCAGTGATTAAGCCACATGACATTTTATAAGAATGGATAATGAAATGAAAGAAGAATTGGCCAGCAGAGATGAAAGCGCAGCAAAGAAATGACGTGACTAGAAGATTTGAAGATGTTGACAGCAAAGCAAATTTGGGATGTGAGCTAGGCTGCATGAAGTGATGGTATGAATAAGTCCAGTGACTAAAAAACAAGGTAACCACTTTTAGTTCATGTTTTACTGAGAACAGAAAGCTGCATATGGTTAAAATGGAGTGTTACTTCTACTTTGGATTGAAGATTGTAGTTTTTAAAAATTCCACTCAGTTGGGTAAGCATAAAGGCCAAAGTATTGAAGTTAGTTACCACATTGAAAGAAAAGAACGATTACACAGAAGTTGAAGAAGAAATTCTGTCAGTAAAGACTGGTTTCATCATTCAGAAGTTGGCACGAATTGCTTAATGTTAAGCTTTTAGGTGAAGCTGGAGCACAGAGAAGGATGCTGCTGGAAAATTTTTATCCAGATTCTAAGGACTGGTTAAGGCAGATGATGATGATGCTCATTAGATACTTAACACAGATGAAATGAATTCTCAGACAACTCCATTGGGATCTTGTGCCACAGAAGCTGTAAGATTGCTAAGTGGCTATAAAGGAGGGAAAGGTAGAGCCACTGTTTTATTAGGAGGCAACACAAAAGGTGACTTTGAGTTAAAACCTGTGCTTGTCTGTCAGTCTGAGAATTAAAAAGTCATGAAAAATTATCTCAGTCAGTCATTTGGTATGCAAATGAAAGAGCATGGATCACAATAACATTGGTCCAAGACTTGTTCAATTGTATTTTTGTCTGGCAGTAGACAAAATAATTTAACTTTTAGAGCACAACTGCTACAGTTGGATAATGCTCCAGGTTACCCCAATTTCCTTAGGTGCTTGAAAGAAAATGTGAAAATTAACTTTTTACTACAAATACAAACTTCTAGCAGCCAGTGAACCAAGGGGTTATTTCAGGTTTTAAGGCCTGTTGTCCTGTACGGACTTTCAGACAGGTTATTGATGCTACAAGTGGAGATTGTGCATTTCTGTTGCTGAATTTTGGGAAAAATATGACATAAAGCATGTATTAGAAAACATTCAAGCATCATAGCAGGAAGTAGCAGTGAGTAATCTGTGTAGTATGGCAGAAACTTTTATTACACTGTGCAGATATCCTTGCAGGATTTGAATTGAACATAGAGTTATGGAAGAAATACAGTCATGTGATGCCTAAGGATGTTTTGGTCCGTGACAGACTTCATTTATGATGGCGATTCCAGAAGATTATAGCACCATATTTTTACACACCTTTTCTACATTTAGATGTGTTTAGATATACAAATACTTACAGTGTGTCACAGTTACCTACAGCATTCAGTATACTCACATGCTGTACGGGCTTGTAGTCTAGGAGCAATAGGCTGTACCATATAGCCTAGGCATGTAGTAGCCTGTGGCAGCTAGATTTGTGTAAGCATACCCTATCATGTTTGCACAATGATGAAGTTGCCTGCCATTTCTCAAAACATATAAGTGATGCAGGACTATAGTTGCCTGTAGGAGCTTCATGAGGGAAAATTTTTCAACATAAATGAGGAAGGATGAAGATGTCCCAGAGAAAGAGAAACTACCAAATAGCTCCACTTTAAAAGAAGTGTCAGAGGTAATAATCATTGAAAACATGAAGGGTAATATTGTTGATAGCTACTCCAATTGAAAGGAGTATTGGAACTTGCCAAGCTATAGAAAAGATGCTTGAAATTTATTGTAGAGCTACAATAATCAAAACAGCCTGGTATTGGTACAAGAACAGGCGTATAGACCAATGGAACAGGATAGAAGTTCCAGAAGCAAAACCTCAGTTTCTCAAACAACTCATTTTTGACAAAGCCACCACCATCAACCATTGGGGAGAGAAGAACCTATTCAGTAAGTGGTGCTGGGAAAACTGGCTTGCCACATGCAGAAGATTAAAACAAGACCCCTACTTATCACCATACACAAAAATCAACTCCAAACGGATCAAAGACCTAAATGTAAAACCTCAATCTAGAGGAACCTTAGAAAATGCAGGAGACACCCTTTTGGAAATTGGAACTGGCAACCAATTCGTGGTCAAAACCCCAAGTGCCCATGCCATAAGAGATAAGATAAACAAGTGGGAACCTCATCAAACTGACAAACTTCTGCAAATCCAAAAAAACCATTGAGAGAGCAGGGAGACTGCCCACAGGCTGGGAAAAAAATATCTGCCAACTGTATATCTGACAAAGGCCTAACCTCTAGGATCTATAAGTAACTCAGATGTGCCAGAAAGGAAAAGAAAAAGCATCCCCGTTACAAAGTGGGCAAAATATTTGAATAGACGCTTCTCAAAAGAAGACACACGAGCAGCCAACAGATCTAAGAAAAAATGCTCAGCCTCTGGGTAAACCCTTCGGGTCCCCTCCCTCTGTGGGACCTTCTCTGTCCTCTCAATAAATCCTGCTTTCTCAAAAAAAAAAAAAAAATTCTCAGCCTTACTCGTCATCAAAGAAATGCCAATTAAAACCCTTCTGAGATACCACCTAACTCCAGTCAGGATGGGCATCATCAGTAACTCAAAAAACAACAGATGCTGGAGAGGATCTGGGGAAAAGGGAGCACTTCGGCACTGTTGGTGGGAGTGTCAACTGGTACAGCCTCTGTGGAAAACAGTGTGGCAATTCCTAAAAGATCTAAAAATCGACCTCCCTTATGACCCTGCAATCGCCCTACTGGGAACATACCTGGAGCAACTCAAATCATTATACAAAGAAGATACCTGTACACGCATGTTTATTACTGTATTAGTCACAATGGCAAAAACATGGAACCAACCGTGCTGCCCGTCGAAAGGGGACTGGATAAAAAACGTGGTACCTGTACACGGTAGAATATCATGCAGTCATAAAGAAGGACAAAATTATGAACTTTGCATCAACTTGGATGGACTTATTTAGAGTCTGTCATGCTCAGGGATCTATCACAGAAACAGAAAACTGAGTACCACATGTTCTCACTCATAAGTGGACCTTGAACAATTGCCGGAAGAGTTTAAGAAAGGAATTGGCAGTGGTGAGAAATTGCCAGGGAGGTGGGGCACACCTCATCCACAAGGGTACCTGAATAATGAATATTTGTATATCTAACCCTGAATTGTACCCCACATATTTTAAATAAATAAATAAATAAAGCGTCAGAGATAATAATACATGACATTGAAAGCACAAAGGATAATATTGTTGACAGCTAATCCAATTGAAAAGAGCTTGGAACTTGCCAAGCTATAGAAAAGATGTTTGCTCTGTTTTGTAAGTTATACAACGTAAAGAAGGCAAATCGTGTCCAGACTACTCTTGGTATTTTTTTTTTAATCAAAGAAATAAACACTAATTTTCATTGTTTCTACTGTTTTAAGTTACAGTATACTAAATAAATACTAGCTTTGCTGTTTTTTATTTCCTTATACATGTATTGATAGTTTTGCTAAACAATTTTTGAAGGTCAAGGAACAGTTGCACTCTTTTCTTATAATTATTGAGATTGCTTTGTTTTGGCTTGCACACTAAGCTTTATGGTGCAGCAAGCTGAGGACTGCCTTTATAAACAATAAAATTTCCCTGTTTTCATTGCCATCCTTCCCCTCAGCCACTGCTGTCAGCTGTTTTATTGTCTTTCTCTCACTCTATTCCCAGACTCTCAGTGGCATCCTGTGTACAGTTGCCTGCTGTGCCTTACTCTGTGTGCACCTTGCTGTCCACCTGCCCCTTGACTGACCTGGCCTCCTCCTCCCTGTACTGGTTTCTGGTCTGCAGACTTGGCAGCTGTTTTTTGTGGGACTTTTAGTTTGTCTGACCCAGGAGAAACTAAATGACAGGAACACTCGACTCTTCTCACCATCTTCCCTCCCTCCTGCCCAGTACCCTGCCGCCACCCCTCCCCTGCCTTTCCAGGTGCATATTATTCTTTACCCTTGTCTAGTTGGTCTAGTTTAGTGGTTATTTGGTTTCTAGAGCATGTGCTTAGGGTCTCGTCATGATCCCAAGATCTTATCAAGGCCCTTGCCTTTTCAAACGTACTCATCTTTCTTTTGTGTTCCAAGAAGCATCACTATTTCCTGTGTAGTTTTTGCTCTTCTCAGTAGAGCCTTTGTTCCTTTTACATGAGTACCTAGCAGTAAAAAGCTTTACAATATCATAATTATTTGCATCAGGGACGCAAGAGGGCAGAGCAACGCTGTAAGATTGTTTCTTCAATGAACCCGTAAAGGAGAAAAACTCTGGAAAATAGAAAAAGGGAAGCAGGCAGGCCTATCCGTGTGCCACAGAGGCACAAGAAAATAAGCGTCTTACAGTACTTCGGGTGTGCCAAGGGTTACATTGACTGCCAGTAGCTCCACACCCCGTGCTCCCAGCTCCCCTGCGTTGGGCTGCAGGCATCACCTTCCATTAGTGGAGTGGAACTGGGAACGTGGGGTATTCTTGTAATTGGCTTTTGGGGACAAGGGTACGTGTTTCTTTCACCACCAGAAGAGAGGCCCAGAGTGCATAGCTGCAGGGGGGAGGAAGAACAGACCAACGCATCCTTCCTGTATAAAGACTTGTCACACGATGGGAAGGATGCAGAGGACTTTATTTAGGTAAGCTGTGAGGTGAAGAGGCTTCTGTGATCTGGTTTGGTGGCCTTACCAAGTGCATAACTTGAGCACCAAGCAGCTGACTTACAAACGAGCTTTTGGAGCACAGCCTCTGTGTAAATTAGGATCTGTCTCTATTTCCTTTATTATTTTTCATTTTGATTGTTTGACTTGAGCCACATTATATGATATTGCCAAATTGTTTGGGGGAGTACTCCTTTTCTTAATTGTGTTATTGTATATGGATGCTGCTCAAAATTATTTTTATTTATTTAGTTTTTGAGTTGAAGTCCCACCGTGTCACCCAGGCTGGAGTGCAATGGCACAGTCATGGCTCAGTGCAGCCTCAAACTCTTGGTTCAAATGATTGTCTCACCTTAGTCTCCTCAGTAGCTGGAACTGCAGGTGCATACTACCATGCCCAGCTGATTTTTAAAAATTTTTTTAATAGAGACAAAGTCTCCCTATACTGCCTAAGCTGGTCTCGAACTCCTGGGCTGTAGCAATCCTCTCACCTCAGCCTCCCAGAGTGCTGGGATTACAGTTGTGAACCACCATACCTGACTCAAAATTATTAAAATTAATTTAGATGTTTTCAATTTTGTGAAGAGATGGTTGGTATTTTCTAGGTCATAGTACAAATGTGGTTTGTGATCTAGCTTTTGGGTGCCTTATAATTTTTAAACATAATTATAGATTGAATTGAATCATCAAATAAGGTGGCAAGATTAGTGGGAGTGACTAGCTTTAATGTTCCAGGTTATATTAATTTTAGATAAATTGAAATTAGTATTCCTATGGACAATTGAGCCAAGTTCCTGAATTACTCTATTCAGTTGGGATTGACTCAATTTAACAAAATGATACTTTTAGAGTTTTTGAGGATAATGAGAAAATGGAGCTGAAATTAAAATTCTTTCTTGCAGTTTGAACAAAATGCTTTGAGCAGCAGTTAAGAAGGTCCATATAAGAGATTCACCTTCTGCTCTAATTTCATTAGTAAGATTGCATAAGCTCACTTTCCTGGTTACTTCAGTTGGAAAATGTTATGACTTAATGCAGGTTGGTATCCTCTGCATTATGTGATTTAACTTTTTTTTTTTAAGTAAAGGCACAAAAAGAGATTAGAAGTTGGTCTTCAAAAGGTAGAGAAAGCTTGAACTAAGTTAGAGATTCCTGCCCCCCTTTTTAAAAAAAAACCAGGAATATCCTGGGAAGCACTTAAACCAGTCTACACTGTTGGGAAAAATCCTGTGATATGTATGTCTTTGGAACCAGCAGAGAAGTCAGTCCTTTCTTGTGGGCATGAGTCCCAGAATGGATTGGGTTTAGGCCTGCTTGAACCACTTATTATGAGAATGCTCCTGGGTGGATCTAAACCTTGGGGTATTCTTGTAATTGACTTTTGGGGACAAGGGTACGTGTTTCAAAGGCCAGGCAAATTATAGCTGGCTGGGTGCAAGTTCCTTGTGACAGCCTCCAGTATGGTAACATCTACAGTTTCATTACTGCAAGATTTTATGACTGACAGTATCCTATAGAAAAGGCACATTTTGGGTAGTTAGTAAACCAGAGGCACTATTAACTGTTACTAGGTACTGTGACAGAGATACTCATAACTAATACATGCTAGACTCATTGACGGGCTGTATTTATTAACAATCTTTACCTCTGACATACCACAAACAAACATTCCTGGACCTATGTGTTTCTTGTCTGTTTGTCTCCAAATAAATGCCCATGGGAATTCAAACCATGTTGGACAAAGTTAACTTGAGGGTAGGTTTGGGAGTAGGGGTTAGAGAGGGTGGAAAGGAGTGAAAGGGCCCCTTGGGACTTGGAGTGTCAGAGCCACGTTCACGTCAGGCGTTGGAAGAGCCTCTTGATTACGGTTTGGTATGTGGGGAATGGAAAGCTGAGTTGGTAAGCTTTCTTCTTTTCCTCCTAAATTCCACCCTGATAACAACAGAAAAGCATATTTGACCTGCATGGCATTAAAATATTTGAGCATTAAGGGTCAGGTGCTAGGCTTGAGACGCTGTTTAAGCCTGGCTAAATACAACTTGAGTGGAGATGTGTCTAAGCAAACTGAGGAATAGGTACGCTATTTCTTTTAGTAACTAATGTTTAATTTTTAAAGAACACAGCAGACCTTTTGAAGGCAGTTTAAGGAATGGGTGTGGAAGGGGGTGTGGGGGAAGGAAATCTCAGTAGAATGCTTTTAGATATTTCCTGTTTTATAAATGCTACATACTTCTCATGCCTTCAGACTCATAGCAAGGAGGGATGAAGCCCATTGAGGTTTAAATGTAATTACTGTTACAAAGAATGTAGGAACGATATGGGTAATGAAAGAATCTTAAAAACTGGCACCAAGTACAAGTTTTAATTTTTCATCCCAAGCCTATATTGTGGCATTTGAATGTGGTATGATGAAACATACTTGGATGAAAAATAAGAGTGTTTGATTAAAAAAAAAAAAGCTTTTGTTTAATTTGTGAGACTTTCTGTTTCAGTAAAAGAGTTCACTTCCAGGAGGGTAGTCCAGATGATAAAGTGCCTCATTTATACTATCCCCAAAATAACTTGATATGTTTATATAGCAATATTTTAATATACCTTAGTGATGAAGAGTGCTACACTGATATGATGACACTTTTAGTATCTACGTGTAATTTAGTAAATTGGGATTTTGTGTTAATGGGCTTAAAAATTAAAGCTGTTACTTCTAATTTGGTAGTGTATTAAATTCTTTTTTTTCTGTCATTTATGTCTCCGCTTCCACCAGACATAGCCAGGTTTTATCTGTTCTAGTGAGTGAAAGAAGCTAATGAGAGCTTCCCCCCCTTCTTTGTTTTCAGGAAAATGAGAGAACTGCATAAGGCATTTGAGACAATTGTCTGTTGTAGCCTATGGCATTCAAGGATGAAAATAGCCCTTGAACTTGTAAATATTTTCTTTATATAAATGCCATATCTGTCCAGTTCATTTCAATGTTGCTGTGTTGACCGAGATAGTCCCAGTGGCAAAATGTCTGGGTTCAAGAACTGGCCCCATCACTTAGAAGCTCATTCTGGATAACACTTTTCATTTCTATGAGCCATCGTCTTTTGTAAAAAATCGTCATTATATCCATCTCAAAGGGTTTTTTGCACAAAAAGGAGTTGGAACACATGCATGAGGCGGGTCTGAATACTTGAAGCATGCTTCAGCAGGGCTGTGGGAATTCTTATTTCAGTTGGTGTGCAATCTTAGGTTTTTTGCTCGTTGATTTTTAAAATTAATTCAACCAGTATTAGTTGAGTATGTATGATGTATGTTATTCTGCATCCTCCAGAGAGTTCAAAGATCAATGATTACTGATCTGGACACCTAGAAAGTATATCTTAAGAGAGGTATAGACTTTGGGATCCAGGGTAGTCAAAACCTTGTTGGATAAAAAGTAATTTCTCTGCTTGTCCTGCGATCCTAAGGTGGAACAATGCTTTTCGTGAAATATCTCCTCACGAATTAGAAGCACAGAGTTCGGTAGATATTGTGGTAGAGCTTAGACATGCAGTTGTTACCAAGGCATCAAGTAGTTGGTTGATATTTTGTCTGTCCCAGCCTTTATGGTATCATATGTGAATTTTCATAAACATCATGGAAATTTCACATCAGGGCAAGTCATAGTTTGTGAACATGGGACATCTCTGAGGGAGATAGGTTTTTGATGTGGCTGAGAGAATGTGGTTCTTCTCTGTTAGACTGTGTTGTTGATTTTTAAAAGGCACACACTGATTTGGGAGAACCAGATTTTATATACTGGAGCCAGATGTACCTAAGAAATAATTCATCAGATATTTAGTGAGAATCTACTACTATGTGCTAGGCATTGTGGAGAGTATAATGCAGAATCATTTTGTGATTCAAACTAGAGAGAATAAAGACTTTTTGTACATGTAGCTCAAATACATGGCATAAATGGTAACTGAAAAGAGATACAAGTTTAAAGTGCAGTAGAGGCTCAACAGAGGAAGAGATTATTTTTAGTAAATGTGTATTGGAGTTGGGCTTTGTGTAGAAGTATCACGTGTCCCAGTCTGCTGGGGTCAACCCTAGTTTATTTCTGATGTTCCATCCAGTTAAATCCCCTTTCACAGTCAAAATTGTCCCAGTTTGGATGATAAATTATGTGGTCCCTCAGCTTCAAGGATTAGGTAAGACTTGACTTAGAGGACAGTCTAGGTAAAATTAAATAGCAAAAACAAAAAACACAGCCAAAGGAACACTTTGGTGCACTTCGAAAAAGCATGATTAATTTGACTGTAGCTTGGAAACAGGCGAGGGAATCACTGGAGATGAACGTTGGGAGGTGAGTTAAGGTCAGATTTTTAGTATCTTGAATGCCAGACCACATCTATTCTGGATTTTATATAGTTGGCTATGGAAGCCCACAAGTGACTTTAAAAAAAAAAAAAGATTAAAAAGATCCTTGTATTTCCCGCTAGATATACTAAAGGGTTTTTTTTTTGGCGGGGGGGGGTAACAGAGGCTTAAAACAATATTGTTAGGATCATTTAGATTTTTATCTAAGTCAATGGAAAAATAAGATATGAATTTCCACAATCTACAGTGAAGTGTCACACAACCTAAAACAAATCATTCAGTTTTAGAGCATGCATTGATCTTTGAATCAAAGCCTACTGTTTTATAGATGAAGAAAACTAACCATAAGAGAGATTGTTAAGTGTTAAAACTCTCCCAGTAAGTTATTGGCAAAGATGGGGTTAGAACCTAGATACTCTGATTCCTTGTGCAGTGAATGTTTAACTTTACCATAGAGCTGTATTTTGGGGATTCTGTTCTTTACTTTTTGCCAGATCACATCAGTGTCTGTGTGTTGATTTAGTTGTGATAAAGTTATCTAGTCTATTTCATGGACGTTGAAGCTTGTTTTGTGAAACATCTAGTGCCTAGAAATTCTGTGAAGAAAGCAAACATTATTAAACAATCATTCCCTTCCCATGTCTCATTGTCAGAGTACTCATTGGCTGTGGTAGAAATTGTTAAGTATAAAAATGAAAAAACAAGGACAAAAAATGCCATTCTAAACAACAGTGAAATAGGATTTTAAATTATGGCATATGTGAAAATATATGAGTTTTTAAAAACAGTCTTTAAATATGAAATGTATTTTTATGGCAAAAAATATTTTATAGCCTATACCTGTGTTTTACAAAAACGTCCAGAAATGGTAAAATCAATAAAATTGATCAATTATGTGTAAACTTACAAATCTTTGGCATGTGAGAACTTTACTTTAATTATACTACCTATTACTGATGCTTGTATGTTCTATAAAAACTGTTAAAATTTCAGGAATGACCAACAAGTATGGTTAATGTATTCTTTTTCACCTTTATGGAGCATTAACAAGTTTTCTTATCATTATGTGTTTGGGTGGTCTAAAGAGAGACCCTGTAAAATATGATTTTGCAGTGACTTTAGTCTACCCAAAGACTGGGTGAATGTCTTTACATATAAAGACCTAATTCATTCATGTCATAGAGTATATTTTAAAGAACGGTTTTTTATTTTTTTATTTTTATAGAAGTGGATCTCATTATGTTGGTCAGGGTGATCTCAAACTCCTGGCCTAAGCATTCCTTCCACTTTGCCCCACCTAAGTGCTGGAATTAAAGGTATGAGCCACTGTGCCTAGCTAATACCATACAGTATTTATAGAAGCAAGTAATTTGGGGGATTCAAGACCTGGTGCTGTATCTTCTGCTTTTAAGCCAGTGAATTTCTGATTCTCTAACATATTATCACATAAACAAAATTATGCTTTCTTTGCAGGAACATTTTAGAAAACTTGATTCTAGCTTACTTTAATGTAAACAATCATTTACCAAAGTAGAAAAGTTGATGTAAAATCAGTATTTTCTCATGGATATTAATTTGAGCTTCAAAGAGAGCCTTAAAAAGGATGCTTTTGTTTTCTTTGGAAAATAGATTTTCAGGTTACTTAAAGAATGGTAGGTTTGCTGGCCAAAATGAACATAAGAGCCATAGCAGAAATAATGCAGAGGAGATTAATACTCCAAGGACTTATTAACTTAAAAAGACAAAAACATCAAATTTGCAGGTTTTATGCCCTTGGCCAGAGATTGGTTTCCATTCTAGAATATAGTGGGACATCCTTGACCCGTCATTTGTCTTAAAACATTAGATTCAGTAGGCAGACACCTAAAGTCACAGTGGGGAGCCAGCTAGGCAGGCCAGGCTGAGGCTCGAAGCATAGAGAACTAGAACATTCCGCAGCCCTTTAGGCGTGTGCTCTCGAGTTACCTGACTACACTTTCAGGGGCTTCCATGAACATACTTTCCAGCCTTCCAGTCCAGAGCCAGTCATGAGGAAGCCTGTGAGGTGTATGGGAAGTGGGCGTGGTAAAGAGAAGAGCAGGGTTGGGAACTTGTTTAATATTGCAGAGGGGTGTAACAGACTGAGGTGAAAGACCTGAAGGCGAAAGCCTTTTGTGACACAGTTTTGCATTTCTGTTGATTTTTATAGTGTTTATCAAGAGCATGGTAGAAATAACAGGGCAGATAAATGATCATCGCATTATGACATATTTAAATAATAATATCTTCAGATTAATTTGTTTTTCTGCTTTGTAAAATGAAGAGAGAAGGTAACTGATGCAAGCCTACAGTGACATTCACCTTTTCGAATGCAACCATATGGAAGCTTTTCTAATCAGCTGCCTTCATTTCTTCTTTGTACTGTTTACTAGGTTCCTAGCACAAACTTCCTTGTAGACATTTCTGCGTATGCATTAGTTTTCCAATTAGACTATAGCCTCTTTGAGAATAGGGTCAGTGGTTCAAAAATAAAAATAAAAGCATTTATTGTACTGTACAGTATTGCGGTTCAACACCTTGTTACTTTCCATATATATTGTTTGGTGTCTTTTAACAGTATGTTGACTCTCACAAGGGCTTCTAAAATAAAGTTAGAAAAACAAAGTGTAATAGTTATATTTTTTATTTTATTCAAGATTTACTAAAACTTAGTTTATACTAAAAGACAATATTGGTAATATGTTCATATTTTTGTATTATGTTTTAGAGTACTGAAAAATATACTTTATGTTATCTCTGAGCAAATATAACTTTCAGATATTACCTGTGTTGTCTTTTATAAAAGACAACACTAAGGACATTCACTCAAAGTAAGTTTTAGTGAATCATAAATTAAATAAAAAATACAACTAATGCACCTTGTTTTTCTAGCTTGAATTTAGAAGTACTTGTAACATTCAACACACTGTTGAAAGATACCAAATTGTATATATGGAAAGTAGTAGTGTTGAAGTACAACAGAACAGTAGATGCTTTATTTTAAATTTATGAGGTTTCTTTGGAGGTAAATTTGAAATAAGTAAATCAAAACAGTAGAGAAAGTTTTGTGACTTTTAAAAATAGAATTGGAAGCCGGGCTCGGTGGCTCAGCCTGTAATTCCGCGCCTTGGGAGACTGAGGTGAGTGGATTGCCTGAGCCCGCGGGTTTGAGACCCGCCTGGGCAACTTGGCGAGACCTCATCTCTACAATAAATCAAAAAATCAGCCTGGTGTGGTAGCGCATGCCTGTAGTTCCAGCTACTCGGAAGGCTGAAGCGGAAGGATTGCCAGAGCCCAGCAGGTCAAGGCTGTGGTGGCTGGGAGCGGCCACTGCACTCCAGTCTGGGCAACGGAGTGAGACTCCAACTCAAAAAAATAAAATAAAATAAAAATAAAATTGGAAACTTAATGGGAGATTTTTAAACTTTATTTTAATCAAAATTATGTGTATAAATGATTAACAAACACACAACTGTGGTCTCAAAGCAAAAACAGCAGTCCCCTGACCCACTAGTCTTCCATACACCTGATTCACTCTCCCCGGAGTCGACCATATGTGCACATGTAGCAATTTCTTATAGTACTTGCCACTGTGGTTTTAAAGAGCATATTTACTTATCTTGATTTTTCAGCTTCAGAGTTTGGCCACTTTCTTTTCATGGTGGGTAAGGTGCCGTCCCCAAGTAGATCACACTTCCTTCCCCTCATCCTCTTGGTTGAGTACAGGGGTGTCCAACCTTTTGGCTTCCCCGAGCTGCATTGAGTAAAGAGGAATTGTCTTGGGTCACACATAAGTTATGTAATATAATTAGTGTATATACCTAACAAGACTTCTTTTATTTTTAAATATTTTTTATTATAAAGTTTAGAAAAATGAGAAAATATAAAACGAGTGGGAAATCTAACCTTGGTTTTGTAAAACTATCAATGTCTGGTTCAATGGAAGTGGTTGCAATTCATAGTGAGTTCTCAAGGTGCTTGTCAGAAATGTTTGTTTGAATTTTGTTCTTCATGTGCTTTAGTATTGGAAACAGCTGCTTACAAATGTACGTGCTGCTGAAAAGCAATATCATGAATAAGGCGTGATTGTAACTTCAAAGTGGAACTACACATGGGGTCACAAAGAAAATAAATGCTAAAAAACACATGGTGTTAAAAGATTTTGTGGGGCTGCATTAGTAGCTGTCCTAAGCTACATGTGGCCTGCAGACTGTGGGTCGGGCATGCCTGGTGTATATCTCACCTTGTAAAGAAATCAGTAGTCAATGTTTACATTCTTATGATTATGTAAATATTATTCATGGATGACCAATCTAGTGTGTTATGATTGCATTTTCTTTTGTTTCTCTGGTTAATAATTGTCTCTTTTTTTCACTGGTTGACTTCTCTATATTCCTGTCACTAATTTGCTGCCAGAATTATAAAATTCCTTTCAGCACATTCAAACACAACAGGTATGCTATCAGTTTGAAGCTTCTTGCACCTTCTTTTCTTAGTCTTCAGTTTGGCCTGCTAATCACTGTAACTACTGCACACTGTCATCTTACAGGTTTCATCTGCTGTTTTCCTGTGTTGAATGTTCTATTTTCTGAATCCCATGTCTTCCAGTTTTCTTGGTTTATTCTCTTTTGGTAGAATTGCATTAGAAGGGAGCATAGAATATGCATTTGTTGAGGCTTTGCATCTCTGCATATGCCATTATTCTACTCTCATATGTGATTGATATTTTAACTAGAGAGATAATTCCTGGTTGGGAATAATTTATAGTAAAAATTTGAAGTTATTGCTCTACTAACTTACAGTTCCTGATGTGTTTGAGAACAAGTATGATGCCTTTATGTTTCTTGGTTGTTGTTTTTTTCTGGTGACCTGGTTCCTTTCTGAATCTTTTAGTCGTTTCTGTGTACCCTCATGTTCCAAAATTTTACAATATTGGGCTTTGATGTAGGACTTTTAACCATTGTTCTAGGTGGGCCATATGTAATCAGGAAATCATTGTCATTCAGTTCAGGGAAATTTTCTTGGACTAGTTCTTTGATAATATTTTCCCCTTCATATGTACTTTATTCTCTCTCTCTGAAGCTCATGCGAGTCAGATATTTTACCTACTAGACTGGTTTTTCACTTTTCTTATCTTTTCTGTTTGTCTTACTCTTTGGGAAATTTTCTTAATTTGATCTTCTAGCACTTTAGTAGATGTGTTCATATCTACCATCATATTGTTAATTTCTAGAAGGTTTAAAATTCTTTTCTCCAAATATTTCTATTTGATAGTAACCTGTTTTGTCTCTCTGAAGATGCTAATTGAAATTTTCTTTAATATCTCTGAAGAGAATTGAAGTTTTCTTCTAGTCATTGAATTGCCTGTTTCACTTTTTTCAGTGTTTTAGTTTCTGCTTGCATTTTAGGAGACGGATGTGCTTAGCTTTTGCATTAGCCATAACTAGTACCAGCCATTCTAGTTCTTCACTCTCTCCAGACACGTGAGAGGACTAACTTCCCTGCCTCCATGTGACTTGTTTTGCCAGTGAATTGTGAACAGAAGTGATGTGCACGTCTTCCGTGCCCAAGTGTAAACTACACTTGTGTCGATACTTGTGTTGAGATATGGAGGTGCCGCAGCACCTGAGATGCAATCTGGAATGCTAAGTCACGGTGAGGCCAGCTGCCCCGAAAGTCCTCCAGAACCGCTTTGGACTTGGTTTGAGTGATAAATGTTTCTTGTGTTTAACCACTGGTATTGTTTTTTATTGCAGCGTTACCTAGCCTGTCCTGAGACATCTATCAGTTGATTTAAGAATGAGGCACAGGATAACCCCCTTAGGTCCTCTCCACCTGTGGGAGTTTTTCTGTCCTTTTAATAAATCCTGCTTTCTCAAAAAAAAAAAAAAGGCACAAAAAACTCTTTGGCAGTGTTATTGGTGGGTGGGCAAAGTCTGTGGCCCTGACCTAGCTCAGCCTTTCTATTTGGGCACTCCTAGATGCTAATGTCAGTTGATCTTTTCTCTTGCTTTGGCTAGTTTTCCCAGGAAAACCCCCTACTATTGCCTGCATGGCAAATGTAAGCTCAGCTCCTGGGGCTCTGCAAATTGAGTAATAGAAAGAGGGGGATAGGGAGGCTTGCTGTTCAGTGTGTAAACACGCCTTTACTCTGCCCCCACCCCTTATTTATTTATTTTTGAGTTGGAGTCTCAGTCTGTCACCCAGGCTGTAGTACAGTGGCATGATCGTGGGTTACCACAGCCTCAACCTCCTGGACTCAGGTGATCCTTCACAGTAACCTGCCAGGTAGCTGGGCCTATAGTTATGTGCCATCATGCCTGGCTACTTTTTTTATTTTTATTTTTGTGGAGATGAGTTCTTAGGCTAATTTCAAGCAATCCTCCCACCTCGACCTCCAAAAGTGCTGGGAATACAGACACGAGCTACTGTGCCCGGCTTTCTTCCTGTTTTTCATAAGGTTTCCTTTTGGTTGTACGAGCTGTCTGAAGTTCATGGTCCTTTAGATACCGTCTCTCTAGAGAATAAACCTTCAGTTTCTGCCCAGGTTGGGCAAAGGTAGACTGAGGGTCTACTGCTTCTTAACAGACTCCTGGTAAATCCTCCATGGTCACACCCTCTGTCTAAGTGCTAGAATCCCTGAGCCATTCCAGACTTCTGCTGTGTGAATCGATTTGTGTTAGGCTTTCTGTTTTTCAGGTCTTCTGAGTCACTTAACACGATCATTTTGCTTTCTACCATCCCAAATTTTGCTACTCTTTTCGGCTAACCTGCCCTTTGTCCTTTTGTGTTTATGCTTTAAAAAAAAAAGTTCCTGCTATTTCTAGAAAGAATGTGAGTAAGCATATACATGAAGTCTGTAGCATTTACTGTAAATCCTTAATAATGAATTTTTTCCTCCCAGCTTTTTATTAGGAAAAACTTCAAACGTATGAAAACAGTAGAATGAACACACACACACACACACACACACACACACACACATTCTCCACTTAGATCTGATAATGAACTTTTCACCATTTGTTCTTTTTTCCTCCTCCCTCTCTCTTTATATGTATGTACATTGTGTTCTCCAAGTAAACCCTGAAATATCTTTTGAAGGGTGGGCACCTTGTAGTACAGGCTTCCCCTGCTAGGTAAGCGTTCTAGGAACCCATTGGCATCAGGGTGCCAACTAGCGTTGTTGTGAGAGGCTACATTAGGCCTTCAGTGAATTGTTTTTGAAAACTCCTTCACTACGTGTGTCCATTTCATGATGGGGGATTTACGAGCACACCTGCCCGCACCACGCTGAGCGTCCAGCAGTCTTTGACCCCAAATGGTATGACTCCTGTGCGCGACCCTCTCTGCTCACCTCATTTCACTTCAGGCGGCTTTTTTTTTCCCCTTGGATGACAAAACTCCACACCACACCGGGAAATGTCCTGCCAGTGTGGAAGAGGCACAACAAAAACGGCAGAAGCACTAAAAGACATAAAAACTGATGAGTTCAAAAACTGTTTTAAGCAGTGGAAGAAGATTCTCGACAGGTGTACTGTATCAAACAGAGAGTGTTTTGAAGGTGACTGAGTTTAAACATGTAAGAATAAATACATAATTTTTTATAAATTATAGGTTTTTTGGGGTCCCCTCTTGTATGTGGTTTGTGTAAGGTAAATATATGCATGTCTGTATTTTCTCTTTTGCTGTAACATTTTAAAGTAAGTTACAGGTATTATGACTCTCCATATCTACATAGTTCAGCATACATGTCCCCACACAAAAATGCTGTCTTGTAGAACTGTAATATCATTATCATACCTGTGGAGATTAAAAAAATAGTTCTATAGTATCATCTAACATCTAGTATATACACAGTTTCAAAAATTCTTTTATATCTTTTTTCCCCCTTAAAATTGGGATTCAGTTGAGGTGAACATACTGCAACTGGTTGTTATTTCTCCTTTGGGCTAAAGCATTCCTCAAAGCGTTTGCTTTTTTATGTTTTCTTTCCCTTTTTTTGCTTTTAATTAATCTTGAACAGTACCAAACGCCCACAGAACTGGATAAATAGCTAAAGATGAGCCCCTGATAAAGAGATGTTAATGAAAGCATATGGAAACAGAACAAATTTAATTTTATAAAGTAATTTTAGTGCTTTGTTTTCTAACTCAGATGCTAATTGAAAACTTAGCCAAACCATAGTTTTCTCATTCCATTTATTCACATTTAAAATAAAGTAGTAGTATTTGTCTTCACTGCCATGAAGAACTATATTTAGAGTTTTCCCAGCCCACCCCACTTCACCTTGCACCCTTCACCAGCATTTTGCCTCATGACTTTTGTTTGCTTCAAATTGAATCTGAGTCTAAGCTCAAAGGGCATGCGTTTTTGTTTATGACTAAGGGCTGATCTCTGAAGTTAGTGTAGTTATCAGACATTCCGCACATTCCATATGTCTAATTTTTAGTGCTTGGAGGATCTGGTGCTATGCCAGACAAAAACAGAGGGTAGAGAGCACAAGGAAATACCACCAAAGAAAGTCTCCATGTAGTTATAAAAAGTCAGTCATGTGTTTAAATAGCAAAGCAAAATGCTAGGTATGGAATTGATTTGTAGCATGTTAGCGCCATTCCTTAGACTGCTGAGGAACATTTCTTAGTTTTCTGTTACTTGATTCTTGAAATTCCAATCCTGGAGCTTTAAAAAATCTGTGAGTCTTTCAAGGCCAGGATGAGGAGTTGTTCGACATTTGCAAGGCCTCGTACCCTGAGAGTGACTCGGTGTGCAGTTGGTGGGGGTTGTCAGTACAGATGTGGGGGTCACCAGAAAATAGATTCATTGAACACATGCTGGATGAGCACCAGCCGTGTTTTAGCCAGTAAGGACTACAGTGGTGCACAGAATAAATCTTAGGGATATAGGAAGGAAAACTATACCAATAAAGACAATAAATTCAGACATGATAGTAGCATAAAAGAAATAAATGGTGTGATATGATATATGGTGACTCCCTTAGATCGACTCATACGTTAGTCAGTTCTGCTGAGGTAAAGAACAGCCTGTAAATCTCAGTCGCTTCCACGACAGCCATCTTCTTGCTCATATTATATCAAGTCAGCTAAAATAATTATGTTAATCATAAATCTCGAGGCAGAGCATCATGCATCATCTATGAAGTTGTTTGGTCCCTAAAACCGCGTGTTTCAAAAAAAATTCAAATTTGTCTTGGCCAAATATACACATACCACAAAAGAGTAAGATTAGATTCTGATGTTAATAACTAAAAATATAACCTTTGTAAATTTTTTTTTTTTTTGAGTTGGAGTCTCACTCTGTCGCCCAGACTGGAGTGCAGTGACCACTCCCGGCCACCGCAGCCTCAACCTGCTGGGCTCCGGCGATCCTTCCGCCTCAGCCTTCCGAGTAGCCAGAATGACAGGCGCGTGCTACCACGCCCGGCTGATTTTTTGATTTATTGTAGAGTTGAGGTTTCGCTGCCCAGGCGGGTCTCGAACCCGCGGGCTCAGGCAATACACTCACCTCAGCCTCCCAAAGGCGCGGGATTACAGGCTGAGCTACCGAGCCCGGCTGTAAATTTAATGGAAAGCAATTTAATACAAAGAAAGTGAAGAAGGAAATTGTAGGGCCCTTGGTGAGAAGTTTTAAAGGTTTGTTATTTTTGGTGTTCAGCAGTGTTCAGGAAGGACTAAAAAGAAGGGTGTTTTCTCTCCTTAATGAAGACATTATATGTAAAATACATGAACAGACATTCTGTAGAAACAGACTGTAATCAAGACTTATATCTAAGTTTAAAAAAGCCTTAGCTGATATTACAAAAAAATCAGAGAAACACTTATGAATGTAGGCATACCTTTTTTTGTATGTCTATAAACAGTCGTTTTGAAATGCTCAGTGTGCTTTCCAGCAGGTGCCTTTTCTCTGGCATGAGGAATTGTAGGTGCACCAGGACAGACTGACTCATTTATCTTCTCAAAACTTTCTTTGGTTTGATTGTGTGATGATCTGGTCAGACGCCTTCATTGTCGTCTGGCCTGCACTTGACTGAGAGTTTCTTCCCACTTTGGGTCCCTGGAAGATCACTGAGAGTCAAATGCTAGATAATTTCATTTGGGTCAATTATGTAGTGATCTCTTAGTGAAAGACCAGGCCCTGCTAACAGCATCACTGCTCACAGCATTAGGGAATTGTTTGTCTAAGTCTGGCAGGAATACAATGTTCATATGGCTAAACCACCGTACTTTCTTGGTGCATTTATCCAGTCAAGATTGACAGGGTTTTGATCTCCTGAGACAACGCCAACTTTATACTATGAATGTTTTGAAATTTATTGTGAAATTCATCTGCTTTGTCTCCAAATGTAAAAGTGGCCATAGACTTTCAAAAAGTAAAGATCCAAAGGTGGAAGTGTATAACCAGATCCTTCTGCAGGCTCCGGAATCAAGACTTAGCTTTTCAACTCTTCATTGACAGCAGCTGGGCCTTTAAACTAGGGCGCCTGGGCATGGAAGCCAGAACTCTGTGAATCTGCAGGCTTCAGGGCTGCAGAACCGGAAACTCCCCCAGGTGAGGTGCCTTGACCCCTGTTGCTTTACTGCTGCCATCCTTGTACAAGTGTGTAGCTGCATGGCATGCAGTGCTTTCTGAGGTTAACTTTGTAAATCCATGTCTGAGTAAAATACTTGTCAGTATCTAACCTGCGCCTTATTCAAGAATATTTGGTACGGTGTTGTTTTAGATGCCATTAAAATGGCAGTCAGTACCAGACTGTACTGGAAAGGCTTAATAAAATTGTAATCTAAACTCATAAAGAAATGAGGCAGCAGCATGTCTCATAAACTATGCTGTTGAGTGAAAAAAGTAAACTGCAGAATGATGAGCTCAGTATATTATTTATGCTTTCTAGGCTTTTTGTAGAGGAAGGTCAGGAAAGGTGCCCACTGTAATGGTGGCAGTGGATGCTTGTGAGAAGAGGGGTGTGAGTGCTGGGATGAGAGCTGGTGTTAGCGGCTCTGGGTGTTATCTGCGGTATTGTAGTCTTTTACAGGGAGGGTATATTCACGTATTTCCTAACTAAAATCTTACATAAAAAGAAAGATTTTAAAAACCATTTTCTAAAGCTCACCACTACCGTGTGGAAAATGAATTATGGAGTGATAAGAGGAGAAATGTAGCCACCAGTTGGAAGGTTCATCCAGGCAAGAGATGCTGGTAGTTTGGATTAGAGGGGTGGAGGTGGAGAAAGTAGGTTGTATGGATTGAGTCTACCTTCTGGAGAATGAGCCTACGGGATGTTAATGGACAGCGACGCCTCAAGAATGACTGCCCTGCAGGTTGTGACGTGAGCATCTGGGTTTATGATGGTACTGTTTTCCAAGATGGGATCTTTTGGGAAAGTGCTCGTGCAGGGAGAAAGCAAGAATTTTTTTTATAAGAGTTATGTCCAATGTGGCTGTTGGACACCATGTGGAATATCAGGTAGATGCTGTCTCTAATGAATCTGGATCTCTAAGGAAATGTCCAGCTGGGAATCACTCTTTGTTGTCTCTAATAAACATCTGTGGAGCACTACCTACCATGGTATGCATTTGGCATACAGAGATGAAAAACCAGTAGGAACTCTGAACTGAGCAGACAAGTCAGCTATAAAACGTAAACAGTGTGAAATATTTGAATGGGAAATATCTCCAAAGCTTATATGATGTCACTAAATAATAATAGCCTCGGGAACATGATGGCTTTCCCGAGAAGATCATGTTTGTCTTTTTTGTTTGTTTTGTTTTTGTTTTTCTATTTCAGTAGCTTTGGGGAATACGGATAGTTTTTCATCTGGGCTTTAAGAGTACCCACCACCCCAACCTATGAACAATGTACCCAATAGTTGATTTTTTTTTGTTCCCTCCCCCTTCCCCCGCCCCGAGTCTCCAGTGTTCATTATATCCTTTTCTGTGTCTTTGCAGATCCTTAGTTTAGCTCCCACTTATAAGTGAGAACATGTGGTGTTGGGTTTTGTGTTCTTGAGTTAGTTCACTTAGGGTAATATTCTCCAATTCCATCCAAGTTGTAGAAGACATCATTTCATTCTTTTTGCTAGCTGGATGGTATTCCATAGTGTCTATAAACCACATTTTCATTACACACTGACTGGTTGATGGGCAATTTAGGTTGATTCCACATCCTAGCAGTTGTGAATTGTGCCTCAGTGAACATGCGGGGTACAGGCGTCTTTTTCAATATCATGATCTCTGTCCTTTTGGGTAGATACCTCGTCGTGGGATTGCTGGATCAAATCGTAGATCTACTTTCAGTTCTTTGAAAAAGATCGTGTTTGAATTAAGTTTTAGGGAAATTAACCCTTAGAGGGCAGCTTTAGTGTGAAGCTGCGAACGGAGCAGGATGCGGGAAAAGTGGAGAGGGAGAAGGTGCTCCAGGGAGAGGGGACTGCACGTCCGGAAGCATGCTTTTGGGGCAGCCCTTCGGGACGCCCCACGGCAGGAGCTTTTCTGTCCTCAACGAAGCCTGCTTTCTCAAAACAAAAAAAGCATGCTTTTGCTCCCTGTGTGTCAGGAAGACTGATTTCTCCTTGACCTCTCCTGGGCTCATTCTTGGTAGATTTTTTAGCCTTTACCGTCGGCAGTTACATGTCGTAGGCATCTACTGCTCAGATGTCCTGCTTCCAGCTGTGACGTGGTATGGTATTTTCACCCTTTGCCATCTTGTCTCATGATTTCCTGGTGTTAATGAGGGTCTCTTCCTGGTACTAGCTTATTTTTCTTCTCCGGTGTTTAGTATTTGTGAAACACTATGCCAGTAACTCATGCCCACCCTGTTCTGAAACCTTTTCTTTTCTTAAAAGTTAGGCTGGGATGCAAATCGTCATAGTAACATCATTTATAGTAGCTAGATATGGAAACAATCCAAATACTGGTGAATATATAAGCAAAATGTGGTATAACTGTGCAACAGAATGCTATTCAGCAATAAAAAAGAATGAATTCTTAATACATGCTATATAACATTATGTATCTCAGAAACATTATGCTAAATGATAGAAGTTAGACACAAGAAACCACAAATTGTAGTTTATTTATATGAAATCCAGAAGAGGCAACTCTATAGAGACAGAGAGTAGATTAGTGACTGCCTGGGGCTGCAGCAGGGATGGTGAGTTATTCAGATAGATGTGGAGCTCTCTTTTTTATTTTTCAGAAATAGTCTCTCTCTGTCACCCAGACTGGAGTGCAGTGTGGCAATCATAGCTCACTGCAATCTTGAACTCCTGAGCTCAAGCCATTCTCCCAGATGTGAGGCTCTGTTGAGGGTAGAAGGAATATGATAAGCTCAGATTCTGTGGTAGTTTTAACTGTGTATGTTTATTAGAAATTACCAATTTGTATTAAAAAAAAAAACCCAGGTTTGAGATTATCAGGTTCTAGCGTGAGTAATGATTGCCTGGATCAGGAAGCCTTCTTGAGGTCAGGGTGCTGGGGAGGATGCAGGTAGTTACTTGAGGTCAGGGTGCTGGGGAGGATGCAGGTAGTTACTCTTGACCTCTTGTAGGGAAGAAAGCTGCAGATGTGGGCTCTGGGCCAGCTGGGTTTCCTTGCCTCCAAAGATGTCTTCCCTTTTAACAAATACGGAGTCTCTGGATCTGTAAGATGGAAAAATGAGTGCTTTATCAGGGAGTCTAGCGTTGTGTTGGTGTTAAGAGGATTACTCTGTGTTTAACGGAACTCCCACCTGCTTCTACTATCAGGAAGACCACCTGACTGGTAGTAATTGAATACTTTTCTGATGGCACAGGGAGGCACACTCAAAGTTAATTTGTTTCCAAAGCAAATATGTCGATGTGCTGTGGGTGCGTTTCCCACCTTGAGACCACTTAACCACCTAGAGTTCAAGTCACTGGTTGTGGAAAAACTGCTCGCGAGTACTAGAGCCATGCTTAATGCATTACCCTAGTGCACAAAAGAGGCATTCAGTGGATGTTTGATGACCTGATAAATGAATGAATGAAATGTTGGTTTCTTGGTAGTTTTTTGTTTGTTTGTTTGTTTGTTTTAACTTTTTTTGGCAGAAGTGGAAAGACTAGAGACTGAAGTAGGGTGTTTTTTTTCTCTTTCACCGGCTGAAGTTAGTTTTCTCAGCGTTCTTCTTGCTGTTATCTCCTCTTGTCCCATGAAATGTGGGCACATCCCAAAACCTTGTCTGGCTTATTAATCTCATCCATTACCTGATTAACCTGATCTCTGTGGAAGTTTCAGTCCATATTTTACCTGCATGTCCCTCTGCTACCTCAACTGCAACGCATTTTAGATTTAATTATTCCTGCTGATTTTGCTTCTCCATGCTGATATGATTATATGTCTTTGGAATTATCAAATCATAGACTTGTAGACTCTCTCTGTTAGTTACCAATTTTATGTTTTATCGAGTGCATTGTTTCAGTAACGCCCCTAACTTTTCATTGTTCATCTTCTGCTTTGAAACAGCCAGTGTCTGGCGACCCTACTTGTATGTGAAGCCTTGTCTCCTCCATGACCCAGTAACTAGGCAGCCTCAAGTCCTGTTCATATTTCCTTTGCAGCAACACTCCCACTGCCATTGCAAGGGTGACCTTTCTCCCTCACAGTTGCAGCCACTTACTGTCCTGGTGGTAGAATGGAGGAGGGAATCTCTTTTTTAGCATCTGTCCAATCCAGTAGCTCTCACACTGTAGCAGGCATCAGAATCATGTGGAGAGATTGTTAAAACAAATTGCAAGGCCCTGCTCTCTGATTTAGTAGTTTTGGGAGAGGAACCGGATCAATTGTATTTTTAACAAGTTACCAGGAGATGCTGATGCTGCTGGTTTGGGTACCACACTTCAACAAGCTCTGCTGTGGTCTATTTAGTGAACTACTGTTAGATCCACCTTCCTTCATTAAAATTTGTCCCATTATTCCATTCCCTCCTCTACTCTTTCTTTGGCCTAGGATCATGTTTCCCAAGGTAGGCATTGTGGGACAGGGGTATCACATTAAATAACTCGTTACTCTTTCCTCCACCTCCTTTCAACCCTCTGATTGTATTGAGAAAGTCTGTTTGGTGCTACTAAGTCTTTAATACCTTATCAGTACTTACTAATTGACCTTTTTACAGGGAGCCAAGACACAAGCTCAAAGCCTTGTCCAGCAATTCTGCTAAAATTTTATAGTATTCTTTTTTTCAATGTATTTATTTTCAATGGTATGTATTATGAAAGGACTGTAATTTGAAACACAGAGTTAAGTAATGGAACCCAAAAGCCTTAAAGAATTCTTGTACATCTTCTATTAGGTTTCATACTTTAGTCAGTTTCACTTTTTTTTCACATATTACTCTTGATTTACCTGAAATTAATTTTGGTGTAAGGAGGAGATAGAATCTAGCTTTTTATCCCCTAACTGGGTACCCAATTTGGCTATCCTATATGTATGCTCATTGAAAGATTTCTCGTTTATTTTGTGTTGGTTAAAGTCAGAAACTGTACATTGTATGAGCCTGTGTGTTTTCTAAAAGGACAGTTGACACTTGAGTAATGGGTTTAAATTACATGATTCTACTTATACATGAATTTTTTTTCCAATAAAGATATTGGACAAGTTTTTGGAGATTTGTGACAAATTGAAAAAACTTGCAGATAAACTTTGTAGCCTAGAGATACTAAAAAAAAGTTAAGAAAAATTGAGAGATGTAAAGTTAAAAACCGTAAGAATGCAGTATTAAATCATAACCGCATATAATTAACTGTAATAATACTGTACTACTGTAATGATTTCATAGCCACCTTTAACTATCACGTTGAGCTCAGGTGTTGAGAGTGTCTGCTTACATTGTCATGTGACGCTTATCATCTTCATGTGGGCAATTGTCTGTGGTACATTGTGTACAGCACTAAAGTGATCTTGGGTTCTTCAGTATTTTTCATGTTTAGCACAATCTCGTAAACTTTGAATAACACCGTGGGACTTGTGTGAAGTGCCACTAAGTGATGCTGGAAGTGTTCCCAAGAAACAGAAAACTCATGACATTACAAGAAAAAATGGAATTGCTTGATCTGTACCATAGACTGAGGTCTGCAGCTACAGTTGCCATCACTTCAGATAGACTATCTGGTAAACAGAAAATATAAATATGATATTGATAAATGTAGTACAGTGCTGTCAGTGTGTTTTCTCTTCCTTAGGGTTTCCTTAATAACATTTTCTTTAGCTTACTTTATTGTAATAATGCAGTGTATCACATAACATACAAAATATATGTTAGTGGACTATTATCAGTAAGGTTTTTTGTCAGCAGTAGGCTATTAATACGTTTTTGGGGAGTTGAAAGTTATACATGGATTTTCAACTGTGCAGAGGGTTGTTCAAGGGTCAACTGTATGTAAGTTCATAGATGGACTGAAAAAAATACCAAAATATTAAAATAGATATCACTCTGTAGGAAAGTGGAGGAAGGACTTTAATAGTTTATCCTGTTATTTTATGTATTCTTCATAATGAGAATCTGTTAACTGTTAATGTATGTATTTGTTAAAGGCAGGACTCAAAACTATACTATATATAGTTTGATACCAATCTTGTAATATGCATATTTTTATATATAAATCTGTATATATTTATTTTAAAACACAGCGTGGAATGAAACACATTATATTGTTAATTAGGATTATTCCTATAAGGAATACTGAGGTTATAGGGAGTAAAAAATTCCTCTCAGATTCCTTAATTTTTTTTAATTAATAATTTTTTTTAATATACATAATTTTGATTTTTTTGTAGAGATGAGGTCTCACTATGTTGCCCAGGCTGGTCTCGAACTCCTGGGCTCAAGCAGTCCTCTGGCCTTGGCTTCCCAAAGTGTGGTATTACAGGCATGAGCCACCACGCCTGACCAGGTTCCTTAAGTTTTGATGTAAGTCATCTAGATTCATTTTAATTGTTGAATTAACCTCTTCAAGAGAGAAGTTGAGTGTAACAAGCTTCTGTCATTCATAGGGCTGTGCCCTGTGTCACTTCCTTGTTCTAACTGGAGCACTTTCTCCAGAGTGAGTACTCAAGCCTCTTCCAATCATAGTTATTTAACAGTTGTTGTCCATAATGAAAGTGACTGGCTGATGTTGTTGTAGTGCAGGCTGGGGATTGAGGCAGCCTTGGTGGGTTTTTGTTTATCTGGACAACAGTCCTTTAAGTCCTCTTCCTCTCTCAAACCTTCCTACCTTCTTTGCTGGCATGGCCACTAAAAGTTTCAAACTATTTTCCAAAACCAAATAATCTGACAAGCAAACGTTTTTTGGCACTTGGGAGAGAAAAGAGGTTCAGGTTAAAGTGTTTGCTTCATTACTCTGTTTTCTTCTGTGGAATAAAAATATTTTTAAAAAACACAAAACTTTCTGAATTATTGAAACACCTCTGTTAAATTCTGTTCCATCTTTGTAACTTAGAATCTGTTTTCTGTTAACCTGTTTATTGTGATACATAATGTAATTACAACAAATAAAAATCACAGGACCAAATATTTTGATGCAGTGTTAAAAGATTTTCTCATATCCTGTTCCATTGTCAGGAAGCATTTATCAACTAACACCTTAAATGCATTTACCTTTACATCTATGTAAATTGAAAATCTTTAAAAGAATACATTATAATCCTTCCATGATATGTTTTTTTTAAATTTTCCTTTTTAATCTTCCATTTAACCAGCATTTATTATGTACCAGCTGTGTATGAAGTAGGCGTTGTGCTAGACAGGTAGCAGGACAGGTTCCCTGCCTTTGAGAACTTCACAGTCTGGGGGAGAGACACTAGAGTAGTAACATTCTTTAGGTGGAAGCTGACCCTTGTGGATGTAGGACAGGATTCATGGAACACTGCAAGAATAGCATTTCTGGGTTAAAATGGAATCAGTATTTTAATGGCATTTTAATATTGTCAACTTTTTTCTTTGTCTTTCTTTCTTTTTTTTTTTTTTTGAGTTGGAGTCTTACTCCATCGCCCAGGCTGGAGTGCAGTGGCATGCTCACGGCCATCCCAGCGTCGACCTGCTGGGCTCCGTTGATCCTTTTGCCTCAGCCTTCCAAGTAGCCAGAACTACAGGCGCATGCTGCCATGCCTGGCTAATTTTTTTATTTATTGTAGAGACGAGATCTCATCATGTTGCCCAGGCTGGTCTCCAACCTGCGGGCTCAGGCAGTCCTCTCGCCTTGGCCTCCCAAAATGCTGGAATTAAATGTTTGAGCCACTATTCTCCATCATCAACTTGTTTCTTAAAAGGACTGTATCAGATTACAAAGTCACTTGCAGTAAGTGAAAGTAACTGATTTCTCACATCCTCACCAGAAGAGTGTTTCATCACTAAGACAAAGCAAAACAAAACAAAAAACAAAAACTTAATTCTTTAATAGGCTTAAAATTAAGCCTCATTATTGTAGTTGGCATTTCTTTTTATTATTAGTCATGTTAAACTTCTTCCCATGTTGTTATTATTTTCCTTACTCTTGTGAAAATATTTTATTCACTTGTAGTCTTGGTATTATATTTGTTATTCTTTTTTTTGAGTCAGAGTCTAACTTTGTTGCCCAGGCTGGAATGCAGTGGCACACTCATGGCCACGGCAGCTTCAACCTGCTGGGCTCAGGGGATCTTTCCACCTCAGCCTTCTAAGTAGCTGGAACTACAGGCGTGTGCCATTATGCCCGGCTAATTTTTTGATTTATTGTAGAGACGAGGTTTCATCAAGTCACCTGGGCTGGTTTCAAACCCTTGGGCTCAGGCAATCCTTTCACCTTCACCTCCTAAAGTTCTAGGATTACAGGTGTGAGCTACAGTGCCCAGCCTGTTACTGTTTTTTTTAAAAGCAATTTACTGAAGTGAAATTGACATATCATAAATTCACTATGTTAAAGTGATCTACTCAACTCACAGTGTTGTGCAACAACCACTATACAAGGTGGAGTACCCCCCAATAAAAACCGCAGTTATGTTTTGGAGGGTAGACCTTTTGTACCACAGGCTTCCCCTACTAGGTAAGTGTTCTAGGGACCCATTAGCATCAGTGTACCAGCTAGCATTGTTGTGAGAGACTGCGTTTAGTTCTGGTGACCTTTTTTTGGAGAGTCCTTCAGTGCATTTGCCCATTTCATGATGGGTGATTTACACAAACAACCTGCCCACGCCGTGCTGAGTGTTCAGTAGTTTTTGGCCAAAAATGACATGCTCCCCATGCCCCATCCTTCCTACTCACTTGATCTTGCCCTGAGTGACTTTTTTTTGGTTTCCCTAGATGAAGAAAGTCCTCAAAGGGAAGGTGACTGAAATTTAAACATATAAGAATAAATACATAATTTTTAATAAGTAAATTCCAGGTTCTTTTTTAATCTCTCCTCGTATTCAGTTTCAAAGCATTTCTGTCACTCCAAAGTACCCATTAAGCAGTTTTCTTTCAATTTTTCTCTCCCCTTATCTACTAGCAGCCATTGATCTATTTTCTGTTTTTATGGATTTTATATTTCATGTAATGGAATTATGCAATTTGAACTTTTCATGTCTGGTTTCTTTCACTTAGCATGGTTTGGAGATTCATCTACATTGTAGAATGAACACGTACTTCATTCCTTTTAATGACTCAATAATATTCGATTGCATGTATTAGGTTGATGCACAGGTTCATAGCATTTGTTTTTGGCATGACAATACTGCAGTGTTGGGAGTTTGTTTATCGTTTATCATTTGAAGTGACAATGCTGTGCTTATGAACACGCATTGCATTTTGCAGATTTGAAGAATCTATTTGTGGGCTAAAGAAGATGGAGTGTCAGGTGGAAGAAATGAACACTTCTGACATATTCTTCTGTTTGAGTTTAACAGAGGAGTAAAGGTAGCAGAGACGGCTTGAAACATTTGTGCTGTGAACAGGGATAATGCCATCAGGGAAAACCACAGCCAAAAAATGGTTTTGTCATTTCAAAGAGGGCCACTTTGACCTGAGTGATTCTCTACATTCAGGATGACCATTGGTCTTTGATGAAGACTGTTTAAACACTTCAGTAGACGATGATCCATATCAGTCAGCCTAAGAATTGGCAAATGTGATCACCAGTCAACCATCATACAATATTTGCATTCCATGGGCAAGCCAGAAACACTCTGAGCTTATGTGTCAACCCACTATGTACCATGTGTTTTTGTCCGTGTATCTGTTGATGGAAATGTGGGCTGTTCCCACCTTCTGGCCGTTGTAAAAAATGCTGCTACGAACATGCACATATATGTATTTATTTGATTACCTGTTTTCAGTTATTTTAGACTGGAACTTAGAGTAGTATTTAGAGGTCATATGGTAATTCTGTTTAACTTTTTGAGAAACCACGAAACCGTTCTCCACAGAGGCTGCACCATTTTATATTCCCACTAGCAGTGTACAGGGTTTCCATTTCTTCATATGTTTGTCAACACTTGTTCTTTCTTTCTTTTTCTTTTTCTCTCCCTCCCTCCTTCTCTCTTCCTCCCTCTCTCTCCCTCCCCCCCTTCTCTCTCTCTCTTCTCCCTCCTTCCCTCCCTCCCTCCCTCCCCCTCCCCCTCCCTCCAGGCTGGAGTGCAGTGGCAGGACCATGGCTGACTGCAGCCTCAGCCTCCTGGGCTCAAGCTATCATCCCACCTTGGCCTCTCAAAGTTTTGGGATTACAGGCATGAGCTACTTTCAATGACAGTCATCATAGTGGGTGTGAACTGGTACTTCGTTGTGGTTTTGATTCGCATTTCCCTAGTAACTAATAATGTTGACGCCTTCTTGCTATTTGTGTATAAATGATAAAATGAAGAAGAAAGAAAACCTGGCTTGTGATCAACTTTTAAAAAAATTAGCTGTGTCCTTTGAAGAAATGTTTACTTAAAATTAGATGAAGTGGCCTTTTCCAAATGTGAGGATTATCAAGCCATTAATTGTGTTTAAATTTTTTAAATATTTTATAGTTTGTTTTTTTTTTGAGTTGGAGTCTCACTCTGTTGCCCAGACTGGAGTGTGGTGGCCACTCCTTGGCCACCGCAGCCTCGACATGCTAGGCTCCTGCGATCCTTCCGCCTCAGCCTTCCAAGTAACTGGAACTACAGGCGCGCGCTACCACGCCCGGCTAATTTTTTAAATTTATTGTAGAGATGAGGTCTGGCCAAGTTGCCCAGGCGGGTCTCGAATCTGCAGGCTCAGGCAATCCACTCACCTCAGCCTCCCAAAGTGCGGGATTACAGGCTGAGCCACCGAGCCTGGCTTAAATATTTCATAGTTTCTATAACAGATATTTGTGAAGCACAATGTCTTGCCTTCTGGTTTATTTTTAAATTGAGCTTGTTTTTCTGTTTCTTCATCACCTTGGTGGGATTAGGGCTCTAATTTGTGCCCTTTAAACTGTGGTTTTCGAAGTGTAGCTCTGAGATCGGCATCATCAGCATAACTTGGGAGCTTGTTAGAACTGTAAATTCTCAGGGCTTTCCCAGATCTATTGAGTTGGAAACTTTGGGGGTACCCCAGCAGTCTTTGTTTTCGTTAAGTCTTTCAGTTAAGTTGAATGGGTCGCACACTTAGGCTTGAGAACCACTACGGTAAACCAGCATTCTCAGGTTGATACTTTGACAAAGGGCCCTTGTGGGAGATGTAATCTACAACATTGGCCTCATTAGCACCAACATTTTTAGTTTAAATAGACAGACAATATAATCATTTAAGTTGGAGTCATTTTGTAATCTGTTTAAGAAATACATGCATAAATCATATAGTTTTACCTAGAAATTGGTATTCAGTCTACAAACTATGTAAAAAAGGTAAGTACTTTTTAAAAGCTACTTTTGATCATAGTTAAAGGGCATGTAACTTTTAAATTCTTTATGTATTTTTCCTTTTATTTGTGGTTGGGTTTTTTTTTTTTTTTTTTTTTTTACTTCTTCAGAGCCTCCATCATAAAGGTCGATGGTGTGAAGGCTTAAGCCCTAGAGTGTGCACCACTGCTGCCTTGTAGTGCAAATGTGAACTAGAGAGAGGTATGTGTTGCCTAGACACGTGCTTATTTGATTAGGAATACTGTTTTTCCTGTATGGAACATTCAAATGGAGACAGTAATTATATCTGCTTTGCAAAGTTTTGTGAGGATTTAGCGCGCACACACACGTTAGAACATGTATAGCACATGATAAGCACTTAATAAATATTTTATATTATTTGTATAATTACTATATATAAAAATTGCCTTTTTTTTTTTAATTGGAGTCTCACTCTGTCGCCCAGACTGCAGTGCAATGCCGCTCCCAGCCACCACAGCCTCGACCTGCTGGGCTCTGGCGATCCTTCCGCCTCAGCCTTCCGAGTAGCTGGACCTACAGGCGTGCGCTACCACGCCCGGCTAATTTTTTTGATTTGTTGTAGAGATGAGGTCTCACCAAGTTGCCCAGGCGGGTCTCAAACCTGCGGGCTCAGGCAATTCACTCACCTCGGCCTCCCAAAGCATGGGATTACTGGCTGAGCCACCAAGCCCGGCCAAGTTGTCTTTTTTAATATAAAATATTGTAAGTATTGAAATTTCCACAAATAATATATCTGGTTCCCAACATCCAACAGCATAGGCCATGTGCTCTTTCAAAGGCGAATCACCCACGAATGTTGCCCTTCAAGACTGTAGTCATGGAGCATTAGGCATTAGGAAACAAAGTAGATTCTATCAGGACCTCCTAAAGTCCTCCTGCTTTAAAGTCTCTAGGTTAGGAAGTGAATGTCAAAAGAGGTAGTCAGAAGGCTTGAGGAAAGGCTGTTTTTAGGATGATGGGGCTTGAGTATATTTATAGGCTGAGGGAGAAAAAAAATTAACCATTTGAGAGAAGATAAATATTGGACGATCATTTATGGACGGAGACAGGGGAGCCGAGAGGAGTGGATGGGGGAGGGCCGAAGATTGGCAGGCTTGGGTGGAGAAGAGATGTGAAACATGCAGAGAGGAGTTGAGGTGCTTGATTTCTGGGGGAGCAGACATGGGAGACAAGATTGTTGTGTTCAGATATCTGAAAGGCTGTCACGAGAAAGAGGTATTCAGCTAGTTCTCTTGGGCGCTAGGGAACAAAACTCATGCCAGTGGGTAAAAACTGTAGGAAGAACAGACTTTGGACCAATGCAGGGGAACAGTGAAAACTGTTTGTATCATCTTTGTACTTTGCAGGTGCAAAGACGATACAAACTAAATCTGAAGAAAGGATCCTGATGAGACTACTTAAGTTATGTGCCTTGCCAGCTCTGTCACACTGAGTGAATCATTTAAATCTTTGAGCAGTGATCTCCTTCCTGACCAAGCCCTAGCATAACACTTTCAGTTAACTGGTTGGCTGCCCTCCCCTGGGCTCCCCAGGACAAGGACCCAGTCCTTTCCTTGTTGTATCCCACCACTGCACACAGGCAGGGCCTGAAATGTAGGACTGCGCCACATAAAACATACAGTTCTGTATGTGTTACATTCAGAATTAAATCTGTAAAAAATGGGAGTAGAAATACCCATTTCAAAGGATTGTTGTTAGGATTAAATGAGACAATATTTGAAACTATCTTGCATCGTTTCTGGCACTTAACAGACAACCAATAAAATTAGTTTCTTTTCTTTCTTAAGCAATTAGTATGTCACAAGATGATATTTAAAAGATTGAATAACTTCTTATAAACAATAAGTTGCCATACAACTAAAAGGGTATCCCCATATTCTCACTGGCAGGAAGAATATGGGGATTAGGGTAGATTGGAACCTTGTGATGTTGTCCAGTCTGTTCTCTTGCTTTAAGATAAAAGTGTGATCTCAGAAAGAGATGATTCTCTCCATTGTGAGCTGTTTTAATACCTAATCTTTATTTTCTGGAAATGGTGCTATCTAATATGACTTCTTTCTAACAATTTAAGCTAATTTTCTGAAAGTCAGGGAACTAATTTTGTTACAGTCCTATGAAATGGTGTTGCATCATTTATCTTAAAAGCCATTTTTTTCTTGTTGCCTCTGTCACTGTTTTGTATTATTCGCCCCCTTTTTTGGTTCTCTGTGTTTCTAGTTTCTCTATTGGTAAACAGTTAGAAGTTGTTTTGAGGGAACTAATCAACATCATAAACATTCTTCTAGAACTATAAAAAGATTTCTAGTGTTTTACCCTCCCTTTAAAATTCAAATCGTGAGAGCCACATCCTTCTCCCCTGTTCTCTTAGAGGGTTCAGTAATGTTTGTGCGGGCTGATTCTGTGGTAATCATAGACAGTTGACTGTATGAACTTGGTTTTGAATTAGCCAAACAATGAGAACAATAGTTGCTACGAAATAAAAAATAACTGTTATGACATTTGTGCTAAGCTATACATTTGGGAGACTGAATTGTGCCAAGAGTTTTAGTAACCTGAAATGGCTTTCTTTCTCAAGTGCGTTTTCATTTAGTGCAATTAGTGCAGACTCAGTTTTTCTGGAGTGGTGCTTGCTACTCACACAGTATTTACCATTGTATAATTATGAAGAATGCATACGTCTCTGTGTGGCATCTCATTTCTTAGGACAGGTACAATAAATACTAAGTGGCTGTAGAAGAATGATATAATGCCAACAAGGAGAGGAATTCCATGCAAGGTTTAAATTTTGTATGTACATTTTGGCAAAGTGCTAAAGTAAATTACCATTTTCTTCACTTTAGAAAAGGTACAAAGGAAGATGGTTTTTTAAGCAAAGTGTAATCTCTGGAATTTAGCGTGAAGACTCCTGTTAATTTCAGACCTTTTTGGCATGTTGCTGCTCCTTTGTGGGGAACTAATAAGAAACAAACCCCATCCATTTTTACTTCCTTAACATCATAGAAAGATTGAGCATTTCAGAGACAGCTTGTGTAAAACAAGACGAAGAAATTTAGGAGTTAATTAACATTTTCAGTTCACTGTATTTGTCTTACTTTATATTGTTTGCAATTTTGGAAAACATCTTTTTTTTTTTTTTTGCTTTGTGTTACTTCTTAGTATATCATAGTAATATTTTTTCTTTATCCGTATAGAAACATAATTGGGTGCTTAATTTGTTTGGCACCAGAGAATGTCATTCTGTTTATATTTTATAATTTGGATGCGTTTCATTCTAAAATATCAAGATTTATACGTAGGTTTTTAATGGCTTTACTTATTGATAGAGTTCAGAGAAAAATATGTATTCATATATAGACAATAAAGTATTACATTAATTTTGAAATAATACGGCAAATAAATTTTTACATTAAAATTTTCAGGAATGGAAACTTCTGAATTTTCACTGAGTTCAAAATTACATGTATACTTATACATGTAATTCTAGTCTTAGAAAAATGACAATTAAATGCTTATTATCTGCTGACCAGTTAATAGGACAAACTGGATTATTTCCAAATGTAATCAAAGTCCCGTTAACTTGTAATCATAGCACATGTTCTGAAGCTTTTGTAGCTTTCTTTTATCCAAAGAGTAACACATATGTTCATGTTATACTCTTGCTTAAGCATGTGGAGTTAGTGGCAGAATATAACTGGTCTGATATTTTTCTTTTGTAACTTAAGCTCACTGTTCTCATGTTTCCTTATTCTCCATTTCCTTAGGAAGCATGACCCTTTTAGGGAACATTGATGAAGGAGTTAGGGGAAGAGAATCATCAAACAGAAGAATATGCAAGGTGACCTGGCACAGGAACTTTGTCTAGTTGCTTTAGTGAGGTAGTCAAAGAGAAGTGTATGTAGATAAGGCCACCTCTAGGGTGTGGGGATTTTAAAAATGTGATATCTAATTCCTTTGTCAAAAGAAAAACCAATTTCACTGGTCAGTTTTTTACATAAGACAGAATTTGAGAACAATTCTAAGAGCACCATTTTTTGTATTGAATTCAACCTAGGTCCAGATACACTCAATGTTTGCAAAGGAAATACGGCAAATTGCCTTTCTTGGGCACATTGCTTAACATGTTTGAGATTCATCTCCCTCATCTAACATGTATTGAAGCCTACCATTTGTCAGGCTGTTTAGTTCTTATTTAAACTTTACAATTTTTCCTCCCACTCCCTTTTAAGGAAATCAGGGCTTTTAAGGCTAATATCTTGGTCTAGGTTTTATACTAAGTTGCAAAATAGGTATTGGAGCCCAGATCTTTTTGATGCCAGATTCCGAGTTCTTAACTTTGAAGCCAGTGGTTCCCACACTTTAGTCTTTAGCAGAATTACCTGGAGAGTGTATATTATGGGGCCCTAGAGTTTCTGACTCCACAATAGGACCCAAGAATTTGTATTTCTAACCAGTTTCCAGATGTTGATGCTGCTGGTTCTGGGGACTGTATCTTAAGATCCACGGTTCTCTACTGTACTGCCTCACTTGATTCTCTGAGGAGTCAATGAGACAATTCACATGCACTTGTGTTAATAATCACTGATACTTACTGTTTGCCATGTCCTAGACATTGTTCTAAGTTAATTCCTTTTTATCCTTGCATTAATCTTAGGAGGTAAACTGTAGGAAGAGGATGCTAGGGTGTGATCACCACTTTAAAGAGAAGGAAACTGAGGTAGAGAAAGGCGGCCAGTAACTAGTTTCAATAGTGAGTTAGTGGCAAGAGTGTGTTGCTGTCATTATTGCTTCTGTTTGCTGTGCTGGTTTGGAAGGCCAGTCTCTGGCGTCATCTCCGGAAGGAGATTTCACGCTGTGCGAAGGTTAAGAGAAAAGGAGACCCTTCTTTTCATCCATCAGTGTTCTGCATCCTTGGAGGGCTGTTGCAGGCCAGGACTGGGAATAAAGGATTTCCCTCCTTTTCAAAGCATTCTTCTACCATTCTGAAGGTGGATGATGTGCTTTGTTATTCTGATGAATGATATGATTCTGAAAATGACCTATATTTCAGTTGTACTATGAGATCTTTGCTGTTCATTAGCATGAATAAAAGGGATTCCAGGAGATTTTGTATGTAAGAACCATGCTTGTGGTGCCAGTGTATTAAATTAGAAAATGTGTTGACTGATGGTGGCCACCCTCCAACAGGGCATTCTCTCATCTGAGTGTTAACCTGCCCAAGGCTGCTCTAAACCCAAGGAAGATTTCAAAAGCAAAACGGAAAGAAGTGAGAGGAAAAAGTCAACCTGTAATTAAATATGAAACCTGTATTCTGCTGAGGAAATAGTGCAGTTTCCCCATTTGTTTTGAAGAGAAAAGTCCCAAAGAGAAAGTGTCTTCAAGAGAAAGCAGTTTTTTAAGAGAGAGCATAAACAGTTTCAGAAGGTAATATCACATTGCTGTGTGAATATGTTATATGTTTGCTTCCATTAAAAGTTTTGTTGAATGACTGTTATGTATAAAATACCTATAAAAATAAGACATGTTTTTCCTTCCTCTCATGGAGAACTCATGGTAGACCTCACAGTTAATTTAATTTATAAAAGAGCATCAGTTCTGAAATTAGTGTAGCCTGGCGCATATCTCATTTACAGGTACTAATATGATTTTTATGATGGAAGTATTTGAATCCTGAGGTGAGTGTTTCTTTTTAATGGGCTAGTTGTTTACTGCAGAGCTAGTGCTAGATCCCAAGCCTCCTCACTCTCAGCTTGAGTTCTGCTTGGTTTAAGATGATTTTTTAAATTTATTGTCTAGATTTATCTCCCTCCCTTAAACTGTGAACTTTCAGAAGGTTATTATGACCTATCCTACTTTTTTGGATATTCAGCTCTATCTTATCCTTGTTTTCTGTTTTTCCTTTAAGATTTCAAATGCAGTAGTGCATTTGAAATGAAAACAAGAACAACAACAACAAAGAAATGCAGCCTGGACACTTGACTTGAAGTTAGGATGCTGAATGTTGACACGTGGTTTTTGACGCATTGTGTCTGTTCTGGTTTGTTATAGGTTAACGAAGCCCTTGTCATTTGCTGATTGTGTTGGGGATGAGCTGCCGTGGGGATGGGAAGCAGGGTTTGACCCTCAGATTGGTGTCTACTACATCGATCACATCAACAGTAAGTTTTCCTTTTTGTTGAAAGCAAACGTATCAGAAAAGTAATCCCCAACACATCTAGTCATACAAAAGAGTAAACATTTTACAAAGTGAGTTTCCTTATTTTAAATTCCACTTTCTTAGTGACTGATATTTAACTGAAATACCCATTTTGGTATTTGGGGCATGTATGTAGAGTTGTGCTAATAGGGACAGAGAGGGAGAAAAGGTATCTGGTCAGTCTGTCTATCTGCCTGCCTGCCTGCCTGCCTGCCTGCCTGGACAGGAATGAGCTTTCTTCTTCAGCACAGTTGTAGGGGCCTGAGGATATCCGGAGCTGTTGAACTCCCCTTTCCACGACCACTGCATCTTCCAACTGGGTCCCTCCTTGTACTTGCCATGGAAAGAACTGGGCATTGGCACGTTGGCACGCGACCCGAAGACGTGGCTGTTTGTAGGTTAGGATAGAGGATGGCGGGTTAGGGTGGAGATGGGAAGATTAGCGTTCATCAGTGGCTCTGGAAGACAGCATAACTGGGAGGCTCCCCACCTCTCATTTTAACAGCATTTAAATCTGTCACATACCTGACATGGTAAGTCTAGGGCAGAGGATTACTGAGGCCATGAACAACTTTCTTTTTTTTTTTAACATCACTGGTTATTTTATTATTATTATTATTATTATTATTTACTTTTAATTTTTTTATTTTAAAGATGTGGGGTACAATCCAGGGTTAGGTATACAAATGCTTGTTATGCAGGTATCCTTATTGATGAGTTGCCCCCCCCAGTAGATTCCCACTACTGCCAATCCTTTTCTTATAATATTACAATAATTGTTCAAGGTCCGCTTATGAATGAAAATATGTAATACTCAGTTCTTTGTTTCTGTGATAGATCACTCAGTATTATAGACTCTAAGTCCATCCAGGTTACTGTGAAGTTCATGGTTTTATCCTTCTTTATGGCTGCATAATATTCCACCGTGTATATGTACCACGTTTTTTAAAATTCAGTCTTCTTTTGAGGGACAGCATGGTTGGTTCCTTGTTCTTGCTATTGTGAATAATGCTGCAGTAAACATACGTGTGCAGGTATCTTTTCTTTCTTTTTTTAGTTGGAGTCTCACTCTGTTGCCCAGGCTGGAGTTGCAGTGGCACACTCATGGCCACCCCAGTGTCGACCTGCTGGACTCCCACGATCCTTCTGCCTCAACCTTCCAAGTAGCCGGAACTATAGGCGTGTGATACCACATCTGGCTAATTTTTTTATTTATTGTAGAGATGAGGTCTTGCCAAGTTGCCCAGACTGTTCTCGAACCTGCAGGCTCAGTCAATCCATTCACCTCAGCCTCCCAGAGTGCTTGGATTACAGGCTGAGCCACCGAGCCTGGTCATAGGTATCTTTTTCATAGAGTGATTTGAGTTCCTTCGGGTATATTCCCAATAGGGGGATTGCAGGGTCTTATGGAAGGTCAATTTTTAGATCTTTTAGGAATCACCATAATGCTTTCCACAGAGACTGTACTAGTTACACTCCCACCAACAGTGTAGAAGTGTTCCCTTTCCTCCACTTTCTCTCTAGCATCTGATGAACAACTTTCAAAAGCACATACTTTGAAGTATTTTAAATATATTTGAATGTGTATGTGTCTCTGTAAATATTTAGCTCGCTATCCACCCATTTAAGAATTTATTCAGATGGTCACATACAGTTCTCATTGTTACTCATTTTGCTTATTTCACTTAAAAATAATTTTTTATTTTTATAGATTTTAGGGAAGGCGTAATGAATTTATTTTTTATTGTCTTATTTATCTTAGATCTAAAACGTTTTAGATAAAGAATTTAATATCTTTAGGAATTATATCATTATAGAAAATGTTTAATTTTCCATGCCTTTAATAGTGATGAATCTTCCCTTGTGTAGGTATATGGTACATTTTTTGGGAGGCCACAAAAGCCTGTATTAATAGTAGTGAGGTACCACCTTACAAGTAGGTGAGATGGATGGGTGGAAAGGAACAGCACTTTGAGATATTAAGCCAATTTTTCAGTGAGCATATACCCATACAGTTAGTGATCCATTGTGCTAGAATATATGTTGCACACAGTATGGGAACCAACTTTCATGCATACTATACATTCATTCAACATAAATACAGATAACAGTTTCTACAAGTTGTTGCCTTAGCCCATTTGTATGATCAAAAGAAATGTGACTTTTTTGTAGAGATATTATCTCTTCCTGAGGTTTTTTTAAATGTCATGAAGAATTTATAATTGTGTGTGTTTAAAGTTAGCTTTTAATTTTGTTTACTAAGAAACCTTTATTGATACAGTGTATTATTGTATATTAGGTTGTATTATTTATCAGTGGTTGACAACCAAGTGATGTAATCTGTAAGGGTGAAAGGAACTAATTTTAGAAAAATTTAAGTTCATTAAACACTTTTGATTTATGTCATGGTGAATAAGCAATTCAGTGAACTTTATGACATGTGTAACTCTCACTTTTATACTTATTTTAGATGGGTATTTAACTTTCTTTCCTTCAAGTCATATTTGGGAGACCAGAAACCAACCTAGCTGTTCTTGTTTTACAGAAGTAAGGTCTCATGGTACAAAGTGAGAAGACGAATTCCCTCAACTTCCTTCCCACCATGACCAACTCCGTGGTGTCAAAACCCACCCATGGGGCTTGCTTTCCCTTCTCAGGGAATAGGTACTCTTCTGGACACTACCAGCCCCCTGCTGATACCTTTCACAGGACTGTTCTTCAGCCAAAATCCCTCCTAAGCTGTGGTCCACTCTTGCCTTCACAGCCACACTTACCGAAGCCGTAGCCTGCATGAACTCTGCTCTCCGCTGTCATCCATCATCTCACAGAAATTACTCTTGCCGGGGGCACCCCAAACCTCAGCAAGTTATCAAATCCAAGCAGTACTGTAGCCTTGCTTTCTTTGTTTGTCACGTGAGTTACTCCCTCCTGCTCTTGCCTCCTTTGGATTCGTGGCATACTATGTGAATTTTTTTTCCCCATACCTGACTGAACCTGCCCCAGTTTCTTTCTCCTGTCTCTTCTTCACCTTACCTGCTGTCAGGATTTCTGTAATAGTCTCCTGGTGAGGACTTCAGTTACTTTCTTCTGGCTGTTGACTGCCAAATCTAAATCTTCTCCAGGGTTCCAGGTGCATATTTTTGATTCCTTATAGAAAATGCTTCCAGCCTGCCCCTACTGGCCTCTGCCTTGCCATCTCCTGCCCTGCCTGGCCCAGGAGGCCTCCAGCAGTGCCCTGTGCTTCCTTGGCTTTCTTCATTTCTTTGCATCTGTTGGATCTAGCCCCAACACTCCTGCACAGCCCCTAAGCCCTCCCTTTTGACTGAAGGCGGCCACAACCTTCTAGTGTCCATCTGCGTAGGGGCCACTGCTTCCCAAAGGCCTTCTCTGGCCTCATCCTTCCACCTCACAGTCCTCACCTCATTCTGGGTTAGGTACCTCGTCCATTATTCCTGTAAGACCAGGTGCACAGAAGTATTGTCATATTGTGTTTAAATTATTTATTTGTATGTTTTACTCACTAAATGTGAACTTCTCGAGGGCAGTGACTGCATCTTTTTATTTTGTATCCTTGGGTGACTAGCATAATGATGAACTCTTAAATGGTAAAAAGAAGAGCTTTATTGTTTAACTCACAGAATAGAAGCTTTCTTTTTTTTTTAATTTAAGGAATTAGAGTACATTCCAGGCATATATTATACTTCGAAAAGCACCATTCTGAATATTTAAAATCTCAATTATCAGAATATAAGTTTTTAAGTCTTACCATTTTGCTTTGGGGTAGTAATTGTAGTCTGTGTCCTGGTGGATTTACTGTACCCTAAGGTTCCCAAATTACCCACAGCAAGTAGTTCACCCACTCAAAAGGATCCAGTCCATTATCTCATTAATCTTCAAGACATTCCTGTGAAGTAGTTTAGGGAGCACATATTATCTTTTCAAACAGCTGGTCCACACATATGTTGTGTTTTGACATTGTATAGTTTCAGCATTATTTTCTCATTATTTAAATAGACGAAGTAAAGAATGTTTGACTATTACCATTTCTATGAAACAGTATTAAATATTTATAAGTAAAATACTTGACCTTCACAGTGATAATTATTTTGGCCTTAAGTATTGGATGATAGTATTCACCTTTTAGTGGATATGTGTGGAGTGGGGGTATAGATATTGATGGGGAATATTTGTAACTAACCAGAAGGCAGTTATGAGGTGGCATTTGTAAGGTTTTGATATTATTACTTATAACCAAAAGTAAATCACTTTTTGGTAGGGTCAAAAACGTTCTATTTTTTTTTTTAAGTAATTGAGGTTTTGTAGATAGATAGTATGTATTTTTGGTGAATTTTGACAAACATGTAATTCTTTGTGACAGCCACATCAATCAATATACAGACTATTTTCATCACCCCAATAATTTCTATCCTGTTCCTTTCTAGTCAGCCCTACCTACTACTGCAAACATTGTTCAGGCTTTATAGAACAATGAAGTAACTTAGTTTTACCTGTTAAGGAATTACTTCATATAAAAAAACTGTGTTCAGTTTTGGGAATAGATTTTTTCTTGCAACATGTTTTAAAGAATACGCTACTGTCTGGGCATGGTAGCTTATGTCTATAATTCTAGTGCTTTAGTCAAGGCCAAAGGACTACTTCAGGCCATGAGTTCAAGACCAACTTGGGCAACATAACAAGACCTTGTCTCTACTCCCCACCCCCCCGCCAAATAGCCAGACATGGTGGTGTGCACCTATAGTCCTAGCTACTCGAGAGACTGAGGCAGAAGATCACTTGAGCTCAGGAGTTCAGACTGCAGTGAGCTATGATTGTATCTGTGAATAGCCACTGCACTCCATCCTGGGCAACATGGTACAATCCTGTCTAAAAAAAAAAAAAAAAAGAATACACTGCTCACACACAATAATAGGGTGGGTGAAGATTTATAGTATAATTGACAAAATATCCAAAACACATAAAGAACTCTTGGGGCTAGACACAGTTACTCTTGCCTATAATACCAGCATTTTGGGAGGCTGAGACAGGAGGATTGAAATCAGCCTGGGCAATGTAGCAAGACGCTGCCTCTACAAGAAAAAAAAAAAGAACTCCTGAAAACATTTCAAAGGCTAACAACCCAGTTTTAAAATGAGCACCAAACTTAAACAATTCATGGAGGTAAAACAATAGTTATATTTAATTTATGCTGTTGTGTATATCAGGAGTATATTCCTTTTTATTGCTGAGTAATATTCCACTGTATGAGTAAATCACAGAAATCACAGTTTTAAGAATCTGTTTTAAAAATGTATCCTCAAATTTCAGTTGTTTCTAGTTTTTGGGTATTGAAAAAGGCTGCTATAAATGTTCTCAATTATTTTTTTATTATGGTAAAAAATATGGCCGGGTGCGGTGACTAAACCTGTAATCCCAGAACTTTGGGAGGCCAAGATGAGCAGATTGCCTGAGCTCACGATTCGAGAACAACCTGGGCAACTTGGTGAAACCTCATTTCTATAATAAAAATCAAAAAATTAGCTGGACGTGATAGTGCGTGCCTGTGGTTCTGGCTACTTAGGAAGGCTAAGGCGGAAGGATCGCCTGAGCTCAGCAGGTCGACGCTGGAGTGGCAGTGAGCGTGCCACTGCACTCCAGCCTGGGTGACGGGGTGAGACTCCAACTCAAAAATACACACACACACACACACACACACACACACACACACACGCGCGTGCGCGCATATATAAAATTTACTATCTTAACCAATTTTAAGTATATAGTATATTAGTGATAACTATATGCATATTGTTGTATAACAGATTTCTAGAATTTTTTCATCTTGTAAAACTGAAAATCAGTATCCATAAGACAGCAGCTCTCTTTTCTCCCCTTTCTCCTTGCTCGTGACAGCCACTATTCTACTTTCAGATTCTAAGAATTTGACTGCTTTAGATACCTGTCTGTGTTTTGAAATAAGCGTCTGCGAAATACGATTTCACTAAGCAAAATATCCTCGAGATTCGTCCCTGGTGTCGCACCAGAAAAGATTCCCTTCTCCCTTAAGACTCAGCAATACTCTGTTGTAGGTATAAACTGCATTTTCTTTATCCACTCATTTGTTGGTGGGCATTTAGGTTACTTCCACCTTTTGGATATCATGAAGAGTGCTGCAATTAACATGGTGTGCAAATATCTCTTCAAGATCTCGCTTTCAGTTCTCTTGGATCAATACCCAGAGGTGAAATGACTGGATCACATGGCAGTTATGTATTTAATTGAGGAAGCTCCTACCATGTTCCATAATGGTTGCACCATTTTTCATCCCCACCAATAGTACGCAAGGGTTTCAGTTTTACCACATTCTCACAAGTATTTATTATTTTCTGTTTTGTTGATAGTGACCATCCTAATGGATTTGAGGTGATATTGCATTGTAGTTTTGATTTGCATTTCTCTGATGATTAGTGATGTTGATTATCTTTTCATATGCTTGTTGGCTATTTGTTTATCTTCTAAGGGGAAATGGCTAGTCAAGTTCTTTGACCATTTTTTAACTAGGTTATTTGTTCTGTTGTTGAGTTTAGAAATTCTTTATATCAGGGGTGCCAAAATAATGTGTACACATTTTGAAAGATGTTAAGAGATGTTCACTGTAATCAGAGATATCTGGACACTGATGGTAACCACTTTGAGTACCTCTTGTAATTGCAGAAGTCAAACGTGACTTGTATGCATCTTATTGAGCATTACAATTTTAATATAGGTTTTTCCTTTCTTTAAATGTGTATACATTTTTTGGCACCCTCTGTATATTCTAGATATTCACTCCAATATACAGTTTGCAAATATGTTTTTCCATTCCATAGGATGTCCTTTTATTCCGTATATTGTTTCCCTTGCCTCACAGAAGTTTTGAAGTTTGATGTAATCACTTTTGTCTGTTATTGTTTTTGTTGTCTGTGCTTTTGGATTCATATCCAAGAAATCAGTAATAATTCAGTGTCATGAAGCTTTTCCCCTGTTTTCTTCTAGGAGTTTTATAGTTTTAGGTCTTATGTTTAGGGTTTTAAGCCATTTTGATTTAATTTTTGTATATAGTATTGGATAGGTGTACATTCTCATATTTTAGCATACGAATATCCAGTTTCTCCATCACCTTTTGTTGAAGAGACTATCCTTTCCCCATTGTGTAGCCTTGGCACCCGTCTTGAAGATCATTTGGCTATATATGTGTGGGTTTATTTCTGGGTTTACTTTTCTATACCATTTGTCTGTGTGTCTGTCTTAATTCTGTTATTCAACACCTTTAGGAAATGTTTAATTTTTTGTTGCAGTACTTTTCCATTCTAAAACTTTTATTTTTGTTGACATTTTAAAAAACAGTTTCTTTACCAAGAATGTCTGGCTTGCCATTTGTTAGTAGCATTTGCCTGTACTTCATGGAACATGGTTGTAATAGCTACTCGAAAGTCTTTGTTTATTGCAGTATCTGTGTCATCTTGTGGTTGACTTGGGTTCACTGCCTTTGCCCTGGAGTTATTTAGGTTTTCCTGATTCTCTGTATGTCAAGTGATTTTGAATTGTATCATGGACATTTTGAGCATTATGCTACGAAATTCTGGCTACTCTTAAAACTTTTGGAGAATGCTTGTTTTGTTTGTTTTAGTAGGCAATTGACTTGATGAGGTTTAGATAGTAAGTTCTGACCTATCTTCTGTGTACTTTTTCTAAGGTTAATTTAATTTTCAAAGTCTTGACAGACTGTTTTTGTCTGTGTTGCATTTGCATCACCCAGGAGTGTCAGTCTAGACCTGTGTAGTTGCACATAGTCTTGTTCAGTTCTCAAATTGTAGTGTTTATTCAGGGAGCTCCTTTCATGCATGACTCTCAGGGATGAGCCCAGACCCAGAAATAAAGGATGCCTCTCTCAACTCTGTCCTCTCTGTCATCTTTCCTCATACTCTGTCTCTCTGGAACATCATTTTCTGTTATTGTGCCTAGTAAGCTGAGGCTTTATCCATGTTGTACTATTTAATACTTTCCATAACTACATATTTCTCAGGGCAAAGTGGGGAGAAAATGCTCTGGAGATAGGTTACTACACCAGGGTTGCCACCACAGTTGTCTGCCATGGAGTTGCAGGCTTGTTCCTGGGGCTTACCTGAGATGGCCTTTGGAGACTCACAAAAGCATTGTATTGAAATGTCCCCTCCAATCCGGTCCTCTGAGAAGGTGTGGGTTTTGTCCCAGAGATATGGGAGACATGAGGATATTGGAGGTATAAAAACAACAGCAACAAAAACAGAGAGCTCACCATCATATGATTGTTCTGTGAGTTTTTATTTTTTCTCCTAATCTTCTTGCTCTTATTTTTAATCAGTGGGAGAGATTTGATGGTGTGTGCTTATTCCATATTACTCTGAACCAAACTCTTCTGCATTAGCTTTGAAGTAACACATGTTGTGTTCAGATTTGATGAAAATTTCTCAAGTATGTACAGTGTTTTATATGGAGTTGTTTCCTTTAAATGGAAGGAAATAAATTTAGGGCCCTTCTATTCCATCTCTGTCTTATTTCATTTTTTTGTGTTTTTCTAAGTGGATAAGCTGTTAGGATATTTTGCAAAGAAAAACTTTAAATACTTAAAATATCCAAGTAAAGTTTATGGTGGTAGTGATACTAGTGAAAATGTGCTGACCTACATATTGCATATGTTTGTTGAATTCAGAGACTTCTTTTTCAGGCATCCTTTTCTTCCACATAGATGACGTAGGTTTTTTTTTTAAATTTATTTATTTATTATAAAGATGTGGTGTGCAGTTCAGGGTTAGGTATACAAACATTGATCATACAGGTACCCTTGTTGATGAGGTATGCCCTACTCCCCTAGCAGTTTCCCTCAACTGCCAGTCCCATCCCCCCTCCCCTGACACTTTCCCACTACTGCCAATCACTTTCTTATAGCATTATAATTGTTCAAGGTCACCTTATGAGTGAGAACATATGGAATTCAGTTCTTTGTTCTGTGATAAATCACTGAGTATAATAGACTCCAAATCCATCCAATTTGCTACGAGTCCTTATATTTGTCCTTTATGGCTGTATAATATTCCGTTGTGTATATGTACCACATTTTTTTTATCCAGTCCAGCTTCGATGGGCAACACAGTTGGTTCCATGTTTTTGCTATTGTGAATAGAGCTGTAACAAACATACGTGTGCAGGTATCTTTTTTGTAGAATAATTTATGTTCCTCCAGGTATATTCCCAATAGGGGAATTGGTGGGTCATATGGAAGGTCAATTTCTAGTTCTTTCAGAAATCTCCAGACTGTTTTCCAGAGTGGTTGTACAAGTTTGCGTTCTCACCAGCAGTGTAGAAATGTTCCCTTTTCTCCACATCTCACCAGCATCTGTTGTTGTTTGTTTTATTAATGATTGCCATTCTTACAGGGGTTAGGGTGGTATCTCAATGTGGTTTTGATATGCATTTCTCTGATGATGAGTGAGCCTGAGCACTTTTTCATGCGACTGTTGGCTGCCCGTTTGTCTTCTTTTGAGAAGTGTCTATTCATGTCTTTTACCCCTTTTAAAGGGGCTGTTTGTTTTTTTCCTTTCGCTATGTTTGAGTTCCTTGTAGATCCTAGATGTTAGGCCTTTGTCAGATATACAGTTGACATATATTTTTTCCCATTGTCTGGGGTGTCTCCCTGCTCTCTTGATGGTTTCTTTTGCTTTGCAGAAGCTCGTTAATTTGGTGAGGTCCCACTTGTTTATCTTATTTCTTAAGGTATTGACCTTTAGGGTTCTGGATAGGAATTGGTTGCCAGTGATGATGTAGTTTGGCATAGATGACTGTGTCTTTCTTCTTGAGATGGTCATTTTCTTTACTTCAGACTTTTTTCTTTCTGGCTTCGTTAGACCATATTGTTTTAGATGTTCCTTAAGTCTTGTAATTCCCCAAAGATGTGATCTTACCCTTATTCCTCAGCATGCTCTCTCCTTTATCTGCAATGGTATTGTCTTTGCAGTTACTGTTGAAACAATTCTGCTGTCTATATTCCTGGCTCAGATAGTCCAAATCTTTTGTTAAACATTCCCAGTTAGTATTACCTTCTAACCAAGTAAGTACAAAATGGGATTCTCCATTTTTCTTGTTGATTTCATTATTTTAAAAGCCTTATGGTTCCTTTGGGTACTAAGTTGAAAAACGTCTAATCTTTGATTTTTTTTCTCTATACTATAACTCAAATTTGCTTCTTTAGTCTCTTTTCCCTACCATTTTTCTAACTCACATTCTCATTACTTTGTGCCTTTTGTTTCTTTCCCTTTTGTTTTTAAATTTATTTTGTAAAAGTCGTAATGTACAGGAGAAAAGTAGAAAATGTAGATAAATAAAAGGAATAAAAATTATCTATGTTCACGTAATCCAGAGTTAACTAATCATTCTGAATCTTTTGATGTGTATTATATACTATGATACTTTTTCATATTGACACACACAGTGTTTAAAATGCATGTTATATCTCAAGTGAGATATACATATACATATTGTACTATATTATACATACTGTTTTATAAACTGCTTTTTTCACTTAATGTATAATTTTTGTAAAAATTGTATCATGTCAACTCTTTTATCGTAGGACCTTATGTTTGTGTCCAATGATTTTCCTAAAAGATAGTTAAGATCCTTTTAAGCTAGAACAGTAGCATCTGTAGTCCCACCTGCTCAGGAGGTTGAGATGGGAGGATTGTGTGAGCCTAGGGGTTCAAAGCCGTCCTGAAAAACATAGTGAGTTCTCCTCTCCTCTCCTCTCCTCTTCACTTTTCTCTTCTCTTCGATCCTTTCATGCCCTTGCATAGAACCCTTCTGTGGCACACTGTGGCTTACAAAATGAGTTTCCTATTTACTTGCCTGGCGTTCAAGAGAACGTAGGCTAGCCCCTCTTGGAGTATTGAGGAAGAAGCGAGAATGTAAAGAGCCACCGTCATGCTAGTAGGGCAAGGAAAACAAGTAGAAGTGCCCTGTCCATTCTAAAGAGTGTAACACTGGCTACTTAGAGAAAGTGCTTTAAGCTGATACCCAGAGGATGACTAAGTTAACCAGGCTTAGAGAAATAGGAGGTGGACTAGAGTTTGGTGGTTGGAGGAAGGAGTAACTTCCTGGAAGAAGGAGGATCACAAGTAAAGTCAAAGATCTCGAGAGACTAGAGAAAACAGGACTTGAAAGAGATGCAAGAAATTCCATCTGAAGGCTGGAAGGCTGATGACTGGGGAAGGGAACAGGGGCTAGGTCCTCTTGTCTGGAGTCTTTCAAAGCTTCCTTCGTTGCTGCCTGTTTTATGAGACTATACTTTTTCAGCCAGAAGAAACCCACGTGTCTCTCACCTGTCATAGCACTTAACCATTCTCCTCTCAAAGCACTAATCACATTCTACAGCTGTGTGTGTCTATATTTCTTCTATATTTTGTAAGTTCCTTGGAAGGAGGGATCATTCCTGAACATCTTGTTTACCCTATTGCATGTAGTAGATGGTCCGTGCTTGTCTGTAGAAATAATGAACAGATAATACATAAACATAGCAGATACTTTATTTTAAAAGATAAGGTAAGTTATGTATATTAATGTCATTCTTCCTGAGCACAGCAGAATAGAAATATGTATTATAGGAAAATACTGTTTCTTTGAAAAATTTAAAGATATCTTCCATGATAAGCTCGTGTAACTTACAGTGTGTTCTCTGCCTGTAAAGTTCCACATCTATAAAACTGATGGAGCCAGGCTCGGTGGCTCAGCCTATAATCCCATGCCTTTGGGGAGGCTGAGGTGAGTGGATGGCCTGAGCCCGCGGGTTCGAGACCTGCCTGGGCAGCGAGACCTCATCTCTACAATAAATCAAAAAATCAGCCGGGCGTGGAAGTGCATGCCTGTAATTCCAGCTACTCGGAAGGCTGAGGCGGAAGGATCGCCGGAGCCCAGCAGGTCGAGGCTGCAGTGGCTGGGAGCGGCCCCTGCACTCCAGTCTGGGCGACAGAGTGAGACTCCAACTCAAAAAGAAGAAAAAAAACCCAAAAAACTGATGGAATGTGAATTCCCTTGAGGTCAGGATGTTTTAACAGTATGCAATATATTACTTCTTTAATATTGTAGACAACATGCACATCACATTGCATTGTAGCACAGTGATCTCCCAAGGCCACTAGGTCTTAATAAAAAAATACCACGTTTGTATAATATATTTTCTCTGAGTATTTACATTTAATAAATATTCTTCACAAATCTATTAAGCAAATATAACAGATGGAGATGAAGCACAGTCCTGCTTTATGAAGCCTAAGGTGGCTTTGGGAACCCTCTTTTGCAGTTCATGTTTGAGTTGTGCAATGTTTCAGAAATACAAATGCTTCCTGCTGACTCTCTTGTAGCATGTGGTATTTAAACCTCTCTACCGGAGTGTTTCTGCTGGTCTGTCAAAACAAATGTTGGTGGTTTATTATGATTATCATTCTTATTATTACTGCACTTTATTCATTTATGTGTCAGTCACTGTTGCTGTCAGTGTTTTGTGGCATTTTAGCTGTTGACAGGTATTTTCTTGAAAGTATACCAGTTCCCCAACATGGAGGAAAATATGATTAGCTGAAACCGCTAAAGATACTGAGAGAGAACTAAGAGGACATATCTTATTATAATTATTGTAACTTGAAAACATTTCAGGTTTTTCACATATATGTATTTTTTTTTTTGGAGTCTCACTCTGTCGCCCAGACTGGAGTGCAGTGGCCGCTCCAGGCCACCGCAGCCTCGACCTGCTGGGCTCCGGCGGAACTACAGGTGAGCGCTACCAGGCCTGGCTGATTTTTTGATTTATTGTAGAGATGAGGTCTCGCCAAGTTGCCCAGGCGGGTCTCGAACCCGCGGGCTCAGGCAATCCACTCACCTCAGCCTCCCAAAGTGCAGGATTACAGGCTGAGCCGCCAAGCCCGGCTAATATATGTATCTTTATTTGGTTATTTTGTTAGTTATATACCTTATGATAACAAATTATCCCAAAACTTAGTGACTTAAAATAATAATCTCATAGTTTCTGTGGCCACGAATCCAGGCAAGGCTTGGCTGGATCCCCTGGCTCAAGGTCTCTCCCAAGGCTGTGGTCATCACCAAGCTTGACTAGAGAAGGAGCTGCCTCTAACTCACAGGTGCTGGTTGGCAGGAGTCATCTCCTCATTGGCTGCCGGCCAAGAGGCCTTCCGCACCCCACACCACGTGGGCCTCTCCACAGGACAGCTTACAGTATGGCCGCTTGCTTTGTTAGAGCTAAGAAGCAAAGAAGAACCAGAAAGAGAGAGAGTGAGAGAGAGCGCGCGCGAGAGAGCAAGACAATAGCACAGTCTTGTAACCTAATCTCAGAAGTAATGCTCTGTCACCTGTTCTGTGTTCTGTTCATTAGAAGCAAGCTGTCAGGTCTAACCCATGCCCAAAGAGTGTGAACTGCTAGGAGAGGAGGTTTCTTGGGGCCCATCTACAGTTATGAAGACTTTCTAAGACCCTAAGTCTCTGTTAGAGGATGGGTTCGGTACTCAGAGGCAGGTGCCTATATAAGTACTGGAAATAGATAGGTGTTGAATGTTAGAACAGCAAGAGACCTGAGTTATGATGAATATTTAAACCTGAGAAGTTTGGACTCTTACTGGCTGAGCCTGCTTATCCTATACATTCCCCAGATGGTAGAGCTGCCCTGTGGTGGTGATGTCCTTGAAGATTCTTGGCTTATGTAGATATTGGCTATAGTCTATTTCTTTCACAATGATGTGACATATGCATATTTTACATATTTAAATATTTACACCTTTAAAATTAGTGTTCAAAATACTGCTTTAGAGAAAGCTCAACTTTTATTGACCAGTGAATATGAAGCAAGAGCTTTAGGTCAGAGACAGAGATTGCCGTGTGCCCAGCTGACCCAGGCCATTTGGTTAACCCCCTGGACTTCTCTTGGTCCCAAGAGAACCTGGACTTCACAGCCTGAATCGCTTTTGTCTAGTGTCATTCCTTATGCCTAGAGCTCAGGTTAAACATTCCCAGAACCAGTCTGGCCTGGTCAGATCATGTCATTCTCTGAGTTTTGACTTGCTGGAGCTCTTGGGGCCAAACAGAAATATTGAGTTGGGCTAAGATTGAGATTCACATGCAGAGCTTTTTGAAGACAGTGCATGCCACTGGGCATTCCAGCAAATTGATAAATTCCTGTTTCTGTCCCACTTTATCCAAAGCAGGTTCTTATACAGTAACCAGCTCATATGATCCATCTTGTTTTGATTACACCCAGGCTTAATTTATAGAGGTGAGTGAGTGATGACAGGAGGAGGTCAGTGCTTTTGAGAAAAGTTTTATTTACTTATAGTTCTCAAGGAAAAGGTATGTCCCATACCATGCAGAACCACACGAGGAAGCGTGAGGGTTGCTCAGAAGGCAGATGGAGCAGAGGAGAAATGATGGCCTGGAACCTTTCTTGTGACTTCCTTGGGAAGGGATGGACAATGCAGGGTAGGGGTTTGAGCAAGTTTAGGATTGGTTGGATTGAATAACTTGGGCAGACTCTGGATTACAGGATGGTCTCTAATTGTCCAGTTCCTGGCCCTGGCATGATTAGGGAAATACTGATTTGGGGTGTGAGAGTTGATAGTAGAGGAGATTAGGGATATGGGCCTTGGACTTGTTGGTTTGCATATGAAAGGTGGGCTCATGGGAGTCATTTGCTATCTCTAAGAATTAGCTAGCTCTGGGAGGGGCAGCCAGTAAGGCCCCCCAGCATGTCAAAGCATCATAAAATATAGAACATATTAAAAAATGATTAATATACCATCCATTAACAAATGAAAAGTGCAGCATTGTGCTTATACTAAGAAGCTTTGTATGGTAATATGCAGGTTCCACTAAGGGAAGAAGAAGCAAAAGTGGATATAACTTAATAAATTATTATGTTATAAGTACTGACATCTCTCCTTTTTTCTGTATTGCTTCCATGTGCACAGATTGAGGGTGAGTAACTGGACATACACACACACACACACACACACACACACACACACACACGTATCTAAACATATATATATATATATTTCATTTGTTATAGCTGACTCTGCCCCACTGGCCTTGGCCAGTTCAGACCACAGTAGGTCAACATAGGTGCAGAGTGATCTGTGGAAGTTTAGTTCCAGACACAGATGCTCTCTGAAGCCAAGGTTGAGGGGAGGAATGGGACTGTAATTTCTTTGCTCTTGCAATCTGAGCAGCAGAGACAGTGTCACAGCTAACCAGCATTAAAGGCTTTTTTCTATTTTGCAGTATCTCATTTAATCTTCAGAACAGCCTCCTGAAGTTAGTTCCATTTTATTGAGGAAGAAATTGAGCCCTGGAGAGATGTAAGACCTTGCTCGAGATCATACAATGTGTAAATGATAAGACTGTATTTGAACCCAGTTAGACTGAGTACAGAGTTTATGATCTTAGCTCCTGATTTAGCTCAGTTGTCCTTTTTTCTAGTATTTGTATTCTTAAAACTTCATCAGAACTCAAATAATTCATCTTACTTTTTTACCTTACTTCATGACCTAAGTCTTAGTATTCTTAATGTGGAATATTTAAATTTTTCAGGTATTAAGTAGAAGGAAGACTTATCCCTTCTTTTCTGGTTTAATTTTCCACAATGCAGGTACCTCGGCCTTCTTGCCACCCAAATGGTAATGTTACTATCTCATTTTCCTTTTCCTCCTGTACCTCAGTACTTCCTTACCCCTTTCCAGAAATAAATGCAAGGTTCTTGTTGGAACACTGTTCTTCTGTGTGGTCCATAGTCCTTCTGTATCTGCCCCTTTTCCTTCCAGAGTGTTGCCTGACTGACTAATGTGCACTCCACTCCAAATAAATCAGTCCAAATAGCCTGTGGAGGTATTTTCACGTATGATGTGACATCAAGTGCTTGAAATCTAAGAGCACTGTTATTAACAGATCACAAAAATGATTTTATCGAGGCATTAGGTTGTGTGTTAATCTAACCAATTTTATATTTTATAATAGCTCAGGCAACTTATTTATTCAATTCTCCAGTAGAATCTTAGAAAATGATTGATAAAACTTTCTCTGTTAATGATAGTTTTATTTCCTTTAATGTTTTCAAGAGTGATTCCTGCCTCTTTCTCTCATTTACCGCCCCCCGCCCATAAGCACACAATATTACCAAGACCGCCACATAAGGTTATGAGAAGGACCATCCAAGATCAAACTTTATTTGCTTCCATTTGCATAGGTACAAATGGTTATATTGTGCTGGGTTCACTTAGAAACAGGTTCTAAGCCAAGAACTTAAGTGAAAGTGATTTATGAAGGAAATCAGGAAAAAAGTAGTAAGGAAGTGAGGAAAGAAAGATGATAATGAAGGGGAAAAAACAAACAAGTGTTTTATTTCTATAAAGTCCCTGATTCCACATGATTGGGGTGACTCTGAAGTAGAATTTACCTCAGATTTTGCTCTACCTGGATGCTTTTTCCGTCTCCTTCACTGGTTAGTCGTTGGCTGCAGATGAGGTATCCAAGAGAGCCACGAGCAGGCCTCTGGAGCCCTTCAGGATGAGCCATCTGTTAACAATGAAGAGCAGGTGTGACCGGGGATTGTTGCGTGGACCTGGTAGAAAGATCTGAGCCCGTTAGGATAGGGCACCAGCAGTGACTGCAAAGGATGTGTCGGCAAACACTCATCTGTGATTTCACCCTTCTTTTACATTCTCAGGATGTGAAAATCAGGGAGAGAAGTAACAGACTTTGCCTGGAGTCTCGCACCTGGCTAGTGACAGAGGCAGGCCTGGGACCCACCTGACCTACCCCCTAACCAGGGCTCTTTGGCACCAGCTGATAGTGGCCAAGATGTCATGATAATTAATATTGTAGTCATTCATCTGAACCTTTTAAGCATATTTGAAATTTACTTAAAATCTGCTGTATTATTATATGTCATAAATTGCGTTAATTTTCACTATACAGTTTATGAGTTCTGACAAATGAATACCATGTAATCACTGCAGTAATCAAGATACAGAGTATTTCCATCTCCTCAAAAAGAGCCTTCCTGCTCTATTGTAACAAGTAATTCCCATACTACTGGGCCCAGGCTTTCCATCATTAGGTTAGATTCATATAAATGGAATCATACAGCATGTATTTTTGTGTCCTTCAGCATGTTTGGGATTCATACATGTTATGTATTAGCCTTTTAAAAAATTTCTGAGTAGTATTTCATTGTATGGATATAACACAATTTGTCTGTTATCTGTAATGCGTAGTTTTTGTCTTTTATGAATAAAACTGTTAATGAACATTGTTTCAGGTCTTTTGGCATATACATCTTTTTCAAGCCTCTTGGGTAGATTAGTTGTAGAATTGCTGAGTGGTATAGTAATGGCTAAATTGTTTTCCAGCCATTTCACATTCTCAGTAGCAGTGAGTAAGAGCTCCAGCTGCACCCCATTCTCTCCAACACTTGGCATTGCCAGTTTTATTTTATTTTATTTTATTTTTATTTTTTATTTTTCTTTGAGTTGGAGTCTCACTCTGTTGCCCAGACTGGAGTGCAGTGGCCGCTCCCGGCCACCGCAGCCTCGACCTGCTGGGCTCCGGCGATCCCTCCGCCTCAGCCTTCCAAGTAGCCGGTAATTTTTTGATTTATTGTAGAGATGAGGTCTCGCCTGCCCAGGCAGGTCTCGAACCCGCGGGCTCAGGCAATCCACTCACCTCAGGCAATGCTAGTTTTAAAGTTTTGATTATATTAGATAACGTGTAGTGGTATTGCATTTTAGTTTTAACTTGCATTTCCCTGATGGTTAGTGATGTTAAGCCTCTTTTCATTTGCTTACTGACTACTGGTATATTCTTTTGTGAGTTGCCTGATGAAACATTTTGCAAAATTGTCAATATATGTGTGGGTTTATTTCTGAACTCTATTTAGTTCCAAAATTATCCAGATTATGCTTATTCTATCAACTGTACATTTCCAGATCTGTTTCTTTTCTTTTTTTAAAAAACATTTTTAATTTTAAAATTGTGGGCTACAGTTAAGGGTTGGGTCTACAAATATGCATTGTGCACCCTTGTTGATGAGATGTGCCCCCCGTCCCCAGACAGATATTGACTACTGTTAATCCCACCTCCCTTCCCTTCCCTGACCCCCCTATGGTTTCCTGGCACTGTCAATCCTTTTCTTATAGTATTACGATAGTTGTTCAAGGTCCACTTATGAGTGAGATCCAGGTCTGTTTCTATTGACTGATTTTTTTTTTCCTGATGATGGGTCATATTTTTTGTGCTTTTTTCATATGTAGTAATTTTATAGTGGATACTGGACATTATAAGGTTTTGTTGTTGAGTGCTAGATTTTGTTGCTTTCTAAAAAGAATTTTATACTTCTTTGTAACTGGCAGTTATGTTACTTGCTGATCAGCTTGGTCCTTTAGAAGCTTGTTTTTTGTTGTTGTTGTTTTTTGTTTTTTGTAGGGATGAACTTTTTCCTGAAGATGTATCTGTGGTATTGGTTTAAAAGCTTGTTTTAAAGCTTTGTTAGGTTAGGTTCAGAGAAGGCTTTACCCGGAGTCTTGTTTAGCTCCATTACTAAGGTGTAACCCTGCTGTGGTCTCCACTGGATTCCCCAGATGTTCACTGTGTCCTCTGTCCTCTGGATGGTCATAACTTGAATCTGGTATAGCTTCGTGTGGACTTGGGAAATTTGTCTGCTTCTGGAGCCCCAGTTGTTCATTGCCTGGCCTTGTGCATTCTCCCTACACTTGCACATCTTGGTATTTACCCACAGACTGAATACAGCCCTTAGAGTTTTTATTCTGTAGGCTTTGGGGAGCCAGAGAATTCTGGAAAGGAATGATCTGATTGGCAGCATTTTGTATGCTGGATTTAGAGTGAGAATACATTGTTGATGAGGACCTGAAAAGGGAGGAGGGTGAGAGGATGGGGATGGGGGACGATAAAACAAAAATGATCAAAATCTAGAGAAGAGATCCTAGCAATGCTAATAAATGACTTAGAGGAATCAAGAATTTAAGCTAGCTACTCCCTAAAGCTTAAATAATCCAGAAAACGAAATTAGATTCTAAAAAGTGCTCTACCTAATGTACTTTCAGAAACTACACAGATAGAAGATCCAAGAAAACAATGGAGGGGGGAACAGGAGAAAATGCTCAAGGACTATCTCTCCGTGGCCCAGGATGCACTAAGGACACAAAAGGAGTTGTACCATGTGAAGGAGCAAAGACTGGCCTTGGCCCTAGATGAATATGTACGGTTAAATGATGCCTATAAGGAGAAGTCAAGTTCTCGCACAAGCCGTAAGTACAGCTTGGCTATTCAGACTTTAGAAATGGAGACTGAATTCTGGATAATAGAAGTTCCTTTCATTTCTGTGAAGTTAAATTTTGAGTCCTTTTCTCTCCTAGGCAGGAAGAGTACCTTGAAACCATGAGAGGTGAAGGCACACCACACATTTCTCAGTAAAGCCCCTCAACCCCATGCCAGATAGCAGTCTTCCCATGAAGGGGTTATGGATACCTTTCTGCTCCTCCCTCTGCTGGGTTGCCTTTTATTCATTTATGAGTTACTTTTTATCTTTTCCAACCAGGCAGATAATTTGGCCCTTTTTGCCAGTTAAAAAAACGGAATTATCTTTTGGAGGGTAGGCCTTTTGTAGTACAAGCTTTCCCCACAAGTTAAGTGTTCTAGGAATTCATTAGCGTCAGTGTACTAGCTAGCGTTGCTGTGAGAGGCTGCATTTGGCTTCAGTTCATTTTTATTTTTATGTTGGAGATTCTTTCAACGTGTTTGCCCATTTCATGATGTGTGATTTATGAGCGCACCTGCCCACACCATGCTGAGTGTTCAGCAGTTTTTAACCAAAAGCAGCATGATACCCACGCTCCCCCTTCTCTGTTTACCCAGTCTTGCCCTGAGCAACTTCTTTTTTGTTTCCTCGGATGAAAAAAAAGTCCTCAGAGGGAAACATTTTGCTCAGGTGGAACAGGTAAAACAAAAAATGGCAGAAGCACTAAAAGACGTCAAAACTAATCAGTTCAAAAACTGTTTTAGGCAGTGGAAAAAGCATCTCAATAGGTATATTGCATCAGATGAAGAGTATCTTGAAAGTGACTGAAGATTAAACATGTAAGAGTAATATACAATTTTTTATAAATGAACTCTGTTTTTTTGGGAGTCCCCCCATGTACAATATTTTTAGTGAAGAACTGGAACTATTAGCTAGAATGAAGTTTCTGTTGATGACTTGTGTTGGTCTACCTCTCCCTTGTCTCACAAATTGATAAATTGCTGCTGGCCTTGTTTAAAGAGGGAGCGATGATGAGCTCAGAAGTTCTGCTTAAATGAGAAGTTCCTGGAAATGCAAAGCCCCAGTACCATGCATCTGCTATGTGGTCCTCAAAGGACATAGTATGCATAAAATCCAGAAGAAAATCAAGCACTGGGATCTTTATGACATTCCTCTTTACTGAGTTAAAAATAATTACAGAGATTGAAGATTACTTTTTATATTTAGGTGTCTGATGAATGACAATAAAAGGAATTATTTTAAAAAGCATCTACAGAAGCACATAAGTCTTGTTATCTTTAGAGTCAGTAAATTCTAAGTGGAGAACTAGTTATGCAAATTGTAAATAATTGTTTTTTTCTTTTTCTCTTTCAAAAGTATTCTCAGGATCTTCGTCCAGCACTAAATATGATCCTGATATTTTAAAAGCTGAGATTTCCACTACAAGATTAAGGGTAAGATTTTTGTGTGTGTGTGGTTGTACATTGACCATATTCATGGACTCTAAAGGCTGTAGAAAGGACTTTAGTGGTCATCTCTCAACTCTATTCGGTGTAGAAATCTCTTCCACTTATTCCTAATGGGTAGTCTTTCTGTTGTATGAAGAAGTTCAGTGTTTTAGACCATCTTTATTATTGAGAACAGAGCATGTTCTGTTCTTAGTCATTTTTATTGATAGCAGTTGGAATAGTGAATCAAAATTTAAGTCTTGATTACTTGTTGTTTTGTCCTTCAGAGTTAAACCAAGTTGCTCTTTCATGAGACAACCCAGTATTTGAAGGTGCCCACAACTTGCGTCATCATGTCTTTCCTTTTCTAGGTCATACTTTTGTCAAGCCCTTAATTCTTCGTGTGGGATTGTTTCCTGATCCTTGACCTAAATCTTTTTAGCCAAACTTCTTTAGTTGCCAGAACTTGTCTTTCCTTGATTTTTGAAATATTAAAGGCCGTTCTCCAAGTAAATCAATTCATGTAACAATACCCAGGTTGCGAGATAGATAATTGCTGAGACCACAGAACCATTGTGTCCCCCGTCATCACCATCCTTCCTATAGGTAATACTAGCCTCGTTAACACTGTGGGTTAATTTTTTTGTCAGTTTTAAGCTGTGTAACACTGGAATGCTATCATGTTTGTTATTTGATGGCTTGTCTTGCTCAATAGCATTTTTTTTTTTTTTTTTTTTTTTTGAGTTGGAGTCTCACTCTCACCTAGACTGGAGTGCAGTGGCCGCTCCCAGCCACCGCAGCCTCAACCTGCTGGGCTCTGGCGATCCTTCCTCCTCAGTCTTCCAAGTATCTGGAACTACAGGCGCGTTCTACCACGCCCGGCTAATTTTTTTTATTTATTGTAGAGATGAGGTCTTGCTGAGTTGCCCGGGTGGGTCTCGAACCTGCAGGCTCAGGCAATCCACTCACTTCGGTCTCCCAAAGTGCTGGGATTACAGACTGAGCCACTGAGCCCGGCCACTCAATAGCATTTCAAGATTCATTCACTTTTATTGCTGTATAGTATTCCACTTTTGTGAACATACTATCTTTATGTCATCTATTATTTATGTGTGTTAAAGTTTATTCCAATTTTTTATTATTGAAAAAAGTACACCTTAATGTAATATGTCTATTATACATGTATCATATATGGAATCTTTATTTTAAAAGGTCAAGGCCAGGCACAGTTGCTCATGCTTGTAATCCCAGCACTTTGGAAGGCTGGAACGAGAGGATTGCTCAAGCCCAGGAGTTCAAGACCAGCCTAGGCAACATTGTAAGACCTTGTCTCTACAAAAAAAATTAAAAATTAGCTATGTGTGGTGGTACACACTTATAGTCCCAGCTACTTGGGTGGCTGAGGTGGAAGCACCTGAGCCAGGGAAGTTGAGGCTGCAGTGAGCTGTGATCATGCCACTGCACTGCAGTCTGGGTGACAGAGTGAGACTCCTACTTAAAAAAAAAAAAGTCAACTATACAGAGAGAGAATAAAACAGTGGTTACCAGGGACAGGGAAGAGAGGGAAGGTTAGGGGAGAGGAAATGGGAAGATGTAGTTTGGAGGATAAAAAGTCACAGATATGTAAGATGAGTAAGTCTAGAGATCTGATGTGCAGTATGAGGACTATAGATAATAACATTGTATTAGGGATTCTTGTTTAATAAGGTGACTTTTAACTACCTCTTGTGACAAAAAATGATAACTATGTGAGTTGATGGCTATATTAATTTGCTTCATTATAGTAATCACTTTACAATCTGTATTATCGTATAACATCATGTTGTATGCCTTAATTATGTACACTTATTTTTTAAAAATAGACAGTCATGCATCACTTAATGATGGAGATGTGTTCTAAGAAATGCATCGTTCGGTGATTTCATCATTGTATAAACATCATAGAATGTATTTACACAAACCTAGATGGAACAGCCTGCTACACAGCTTGGCTAGATAGTAAAGCCTGTTGCTTCTGCATAGGCCACACACACACAGCATGTGACTGCACTTAATACTGTTGGCAGTTGCACTACAGTGGTATTTGTGTATCTAAGCACACCTAAACATAGAAAAGGAAAAAACGAGTCGCACTACAACGTTAGATGGCTGTGACGTGACTAGACAATAGGAGCTGTTCAGCTCCACTGTAGTAGTATGGTACTGCTGTTGTCTGTGCAGGGAAACATCAATGGCACATGACTGTACATATCACAGTGGGTACTGCCAAACAGTTTCAACCATTCTTTTTGATATCTGCACTAAGGTGCTAAATTACTTTATATACAGACTTTCGCATCCCCCAGGATTTGAATTTTATATATTCATTATCATTTAGTTCAAAAGATTTTTTTACTTCCTTTATGATTTCTCATGAGTGTATTGCTTAATTTTCAAACACTTGGAGGTTTTCTTTTATTATTGATTTCAACTTCATTACATTGTGTTTTTCTGTTCAAAATTTTCTATTTGAATTTTTTTTTATTGTTTCCTGTTACCCAAATTCTGCACATCAATGTGTAATTTTTGAACACTTTTTTATTCTTCAGGAAGGATTTAGCTTTGCTTCTTTTAGGTAGTTAGGCCAGGGGCAGATAATTTAATTTAATCAGGGTTTGAACTGACTGCAGTCTGGGCTTCAATCCTTTTCTAAGAGGGGACCTATTTCCAGTTTACTGTTTTTCTTAGGGCATAGCATAGCTCTTTGAAATCCCACTTGAACTCTGGGGATGTTTCACCAAGGCCCTTTCTGCTCTGTGGAGGCTGAACACAACAGGTCTCCCTTGACCTCAGTTCTGTGGGTGCCTGCAGCTGTCTGTGTTTCAGGGCTTGGTCAATGCATGCATCCAGCCTTAGTTTCTTGATTGCATGGACAAATACCTCCAAAGGAGAAACAGTATGATCTTTGGATCATGACACTGAGCTTTCCTTATTTTTTGAATCTTTGACACAAGTTCTTGCTGCCTTTGGAGGTTTCTAGTGCCCACAAATAGGACACTTGTATGTGTGTTTGTTTCCTCACTTTTCTATTTGTTCTTAGAATGTAGAAAAGCCTCGTCTACATTGACAGGAAGTAAAACCTCTCTCAAGTTTGGATTTCCTGGTTTAATTTTATTCATTGGTAGCATTATTCTGTGTCATTCTATAACAGATATCCTTCCAGGGTGTCTTAGACCATTTACTTGTCAGTCCATCCATATTTCTCTGTTCATGGATGGTTTGTCAAATACCTTGGTGCTATACTCTGTTCTGTGTCTGTATATTTGTGTGCTCTACTAGGTTAGGTAGCATATCTTAAAAAAAGGAAATGAAGGCATTTTTGTCAAAACTTATTACTCTTAATAAACTCCAGTACTTGAGCTGTGTACCTCTCAGGAAGTTATTATTATTACTGCCTTCTGAAATGTTAGTCATTTTTCACAGTTCTTATCTTGGTACAGCACCTTGTAAATGGAATAACCACAATAAGCTATCACATCTGTCCACCTGAATCCCTTATAGGATGTATGCAAACTAAAGGAGAGATTTTAAAACAAAAGCGTTTTAGGATATCTCATTAAAATAACCATTTAGGAGGAAATGAAGCCCCATCCCAATGAGGGATTGCACAGGAGATCCTAGGTGGTCACATTCCCCAGAACCGTCTCCTGACGTAGCAGAATCTATTAGAGAAAGTTCATTCTATGCCAGTTTTAATTTGCTCTTATAGATGACGGGGGACCCAAGAAACCCAGAATTTATTCATAAAAATTGTGTATTCTCACATGTTTAAACTTTAGTCACTTTCAAAGTACTCACCGTTTGATGCAATCCACCTATCAAGATGCTTTTTCCACTGCTGAAAACAGTTTTTGAACTCATCAGTTTTGATGCCTTTTGCTTAGTGCTTCTGCCATTTTTTATTTCACCGCTTCCATTTCAGCAAAATGTTTCCCTTTGAAGACTTTTTTCTTCCAGGGAAACAAACGAAAAAAAACTTTACTCAGGGAAGGATTGAGTGAATAGGAAGGGTGGGGCATAGGAGTCATGCTGTTTTTGGTCAAAAACTGCTGAACACTCAGTACGTTATGGGCAGGTGCACTCGTCAATCACCCATCATGAAATGGGCAAATGTGTTGAAAGAATCTAAAAAAAAAAAATCACTGAAGCTGAACACAGCCTCTCACAACTGTGCTAGCTGGTATACTGATGTCAGTGGGTTCCTAGAACATTTACCTAGTGGGGAAAGCCTGTACTACAAGGGACTGCCCTCCAAAAAAAATCCAGTTTTTTTTTCAGTCTCCCCTCATATATGTGTATATATATATCATCACAATGTGACCGAAAAGGTGAGTCAGAGAGGTGCCCCCTTCAAGAAGATGCTTTCCTCATAAAAAGGATATAAGACTTCCATAAGTAAGTATAATAAACAATCAAGAAGTGACACTGCCTTCATCTTCTTCATTAGTGCGGAGTGGCTTATTTAACACTTTCCAGCAGTATAAATGCCTTTTTAGAAATGCCCCCTTACCAAATTGGCCAAAGGGGTCTGAGTTGCTGTTGTAATGTTTCAAACTGTGTTATCGTTTGAACACTTTGGCATAGATGGTGTGTTCTTTGGTGTGTGTATCCATTTTGACCAGGAAGCACTTTCAGAATGCCCCAGGCATTCAGACGTGGATGAGTAACTGTAGTCTGTTGGATTTTGATAGGCTGGCCTGTCTTGGCTTGCCTACCCTGTTAAAATCCCTTTCACAAATTAATGCCACAGGACTCATCATTGCTTTGCTGCCTTGGAGAATCTGCCTATATTTTAGGTCACAGTAACAATTTTTTAAGTATAGCCAAACACTAATTTTATGCTTTATTATTTTATACAGTTGTATTAGCAGGTGTATCTCATTTGTTTTACTGAATTAGAACTACTAGGTTGAGTATTTAGGAGTCATTTGTCTAGCATCTATTTTCATATTATTTTATATTATGGTCATAGGTATTTATGATCATTGGTCTTCACTTTCCTCTTTGGTCCATTGGGGTAACAGTACTTCTTGATACCTTATTTCTACTTGTTGAAATGGTAAAATGAATAAATTAATACTTTTTATTAAGGTACTTATAACTTTTAATGGTGGTGTTTAATTGCCTGAGAAAATCTCAATAGCTATTTTTAGGGAAGAGTAATGTAAAAATTTTTACTGTGAAATTTATTATTTCATTTATTCATAATAAATACTTACTCTGGAGAAGGTATGAACTATCTCGTATAAACTCAACCTTAAATTCAACTGCCATTAAAAAAAAAGAAAAAAAGACTCTGTGCCCGTTTACAAATAGGTGAAGTGTGGTGAAAATTGGTGGAGAAAATTGTTGGTGAATTCTTAACAAATTTTTACCATTGTTTATTAAACCAAAGTAGAGTGTTAGAAATGTAAAAGAAAATATTTAGAAATACAAATACATTTAAGAAGTTTATTGAGTACTCATAGCATATACTGTAATGCAGCTTTAATTTTGTAGGAAAGGAAAGCAAAGACCCCTTTGGTTAAACCATTTGTACTCCACTCCAAACACATGGTTGGCTAGTGGGCATTGTTACTAAGTACAGTGTACTTACAATCTTTGGTTTCAAATATAAATTTACTCACACATTGTTAATATAGCCGGCTTCACTCCGAGTTATTTTTAGCAGTGATGGTGAACTTAGAAGAGTCATTCAGACTCACCAATTCATAATCTTGGCCATAAAAGAATGGCAGTTGACCTTTTTAGTTCGTAAACCATGAATAGAGTCAAAGTAATTAACTTGTGCAAATCAGTATGGCACTTTGATCTGACATATGATCTAACATAACAAAAATCATAGCAGTGTTCTTCAAATTTAAAAAAATGCCTTCTGAGAATGTAACTTGCTACAAATATTCTCTTGACTAGACATGAGCGAGTTCTTTATTTTTGCACTGCATTAAAAACTTGGCTTGTATTCTGAGTTTTTCAGCGGTGACTTACTTTATTTTAGGACATTGGAAAAGAGAGAGTGGTGGTAACTTGCAATATTGAACCGTGCCATAGATATGGTTATTCGTAGGATGTTTGGAAATGAACTTGCATGGCACAGTGGCACCCCCTTATTGGTGGGGGATATGTTCCAAGGCCCGCAGCGGGTGCCTGAAAATCAGGTGGACTGATCCCCGTGTATGCCATGTTTTCTCTTGTAAATCCCTCTCTGTGATAAAGCTGGATTTCCAAGTTAAGTGCAGTAAGAGATTAACAGCAGTGACTAATAAAACAGGACAGTTATGGCGTTATGCTGTATTTTTTTCTTCCTTTAGTGGGCTGGCTCAAGCGTCATACTATAGTAAAAGTTGCGTGAATGTAGTCTCACTCTCTCTCTCAAAATACCTTATTGTAATACAGTCATCTGTTTTGGGACTACAGTTGACCGTGGGTGACTGAAACTGCAGAAAGTGAAACCGCAGATGAGGGGGACTGCTGTAGTTGGTGTTGGGTTAGAAAATAATACGATCATCTTTGTGAATTTTAAGTGAAATTACAAATGATGTGACTTGACATATACTCACTGAAATAAAGAACAATCAAGCAAGGGAAAAGGAGAGAGAGATTCTATTTAGTAGAAGAACAGTATCTATTATGACCAGCTAGTCACTTGAATAATTAAAATTCGTAGCACAGTAGTAGCTTTTTCAGAAAGCATGCTTAGACCTCGAGTAGAGTGAAACTGTAATACTGAATCACATTTATTGATTTCATAATGTTTTGTTTCTCTTTCTCTTTAATGATTTTGGTCTCCTTTGCTAGCTTTGAAGGGTACCATACTCAGGCTAAATAATATGTATTTCAAAGAGATCCTTCATTGACACTGTTGTTGAGGAGACTTTCCACTTGCTTCTTATACACCTTTACATCCATAATGCTTGTGGCATTTTACAAAATTAAAAGCAAATGACTTCTATTAGAGAATATATAATCAGAGCAAAGAGGATTGGTAAGAAAATAATCATTTATAAATCATCAGTCCTAAACGATTCTATAAAGTGGCAAAGCACTTTCATATTTTGAAGACCTTGTGTGTTAAACTTTGTGGAACATTATGGGATGAAGATATTATAATGAGTACATTCAAATCAACACTTACTTACATTTCGATAATTTTCCTTGACACATACACAATAAATGCTTTGACCTAATGTGTTCACCTTTAATTTTGAGACTGAGGCCATGGCAATGAAACAGTGAGATGATGAAACATCTCTTTATTCTGCATCCATTTTGCGATCTTCAGCATCTTTGTGCATATACTTATTGCTAGAACTGAGGGTGGTAGATATAATACTGTCAGCTTGTACTTAAAGCATCAGAACCTTAGAGAGCTCCTTCAAAGATATAGAGGAATAAAATGGTATGATTTGAGATTTGCCAATTGGATGGTAGTTTTAGGGAGAGGGAGATATTGGTGAAATAGGCCCAACATGGAGACATTTTGCCTAAAATTCAGGCTGTCAAAATCATGTAAGTATATTTTAAAGGATCCAAGTGACTTCTGTTTATGCTCATGAAAGATGAACTACTACAAGTATTTTCCTCTAACAGCAGATAGAGAACTGGACAAAATCTGTCAAACAACAGTTTTCAGACTTTGGATAGTTGGCAATAGATGACTGTAATCCCTAACTGAAGGGAAACAGATGAGGTGAGCCCCAAGATTGCACTTCTCCATCTGCAGTGCAAGGAAAAAGACCTAAACATAGTCTGCTGGCTTCCAGGAGTTGAGGAGACAGAAGTAAAAAGTTCACTTGAGATGGAAGTGGCTAGAATTTGTAAGGAATATTGGAGAGGAGGGAGCTATAGAGATAGGGAGAAGAAAGCAAGAGCAAGCAGACTGTTAAAACATGTTATGCATATGCTCAAAAAATGTAGAAGGATATGTGAAAATTAGGAGAAAATAAGTATGTGAAAAGATCAAAATGGAACTTCTGCAGATTAAAAATATCAGAAGTAAAGTGAGATGAGAATAACAGCAGATTATACACTATGAAATAAAAGATCAGTGAATTTAAAGACATAGAGATATGAAGTATCCAAAATCAGTTACTTACAGAAAACAAAGCCTGGGAAAAATGTAACACCCTGTGGTTCAATATCACTTAGTTTGACATATGTGTAAAGTCTCCAGAAAAGAGCAGGAGGAGGGAATCAAGCACAAAAAAAATTGAAGAAATAAAAATTATAAATCAACAGGTACAAGAAACCCAACAAATCAAAAACACAATAAAAACCAAGAAGATCACACCAAGGTATATCATAATCAAATTGCTTAAAGTCAGTAGTAAAGAGAACAGTCTTAAAAATAGCCATAGAAAAAAAGACATATACAGTGGAATAAAAGTAAGAATTATAATTGTCTGCTTATCAGAAACAAATTATATGTAAGTTTAAGATAATGGATTACTAAAGAAAAAATGTCAATACCTAGTGGAAATATCTGTCATAATTGAAGGCAAAAACAGCCAATGTAAAAATGAGCAAGGAATTTTATTTTTTTATTTTTTATTTTTTGAGTTGGAGTCTCACTCTGTCGCCCAGACTGGAGTGCAGTGGCCGCTCCTGGCCACCGCAGCCTCGACCTGCTAGGCTCTGGTGATCCTTTCGCCTCAGCCTTCCAAGTAGCTGAAACTACAGGCACGCACTACCATGCCCAGCTAATTTTTTGATTTATTGTAGAGATGAGGTCTCACCAAGTTGCCCAGGTGGGTCTCAAACCCGCGGGCTCAGGCAATCCACTCACCTCAGCCTCCCAAAGCGCGGGATTACAGGCTGAGCCACCGAGCCCGGCTCTAGCAAGGGATTTTAATAGACATTTATCCAAAGAAGATATACAAATGGCTAATAAGCATATGAAAAGATAATGAACATTACTCGCCATATGTATATATACACACGCAATTCCTATTTGTTCTGTTTCCCCAGAGAACACTGACTGACACAGGTTGTTTCTGCCTTTTGACTATTGTGAATAATGTTGCTGTGGACATTGGTATACAAGAATAATTGAGTCTGCTTTCTGTTCTTTTGGGTATATATCTAGACGTGGAATAGCTAGTTCACAAGGTATTTCTGCATTTACCTTTTGGATACATGGTGTGTGTGTGTGTGTGTGTGTGTGTGTGTGTGTGTGTGTGTGTGTGTGTGTGTGTGTGTGTAAGAATTCTGGTGCATGCAGATAAAGTCTGAAGGCTGGCAAGCAGAATCCCAGGAGAGCCTATACTGCAGATGAAGTCTATAGGCCAGCCTTTTGAATTCTCACTTGCTTGGGGAGGCTGGTCTTTTTTGTCTAATCAGGGCTTCACCTGATTGGATGAGCTGTGTCCCACATTATTGAGGACAATCTGTTTACTCAAAGTTCACTAGTTTAAAAATTAATCTTGTCCAAAACATCCTCCAAATTGACACATAAAATTAACTACTACATACTTAAAACCTATATATACCACAGACGAATGGATCAATAAAATATGGTGTGTACACACACACACAATGCAATATTATTTAGCCTTCAAAGGGAATGAAATTATGATACATAATACAACATGGATGAACCTTGAAAGCATTGTGCCAAGTAATAATATAAGCCAAAAACAAAAGAAAAAATACTATATGATTCACCTTATATGAAGTACATAGAAGATAGAATAGTGGTTACTGGGGGCTGGAGAAGAGGGAGAAAGGAAGTTATTGTTGAATAGGTACAGAGTTTCAGTTTGGGATGAAGAAAAAGTTCTGAATGACTAGTGAAGATGGCTGCACTTAATGCCACCAAACTGTATACTTAAATAATAAATTTTATTTGTGTATTTTATCACAAAAATAATTATTCAAACAAATGTGAGAATTGATTGCCAGAAGAACTGCAATATATTAAATGTTAAAGGAAATTTCTTCAGGCAGAGGAAAAATGACATCACATGGAAATTTGAATCTGCATAAAATAATGAGAAATGTTAGAGATAATAAATATGTGAATAAAATAATATTCTAATAATCTGAAGTTTCTTTAAAAATGTCTGTTTAAACAAAGATTAAAAATGTCATGGAATTTATAAAATATTTTGAAGCAAAATATAAAACAAATATCACAAAGAATAGGAGGAAATGGAAGGATGCTATCATAAGACACTATTAATAAAGTAGTATAATGTTATTGGCAGACTTGCATATTTTATATACAAGTGCAAACTTTTTCTATAAAGATCTAAATTGTAAATATTTTAGACTTTGCAGGTATGATAAATAGAATCCTAAAATATTCTTTAATCCTCCAAGATTTTTTGCTCCCCCATCTGTCCCAGTGTACCTGCCTTTCATAATCCCCAGGCTGAATATGATGGATTCCTGTATTTGATATGGCATAGTCAACTTTAAGATAGGGAGATTGTCCTGGGAGTTGGGAGGTAGGTAACACATGAGCCTTTTAAAAACAGAGTCTCAGTCTTCTGGCTGGTAGTAGAGGAGGAAGTCAGATGTTGAAACTTAAAGGTTTTTCAGCATACTATTGCTGGATTACAGGTGGAGGGGCCAACATGGAGAGAAACTGAGAGCAACTTTGGCTCATAGCCAGCAAGGAATCCAAGTCTCAGTTCTATAAATGCAAGAAACTGAATACTGTCAACAGCAAGAATGAAGTTAGGACTGGATTTTTCTAGAGTCCCAGATGATCACTTAACATGACACACTGATTTCAGCTTTGTAATAATTTGACCAGAGAAGCCAGAGAATCTAGTGAGCTACTACATGAGTGTAATTTTAAGTTGCTAATTTTGAAACTTGTCTTTGGCAATGATAACTCATACAGCAGGCCAGGTACAATCTCTATTGCAGATATTTTCCCATTTTTGGGGGGTAATAGTTAAAAATTTATAAACCCTTATTAGCTCATGGACCATAAAAATATAGGGCACAAGGTGAGCTATTATTTCTGATTCCTGCCCTAAAGTATCCACTTAAAAAAAAGGAAAAAAAAGGTATCTCTATTAAGTCAATTGTGGAAAGCAAATAAGAGTCACAGAAAATTTTAGTTAACCCAAAGGAATGCAAGAATGGAGGCAGAAAGTATAAAGGAAATATGACAATTTGAAAGCAAATATAAAGATAGTGACTTAAGCCCAATCATATCAATAATTACACTAAATGTAAATGGCTAAATGCTCAAATTAAAAGGCAAGGTTCATCAGAATGATTAAAATAAGACCCAACTCTGCGATAGCTACAGCATACCTACTTTAAATATAAAAACATAGATTAAAAATTAGGTTTTTTTTAAAACTAGGATTTATTAAGAGGACAGAAAAGCTTCCACGGTGGGAAGGGACCCAAAGGGGTTGTCCAAAATTAAAGTTTGAAAGAAGAGATACCACAAAAATCCAAATGCAAAGAATGCTGTAGTTGCCATGTAATATCAGACAAAATAAACTTAAGAACAAAGATTATTACTGAGACTTTATAATTAAAAATGGGTCATTTAGGGTACCTGATCCAAAATAGGCAAAGTGAGGATCAATGGGAGGCCCAAACTTCACTTATACTATGACCACTTATGTACCTAATCCTGAATTGTACCCCACATCTTTAAAATATAAAAATAAATAAATAATAAAAATGGATCAGTTCATCAAAGGACATAAGAATCCCAAAGACGTATGCACATACTAAGAAAGCTTCAAATACCTGAACTAAAGACCAATACAACTGAAAGTTAAAGGACAAATCCACAATTATAGCTGGATATATCAGCACTCCTCTCTCAGTACTAGATGGAATATATAGACCAAAAAATCAGCAATGATATCAAAGATGTGGTCAGTACAATTGGCCATCTTGACTCAATTAACATTTATAGAAAAAAAACACCATCTAAAAACAGCAGAGTATACATTATATCTAAGTATGCATTGAATATCACAATGGCAGACCTTACCCTAGGAAATAAAAAGAAGTCTCAGTATATTTAATGGTACTCAAATCATTCAGAATATAATTACAAAAGAATTAAACTAGACATTATAAACAAATATATATGGAAAGATTGTCAAATATTTGTGCATTAATTAGCATACTTCTTAATAATTCATTGGACAAAGAAGAAAGTACACAAGAAACACTTAAAAATATTTAGAACTAGGTGGGGCACAGTGTCTCATGTCTGTAACCCAGCACTTTAGGTAGCCAAGGCAGGAGAATTGCTTGAGGCCAGGAGATTGAGACCAGTCTGGGCAACATAGTGGGATTCTGGTACTATGATTTTTTTTTTTTTAACTACATGGGTATGGTAGCATGCTCTTGTAGTCCCAGCTACTCAGGAGGCTGAGATGGGAGGATTTTTTGAGTCCAGGAGTTCAAGGATTTGTTGAGTTATGATTGTGTCACTGCATTCCAGCCTGGGCAGCACAGCAAGATCCTAGCTCTTTAAAAAAAAATTGAACTAAATAATAGTGAAAATACACTATTCAATTCCAGGCAATTGAAAAAGATGGAACTCTCCTCAATTCATTTTACGAAGCCAACATCACATTGATACGCAAGCCAGGTAAAGATCCAACAAAGAAAGAGAACTGCAGGCCAATATCTTTGATGAACATAGATGCTAAAATTCTCAACAAGATCCTAGCAAACCGGATTCAGCAATACATCTCAAAAATCATCCACCATGACCAAGTAGGCTTCATTCCTGGGATGCAAGGCTGGTTCAACATTCGTTATACCATAAATGTAATTAAATACATCAACAGGTGTCAAAACAAAAACCACATGGTCATATCATTAGATGCAGAAAAAGCTTTTGATAAAATCCAGCACCCCTTCTTGATAAAAACCTCTCAACATCTAGGCATATGGAGAACATACCTCAAAATAGTAAAAGCCATCTACGAGAAACCCACAGCCAGCATACTCCTAAATGGACAAAAATTGGAACCAATTCCCCTGAAAACTGGAACTAGACAAGGATGCCCACTCTCACCCCTCCTGTTCAACATAGTATTGGAAGTCCTGGCTAGAGCAATCAGAGAAGAGGAGGCAATCAGAGGTATTCAAATAGGAAAAGAGGAAGTCAAGTTATCTCTCTATGCAGATGATATGATTGTGTACCTTGAAAACCCAAGAGAATCTGTCAAAAACCTCCTTACATTGATAAAGCCCTTTGGCAAAGTCTCAGGATACAAAATAAATGTACAAAAGACAACCGCATTTCTCTACACCAATAATAAACAAACAGAAATCCAAATAAAAAACACAGTTCCATTCACAATAGCCACAAAAAAAATGAAATGCCTTGGCATCTTCCTAACCAGAGACATGAAAGACCTTTACAATGAAAATTACAAAACACTGCTCAAAGAAATCAGAGCTGACACGAACAAGTGAAAAAATATCCCATGCTCATGGATCGGAAGAATCAACATTGTGAAGATGTCCATCTTACCTAAGGCAATCTACAAATTCAATGCAATACCCATCAAATTACCAACAACATTCTTCTCAGACCTAGGAAAAACAACACAGGAATTCATATGGAAACACAAACGTCCAAGAATAGCCAGAACAATCCTCAGCAAAAAAAAACAAAGCAGGTGGTATCACAATACCAGACTTCAAACTTTACTATAAAGCTACAATCATCAAAACAGCTTGGTATTGGTACAGGAACAGGCATATAGATCAATGGAACAGAATTGAGATTCTAGAAGCAAAACCTCAATTTCTCAACCAACTCATCTTCATCAAAGCCCCCACGACCTACCACTGGGGAGAGGAGAACCTATTCAGTAAATGGTGCTGGGAAAACTGGCTGACCACATGCAGAAGATTGAAACAGGACCCCTATCTATCCCCATGCACAAAGGTTAACTCCAAATGGATCAGAGACCTAAATGTAAAACCTCAAACCATAAGAACCTTAGAAAAGGAAGGAAATACCCTCATGGAAATCGGAACTGGCATCCAATTCCTGTACAAAACCCGAAACCCACAGGTCATAAGAGAGAAGATAGACAATTGGGACCTTATTAAACTGACAAGCTTCTGCAAAGCCAAAGAAACCATCAAGAGAGCAGGGAGACAGCCTACAGACTGGGAAAAAGTATTTGCCAACTCTAGGTCTGACAAAGCCTTAACATCCTGGATCTACAAGGAACTGAAACGTACTGAAAAGGAGAAAACAAACAACCCCATTATAAAATGGGCAAAAGATATGAACAGACACTTCACAAAAGAAGACATCCGAGCAGCCAACAAACACATGAAGAAATGTTCAACCTCACTAATCATCAGGGAGATGCAAATCAAAACCACACTGAGATACCACCTAACTCCAGTCAGAATGGCAATTATCAACAACTCAAAATATAACAGCTGCTGGAGAGGGTTGGTGAAAAGGGAACACTTCTACACTGTTGGTGGGAGTGTAAACTAGTGCAACCTCTGTGGAAAGCAGTGTGGCGATTCCTAAAAGCTCTAAAAATTGACCTTCCATATGACTCTGCAATCCCCCTACTGGGAATATACCCTAAAGAACCAAATCACTCTATAACAAAGATACCTGCACACGTATGTTTATTGCAACATTGTTCACAATAGCAAGAACCTGGAAGCAACCATGCTGTCCATCAAAAGAGGACTGGATTAAAAAAATGTGGTACATATACATGATGGAATACTACGCAACCATAAAAAAGAACAAAATCATGAATTTCGCAGCAACCTGGATGGAACTAGAGTCTATAATACTGAGTGACCTCTCACGGAAACAAAGATCTGAGTATCACATGTTCTCACTCATATAATGGACCTTGAACATCCAATGTAATACTATAAGAAAATGACTGACGGTACTGGGAAACTATGGGGCGGGAGGGTGATGGGATTAACAGTAGCAAATATCTGTCTGGGGCTGGGAAAACACCTCTTATCAACAGGGTGCCTGAATGAAACGTAATTGTACACCTAATCCTTAACTGTACCCCACAAAACCATAATAAAAAATATTGATTAATAAAAAAAAAGAAAATACACTATTTAAAAATGTATAAGGTATAGCTAAAACAGTGCTTAAAAGAAGTCATTTGCAAGTTGAACTCAAACATTGCTATAGGAATACAAAAAGTTACAGCCACTTTGGAAAACAGGCTAGTGGTTTCTCATAAAGTTAAACATACATTTAACATATTTTCCAGTAATCCCGCTTATAGATATTTACCCAAAAGAAAGCTTATACCCACACAAAAACTTGAGTGTAAATTTTGCAGGAGCTTTATGCTTATTAACCCAAACCTGTAAACAACCCATATGTCCATCAACCTGAATTATATTGTACATTTAAATCTGAAGTTTATTATAAATATGGTTAAAATATCATGTTCTGTGTGGAGTAAAATACTCGAATAATTATTAGCTCTAATTAATAAAGTAAGTAGACTCTATATGTATTATATAATATATTAAAAAATCTCTACATACCTGTCATGGCCATTTAAAATATATAACATGAAAAATCATTCATAATAGCAAACAAAAATCATGAAATATCTAGGGTTAATTTTTATCAATAAATGTCGTGGCCCTATCTAGGAAAAATTATAAAACATTATGGAGGGATATAAGTGAAGGTTTTACTGAATGAGATACATTTTTAAAAATAGAAACAGTCAATATTATAGAGATGTAATATCAAAATCCTAATTTGGGATTGGAGGAGGGGAAACAAGACAGAAATTTTCAGAATATCATCTGGGCAACTTATAAACAGAAATTAGAAAAATTTAAAAAACCAGCCAAGAGTAAAGTAAAAGTTATTTGTCTTAGACTAAAAAAAAAAAAAAAATACAATCATGTGCCAAATAATGACATTTTGGTCATATAGGATGGTGGGCCCTTGAGATTACAATGCCATATTTTTACTGTACTTTTTCTATCTTTAGATGTGTTTTAGGTAAACAAATACTTTTTATCGTGATAGAAGTACCTACAGTGTTCAGTACAGTTACATTCTGTACAGGTTTGTAGCCTAGGAGCAACTAGGCTGTACTATACAGCCTAGTTGTGTAGTAAGCTAGACCATAAAGGGTTTGTGCACTTAATACTCCGTGATGTTCACGTGACAACATTGCCGTATGACACATTTCTAAGAATGTAATCCTGTCATTAAGTGACACGTGACTGTATTTTATTACAGGAAATATTAAATTCTGTACTTGAGTAGAGAAAGTAGTATAGTTGTCTCCCATATTTGTTATTACTTACCCTCTGCTCATATTGGAAAGCTAAATATTGGATTTTTTTTTCTAAAGAACAATTTTGAAATGATGAGTACCCTAGCATCTGCCAGAGGTAATTAATGGAGTTGAGGTTTTTGTTTGTTTAGTTTTTAAGTGTCAGTTTTTCCCCACAAATTTAATTGACATGTTTTTGGCCATTGTAATTATTATTATTTTTGATCCTCAGAGTTTCCTATCTTACAATAAAGAACTTGTTTATATTGTTTCCCCATGCCTTTGTTTCAGTATTCTGAATATTTTCTTTCACTCTGGTCTGGAAAGATGTTTTTGACTTTTTTTTGTATTAGACCTGAAGTCAGACATTTCATCAAGAAGCTCTGATTCTTTTTAGCACAGTATGGTATTTAGCAGTCACAGGTTATATGCATGAGTGTTTATTGCAACTGAGTTGGCAATTGTGTATAAGTCCTTATTGTAATATATTTAAAATACACACATCTCCAGTAATTATAACCATATGATATTGACACAAAAATAGGAAGATCAATAGAAGCGAACATCCAGAAATAGGCAGAAACACATTATTGAATTTAAAATAGAATAAAAGTACCATTCCATATGACTAGGGTAAAAAATGAATTATTCAGTGAATGCTTAAGGACATCTCTTTGCCCATGTTAAAAGGAATTAAGGTAGATCTGTACCTTGTTCCTTAAATCAAAATAATTCTAAATGGATCAGTAAGAAAAGTGGAAAGTTCAGTAATGAACTTGATTAAATTAGCCACAAAACATTTAAAGAAACGATTGAAAGAACAAAGGGAGTGACAAAGCCAACTTGATAGTAAGACATTTTTTAATAAATCAGATGCAATAACTGACAAGATGAGAAGTTTTTAGTCATTCATTCATTAAGCAATGGTTTATTGAGTGCTTTATATATACCAGGAACTGTTTTACACATTAGATATAGTAGAGAGCGAATAGAGTACTTAATACATTTCAGGCACTATTCTAGGCAGTGAAGTATAGCATAAACAAAACAAAAGTAACTGTCCTCATGAAATTTTGTTATGTTGGGGTGGGGATTTGAACAACTAAGTTCATAAGCTTGGTCTAATGGTTGTATATAGAGCCCACCAAATCCTGAATGTAGATTTTTTTTCCAGCACTCATAAAAATTAAGCACATGCTTGTCATAAAGCTGCCCTCAAAAAATTAGTACATTGAACTGGTATCATACTGAATACATTGTTGCCTATGATGCCAATTAAGTTAGAAATCAGTAACACAAAGATAACCAAAAAGTGCAGAACTCTTACACAAAACTTTTTTTTTTTTTTTTTTTGAGTTGGAGTCTCACTCTGTCGCCCAGACTGGAGTGCAGTGGCCGCTCCCAGCCACCGCAGCCTCGACCTGCTGGGCTCCGGCAATCCTTCCGCCTCAGCCTTCCAAGTAGCCAGAATTACAGGCATACGCTACCACGCCCAGCTGATTTTTTTTATTTATTGTAGAGATGAGGTCTCGCTGCCCAGGTGGGTCTTGAACCTATGGGCTCAGTCAATCCACTCACCTCAGCCTCCCAAAGGCGTGGGATTACAGGCTGAGCCACCAAACCCGGCTACACGAAACTTTTAAATATATTTTCAGTATAATTCATGGTTTAAAGAAATCATATAGAAATATAGTTAGAATGAATGGTCATAAGAATCCATATACAAATTTGTGGGCTACAACTAAAGGAGTTTTTAGTAGGGAATTTATATAGACTTAAAATAAAGCATAAATAATAACCTAAGCATCACATTCATCACATTTGAAAATTATAGAAAGAACAAATTAAGCTGAAAGAAGATAAGAGAAAATAAGGATAATGGCAATAATTAATGAAATTTAAAAAAAAAACATGTACAGTAGAATAGCTCTGCAATCTCATTAAAAACCTAAAACTAAATCAGGCTTTGTCAGGATTTCACAAGAACAGAAGAGAGAAAGCACAAAAAAGCTGACATTAGGGGACCTTTTCTGCCCAACAGAATGGTGGACAATATGGCCACAGTGTATGTCTCCTTCTTATGATAATAAGAGTGGGGAATATAGCATAAATAAAGATAAATAAAAATATGGATAAGCTAGCAAGAAAGGAACTCATAGAGGCTGTATATAAAGCTTAGAACCCAGAATAGTTAGGAAAACACTAAAGCTGGCCCTGAGGAAATTTGCCAAGCTAGGTGAGCATTTTTCTCTATAGTCTCCTTTTTATGGTCTCATGATAGCAAAGCCCAGCTGCATGAAGTTGGGATCACAAAGGACACTAACCCCTTGGTGTAAGAATAGAATTAAACTCAGCCGACCCAGCCACCCCATGTATGCCACCACCACCACAGTAAGAAAAGTTGCTCATTTAGAAAAAACAAGCTAAGTAGGTAAAGGAAAAGAAAACATTCTGACCTTTGGATTTATCACCATTAGATGCTCCTGAGTTCACACCTGGATGGTGTGAAAAAGCTCTAGCTAAACACTTAGTTCAAGCAGTGACAATCACCAGCAGATCCACATCTTCTCTAGAGGAACACTCCTTCACTGGTGTGCCTTTGACAGGTAAAGCTCGGAGTATGGACTCATAGCCCAAATCACAAGTTTACACAGGAAAAAAAGGTGTCATCAGTAAGAACCAGCAGAAAAACAGACTATAGAACCTGATCTTCTGATGCTTCAGATTTTGCAGATAATAGAAATAACGCAATATGTGTTCAACGTGTTTTTTTAGAAACGAAAAAAGAGATTGACAATATATATGAGTAAGGAAGATACTATGAAAATGATCAAGGCAATAGGAAAAGAACAAAGTGGAACTCTAATGATTAAAATTCAAGCCACTGAGGGGGATTTGTAAAGATCTCAGATTAGAGAGTGAGACAGCTGATTTTTTAAAATGCTAATTGGGTTTTTTTCATACTTACAGAGTTCTATGAGAAAATAGCCAGTAACCAGAGTTTTACTCACAGCAGAACATCTTTCATGCATGCAGGTGAAATAGACCTTTTCAGACACAGTTGGAGAGTAATGTATGGTGTCAATAGTTGTTCACCCCTGGAAATACTAAAGAAAGCAGGAAAGAAAAAATAGAAAAGGCAAGGCAAAGGCAGAGTCTAATATAAGATGATAAAATTAAATCTCAGTATATCAATAATTAGAATTAGAATCAAGTGTAATTGGGTAAATAGTCTAGTTAAAAAAACAAAGATTAAAAGACTGCTTTGGAAGGAAAAATCTCCCTGTATAATGCTTATAAGAGCACCTAAACCAATGTGCATAGGTGAGGGTGGCAGGTACACTTAAAGCCCAAACCAAAAACTATGTGTACCCCTCAAAGCTATTGAAGTAATAGTTTAAAAAAAAAGAAAAAGGAAAAGAAAACTCTAAAGTCAAGGGATGGGGGAAAAAGATAAACCAAATTCTAATAAAGCTAGTATAAATAAAGCTTTGTTAATGTCAGAAGTGATGGATTTTAAGGCAAAATGCGTTACTAAAAAGAAAAAAATAGAATAGGGTCATGAATCTGTAATGCATTCATTAAAATACAAGTCATAAAGTATATAAAGCAAAAATTGGTAGAGAAATCCAAGGAGAACGTGACAAATCACAATTGTAGGTGATTCTAGTACAACTTTTAATGTTTGTTGGATCAAACAGATTTTTAAAAACTAGCAACAGTACAGAATAGGTGAATAACGTGGTTGACAAGCTTAATCTAATTAATATATACAACATCCCATCAAAAGAGTAGGGAACAAAAGTTCTTTTCAATCAAACTTAGCCCATTCAAGAAAACTGACCACATATTGGGCCATTAGTGTAGTTTCATTAAATTTCAAAGTATTAGTCAGACCATATTCTCTGATCATAGTGAATTTGTTAGGAGTTCATTAGAAAACAACAACAAACATGCTTCACACCTTTCAGAAGAACTAAAATAAAAAAGCCCAACAGCACAAAGGGTTGTCAAGGACGTGAAGCAACAGGAACTCTTTACTGCTAGTGGAGTAAAGTGGCACAATTTCTTTGGAAAACCTTTTGGTCTTTCCTAATAAAGTTGGACATGTGCATGCCTGTTACCATGCAGTGCCATCCTATGAAAAGAATATTCCTAGTTTAATAGCTTGGAATTTAAAGTGTCTATCAGTAGCAGAATGGATTCATGCATTATGCATAGATGTAGTAGAACATTATATAAATGTGAATATGAAATATATATGTAAAATATATATATGAAATAAATGTAAATATAAAAATGAACACAATTGCATGCAGCAACACAATATTGAATGAATGAAACTAGACACAAAAGAAAGTACACTATATATTTCCGTTTATATGAAGTTCAAAAAGACAAAATGACTTATAGGGTTAAAAGTCAAGGTACTGGTTACCTTTGGGGGAAAGGAAGGGTTAGTGATTCAGAAGGGCGCAGGAATGGCTTCTGGGATTCTGACAATGCATTGTTTGTTCAAATGTTGGCCATTACATGGGTGTTTTTACTTTGGAGTCATTCATTGGGTGGTATTCTTAAAGTTTTTTTTTTCTTTTTAGTATGTATGTTATATTTCTAAGTTTAAAAAATACTTAGCTTTATAATTTGGAAAATCTAGAACCATGTACTTCTAAATAATAATGAGTCATACATGCATGAATGCTCTTTGTTAAAATTAGTGAGTAAAACTTTGAAAAACAGGATATTTGCATAGCTTCAAAGCAACTCTCTCAAATATGTATTACTTAACTCTCGTGGTTTTCACACATCCACTAATTTTTTGATACTTCTTGAGTATGGGCTAGTCACAGTCAGTCTCTCCTGACAGATGAGTATGGAAAGGAAAAAACAGTTAATTTACAGTGAAGAAATTTGGCAAATTCTACTATAACCACTTGATTAAGGTTGACTTTACCAGTGATGTATCATGTTGACAGCATGTATTCAGATATTATTTGATGAGGACACATTACCTCTGTGGTATTTTTTTCTGATATCTATAATCTCAGTCTAATTATGAGAAAGTATCAAGCAAACCTAAGTTAAGGGTACACTTTACAAAACATCTGACTAGTGCTCTTCAAAAATGAATAGGTTGCTGAAGACGAGAAAGGGAGTAAGGAACTGCCACAGATTGGAGGTGACTAATGAGACTTCACAACCAAATACAATGTGGTTTCCTGTTGCTTTTGAAGAGGTGGCTGAGTCGCACCATGGTGTTCAAGCTGGACTTCAGTACAAAAGGACAATAGTGAAAAAACTGGGAAATCCAAAAAAGCCTATAGTTTAGTTAATAGTGTAGTATGAGAGAGAAAAAACTAAAAATCTTAAATGCATATTCTAGAAAAGAAGAAAGTTTTAAAATTAGTGAGCAATACATTCACCCTAAGAACAACAGAATAAATCCAGAGAGAGTAGAAGGAGGGAAATAAAGTTAAAGTAGAAATTATTGACATGGAAAACATGGGTGTGATAGAGAGGATCAACAAAAGCAAAATTTGGTTTTTTGAAAGTAATAAAATTGACGGATGTCTGTCAGGATTGACTTAAAAGTAAGAGAGAAAAGGTACAAGTAAAAAAGTACAAGGAATGAAGGCAGATAAAATACAGATGCTTAAGAAATAAGACATTTAAAAAGAAAATAAAAGAGAGATAAGACATTATGAGAAAATTTATATTATTACATTTTAGAAAGTGAAATGACTAACTTCCTATTAAAATATTATTGTCCCAAACTGATTCAAGATGAAAGAAAAATTTTGAATAACCCTATTACTAAAGTCCAGAGAGACACTCAGAATTCGGCTAACATATCTTTAACACTAAATTCTGACAAGATTATATATTTAAAACAATGTAAGCTAGCCATATTCATATGCATAAAAGCAAAATCACAAACAGTATTGGTAAACTAAGTATGGCAAAATTTAAAAATAATATATCATAGCCAATATGGCCTTATCCTAGGAATGTATATTATTCTTGGAATGTGGAATAATTTAGAATTTTTTAATTCTTTATTATATTAACAGTGAAGTGAAATTATTAATTATTCCAAAAGATACAGAGAAAGCATTTTGATAAATTCAACTTCTATTCATGTTTTTAAAATATCAATTCCTAGGAATAAGCGATATTCAGGGACTGAAGAAAGAGCTGATTGCAAGATTTTTTGTTTGCTTTTTGATAAGGAGGTCTTGCTCTGTTACCCAGGGAGGACTCAAACCTCTGGGCTCAAGCCATCCATCCTCTCTCCTCAGCTTCCTGAGTAGCTTGGGCTTCAGATACATGCCACCGTATCTGACTTGATTACAGTTTTAATAGACATTCGGGGAAGTTTCACTAAGAAAGTGACATTTGATCAAAGACTGTATTGAGGTGGTGAAGAAGTTAGCTGAGGAAGAGTCAGTGTAAAAGTCTTGATATAGGAAAAGGTGTGGCATCTTCAAGGTACAGGGAAGTCAAATTGGCCACAGTGGAAGGAGGGAGAAAGCAGAAGAGTAGTGAGGGAGAAAGAGAGAGAGTTAATCTAGGCGATGAGAGGAAGGCCAAGGGCGCATGTAGGCCCTACAAGTCACTTAAGGCTTTGGATGCTGATCTGAGATAGCTATTTGACCATGTTTGTATCCTTTTTATATACTTTTTCACTAGTTTAATTGGTATTTAATGACAGCATGGCTTTCAATTTTGTCTGTTAAAGGTGATTTTTTAAATGTGATGTTCTACCTTTTGTATTTCCATTTGTCATTTTATTACAAAGTAACAGCCTCATTGAGAAGTAATCTGTTTATCATACAGTTCACTCATCTACAATGTACAATGTATTGGTTTTTAGTATATTCATAGTTATGCACTGGGTATCATACTCTAATTGTAGAACATGGTTGCCCCCGAGGGAACCCTGTACCCATAGCAGTTACTCTCCACCCACACACTCCCTCCTCCACCCCAAGTCTCAAACAACCACTGTTTTCTGTCTCTCTAGATGTCCCTGTTATTGATATTTTATATAAGCAGAATTATACAATATATGATCCTTTGTGACTGGCTTTTTCATTTAGCATAATGTTTTCAAGCCTTTTCCATGTTGAAGCATGTGTTAGTACTTCATTCCTTTTTACTGTCAAATAATATTTCTTTATACAGATTTACCACATTTTATTTATCCATTCATCAATTGGTGGATATTTAGGTTGTTGCCACATTTTTCTATTATGAATAATGCTGCTGTGAACACTGTATAAGTTTTTGTGTGGACATGTATTTTCATTTCTCTGGAGTATATGCCTTGAATTGGAATTGTTGTGTCATGTGGTAACTTGCTGATTTAATTGTTTGTGGCGATCTAGCATCAGCCTTCCATATTTTTATTGATTATTTGTGTCTTGAGATAATATATTTTATAAATGTTTTACGTATTTATTCGCATCGGCTTTTATTTCCTTTTTATTGTTTAAACAAAAGTTTTTAAATAAATTTGCATTTAACTCTCTTGTTTCTGATGACAGAATCCATTTATTAGTCATCATCAATGGTTCTAGCAGCATCTGGGACCCTGTTTTCCTCTATTCTTTAGGAAAGTTGAAAATCTTTTTACTCTTAATTCTTTGCTTATCTGTAACTGACTTCTCATTTTCTTTAAAGATGGCTTTAGAAAGGAAACAGGGTGGTAAGGATTTTTAGTAAGGTGGAAGTGTGGTAGTCAAGAGAAAGATTTCCACAGGAAGCAAGTTGACAGTTGCCCTTTATTGGCTTGCTTAAGGAGCTCCCTTCAAGACAATGGAGAAAATGATGAAAAGGGAAGGTGGTCATTAGTAAAATACCATTTTGCTCGTTATAACTTTAATGTTGCAACGTTCACTTTTAGGGCGAACTTTTGAAACCTGCCTGTCTTATGGTTCTTCTAAGGTCTGCAGGCTTCTGGAATTTGCTTTTCCTTCATTGTCATCTTCTTCTTAGTCCTTCTTTTAAAATAAAACTTATTACACTAGGATTGCAAGAGGTGGTAAGAAGCTCTGTGGTTTCCAGTCATACTTATCACATTTAATCACAGCATCTTCCTGGTTTTCAGAAATAACTTTGAAATCAACTTAAAATGTCAGTTGCCTTAGTGTCGTCAGTATAGACAGCAGGAAATGTGCAAAAGTCATGGGTCTCTTGCCTCCAATTGAGTACTTTGGGTTGTGAAATCTGATTCCGTAGAAATAGGTCTATAACATGAGATGTTGACTACAGCTGCAGAACGTTCAGTAATGTAAGAGAAAACACAGGCTCTGGGACTTGTGGACTATCCATGTCTTCAATTCAGGTGGGATCTAGGAATAATAGTGTTTCTAAGCTAGAATAAGGGTCATAGATTTTATTTAGGTCATTTTGCTACAATTCTAGTTTGCCTTTGATTTTTACATGTGTCATCCTGCCATTAATAACTAAAACTTTTATAATAGTATTTTTTGTAAGTTCCCCTGAGTTCTAGACTGTGGTTTCGTTGTAAACTTCAGGAGACTTACTTTTTCTCTTTAGCTCTTCGATTTCTCACCTCTAAAGTGAGAATTAAAAGTCTACCTGGCAGCGTAATTTTAAGGATTGAAAGTAAGGATTTGAAAAATAAGTTCCAATGTTTATTGTATTAACACAACGTCTGAAATACATAAAAAGTGCTCGTGCATTTAGTTCCTACTTTTGCTTTTAGTAGAGTGTATGTTGTACTAAGCTTGCAGGTCAGTATTGACTTAATCCTCCAGCTGTGATCTGAGGATATTTGTTTTTATATTTTGCCTCCTACATTCTAGGGTAGGTTAGAGAATGGGAGAGTAGAAACACTGATCCTTCAGCAGCTAAAATGAAATGCCAAATGTTTCCAGAGAAGAAAGGTTGTTGAATTACTAATCATGACAATACTTGTAAAACCAAAAAAAGTTAGATATAATGTCTCTCACATTTGTCAGTACAATAGCAAACTTTTTCATGGCTAATAAAATGTAACATCAATATTTGGGAACTCAGAAATCTAAATAAAACAGTAGCTTACAGCTGGTAAACTAAATAATGTGGAAGAAAAGAAAGCACAGGTTAACTTCACGTATGATTGTCACTCAACACATAATAAAAGCTCACTTACATCACCCAGAGGAGAGTCCAAGTTTGTCAAAAGTTAGTTTTAGATTTTTTTAAATTTCAACTTTTACTTATTGTCATAATAACACTTAACATGAGATCTACTTTCTTAACAAATTTTTAAGTGTATAGTATCATATATTTAACCATAAACACAATGTTGCACAGCAGACCTCTAGAATTTTCATCTTGCATAACTGGGACTTTATGCCCTTGAACAACTTGGCCTTTCCTCCACACGCCAGTCCCTGGCAGCCACGATTCTACTTTCTGCTTCCATGAGTTCTTTCTCCTTCTTTGCTCTTAGGTATTTCATGTCAGTGGGATTATGCAATATTTACCCTTCTGTGACTGACTTGTTTTAGTTAGCATTGTGTCCTCAGTGTTCATTCATGTCACATATTGCAGAGTTTTCTTCTTTTTAAAGGCTGAATAAGATTCCGTTGTGTGTATATGCTACATTTTGTTTATCCATTCGTCTATCAATGGACGTTTAGATTATTTCCACATCTAAGCTATTATGAATCATGCTGTAGAGAACGTGGGAGTGCTTTAATTCATTTTTTCTATGTGGGTTTAATATCACCGTTGTTTTTATCAGCTGTGTTTTCAGAGGTAAAGATTGGTTTCAGCCCAGATATTTGAGTTGCTATTGATTTTTGGATTAACTATTTTTTTTTCCTTTTTCAAGATAAAAGTGTCTTTTTGGCGAGGAAAAAAAACAAACAAACACTTGAGAATGCTGTCTGAAATAGAAGTATATGTGGAATGAGCTATTGATTACTGATGGCTCTTTTGACATGACAGTAGTCTAACCCTAAAACAGGAATGTCCTTGTGATATATGTGAATGAGTGTGTGGCTTTTCATCCATATTACAGCACCTTCACAATCCAGGTTAGGCATCTTCTTCTCCGAGAGGTTGGTCTGCGTCCCTAAGCCAAAAGTAATCCTTTCCACCTTTGAATTCTAATAGCATTGTTTATATCTCTCTTTGTAGTTATGATTTGGGCCTGGAAATATAATTATTTGTATTTCTTTTCCCCAGTAAAATACAAGTGCCTACAGGCACAAACTGTTAAATATTTAGATAAACTCAGCAGATACATTATTGAATACCTACTTTGTCCAAAGTACTGTGGCTTAAGGTATACAAACATAAGTATTACACAGCTTTTGTCCTTTTCATTTTGTTCCTCATAATACTTAGTGTTCCTCTTGATGTTTTTCTCTGAATTTCCAGGGTGCTCTCTTCTTTCCTCCTTCTTCTCTTACTACTTCACAGTATATTGTGTCTCTTCCTCTAATAATAACTGGTTGGATAATGAAGATGCCTTAGGCTTGTTCCTGAACTCTCTTCTTTTCAATACATACCTCTATAGGTGATCTCATTTATTCTCAAGCATCTAAAATACCATCTTTATGCCAGTGACTCTCATTGTATATCTGTAGTCCAGACACTTCTGAATATCAAGTCTGCCTATTCCAATTGCCTTTTAAGTCTCATAGGTATCACAGAAATAAGTGTCTTAAAGAAAATCCCTGATCTTTCCCCCCAGATATTGTCCCATTCTCCAGGAAAGCACTTTCATCTACCCAGCCACCAAGCCAAGATCCTGAAGTGATCCTGGTCACATCTTCTCCTTCATTCACCATATTGAGTTTGTCACCAAGTCCTGTTGATTCCACCTCCAAAATATCCTCTGGACACTCCCAACTCAGAGTGTTTGCCTTCTGGTCCAATCACCACAAAGTTATAACAGTGATTATTTAAAATCATAAAGCGGATACTGCTTTAAAATCCCTCCTTGATTCTTATTATTCTTAGGGTAAGATTTAGAAATCCTTAACATCGCATCAAGACTCTGCATAATCAGTCTCCTCCAGTTCCATCTTATGCCACGTCCACCCTCTAACCCAGCAATGGCAGCATTCTTTACATCCCAGAACTTTGTTGAGTCCCTCTGCCTCCTGCCTCCTGAGGATTTTGAGGATCCCCTAACCCTTGCTAACCTTCTCTCCCAACTTACACATTATTTCCGCAGATTGGCTTTATTCAATCCCTTAGACTAAATTAGGTCCCATCCCCTTTGTATGTCTCTGAATATCCTGAACTTGTCCTTTAGTGTACCTCTGATAATTGGAAAGATATACTTCGTTGGCCAATCATTGGCTCCTCCATTTTCTGTAAGATCCCTGACACCTGACACATAGTGGAGAGTCAGTAAATATTTGTGGAATGAGTAAAATAAATCGACAATAGAAGTTCAAAAGCACACTAAACTAGTGCATAACAGAATGCGTTTACAACTTAAGGCTATGGCTGGGTGCAGTGGCTCAAACCTGTAATCCCAGCACTTTGGGAAGTGGAGGTGAGAGCCCAGGAATTCGAGACTAGCCTGGGCAACTTAGTGATGCCTCGTCTCTATGATAAATCAGAAACTTAGCTGGGTGTGGTGGTGCCTGCTTGTAGTTCCAGCTACTTCGAAGACCAAGGTGGGAAGATCGCCTGAGCCCAGCAGGTCGAGGCAGCGGTGGCCATGAGCATGCCTGCACTCCAGCCTGGGCAACAGAGTGAGACTCTTGACTCCCAAAAAACCAAAAACAAACCAAAAAAAACCCCTTAAGTCTATAATGTATGGAAATAAGTTTCTAACCCCTATGAGAAGACTTCTATTAGTTCATGACTAATAGACCAATAGAAGCATGTGCTAGTTTTCTGATCTGTGAAATTTTAGAATTGTTATTACCAAAGAATATATTTCGCAACAGGAAAAAAATATTTTTATCAGTTTGACAACAACTATTTATCAGTCTTCTGCTATTTACTAGCACTGTTCTAGATGCCTGGGATACAGCTGGTGGGGTAAAGCTTACTTTCCCACGGAGGGCAGACAGTAAACAAGTACATGGAAAGGTTCAACTCTTGGAAAGCATTTTGATCTAAGTAAAATGGAGTATGGCAGTTGTAGGGAGTTAGAGAAGTTCTGTTTGAAAAGGTAACATTTGAGCCTAGTGCCAGAGTTGACAAGGAGTCAGCCGTGGGAGAACTGGGGAAGAGCTCTTCGGGCAGAGGGAATGGCCGGGCATGTCCTAGGAATACAGGGGGGGCCCGTGTCCCAAGGGGTGGGGAGTGAAAGGAGGAGACGCGCTTTGGGATTGAGAGATGCCCTGACTTGCAGCTCTCACTCTGGCCTTTCGCTCTCTGGGGCCGTGCTGATGTCCAGCTCCCCGGAATTACCATGGACAACTTAAACATAACCAACTAAAATAAGCTGAGGTCCATAGTGGTGTTCATATATATCGTTGATGGTTTAAACATAATTCGTACACCTTCCACAGCATTTATGTGAAGGAGAAACTTGTAAAGTGAATGTTACCTAAACTAGTGGCTTTACTTATGTGTTTAATAGTTTACTCTCTTTAGTTTATTATCTTTTAAAACAATGTACTATACTGCTAATTATTTACAAACATTAATATTTACATTGATTTCTCATAAAAGGTTAAAAAGCTGAAGAGAGAACTCTCACAGATGAAGCAAGAACTGCTGTATAAAGAACAAGGCTTTGAGACATTGCAACAGTGAGTATAAAAACACCAAATCAACTTTAGAATAAGCTCACTAACTAAAACAAACAAAATAGAAGTACGGGTTACTTAAGAAGGTTTTCAAAGAAACATAAAGTGAAAAGCTCAGAGCTTTACACCAAAAAAACAACAAAACAATCAACCAACAGACAAAAAACTTGAGAAAGGTTTTTATTAATCATTGGAGAGCCAAAGAAACCAAAGTGAAAAACTTAAACTTTGTCTCCTGGGTCCCTCTAAGATTGTGGTGCACAGCTAAGAACAGGCACAGAAGTGCCTCTTCACATGCTGCTCTGAAGACTGGACTGCGTGGGCTGCACTTGACCCCACAGCTGCTCTGGGACCTCTGGTGGAGGCGTCTCTCTGTCAGCCCTAGGGGTGACCTAGATGCTAACCCTGACAGTTTGCAGGGGAAAAGGAGCAAGTCAGGATTGTCAGCAGAGGAGCTGGAACCTGCTTCTTGCTTCCTGTGTTCCTTCTGCCCCTTCCAGCTCAGTGCTGAAGTCTGGGGGGCCGGTGGCACAGCTTTAGGAAGGGCCAGGCTGAATGAAAATGGAGGTGACAGAGGGTCACAGAATCTGGAAATCTCCTCCCCATTCCAGCCCCGAAGCCACTGTTCTCCCTGCTGGTGAAGCTCAGGATACCCAACCATGGCAAACACACTTGAAACTTTCAAATCTGTAGTCAGATGGCAAGTGTCACTCTAAAAGGCATCCACCTGCTTTTTACTTCCCTCTTGCTTGGTGCCACCAAGTGCAGTGCAGTGTATCTGGGGGTGTTCCTGGGCAGTTTTCATGTTCGGGCAGGTTTCTTGTTCTTCCCGGCATCTCCCTCAGTATCACCCCCAGGAATGCTGTACTGGTCTTGGGTGCCGCCTCTGTAGAAAGTACCCAGCTTTGTTCCAGTTCTGCCTTCTGTTCTCAAGAGACTTGGAACAATCCAAGCAGAAGAGCGTTGCCCCTTTAAAGATCCTGTGTGGCACTGGTCAGACAGACATAAGCCAATTGTTCTGTTTGTTTTGATGATGAATTGTATCTTGGGATACCCAAGTGCTCTTGACCACCAGTCAGGAATGTGACTTTAATTTCAGACATTTGCTTTTATGGCTCAGTCTCCTTTTTAGCCTGCTTGCCTCATGTAACCATGACCGTGATATTCTTTCTGATTCTCCTGTCCTAGTGGTTTTCAAATAGCACTACATATTATAATAGTCTGGGAGCTTTTTTAAAAAGTATATCGGTTTCTGGTCTCCACCCCAAGTATATTTTATGAGACCCCAGGTGGTTCTCAAGGACAGCCATGTTCTAAGAGCCACATCTGGTTGCAGAGCATCCCTAAGAATCAAGCAGACCTGGACTGACATGAATATGTGGCTTAGTAATTGTTTATCACCATAAAGCAGGGCTTTATGGTAGGGATGGAGAGAGAGAACAAACTTTGAAGAATGTCAGAAAAAAATGTTTAACCGTATGTTAAACATTTTTAAGGCACATGAAATTATAACTCATGTCACCATCCAGGATTAAAGGTTAGCCATACTTGATGTTTTTGTTATATTGATGTAACAGTGCTGTATTGTTTCAAAGCAGTTTGCTTGCAAGCAATTTTTATAGGAATCTAAGGCATGTTTAAGAATCTGTCAATAACATTCCACAAGAAAACAGTAGACATTTGTTGTAGAAATTCAGGCGTTCTCTTGCAGTGATTCTAATCCCTTGAACCAAAAGCAGAAATATATGCTAACTTTAGTGACCTCTCCTATTTATCTTAACTAGCCAAAATAAAGCTGTTTGTATTCTACTGTTAATCACTGTATTACTAACACATTGGATGATAAACTGTTGAATCCAGAGACCAGACATTTTAAGACACCACATTCCTGATACTATAAAGGGACTTGTAACTGTGGCTGTGACAGAAAATACTTTCCTTTATTTATTTATTTTTTTAATTTTAAAGATTTGGGGTACCTTTCAGTGTTAGGTATACAAATGTTCATTATGTAGGTACCCTTGTTGATGAGGTGTGCCCTGCCCCAGGCAGATTCCCACTACTGCCAATCCCATATCCTTCCCCCCCGCACACCCGCCCCCTGCCATTCCCACTACTGCCAATCATTTTCTTAAAGTATTACGGTAATTGTTCAAGATCCACTTAGGAGTGAGAACATGTGATACTCATTTCTTTTGTTCCTGTTATATATCGCTCAGTATTATAGACTTTAAGTCCATCCAGGTTGCTGTGAAGTTCATGATTTTGTCCTTCTTTATGACTGCTTAATAGTCCATCATGTATATGTACCACATTTTTTTATCCAGTCTTCTTTCAATAGGCAGCACAGTTGGTTCCATGTTCTTGCTATTGTGAATAATGCTGCAATAAACATATGTGTGCCAGGTGTCTTTTTCATAGAGTGATTTGAGTTCCTCCAGGTATATTCTAGTCACACAAAAAAGGAAACACCTTGGCATGAAATACCTCTTCCTAACCAGAAATGTGGAAGACCTTTACATCGAAAACTACAAAACACTGCTCAAAGAAAATACTTTTCAAGAAAAGATTTAAACAGAATCTCATTGTAGGCCTTTGTAACTTATTCATTTATTTATAATAAAATGGAATATTTTTGTTGAATCTGGAATAATAATGTAATTTAAACCTGAGTTTTCATTGTATTTGGTACAATAGTTTTATGCTGGGCAAACAAATATAGTTTTGTTTTCTATGTTATTCATTTCAACTTGTGGCCCCAAATTTGACTTTGGCCTAAGCAATAGTGCAGCATGTATGTGTTAATGGATGCTCGGAAGATGCATATTTCCGTGTGCTGTCTCTGGTGTGCACTGAAAATTGGAAAGTGGGGCGTGATGAAATGCCCAGCAAGCCACAAGCCATACACAGGTTCTGTGAAAGTTTGGATCTCAGGGTATACATTGTCCAGCGAAGGCATGTAAAATAAAATCTTTCCTCTTTCAGAAGAAAGTAAGACATAGGGTAAAATTAATCATAGGGTACACAGAAGTCAAGAACTTCCAATAAGTTTTTAAGAAAATATGATGCTCATATTTTGTTTTATTTTGTGGTGAGTTAGGGTCCAAAGAGACAAAAGGAGGGAAATGAAAAGTAGAGGAGAAAAAGAAGACACACGGCAGCAGGAGGGGGAGAAGCAAAACAGGATTTACAGTGAACCGAGAGGCTCAAAGGAGGAAGAATAGAAAGACGAGAAAGCTCTCCATGATGAAGGCAGAGTTAAGATAGCATGTGAGCAATATTGAGCATTCTGTTGGGCAGTGGGTAGCTAAGAAATTTTAATCTGTTTTTAAAGTTCTCTGACATTTAAATTAGGAGTTTTAAACCAATCTTGCTTTTATTTTTAAATGTTAAAGTTTATTTCTAAAAACAGCTTTCCTGCTTTTATTTTCAAATGATAAAGTTTATTTCGGTATTACAGATTTGTTTTATAATTAAATTCTGAAGATTTTACACAAATGGGAAGAAATTACTTTGGCACAGTTTCAGATATTACTAGCTATTTTATGAAATCTTGCAGTTTTGGGGGTTTTTTTGGTGAAAAGTGTTGCATTTGAAAATGCTGAAATGCTGTATTTGAAAATAGCATTTGTTTTGTTTAATAAGCCATTGCCTCAGCTAAGTTGGTGGATCTAATACTTGAGGAGCCAGAAATCTCATTGATAAATTCCTTTCCAAATAAATGGAATTAACCAATATTCAGAGTACCTCACTGTTCTCATCACTTATTTTATGCATAAATCAAATGAGCCCCAAGCCTGAATCTGTCATTTAAAATAGTTACCCCACTAGCTAAGCGTCTATGCAATTTAGGGGCTACATTTGCATAAACTTTCTGGCCTTGGTTTCTTCATTTGGAAGAAATGTGACTAGGGGATCTCTAGGGCCCCTTCCCCCTTCTACATACTACTCTGTGTGTGTGTGTGTGTGTGTGTGTGTGTGTGTGTGTATAATCTGTGACTTGGTTGGTTGTACTTTATTATCAAGTGACTTTATGATCAAGTTTATTTTCTTAAGATTCTTTAAGACTTTAGTTGCTTGTTCAGTAGCAAAAGATATTTGCTGAATTAGTATTTGGGAAAATATGTTATCTATAGACTATACTTGTTTGAGTAAACTTTGTAAGGGTGATTAAGATGGAATTTTTTTTTTTTTTTTTTGAGTTAGGGTCTCACTCTGTCACCCAGGCCAGAGTGCAGTGGCTTGATCATGGCTCACCACAGCCTTGACTTTCTGGGCTCAAGTGTTTCTCCCACCTCAGTCTCTTGAGTAACTAGGGCTACAGGCAAATGCCACCATGCCCAACTAATTTTTTTGTAGAGATGAAGTATTGCTATATTGCCCATGCTAGTCTTGAACTCCTGGGCTCAAGTAATCCTCCTCCCTTGGCCTCCCAAAGTGCTGGGATTATAGGTGTGAGCCACTATGCCCGGCTGCTTTGTTTTTTTCAAGTTACACTGTTCACATTGAAAGATAAATATTAATTATTAAATCTTTTAAGTCAAATGAACTCAGGGTCTGTTTTCTCTGATTTAGTAGGTATCATTTCTTTGGAGATTGTGGATAAGACCAAAAATATGTTCAAGATACGCATTAGGACTGTTGACTGATGGGGCAGAGGGGCATAACCATACACCGTGCAAGGAAAACCTATGTTGTATTCATAACAAATCCTGGATAGCATAGGTAGCTGGGGAGAACCAGGAGAGTGATCATGAAGAGAATGTTAAATGCTTTTTAGAAAATAATTGGGTAATTTTGTTGGGCCCTTCAAACATACAGAATTAGGTGCCGTGAAATCCCCTAGCTTGTGATGATGTGACCTATATGGACATTTGGTAAGCAGATCTACAGAGGTAATTAATTAGCTTATTGAAAAACTCTTTGTTCAGTACAAGTTAACAAATGAACATATGTAGGCTTCTGCCTTATTCTTAAATTTGAACTCATTCAGCAAAATAAGCAATTTTGTCTTGACTCATAACTTTCATAAAAACAATAAATATGTATATATTTTTAAAAAGAAATAAGAAACTGACCACACACTTGAAATATTGTAGGATACTCATTAGTAGAAATAATAATTTACTTATTTAATAATATTTATTTATTAAATAATAATATTATTTATTAAAGACCTACCAAGCTGCAGGCCCTATGCTAGGTTTTGCACAGGCAATGTGACAAAATATTCCATAAAATTAGGTGGCACTTTACTGGCATCTCTGTTCTTTTGTACTGGCAACTTATTAAAAAGCAAATACTTGCTAATGGCATCCCAAAAGGGAGAAACTGAAATAGTGAATGAAGGAGTTAAATACAGTTATTTAAATATAGCCGTTCTATTAAGAATGTAGACATCACCACTGGCTCTAAAATTTTCTCCAAGACACAGACTAAATTCTTACTCAGCTAGGTAAAGAATTCCAAATATCTGAAATAAGAATTCTCAGTGCTTAGGATAATTATGGGATGGAGGGAAGGGAAAAGGAGGAAGATACCCTTAAAAATTTTTTTGGCTATATCTAATAAGTATATTATATATTCAGAACAATGATCACAGAATGGATGGATGTTTTGTTTTTGTGATTGAAAGACACTAATTTTTTTCATTTTACAGATGAAAGAATAGAAAAGACTCGCCCAAAGTCACTAAAGGCTTTTTTGTTGTTGTTCTTTTCTATACTTTATTATTTGATGTGGCCATTTAAGTTTCTCAGGGTGGAGACCAAGATTAGTACTGGAGGTTTGGGTTCAGCCAGCAGTGGGAGCATCCAAACAGAGTACAAAAAGACATGTATTTATGGGAGCCTGAAAGTGATCAGAAATGGGCTGGGTATGAAGTGGAATGGAGAAACAATCAGCCTGAAAAGATGATTGCTGGCAATGAGAGTCAAGAAGTAAATAATCAGCCAACGAAGATAATTCAAAAACCAGTTCCTACTGTGTGTTTAACTTGTACTCTGTCATTCTTTGATTTTTCTTTCTTTCATTTTGTGTTTTTTTGTGTGTGTGTATGTATCTTTTAACAGAATTGATAAAAAAATGTCTGGAGGCCAGAGTGGGTATGAACTTAGTGAAGCCAAAGCCATTCTAACTGAACTGAAATCTATCAGAAAGGCTATTAACTCAGGAGAAAAAGAAAAACAAGATCTGATGCAGGTACGTTATTAAATATTTTGTTAAGTCAAACTTCTGCCTTCTGAGGCCGCAGAAACTCTGCTTAGGCAGAAGACTCCCTCAGAGTCTGGATGGCCCTTTGCGTCCTCTCCCCTGTTTGTGCAGAATGGGCCCCATGGGAGGTGGTTGCGGGCACTAGGGCAGCCTACTGCCTTGGAGGAGAGCAGATTGACTCCAAGTGTCTGGTATGCTGTGTTGAAAACTGCCTTTGGATGTCCTCTGAGATAGTGGGTGGTGGATCCTGGAGTTCATAGGAGGAGATTAGCGTCTTGGTGCACCTTGAAACTCACTGAAAACTTCATGTAGGACCTAGATAAACAGGATCTCTAAAGCCCAAGGTACATAAAAGATACATCACTCACCATCAGTAGGTGGAAGGTGTGCCTTTTGTTGGTGAGGCTATATGAGAAAAGCTTTCCGACTCTTGTGATTCTGAGCTGCTAGCCAAGGCAGAGGCTCAGGGACTGTTGACCCAGCTAGGGGACACCTAACCAGTTAACATGGCAAAGCTGCTAATGGTAGAAGAACCCCTTACCAAACCTGTGCTGTTCTTAAGCTAGGGGTCTTAACTCTCAATAATCCAGCCTTGTGTGTAGAAAAAACAAAACATCCATCCATTCAGTGATCATTGTTCTGCATATATATACTTATCAGATATAGCCAAAAAAATTTTAAGGGTATCCTCCTCCTTTTCCCTTCCCTCCATCCCATAATTATCACACTGAGAATTCTTATTTCAGATATTTGGAATTCTTTACCTAGCTGAGTAAGAATTTAGTCTGTATCTTGGAGAAAATGTTAGAGCCGGTGGTGATGTTTACATTACATTCAATTACTGTATTTAACTCCTTCATATTAGTTTCAAAAATGTTAGTTGAATATAGATAAATATTTTACATTTTGGGAATTTTGAGATAACTTGCAGGAAGAGATCTAATAGAAAAGACAACAGTAATAATAGCAAATACTTTCAAGTACTGACTTTGTACCACATACTCTACTAACTGCCTTGCATATAAGTTCACTTAATACTCACAGTTAATCCTAAAGGTGGGCACTGTTACTACCTTCAGCTTACAAACAGGAAAATTGCAGCGCAGAAAAACTAAATAAGATACTTAAAGTCATACAGTTGGTAAGTAGCAAGACTGTGGTTCAAACCTAGGCAGTCTGGGTTTATGTGATTTTAACACACGTATAACACATATATGACTTAAGTATATATACTTTATTTTTGTTCCACACTATCCTACTGATTGCATTAGTAATTTCTGAAATATATACAATAGATTATTTTTTAAAAGTTAATAAAACTTGTACTATTTTATATTGGAATCTTATAATTCAACAATTTCAGGTCATCTTTTATTTTTCCTGTAAACTTTGGATTCATATGCGGGCCAGATTAAATTAAAAGATTAGATTCCTTTTCAATTACTAAAGTACATAGAAGAATAATTAATTAGTAGATAAAGAGATTGCCAGTAGAACTGGAACTTTAGATATCTTCTGTGATTTACAAACCTCTTTTACCACAGTAAAAATATATTTTACATCAAAGCCCAGTAGCACAATTGTGTGTACTTATAGATACACAAGCACACACACGCTGTTGAAATGAATTTCACAGAAATGTGCCTACTCTGGATACTGGTATGTTCTGATTTTATTTTCTAGTATTTGTATTCTATTTTAAAAGACCATTCTGGTCACAACTTGTTAAATTGATTGAATGTATTGTCATCACAGATAATTGTGATTAAAAGACACTAATTTTTTCACTTTACAGATGAAAGAATAGAAAAGACTTGCCCAAAGTCACTAAAGGCTTTTTTTTGTTGTTCTTTTCTATAATATATTATTTGAGTTGGCCATTTAAGTTTTATCCTCTTACGTACACATTTTGTATACATATCCCTGTGAAAGAAAAAAGAGATGATTAGGTAAAAATACAAGTACCACAATTCTGATATTTCTAATTCCGTATGAAAATTTTAAATATCACGGTTATACTGGCTCTTCTTGAAATTGATAATAAAGGTTTCTTACTATTTTTATTAGTATTACTTCAAGGCTTGCTTTTTTAGCAATTCATTATATCTGTCTTTTTAAGACTTTCACTTACTTCTCCATTTAAAGAAAACCCAGCATGTTAAACCTTGGTGCCCGCAGCAGGCATGTTTTCTACTGCTTATTCTCTTTACTAAACCAAGAATGTCACCACAGGCAGTGCCATGCAGTAGACAGACAGACGGACTCGTCTGAGGCCTGTGCCACTCCTAAGCAGCTCCTAGGCCTCAGTTTCCTAATTTCTGACATTGATGTGAGCTGTGTAATCTCCTGGATTCTGTCCAGATGTACCATAGCATGATCATAGAAGTCTTCAAAGTAGGAAGTTGTCTTACTGTATCTAAAATGAGAGATTACATTATAAATACTGTGTTTCCATAATTTCTGTTACATAAAGTGAGTGGGTTCCTATTGAAGTAGAGATTTCTTAATGAAATTTTAAAAACAAAAAATATGTATATTACTTATAATGATACCATTATTCATAGGAAAATTTTATCTTGGGAAAGATAAGACAACTGTTTAATATGATCTCATGTACTTCCAAAGTTACATGTGCATATGTGCAAAATTATATTCTACTCTTATTTTTTCATTTCTATTAAGTGGTAAGTACCTACTAAAATAATTTGTTTTTTCCATTGAGATTAGCTCTTACCTTTTAGTTTGACCTGGTAGGAAGAGGTTGCTCTCTTCATATTTAAACTTTATGAAATATTTGTGTTTTCTAAACAGAGTCTTGCTAAGCTGCAGGAGCGGTTTAATTTGGATCAGAACATTGGCAAATCTGAGCCAGATTTGAGATCCAGTCCTGTGAATTCTCATTTATCTCTCTCCAGACAGACCCTTGATGCAGGGTCACAAACAAGCATTTCCGGAGATGTAAGTTACCTGTGTTGAAGAGTTGTCCCAGTGCTGTCCTTGAAGGACTTTAATTGCAGTATGGATGGTGTGCTGGAAGAGGAGCTATATGTAGTTTGGATTCTGGCTGTGTACAGTCAGTGTTTCATTCTTGTAAGATTAGTTTTAATAATCACAGCCTTATCTTCTTTGTCTAGGTGCCAAGCACACCAGGATTTGTCCATATGAATAGTTTTGTTCCAACTTTCTCATGCTGTATTTCTTTAGAGACACCATTGAAAGGCTGGAGACACAGGAGAATTTAACTTTTTCCTATTACATTTAGAGTCTTAGAAATCTAAATGGTCCTTTCAAATAAACATTAGTCTAATGAGAAACAGAAATGTATGCCTTTTAAAAATAACAAGAAAATTTGTTTTTGTAAATCCAAAGTTGATTATATTACTTAGTTTGTGATTTACATTTGACATTTAAAATACTTAATGGGGCTTGGCTATCATTCACTATTTCAGCTTTTCCCTTTTGGGATGCCATTAGCAAGTATTTGCTTTTTAATAAGTTGCCAGTTATTTTCATATTCTCTTATGCTACTTTGAAGTATATGCTATGAAAGTAAAACAGGTAGAGATCAACAGTAGGGCTTACCTGTTGAAAAATTAATTTTTGAAGTGTTTTAGTTTATACTTTATACAGTTGAAAGCTAAATGATGGAAATTTTTGTTCGTAAAGGGGAAGAAATTAGTTCTAGTTCATGAATTTTATTGACCTATTCACCCTTCATAAACTCTTAGATACCAGACACATTTCCTGATATTTTTTGTCTTGAATTTAATGTGTGGGGAAAGTGATTTTAAAATCTTTGAGGAAAAGGCAAGCTTGAATTGAAAGAAATGTTTTGCCCCTACTGAGACTATAAAGTAAGTGCCTTTTTAAATTCGTGTTTCCCAATTTCAGTACCATCTTCTTTAGCATTTCAATTACTTGTGCTTCCTAGAAACAAAAGCAGTTTACTTAATTCATTAGCAGAGTTAATTGGCTTTTTTCCTTTTGTTTTTCACCAGATTGGAGTGAGAAGTAGATCAAATTTAGCTGAAAAGGTCAGGCTAAGCCTACAGTATGAAGAAGCCAAAAGAAGGTAATGGCAGAGGAGCTGTTTTGTTTGTGGCTCATTTTCTTTTCCAGAATTAATATTTACTCCTGTGGTGACATCTGCTGGGCACTCCCTGTGCATGCCTAGCCTTGGTTTTGCAGCACGTAAGGGTTTCTTCCCTCTCTCCTCTCGCTCTCTTCTCCCCTTCCCCCTGCAAAGCTGAAGAACAAGGAGAATTTATGAGCAGTGTGGGGATGAAATGGTCCCCTTCTCTTCTCGAAGAAAAGAATCTTTGAGCTTGTGCAATACTTACTCCCAATTAAAAGTGAGAAGATTGGTTTTTCAGATGGGAACACGATACAGTGGCTCACGGATAGGATTTGATAGCTGTTGAGGGGTCCTGAGGTAAATAAGCCTGTTTCTTTGCTGTGAAGGGAAGTTGCAGCACTAATGCCGACGGAGGTGTTGAGGTGTCAGTTCTAGGTGGCTTTCTTCAGGGAGAAGGAAATGAGTGTCTTATTGCTCTTTTGTCTTATAAATTCTTATTAACCGCTGTGCTATCTCCTTCCTGCTTTGTGACTAAGGGGTAAGGCAAGGGAGGCTTCACTGTCCTCATCCAGTAGATTCTAAGTCGTCTTTATAATAATAAATAAGACCTGACTTTTTGAGAGGGTGAGGGTTATACTGATATGTTTGATTTCATTATTTTCCTTTTAGGAACTTAAAAATGTTATTGGTTTATGATTTAGGAGATATTGGGGAAAACTTTATGGTCCTTCAGGAGACGGAGGAATTTATCATATTATTCCCCATGGGCATAAAAAGTTCAGCTGAGAAACAGATTTTGAAGTATATTCATTATTATTGGTGATGGTGATAATTTAAAAGGAATTGGCCATAGTTCTTAGAGGTTATCTGGTGTTAACAAAGTATAATACATATAATATCTGCCTCTCTGTAACCTGTGACCTTGATATTACTTGGTTCCTCAATTTACCGAAAGAAACCTAAGCTTCCATCCTCAAGTTATTAACCATGTTCGCTGAGCAAGTCCCCTAGTCATTCAGGGCAACAGTTTACTCAGCTAATTTTAATACTGTTTCTCTGGCAGATTTAATTTTCTTGCAGTTGTGGAAAACGGTGTCGACTTCATTCTTTTCTCTGCAGCGCCCAGACTGGTGCCCTCCCTCCAGTCAGCACTGAGGTTCAGTTTGTGGTTTTGTGGCCTGGCGAGGTGCCAGCTCCTGGTAGCTGCTGTGTCTGGGCCGTCCAGAACTCCTGGGTGCTTCTGTGGACAGAACCCAGGATTTATGTCATGTTTCTGAAGGAGAATGGCCGTAACTCAGAATCGACCCTGGAGAAGCAGGCCTCAGCGCCTGCATTCCTGTGGGCTTGACTCGCTGTCCCTGGGGCCGTCTTGAGATTCTGCTTCACTTGGACTTCTGGCAGTCAATTCTCTCTGGAGCTTACACGGCATTTCTCTTCCGGTACTCCTGGAAGTTGTCTTCATATTCTGTTCTCCAGATTTGGCACACTGCATCTAAAATAAAACTTAAGACCTGCTAATGCCTGATCACACAAATAATGAATAGGTGTCTTTCTTTCCTGCATTATATGATTGCTCCCAGTTCAGTTGGTTCATTCAGTTACATCACAACTGAAGACGTTGGTTCTTTCCCATTGGATGCATTGCTGTCCCATTAGGGATTTTGTTTTAAAGTTATTAGTGATGCTGATGAGAAGGTGCATCTCAAGGGTTTATGTATGCATATGTTGAAAATGCTTTTTCCTCCTCAATTCTGAATAAGTAAAGAGGCGGGTTGTGTTTCCCTGAAATCTGTTTTCTCCTCCAGCCTTTGTTTTATGTGCTTAATGAAGCTAATAATATCATGCTTATTTAGCATTTTGATGATTAATTTTCCAGTACGTTGAGACAGTTGTTTATGGTTTTGTGGTTAAAGCTGAAGAATAGCTGATGTTACATCTATCATAAGTGCAGACGATGGGTGAAATCAGAAGTATACTGCATACGCGGTGCCAGTCTCAGATGGCAACTTTATTTTACCTAAAACAAGAAACTTATGAACCAAAGGAATGGATCTCCTTCCATCTTTGATCCTGATTATGTTTTTTGTTCACTTTTTTTCTCTTCCCTTCTACAATTTCTTCTATCAAAATTGGGGGGGGTGGGAAAAAATTATTTCTTTTGTACCTGTTTTTTGTATTCTGGCTAGTGCTGTAACAATATCCAGAGTGATCATCCAGCATTTTGGGGAGGAACACAGATTCTTTGTGCCAACATCAGTTGTGTTCTTAGATTACCCCGATCTTGTGCTTATGGTCAAAGGAGCCATGTACCATTTACCTTGTGAACCATCCTGATTGTCTTCACAGTGCCATGGGACAAGTCATTTGATTCAGGTGATCAGGACACATACTGAGGTGTGAGTGATGTTATAGAGCTGTAGACATAGTGAAGTCTAGGGTCAGGCAAAATTATGAAACGAGTGATGTTTGCCTTTGGTGCTTTTTCTTCCACCTTCTGCTTCCCTGTCCCCCTCACTTCAATACCTGTTGTCGCTCCAGCAGTGCCACACTAGCGACCTGTGCTGGTGAAGGTCCACTTTGCGTTGCCCACTCCTGTACAGCCTGATGGCCGAATACAGAGGAATGGCAGGACACACACGCTGATGTATGAATCATGGTGCTGTGTGTGCTCAGCGAATGGTGCATATCCCAGTCAAGATCCCGAGGGGGAGGAGGTGTACTGCATGTATCTTAAGGAGAGTGTGGCCAGGCCCTGTCTCTTCTCCTTGCCGATTGGGGGACCTGATAGATCAACTCCACTTTAGTTCCAGGTGACCACACCACACTCTTGTATTCACTTATTTATTTATTTTGAGCCAAGGTCTCTCTCTGTCATCCAGGCTGGAGTGCAGTGGCACCATCACGGATCACGGCTCACCGCAGCCTCAGACTCCTGGGCTCAAGCACCCTCCTGCCACTGTTCTTTACTCTCCCTCCTTCCTGACTTTCCGATACCCTCATCTCTGCCCAGTCTGTCCTGGGGCTGCCATTTTACTGTGGGATGGTATCTTTACCCAGAGGAACCTGATCTGCAGTAGTGGTGTTTCAGACATCAGTCACCTCAGTGTTTTTAAAGGGTCTCCGCCTTGCATCTGCCTGTCACCCACACAGGTAGTCACACGTCCAGGCCAGCTTCTCATGGCCTCCAGTGAGTCCTGCTTTTGAAGCCTCTGTGTCTGGGCCTTCACCCTTTTGTTAGATAGCTGGGTGTGCTCCCTCACATTTTAAAGGTGGGGAAGATGAGCTGGGCTCAGTGGCTCAGCCTGTCATCCCGCGCCTTTGGGAGGCTGAGGTGAGTGGATTGCCTGAGCCCGCGGGTTCGAGACCCGCCTGGGCAGCCTGGCAAGACCTCATCTCTAAATAAATCAAAAATTAGCCGGGCGTGGTAGTGCGTGCCTGTAGTTCCAGCTACTTGGAAGGCTGAGGCGGAAGGATCGCCGGAGCCCGGCAGGTCGAGGCTGCGGTGGCCGGGAGCGGCCACTGCACTCCAGTCTGGGTGACAGAGTGAGACTCCAACTCAAAAATGAAATAAAATAAAACAAAATAAAATAAAGGTGGGGAAGGTGAAGTGGGTGACAGCTGAGTGTGGAACGGGCCCAGAGACTATCGTGCGGGACTCTGCTCCCACTCAGACCTCTCACGAGCAGACCACACTTCCTCTCTGATAAGATCCAGGCAAAAGACCTGGGCAGCATTTCAGCCCCAGCTGAGTCTGAACTGTGTTGAACTTCCTTGGGAGATTTAAATATGTGCCTGTCTCTTTTATCTCCTTATTTTAGTATGGCCAACTTAAAAATCGAGCTGTCCAAATTGGACAGTGAGGCCTGGCCTGGGGCGCTGGATATTGAGAAGGAGAAGCTGATGCTGATTAATGAAAAAGAGGAACTCTTGAAAGAGCTTCAGTTCGTCACCCCGCAGAAACGCACTCGAGATGAGTTGGCGCGCCTGGAAGCCGAGCGGCAGCGACTGGAGGAGGAGCTGCTGTCCGTGAGGGGAGCGCCCAGCGGAGCTCTGGCTGAGAGGTCTGTTTGCCTCCCGGGAGCGGGGCGCCTTGACTCGGTGGCGGTGTCTCAGTGGGACGCCATCTTCCCTGGGCTTAGAAATCCCAAGCACGTCTGTTCTTGGCGGCTTGAGAAGCGGCACAAAAGGGCTTGCTGTAGAGCGGTCAAGCACACCCTGCTGTTGCCCTGCATATCAGCTTTTCTGTGTTCATTAGAAACGTGAAACCGGGCAACTGGGCGAGACCTCATCTCTACAATAAATCAAAAATCAGCCGGGCGTGGTAGCACGCGCCTGTCGTTCCGGCTACTCGGAAGGCCGAGGCGGAAGGCTCGCCGGGCCCGGCAGGGCGAGGCTGCGGTGGCCGGAGCGGCCGCTGCACTGCAGTCTGGGCAACGGAGTGAGACTCCAACTCAAAAAAAAAAGGAAAGAAATGTGAAACTGCTTGGGACAGATGTGGAATAACTAAGGAATGCTGACATAAAACCAGGAATGCAGTACATTATTGACAGAGTCTGATAACAATAGCTGTAAACTGTTGCACTCTGATAAGGAAGATTATCTAGACTGTTACAGCAGCTGAAGCTTCCTATTGCCGGTTTTATTACTCACAAGAATGCGAAAGTTTATTGCTGTTCATTTCACAAGGAAAAGACAACTTGCTCCCGTTGATATCCTGACAGGTCACAAAATGTTCACTTCGATTTTGTCTGTCAGTTGAAACCCTGCTCTGTAACAGGTGAAACTGTAAAGGAAAATACTCCAAGCAGTTTTCTGGTCTTTCTGTGGGAAGGTGTAAGTTCATTATTTCATCCAAAAAGCCCAGTTCTGTAAACACGTCAGCTGGAATATTAAGCTAGGAAACCTCTGTGTGTCAGTTTGACGTGAACACATCCGCACAGACGCCCTGTGTCCAGGCCTTGCTGGCTGATGTGGTTGGACACCTGTTTCAGGGTGACTGGGGACCCTTTCAAACCACTGTGCATCTATCCTTTTATAAAGGCCAGCAAGTCAAGAGCAGTGCTTGTCCCAGAGTGACAGGAAACAAGTCCACACAGGTATAATTTTCAGTGACCTGGAAGTAAGTTTAAAACATCCAGCCATAATCCAGTTGCTTCTTTAAAAAAAGAAATTCTTGTCTTCTTGCCTTCTAATTCCTTGCCCTCAATAAGTGTTTAAGGTTGTGTGTCCATATAATATCAAAACATTTTAGAAGTGTGGGGATGGAAGGAGGGAAAAAATTTCTTACATCCCCAGTTAGGTGTTAGTGTGTAGACTTTCCCACCCTCAGGTTGACCATTTTAGGTGAGTTGACTTCTGTGAGTTAAAATGTTGATCAAAGCATTATGTAGCCACAGTGTGACAGCTTTCATAGGAATGAGAAAGTCTCCAAAGGGAGAGCCTCCAGGGACTGTGTCCTCGCACCGTCTTCCATAGTGTTCCTCTCTGCCCGTTTCCCTTTCTTTTCTTCCCCTTGTGCTCTGACTTCTCCATCTCCTGGTGCTGACTGAAAGGTCAGTCTCAGGTCAGTGTGAGCAAAGGTGGCCAAGTAAGCCCTCTGACAAAGGCCAAAAGGAACATGAAGTAAGAATAGGAAGGCAAGACAGAATTAATTTGGTTTTTTTCTGTTTTTTCTTAAGTTTCTAGGATAAACGTTTTAAGTCATCAGGTAATACGATGAAGAGGGTAGCTTTTGTGTGACCCATGTATAAAACACCAGTGATATTTGGTGTGCTGCGTAGCACTGAATAAACGTTATATATCGTACACATCTAGTGCGCCAAGTCCATGTCAGCTATTCAACTTTGTAGTAAGTGAATCTGGGAAGGCCCTACAAACAGCCTTTAAATTGTTCTGGGAGAGAGAAAAAGCACATTTGTGTATTTGTTTTTACAGCTATAGTGTCTTGCGTGTCTTTTTTATTGGGGGAGGAACCTCCAAAAAGTGACTAATGAAGTAACATTAAAAATTCTGGGTTTTGTTCCTAAGTACCTGAACTTTTGACTTTTATTCTTTTGTTTGCCACACAAATAATAACTGTCAAAATTCCAGCAGAATCAGTGAGTTTGAACTCATGAGAAAGAAGAGGTATAAAATATTTATATAAAGTAATTATATTTTTAGTAAGAACCAGCCACGGGTTTGTTCCATGTGGGGAATAAGCAGTGTGGATATGATACCTACAAGACTCTGCCTCCCACAACTGGATGTTAGCAGGAAGGGCATTGTTTATATTTTTATTTGTAATATGTTGACTTTCTGAGTTATTTGGAAGAGTCAAGGCGTTTAGTATTCCAAGTGAATGAATACTAGTTTCCTTTCCAGTGTCTGTGGCCAAAGACAAGCCCATGCTCGTGCTACAATGAGAAGCGGAGGGACACATACTTTTTTGCTTGATCAGCTTAAAGTTTTCTCGCTTCTCTCCTGGGATGCTCGGAGGGGCTGAGTGTTCCACATGGCCACAGAGCAGAACCTGCTGCCCTTAGGAGCTCCTGAGTCCTTTATTTCCCAACCAGGCACAACGTGGGTTAGCTCTGGGCTTTGTTGTTGCTCTCCTTGGCTTTGTTGTATGTTCCCTCATACTCTTGACACTTTTTCTTGGCCGCTTCTTCCTACTGTATGTCTGTGTTTCCGCTCTGCTTGTTGCTGCTGTTGCACTGAAGCAGGGTCATGGGAGATTAGCGATGCCCTCGCCAGCAGTGGCTTTCCTCAGTGTCAAGGCAGTGCTGGCAGGAGTTTCTTCTGGGAATAAGATTCACTCTGTGAAACTCAGTTTCATCACAGAACAGATTGGACACCACCAACACCAGATCCTTCCATTTCTTCTCGGCCCTTGTATGACTGTCAAAGAAAGCTACCTGCTGCATTTCCCAACTTTTTCTGCTTCCGAGTCATTACTGCATTTTGGTCTCTGAAGGAGCTAATGCAGCTGAACTATCAGCCACTGTGTGTGATTTCGCAGCACCCCTTTCCCCCAGTTCTGCCCGGACTCCACTGCAAGTCACACACAAAGCCTCACCCCATGGCCCGATGACAGTGCTTGTGTGCGCCACGTCATGGTGGTAAAGTAGATCAGAAAGAGAGATGTGCTCGTGGTGAGGGATCATCAGGCCAAGAGAGAAATTGCTCTCAAGTGAAAAGTCATGCAGTGTAGGTCTTTTTATGCATATTTCATATTCTTTCCATATAGTTATTAAGTTCCTTAGCCAGGCATTGTGGCTAAATCCTGTAATCCCAGCATTTTGGGAGACTGAGATGAGAGGATTGCTTGAGCCCAGGAGTTCAAGACCAGCCTGGGCAACTCGGCGAAACCTTGTCTGTACAATAAGTAAAAAAAAATTAGCCAGGTGTGGTGTTGCACGCCTGTAGTTCCAGCTACTTGGAAGGCTGAGATTGGAAGGCTCACCTGAGCCCAACAGGTTGAGGTTATGGCAGCTTTCATCGTGCCACTGCACTCCAGCCTGGACAACAGGTTGAGACTCTGACCAAAAAAAGGAAGAAAGAAAGAGAAAAAAAATTTCTTAAACTCTGTGCTTTTTTAATAACTGATAAGATCTTAACATTACTCCTTATTTTCTCACACAAGGTTGTGCCTTATAATTGCCAAGATGTCTTAATTAGTTGAATGTTTTTTTGCCACTGCTTCCGAAAAAAATTTTAAATCAGGTGGGTAGTGGTAGGACTGTCATTTAGTCTTTAATGGAAGAGGGATGTCTTGCTTCTATAGATGACATGAAATTTTCCCTAGGTGCAAAGTTCTGAGTTCAAGAGAAACCAAGCTGTGCTCCCCCAGGACACCGAGGACAGAGGTCAGAGGCAGTGAAGGCCCACACTTCACCAAGGGCAGCTGGAAGGGGGTTGTGGAGCAGCTGGGCCAGGGGAGGACTCTTTCAGGAGCCAGGCGGAAAAGACCCTTTCTCATCAGAACACTAGAAGGCAGGGATTACAGAAGAGTACAGACAGACAGACAGATGTACCCCCTCTTGAAAGGGCTGATAAGAGCAGTTTCTTCTAAACCTTCCTTGGTACAGAGGAAGTCGGGGCAGTTGTTTCCCGTGAAGGACACCTGGACTCTGAGAAGGACTTCCAGGTTGCCACCAGGAGAGGTTCGGTGACCACATCACAGCCAGCCTGTGGCCCCTGGAGGGGTGGCTGTGACTCCCCGGCGCCTTCATTGTGCTTCTCTGGGTGAAGGCTTCATCTAGGCCCAGTGAGAAGAAAGGCCGGCGGGGGATGGGGACCCTGCTCTTCAGGAGAGAGCGCCGATGTCTGCCTGTGGGACTGAAGGATCTGACTGGAGGACATATGAACAAGAACACAAAGGCCAGCGTCAGGAGTCCAAGGTAGACATGGAAGTCCAGAAGAGCAGCAGCTGAGCGTCACCTGGAAGAGTGAAGGTTGGGTCCTGGGGACTGGGAAGGAGCAGTCTTGAGCCTCCGTGCAGCTCAGGATCCTGTTCCGATGACATCCTGGTGCCTCCTTCAAACACTAGAAAAGACCTTTGTTGTAATGGAAGCAATATTTAGTTTTTAAAACTTACTTCAAAAGTGTTTCTTGAATCCAGAAGACATGGATTTTAGTAGCGTTTTTGCTTTCTTCAGACCTTTGCGTGTCTTCTAATTCAGTTCATCTATTTTGTGTTATTTTTTTCTTGTTGAGTTTTTGTTTATATTTGAGAGATTAAAAAATGACTGTGCTCCTTTTTAAAATACACCTTTGAAAGCTATGAATTAAGAATTTATCATGCTTTGAAGTATTAAAAAATGGCAAGAACGACTTTTTTTATTTTAGCATATAATGGAATAGTGTTGTTGACACATCAAAGGGATAGATACCTATAAATAAAATATGGGCATGTGTCCTTATTGCCTAAAACATACACAACATTTCAAAGAGATTGGAAATTAGGGAAATTTTATTTTTCTCCCAAGAAAAGTTGCTAATTTTTATGTCACTACCTTGCAGGGCATGCTGAGGCTTTGAACAAGTCAGATTTGTTTTTATTGTCTGTACAGCACTTTCACATATATTACTCCATTTGATCCCTGTAACAGCCTTATCAGATAGACACAGGAGGGTTATAGTCACCATTCTACAGAAGAGAAAGGTGAGACCCTTGATTCAGTGACTTACCTAAGGATAGGCAACTTGCAAGCAGCAAATCTAAGAGCTGAAGTGAGGCACACTTTTCCTGAATCCCATTCTGCTGCTTGCCTGATTGCTCTGAACTGGCTTGCTTCAGTGACGTCTAAAGATCTTCAGGTGACAGAGACTACTTTATGCAGACTCTTAGTTGCATTAACCCTGTGGTATTTGATATATTTTTAAAAGACTTATTATCCAAGTACACAATTCTGTAACACTGTACTCTTAATTTAAAAAAAAAAAAAAACCCTCTGCAGTTGAATGTGGATGAAATTTGACAATCTGGTGCAGGTGACGAGATGTGCTGTAGGTGGGAAAGGAGATTGCTTTTAGGTCTTCCTTAAGCGTGAAGCCCAAATTCGCCCACAACGGCAATATGGACTAATTGGTTTCTTAATAGCTGAAATTCTTACTCATTTGGGATGGGAGGTTTTATCACTAAATATTACTTTGAAACAAGCCTCACTGAATTCAGTATTTAGGATGACCCTTATTACTCCTGTCAAATGTAGTAGTGTGAAATCAAGTCAAAGACCTATGTGACGATTCGTAGTCTTTGTTTAGATATCTGTTGCCCTTGTTTTTCTCCTCACTATTCTTCTCTAAAACGTAGTGCCGTATTATTTACACATTGTCAGTAACGCTGGCGATTTGTCATAGCTCTGTCCTTCCTGTAGCTTGGCTGCATGTGGTTGGTTCTGCCTCCGTTGCTACTAGCTGGGCGTCCTGTTTTCTCTCTGTTGGGTCCATTCGGTTTTCTTCCTTGTGATCTGTAGTGTTTGTATAATAAGAATCTTTCCTTTCTTTTAGTTTCTGTATTTTTTTTAATCATTTGAAAATGAATTCCTGTATTTTGTTCTAGGTTGAAATTGGAAGAGAGAAGAAAGGAGCTGCTACAGAAACTTGAAGAAACTACTAAGTTAACTACTTATTTGCATTCACAACTTAAAAGGTAAGCCTGTCAGATTTTTGAGGGGGAAATTTTTCTCTGACTACATTCAGGCATGTTCTGGTTCATCTTTGATACTTTTCACTTTTTTTCCAACTATGCGAAAGTAAATAAAATAGCTATGCTAGTATAGTTAGTATTTGACCAAATTTAAAACCATATAGATTTTTTTTTTCATGAACCCCAAGGTCATATTTGGAATACATTTTAAATATGTTATAGGAGGAAGGAAGATTTGTTTTTAGCAATCTTCAATACATACTTAGAAAAACACTTTTTTTTTCTCATTGTTCCATATTTTTTAAAAGGGAGAGTAGGGGAGTTTTGCCTGAAAATAGCTTTACACTTCCTTATGTTTATTAGAAAAATATCCACTCCTTACATTCACACATAGAAAAGAGGAGAGGAAAGAAGATCTTTTGTGTAACCTCTTTATAAACTTTTCTTTTTTTCTCTAAAAATTTAAAAAAAACATTTTTTTAAGTGAAGTAACTATATCAACATTTGTACTGTTCCTTTTTTTCATTTCACTAGTTCTTAATTGCAAAGTTGCTTCTAGGTATCTATGCAAGTAGACTTGCCAAGAGGTATTTGATTCTTTTTTTTTAACTTTTGCAAAAGGAGGATGATTTTTTAATAAGACTAGAGCTCCTACTTAAAGAATATTTGGAGAGCAAGGTTAAAAGTATCAGTGATTCAACATAGAAATATATGGTATACAGTAATGTACCACATCATAACGTTTCAGCAAGGATGGACCACATATGTTATGGTGGTCCCATAAGATTCTAATACCAAGGCCAGGCACATTGGCTCATGTCTGTACTCCCACTGCATTGAGAGGCCGAGGTGGGAAGATTGCTTAAATCCTGAGTTTGAGACCAGTCTGGGCAACAGTGCAAGATCCTATCTCTAATCAAAAAATTAGCCAGGCATGGTGGCATGCGCCTGTAGTCCCAGCTACTTGGGTGCCCAAGCCCGGGAGTTTGGGGCTGCAGTGAATCATGATTTTGCCACACTGCAGTCCAGCCTGGCTGGCAGAATGAGACCCTGACCAAAAAAAAGATTGTAATATATTTTTACTGTACCTTTTCTATGTTTAGATGCTCAAATACTTGCCACTGTGTTACCGTGGCCTCCAGTGTTCAGTACAGTCACATGCTGTCCAGGTTTGTAGCCTAGGAGCAGTAAGCTATATCATACAGCCTAGATGTGAATTGGACTGTACCATCTAGGTTTCTGTAAGTACACTATATTATGTTCACACAAGGACAGAATCACTTCGTGTATTTCTTGGAACATATCTCTGTCTTAAGTGACTCATGAGTATAATAGCAAGTTCTTCTGTCCCTGGTCATTGATTCTTTCTTAGGTTCCTTCCCTCCAGAGGTTTCAAGGAACCAGTAGGTTGTGATTGGGTTTCCACATGGCAGCAGATTTTACAGCATGTGCTTTTCTTCTCTCAGCCTCTCCGCCAGCACCCTGTCCATGTCATCTGGAAGCAGCCTGGGTTCCCTGGCATCCAGTCGGGGCTCTCTGAACACCTCCAGCAGAGGGTCACTCAACTCCCTCAGTTCCAGTGAGCTGTATTACAGCAGTCAGGGTGATCAGATAGACGTGGATTATCAGTATAAACTGGACTTCCTTCTGCAAGAGAAAGGTGGTTACATTCCTTCCGGTCCCATCACCACCATCCATGAAAACGAGGTGGTCAAGTCCCCCGGCCACCCCAGCCAGAGTGGACTCTGTGGGGTGGCAGCTGCAGCAACAGGCCACACTCCCCCACTGGCCGAGGCCCCCAAGTCTGTGACTTCCCTGTCCTCGAGGTCTTCCCTTTCTTCCTTGTCCCCTCCGGGCTCTCCCTTGGTTTTGGAAGGCACGTTTCCCATGTCTTCTCATGACACCTCTCTCCATCAGTTCACTGCTGACTTTGAAGACTGTGAGTTGAGTAGCCATTTTGCAGACATTGGCCTCGGTGAAAATCAGATATTGCTGGATTCTGACTCCGGAGGAGCAGCCCAGTCTCTCTTAGAGGATAAAGACCTTAATGAATGTGCTAGGGAGCCATTGTGTGAAGGAGCCACAGGTAAATGCAGACCTTTGCTTTCATGCATTCCAGCTTAGTTATTTAAGGAGAATTATGATAGGGTTGCTTTCCATATAAACAAATGGTATCTTTTCCCTTCTCTACCTTCTGAGTAATCATTTTGGCTTCATTTGAAGAGGAGTCTTTATTTATATACCTAGACATTTTTATTTACCAAAGAACATTAGTCCCTATTTGATGGACTTAATCAATTAGTGCCTGCTCTGTTGTACAGAGATCCTCTGTGGGTGGTAGCTGACTGGGAACATATTTTGTGAACACGCTTCATACTTGCAAATAGTTTCTGGTTCTGAACTAGCAAGGCAAAGAGGGCTTTCTTTTAAAAGTTGGCCTAAAACAGATTAAAACCAAAGCAATTAGCATACTAGCTAATTAGTACCAAGGTTCAATGTTTAGATTGCTCAGGGAATTCTGAATAAATACAACTTTTGTTTCAAGCCAGATTTTCTCTTTCTGCCTAAAGTTAATTTGGAGAAAGCAGGTTGCAGTGTGTGGTGTTATCCTGCCATCTTCTGGCCGGATTGACAGTTGCAAGCCAAGGAAAGGATGATGACAGATGGAATTCTTCATTCCTGCATTTGTATTCAGAGACAGAAACAGGGAGAATTCCATCTTTTGTCCTTTGCAAGGCAGAAACTTTTAATAAATTAGATATGGTTGTAAAGAGCACAAGATGCTACCCTTTTTGGCAAATGATCACTGTTGTGGTCCCAGGAGGATGATATATTCTAGAGCTAGCTTGAGGCAAAATGTGAAATGAAAGCTCTCATGCTGGTCTACAGGAGTTCTGCTCAGATCACACGTGTTCCTGCATGTACCACGTGGAAGAGGACAGGCCTCCTTAGACATGCTTTCTTACTGTTCCAAGAAGCATTTTCATTTGTGTATGGCCCTAGGAATTCTAAGTATTAATTGACCGGCCAATTCAGATGTTTAAAGACGTTGACAAATCCAGCTTGTTTGTGTGGTTTCAAATAATGATGACTGAAATGCCAGGTCCTGCCAGGGGCCTGGAGCAGAGGGAGGGCAGATGAGTCATGTGTGTGGTTCGTGTGCCACCTCCTGGGGAGTTGTCAGAGCTACAAGTGACAGGTTACTGCAGTAACCACAAAGAAATAAGCATGGGAGTGGTGTGCACATTATGGCTGCAACAAAGCAGAAAGCCATGTGGAGCCTCTCCTCTGCTTCTGGGAAAAAATGTGTGTGTGTGTGTGTGTGTGTGTGTGTGTGTGTGTCGCGCGCGCTGTGCGCGCGCGCACGCACTTGCTCATGAACATTGCTGCCCTTTGAGCCAACCAAGCCTGCACTCACATTTTGGTCGCCATTTTTACTGGCTGTGTTTTGGCGGACATGCTATCCAGTCTCTAAGGCTTATTGTTCCTTATCTGCAAAATGGGGATAATACAGTAATCCTTGTAGCATACTGGGACAATTAATGCCATGATCTGTATAAAGCACCACACCATGTCTGGCGCTCAGCACACAGTTCATGATGATTATTATTACTGTGTAACACTGACGATGATAGGTGATACAAACTCTGCTAAACACAGTTCCTACCACAAACTGCTGAAAGCTACAAAAGGAAGAACAGGAGGAGAAGAGAATGGAGTGTTCTTTGTGCTTTGGACTTAATTTCTTCAGCATTTCAAATTGTTTTTGCTCTTCACGTATTTGGAGCATTATTTAGTGACCATTTCTCAACATTCAGTCGTTTTAGAAGGGGACAGTAAGTGAGGCCAGATGCTGGAGAAGGGGGGGCATTAGAGAAAATATTGTCCAAGGCCTGTCATCCACCCAGTGATCCTGCGGCCCTGCAGGTCCTGTCCTGCAGATGTCTTTCATTGACTGATGCCTTGTTCCTGACACTTGGGTCTGCTACTGTGTCTGTCTGAGAAGTTCATGCTTATATCTGAAGCTTCTGTGAAAATTTTTTGCTTTTTAAAAATGCATAAAATATTAGAAAACTGCTGTTTAAAAGTCACCCTATGAGAAAAGACATGCAAGAGCTTTGATTGCAGATAATAGTCTGTTGTGTTGCATGTCTGAAAACAACTGAAAGTGCATATTTAACCATAAAGACTAACTATTTTGGGTCACCAACACTTCCATTCAGGGGCATCTGCCCTTCATGTGGGAATGGCCTCTGCTGCTCCTGGACACTGTTCATCTCTCTCAGTGCTCTGGAGGTGAAGAAGTTGAGGTCCTTTTATAAATAAACTTTTCTCCCCATTGTCAATCCCTGCTGGATGACAGGAACCATGTAGAAATAACTACGAAGTCCTTCCACAGTCAGTCTCTGTCATTGTCAAAGTCAATTTCAGGCTGCTGTGGTAATTCCTGAGGGTAATCAATAAATCATGTCATCACCTTCACCCCTCACAAAGGGGGGTGGGTGGAGAGAAGGCACTTCATCATCAAGGAAAGAGCATTCCCACTGCCAGAAATGAAAGGGGAAATGCAGCAATCAATCCTGTAATCTGAAGCCTTAAAACTTAAACATCTTAACAAGATGTAAAGTCACGACTCAGGAGGGGGCCGAAATGCATGCCAATACAGAGCCCACTCGCTGTGGCTCACTGGAGGATGAAAGAACTCCACAGCTTCGCCTTATTACAGTACAGAACCGGCTTTCAGTGCAGGCTCCTCGCTCACTGCAGGATGCTGGCGTATGAATATGAGTTAGAGATAAAAGTTAAGTGGTGGTTGGTGCTACAGATTCAGTAGCGCAGAAGGTTTGGGGTTTTTTTTAATGCTATTAGCCAGTGAGGAATTCCTTTAAGTCAAAGCCGTTTTTTCTTAATTTCTCTTAGAATAATAACACAGGAGACACAGAATATGGCATGTGGAGAAAGGGGGAGAGAGAGAAAGGGGTGGATACCTTTTCCTCTGAGCAGCTAGAAGCTCTCTGTGATGGAAATGTCTCTAGTGCTTCAGGGAGGCGGATAATTTCTTACCCGTGGGTATATGGTAACGGCAGTGAACGCTTGAATGCGGCTAGGAACCAGTGAGGATTTGTGTAGTTCATCCCTTCTCTTAAAATATTTCAGGACAGAGAAAAAACATATTCTTTCCCAAAGAATGACTGAAATAACTGGTGTCCCGGGAACCTTGTAAGTCAGTGCTTTGAAATGTCCACATCTGTTGATTTCAATAGTAACATTCTTGACTCTAAGAAGGAAATTTCACTTTTGGATTTCTCATAACCAGACTGCATATCTGTTTTATAATTAACTTTTCCTGACAAGGAATCCTAATTAGTGCTATCACTCTCCCCTCCTTAGATGTGGAAAAATCATTACCAAAAAGAAGAGTAATCCACTTGCTTGGGGAGAAAACCGCTTGTGTGTCAGCTGCTGTGTCCGATGAGTCTGTGGCAGGAGACAGTGGGGTCTATGAAGCTTTCGTGAAACAGTAAGGACTCAACAGGGTGCTCTTAGCTATACCATGTTTCCTCAGAGCCGCGCATGTGGGTCATATACTGCAAATGTACTGCCTCCATTAATCTGCTCTCTGGAATAGTACAGACTTTAGCTGTTAAAGAAATGGGGTCTCATCAGCCACGGAAATGATAAATAGATGGGTGTACTCAGAGGCAACTGACCCTCTTTAAGGCTAAGAAACTTGACTTTAGTGGGAATGTTGGACTGATTCACCAGTGCCTGTTTGGCACATGAAGCTTCTCATGTATTTCTGATAGCCTGGAATGTCTCTGGGGTGTGGTGTACCCGAGTAAAGCTCAGGAAAGTCAGACATCAGAAAGCCTTTGCCCTGAAGCTCATTGGCAGACTCTTCTTGAAAACGTGAAGAAGTCCTCTAAAGCAGTGAACTTTCCCTGGGATCAGTTCCACTGGGATGGTACCGGACTGCTGTTCATTCAGGTGTTCATTCAGAGCCATTAAGTGGCAAACAGTAACCATAACAATCGCTATGCCCAGTAGTGACCTGTCCACCTTCTCCCTGTCTGCAGGCCTAGTGAAATGGAAGATGTCACCTACAGTGAAGAGGATGTTGCCATTGTGGAGACGGCCCAGGTTCAGATAGGACTCAGGTAAAGGAAGGTGCATGGGGGAAAGAGGCAGTTTCAGACATCTGTGCAGTGGCAAGTGGCCTGTGGCTCTTCCTGACTCCGTTCAGCTTTTCTTTTGACAGATACGATGCAAAAAGTTCAAGTTTCATGGTGATTATAGCACAGCTCCGAAATCTTCATGCCTTCTTGATACCTCATACTTCAAAAGTGTAAGTAAAATCAGTGGAGATCAAATTGAGGAACTTAAAAATGTCCGGCTAATTTTTTATTGTAATCAAGCAGTTGACCAAAATGGAGACATGGAAAAGACATAGCAGGGATGCTCCTGTCTAAATCGGTGACAGATAAAGTTGAAAAGAAAAGGAAACTGAGAAAGGCATATTGGATTTTAGTTGTTATTCACTGATATATGATTAAGAATAGAAGCCAAGACCTTTATCTTCTTTTTGCTTTCAGAAATTCTGTTTTATGCTGTGTTGGGACCTGATTGTTTGAAATATGATTAAAATTTTTGTCATTGTTTAATAGTTACAACTATTGGTTTGAAGAATTTTCTAATCTTTTATATGAAAATGGTGATGACATTTTATTATTCAGTATAGCATTGCCAGTCAAACATTTTATCATGCTACGTGAAAGAGTATGTTTTTATCATCAAGCATTTACTTCCCAGGGATCAATATTTTCTTAAAGTTGTTTCATTTAAAATTATTTTACTTCATCAAATCAAGAATACAAACAAAGTGATGGCTTTAATGGTATACAGTCCAGTGCTTAGAGATTGTTTCTACCATTCACACTTTCTGGTGTCGAGAGTTCAGTGACTGTTAAGGCCTCATGGCTGAAGGAAGCCAGATTTCAGCTTGGCACCTCTAACTTAGAATCCAGAATGTATATGTCCATTCTATAGTTAAACTTCCTGTAAGAAGTGGATCTTAATAGTATTCTGCATATGCAGTGCAAGAGCTTGGAAATTAACAAAAGCTATTGAGGGATGATCCCCAAGACTATACTCAGCCAGGTGAATGTTTTCCCCGATGATGGAGTGTATTTCTCAACGAGGATCTTTAATACTTTCAATTTCACATCCTAACATTCAAAAAATGGCCAGAAAGAAGAAAGTGGATCTAAGAGGAAAAGAGCTAGATAGAGATTGTTTAATAGGCAGTGGAAGAATAGAGATAGTGGATGTCTATGTGTTGACAGGTATCAAAGCTGCAGGGGCTAGGGCTCCAGGAGAAGGGTGGGCTCAGAGGACCTCCTGAAATCAAACCTCATTTTAGACCAGTAAAGAGAGCAGGCATAATGTGGGAGCACCTGGGCTGTCACAGAGAGTCTGCTTCCCAGGCCTGAGACTGAAAATGCCAGTCAGTGGTGTTCAGAAAAGGCTGGCTAGCTAACGCTATGTGACTTCTCCCTACCAATAAATATGCTGTGATGTTGGAGCGTGCTGTTGGTAGCCTCTTAGTAAGGCAGATCAGGGAGAAGACAGGTCTATCCAAGATTGAATCTGTGTGAGAACCAGTTTGCATGTCCAGAGACCATCGCCCCAAGAACACATACTCTCTTGAAACTAATATTGGAAGGCTGCCCTTGCCCACGGCTCTCCTTCAGGTAAGCCATTTGTGGTCATTTTCACTCACCTCCTGGGAAGTCACAGCGTGCCCTCTGGAGGTCTGACGGTACCCAGGGTAGTTTAGACCAGTGGTGGTACCCTGCTCAGCTGGTGAACTCCACAGCTGGTGTGCAATTACTTGTCAAACTGGTCTGAACTTTCCTGACACCTACAGCAACCTTGTCTTAAACCCATATATAGAAGCCTTGGCCTAAATACTGGCGCTGCTAACAATGACAACTAGTATGAAGTATTCTTAAAATAGTTCTTTTTTCTTGCAACTTCAAAACTTATTTTTGATTCTTAATTGTGGCAAGCAGCATTTATGCTTCCGCGGGTTGACAGCAGCCACCGTTTTTCTGAGTGGCTCACGGCTTGCTCAACTCTAGTTTGGAGAGACCCCGTATACCCCAACTCTTACAGCAGAATGAGAAGAAAAGCACCCCTGCTTTCTTTCCCTTATGCCTCTGGCTCTTAACCATGTAACATCTCAGTTTTTAATGTGTAAACATTTTAAAATCCCTTAAGTGGTTAGACCACTGGTACCGAGTAACACTGAAGCCTGGAGAAACTAAAGATTCTTTCCCTCCATTCTGACTCTCTAATACACTTCTTTATCACTTTTCCATGAAGGCAGAGAAAAATTTTCTTCTGCCGAATCATTAGCCTCCCAGGAAGAGTGATCTGTCTTAGTAACCAAACCTCTTAAATCAACAGCAGTGACCCAAGGCCCAGGAGGTTTTTCGTGCTGAATTTTCATAATGAATGTTGCTATGAAATACAGAGTAATATGACATTCGTCCGTTCTGCGTTTGAATTTACAGTTTTTCTGATGGGGTCAAGGCACATTGCAGAATGTTAGGCAGACAAACCAGAAATGGGGGAAGAGTGGGGTCATTCCGTGGGTTTTCTCTTTCTGAGGTTTAAAGGAAAATACCTAGTGCTGTTTCCGGGCACTGCGAGCCCTCATAGAATGTGTTCTCAGAAAGTTTACTTCAAAGTAGTGTTGGAAGTTACTGCTTTTCTGCAATGCTCCTCTGAATTTTACCAAACACGAGAGTCTTTTGAAGCAGTCTGTCATATCTGGGACTTTGGAGATGCTAGACAATGGTATTTTTGAACTGTTATTTCATCTGTTTTAAATTTCTTAACAATACGCTACTTAGCTTTTCTTTTTCTCTAGTAGGATAATGTATTCCATTCCTGAGAAGCGATCATCAGCCTCTCTTGTTTAATACTCAGGATGAGGATTCTTTGGGATAAAGTCACCAGTGTCTGCTTAGTGTGTTCCTACCTTCCCAGGCTCAGAAATAACTTATTTTGGAATTGGCTGTGCATGGGGCAGGTGGGACGTTAATTCGTCTGCCCCACGGACTTTCTTCCTCTTCACTTTCTATCATGTGCCTTTGCTGCAGTCCCGTGGTGAGTGGCGGGCTGGGCCGTTGCATGCTCAGGGCACAGTCGGCACGGGGGGGTTAAGGACAGAGCATCTGTGCAGCCGAGCAGGGACCCTTGTGGCGGCAGCGCTTTAGGCTGGTCATGGACTCCATGTTTCCTCATTTTCTCTCTTCTGCAGAGAAATCCAAATGGTAGCTGTGGATCTGGCAACTGAAGCACCTAGGAAATCCGTTTTATTCTTGTTCTTTGCAGATATTTTAGGGTTGCTGTACTTCCTTCCTCAACTGATGTCAGCTGTCTCTTTCGAACAAAAGTCCATCCGCCCACAGAATCCATCATATTCAATGATGTGTTCCGAGTGGTCATTTCCCAAACAGCCTTACAACAGAAGACACTAAGAGTAGATCTTTGCTCCGTCAGTAAACATCGAAGGGAAGAATGCCTGGTAGGATTCTTCGTAGTTGTCATTATCAAATAACACTTAGGATTGGCTATTCTAATTGCTGTTTAGCCAGCTCTAAAACTACTAATCTACACATCTAATGTTTACTTCAGTTTTTTCTGAAATGGTGGTGTCTATTCATTCTCTCATTCCAGACTTTTACAAAAAAATTATTTATTTATTATAAAGATGTGGGGTACAATTAGGTGCTAAGGTATTGACTGATCATGCAGGAACTGACCATGCAGGCACCCTTGTGGATGAGGTACGCCCCTCCCTCCCCCAGCAGTTCCCCTCAACTGCCAGTCCCACCCCCTGCTCCCCTGACAGTTTTCCACTGCTGCCAGTCGCTTTCTTACCGCATTACGATTGTTCAAGGTCACCTTGTGAGTGAGAACATATGGAACTCAGTTCTTTGTTTCTGTGATAAATGGCTGAGTACGATCGACTCTTATAAATTGTTGTTTTTTATGAAAGCTACTTCCCATTTCTACCCTTTAACTGCAGAAGATCCTTTACCCCTGTTATGACTGTCACTTATGGAGTGTGCTTATCACTCCCGTGCCAAGTCTTGTACCAAGTGCTCTGTGTGTATTATCTCATTTAATCCTTATGACAACCTTACGAAAGATTGAGTATGAAAGGGATGATTATCTGCTATTTTCAGATAAAGAGCTGTATAGAGAGGTAATATATCCAGGGTCACACAGCTAGTGAATGAGGGTGCCAGATATCAAAAAGACATCCCCACATAACTCACTGTTACAAATTAAAACTAAGCAAGACACTGAGAACTGTATGGTTCCTTAACTTAGCTCATTTGCCTCTGCCATGGTCTTGGAGCTTCTGGGAAGACACAGTGATACTGTTCAGGACAATATGATATGTACGTGCTACAGCAGAAGACCAGAAAACTATTATATCCTGGTCAAGTTACATAGGTGTTCAAATGCAGGCATCTAGAGGAGTGCCTGCATATTCAAAAAGCAACATGGGTCTCCAGTGGAGCTTTTCTCTGCAGTCGCATGGGAAGCTCAGAAACACACAGTTTTCAAAATGAACAGAGTTTAAGAGGGTGATAGGTTTCCTCTTAATTCCTTGTTTTCTTTACTTGAAAAAGATGTTTGATAACATTGCCTGACAATAAAGTTAGAAGCAAAGACCAAAGACTTGTTAGACTATGAGAAAAACTTTAGCATAATAGATGTCATATTTAGTATAATATATGTCAGAAGCTCCAATAAAGGTAGTATGTTCACTGATAACCTTTAAAAAATAGTATATTTTAATTTAGATGTTGACTTTGTGTGATTTGGTGGAACATGAGAGCTTTTAACCTTTCCTTTTTTTGCCATTCTACTAATTTATGTATCTCAAGAAAAATGTTGCTATCTGATTCTTATTCAAGAATGAAAGTGGCATTTTTGTTTTTCAGTAGATAATGGATTGTTTGTGAGCAATAATTAAGTCACCCTTACAGCATATTATGAGAAATACTACAGTTTAGGCTTAGTCACTTATTTATTTATTTTTATTTTTTCACTTTTTATTTAAAAATAATTTCATATTTACAAAAAAGTTGCATGCTTAGTCATTAGGTGTTAGCAAAATAGTATCTCACAAAATTATCCCGGGATTAGCTTTTAGATTGGGAATTATTTCTTCTTTAGTCACAGCTGAAAATATAAGATATCCCTGTGTTTTAAAAAATTCACCAATGCTTTATATTATGAATATTGAACAAACTAATTCAATAATCTTCATTACAGCAGAGGGAACCAATACTAATGTAAGCATTTTATTTTTTCTCTTCTATATTTTCTGTTTTCTTTCATTTACATAGGCTGGAACCCAAATCAGCTTGGCAGATTTGCCATTTTCTAATGAAGTGTTCACTCTGTGGTATAACTTGCTTCCTTCCAAGCAAATACCCTGCAAGAAGAATGAAGAAGAAAATGAGGACTCCATATTTCCACCAAACCAGCCATTAGTAGATGCTGTAGACTTGGTGAGTCAAAATTAGAGAACAAAGTCATTAGAGTTTAATAGGGTCATATGAAATATAATGCTGTGAGACCAACATGTTTTTAATCACTTCCACTCCCCTTCCTTCTCTCTTTGTAGAGCTCCATCCTTTTCTCCCAACTTCCTAAAAACAAAAAGAGAAAAGAAAGATAATTTATAGCTTTATTTCAAATATGGTTTATAACAGGATCAGTCTTTACTGTTCACATTTATAAAAATAAACTGATGTGGAGGCTGCATCGTCTTAAGTGATTGTGAAAAACCTTTTGGTTTAAATTTATACTTTTGTACATTGCGTTTTGTTTGGCTCCACTGTCAGGTTACATGTTTGGTACTAGTATATTTTGCAAACTTGAAATTATTAAGCCTAAGCAGTGTGGGTTTTGATGTGCAACATCAACAACCATAAATATTTTCTATTAAAAAGTTGTTTGGGGGGATGGGCAAGATGGCGACAGGGTAACCCAGCGTCTGAAGCCCTCTGCAAGGGAGATCTGCAGTGGGTCTCTGACTCTCGCCCCAGGGGGCTGGGGACCCCAGCATCGCAGCCTGCTCTACAGACAGAGCTCGGCCGCTGCCATCTGAACGACTGGACAGCTTTGACTGCATTCCAAACAGTCCCGCCGCGGCTGCTGCCGCGGCCGCCCCTCCCCCCACCGCCACTGCTGCTGCTGGCGCCACTGACGCGCAGCCTCTGGGAGGGGTAGCATATCGCACCACGCGGCCCGAGGAGATCCACAACGAACCGCTTCAGGGAAGATCTGCTGGGATCGCTGCCACCTATCCTGTGTTTGAGACTGTCCTGCCCCCCTGGTGTGGGGCTCCTGTTGCCTGCTCAGAGGCAGGCAGCCATCTTGTTCCTTTCCGCGCCACCCCCTCTGGGGCGAGCAGATGAGATAGCACCACCTGCTGGCGATTCAAGGTAACAACACGGAAACGGGAGAAACAAGCTTGATAAAGACATAGACCAAACTGCTGAAGGAAGGTTGACCTGAACTGTCCTTCACAGCAGATCAGGGGCGATTGACTCTAACTGCAAACTAATTCACCAGCTTGAAAAGAAAACTAGAAATCAGACCTGAAAGGACATTGGACTTAAACGAAAGGTCTCAGAGTGTGCTTCATTGATTCTATCAGTTTAATGACTTAATTCTATTCATACTGTATTGTTCCATTTTTTCTTTTTTCCTTTTCCTTTTCTTCTCTTTTCTTCTCTCTGTAAACCATATCTTTGTATAGAAGAACAGCACACTAACAAGGTGGTTGGTTAGCTTGTATATTAGCATCACTATATGTTTTATTTTTGTTTGTATGAGAGTTGGTTCGACTGTAGCTGTGGTCTATTGTTTTTATCTGTTTCAGTATAGGCCTCTCTCTCTATTTGTTGGCACACTCATTTGTTTCCCCCTTACTCCTCTATCTCTCCACTACCCTCTTCAACCCACTATCTGCTCCATTCTCTCCCCTCTGCTAACCACATTTTATTTCAGGGAGTAAACCTACAGCCCCACTGCACGGACAGATTCCAGGACAGTGGGAAGTGGGTTCCACATTATCCACACGCCTGTCAGTGAATATCAGGACCTGCAGACAGATTTTGAATCACAGCTCTCCCCTTAAATACATCTCAAAACTGCAAAAAGGACCACCTCCAACCTACAGTGCAACTTCAGAATTGAACAAAGTAAGAGGACATACATAAAAAATAGGAGATTGAACAAACAGAAGTAAAACCAATCCTTTTACCCCTGAGTAACAGAATTAAAGAAGACGGTGACATGGAGGGAAGGAAAAAGTAGAGAGGGGGAAAAACCGCACAAATGAAGAAAAACCAAAAGAAGAATATAGGTCCTACACAGACCCCTGGGAAATCAGAAACCGAGAAAACAGATTCTGGAACACAGACAATGAAGAGTCCCCAGAATGACTGGCTACATGCAACAAACCCAGACATCAAGACATTAGTGGAGAGAATTAAAAAAATTGAGGAGAGACAAGAGGAAAATAGGAAGGAGCTGTTGTCAGAAATGACAGCAGTAAAGAATACTGTGATGGAAATGAACAACAGACTAATAAGCATGGAAAGCAGAATCAGCCAAGCCGAAGAAAGAATCTCAGAGCTCGAAGACCAAAACACAGAACTAACCCAAACTGTCAAAAGCATAGGAAAGAAGCTCAAAAAGACAGAACAAAACCTGCAAGAGATGAATGACCACTTCAAGAGACCAAGCCTAAGAGTAATTGGGCTTCCTGAGGCAGAAAGAGAAACAGAAGCCACGCTGGAACAAACATTTCATGAAATCATTCAAGAAAACTTCCCTCATCTCATTACGGATGAAAAAATTCAAACACAAGAGATTCAAAGAATCCCTGCAAGACAACAAACGAGAAGACCAACTCCCAGACACATAATAATTCGCCTAAACAAAGTAGCTATGAAAGGAAAAATCCTAAAGGCAGCAAGAGAAAAAGGTCAGACTACCTACCAGGGAAAACCAATTCGAATAGCAGCAGATTTATCCACAGAAACCCTTCAGGCCAGAAGAGCCTGGAGCCCTATCTTCAAAGTTCTAAAAGAGAAACAATTTCAACCAAGAATGACCTACCCAGCCAAACTAAGCTTCATTAGTGAGGGAGAATTGAAATCTTTTCCAGACATCCAATCCCTAAGAACCTACGCTGCCACCAGACCACCTCTACAAGAAACACTTAAGAAAGTACTGAACACAGAAGAAAAAGAAAAAAGAACAACAGCATTCTTCACAAGAGTACAGGCAAAAGATTAAAAACACACATGAACCAACTCCAAAACCCAAAGAAAGACAACAAATAAACAGGATCAACTCTGTAAGAACCTTATGACAGGGATCAATTCTTGCATTTCAATTATTAGCCTAAATGTGAATGGACTAAGTGCACCATTGAAAAGACATAGAATGGTAAAATGGATAAAATATCATCAGGCAACAATCTATTGCCTTCAAGAGACTCACCTCACTAGAAAGGACACCCACAGACTCAAAGTAAGAGGATGGGAAACAAACTTTCAGGCGAACGGAATACAAAAGAAAGGAGGAGTAGCGATCTTAATTTCAGACAAAATACCCTTCAAGCTATTAAAAATCAAAAAAGATACAGAAGGCCACTACATAATGATAAAAGGCTCAATCCATCAACAAGAAATATCTATCCTAAATATATATGCACCCAACATAGGTGCACCAACTTTCATAAAGCAACTTCTTGGAAAACTAAAGAAAGATATTGACTCTACCACTATCATAACTGGGGACTTTAATACCCCACTCACAAACCTAGACAGATCATCAGGACAAAAAATCAGCAAGGAGATCCGGAACCTCAATGTGACTTTGGACCAAATGAACTTAATTGATGCCTACAGAACACTCCATCCAAAGACCACAGAATACACATTCTACTCATCACCACATGGAACATATTCTAAGACCGACCACATACTCGGCCATAAATCAAGCATATGCAAATTTAAAAGGACCGAAATTCTACCAAACACCTTCTCAGACCACAGTGGAATAAAAATAAACATTGACACCAACGAAGTCCCCCCAAAACCCACAAAGACATGGACACTAAACAGCATGATGCTAAACAACTCCTGGGTCAATGACGAAATCAAAACAGGGATCAAAAGATACCTGGAAACAAATGAAAATGAAGAAACATCTTACCAGAATCTCTGGGATGCCCTAAAAGCTGTAGTAAGAGGGGAATTTATATCCCTACAAACACACATGAAGAAAATGGAAGGAACAGAAATTCACAACCTAACAAGCCACCTAAAGAAGCTGGAAAAGCAAGACCAGAAAAACCCTAATTTCAGCAGAAGAATCCAGATCACCAAAATAAAAGGCCAAATCCAGGACATAGAAGACAAAAAGATAATACAAAAAATCAATGAAACAAAAAGCTGGTTCTTCGAAAGGGTAAACAAGATTTATGGTCCCCTAGCTAGACTGACCAAGAAAAAACGAGAAAAAAACTAAATAAACATAATCAGAAACACAAAAGATGAAGTCACTTCTGACCCTGAAGAAATACAAAAGATCATTAGAGACTACTACGTACACTTGTATGGAAACAAACTTGAAAACCAGAAGGAAATGGAGGACTTTCTGACATCACACAACCTACCTAGGTTGGAACAAGAAGAAATTGAGACCCTAAATAAACCAATAACAATCAAGGAAATCGACTACATAATAAGAAAACTTCCTACAAAAAAAGTCCTGGTCCAGATGGCTTCCCAGCAGAATTCTACAAGACATTCAAGGAGGAGCTGATACCAATCCTACTGAAGGTATTCCAGGCGATTGAAAAAGATGGAACTCTCCCCAAATCGTTTTACGAAGCCAACATCACATTGATACCCAAGCCAGGTAAAGATCCAACAAAGAAAGAGAACTACAGGCCAATATCTTTGATGAACATAGATGCTAAAATTCTCAACAAGATCCTAGCAAACCGGATTCAGCAATACATCTCAAAAATCATCCACCGTGACCAAGTAGGCTTCATTCCTGGCATGCAAGGCTGGTTCAACATTCGTAAAACCGAGCCGGGCTCGGTGGCTCAGCCTGTAATCCCGCGCCTTTGGGAGGCTGAGGTGAGTGGATTGCCTGAGCCCGCGGGTTTGAGACCCGCCTGGGCAGCGAGACCTCATCTCTACAATAAATCAAAAAATCAGCCGGGCGTGGTAGCGCATGCCTGTAATTCCAGCTACTCGGAAGGCTGAGGCGGAAGGATCGCCGGAGCCCAGCAGGTCGAGGCTGCGGTGGCCGGGAGCGGCCACTGCACTCCAGTCTGGGCGACAGAGTGAGACTCCAACTCAAAAAAAAAAAAAAACATTCGTAAAACCATAAATGTAATTAAATACATCAACAGATGTCAAAACAAAAACCACATGATCATATCACTACATGCAGAAAAAGCTTTTGATAAAATCTAGTACCCCTTCTTGATAAAAACCCTTGAACATCTAGGCATATGGGGAACATACCTCAAATAGTAAAAGCCATCTACGAGAAACCCACAGCCAGCATACTCCTAAATGGACAAAAATTGGAACCAATTCCCCTGAAAACTGGAACTAGACAAGGATGCCTACTCTCTCCCCTCCTGTTCAACATAGTATTGGAAGTCCTGGCTAAAGCAATCAGAGAAGAGGAGGCAATCAGAGGTATTCAAATAGGAAAAGAGGAAGTCAAGTTATCTCTCTATGCAGATGATATGATGGTGTACCTTGAAAACCCAAGAGAATCTGTCAAAGGCCTCCTTACATTGATAAAAGCCTTTGGCAAAGTCTCAGGATACAAAATAAATGTACAAAAGACAATCGCATTTCTCCACACCAATAATAAACAAACAGAAACCCAAATAAAAAACACAGTTCCATTCACAATAGCCACAAAAAAAATGAAATACCTTGCCATCTTCCTAACCAGAGACGTGAAAGACCTTTACAATGAAAATTACAAAACACTGCTCAAAGAAATCAAAGCTGACATGAACAAGTGGAAAAATATCCCATGCTCATGGATCGGAAGAATCAACATTGTGAAGATGTCCATCTTACCTAAGGCAATCTACAAATTCAATGCAATACCCATTAAATTACCAACAACATTCTTCTCAGACCTAGAAAAAACAACACAGGAATTCATATGGAAACACAAACGTCCAAGAATAGCCAGAACAATCCTCAGCAAAAAAAAACAAAGCAGGTGGTATCACAATACCAGATTTCAAACTTTACTATAAAGCTACAATCATCAAAACAGCTTGGTATTGGTACAGGAACAGGCATATAGATCAATGGAACAGAATTGAGATTCCAGAAGCAAAGCCTCAATTTCTCAACCAACTCATCTTCGACAAAGCCCCCACCACCTACCAATGGGGAGAGGAGAACCTATTCAGTAAATGGTGCTGGGAAAACTGGCTGACCACATGCAGAAGATTGAAACAGGACCCCTATATATCCCCATGCACAAAGATTAACTCCAAATGGATCAGAGACCTAAATGTAAAACCTCAAACCATAAGAACCTTAGAAAAGGAAGGAAATACTCTCATGGAAATTGGAATTGGCATCCAATTCCTGTACAAAACCCGAAACCCACAGGACTTAAGAGAGAAGATAGACAAATAGGACCTTATTAAACTGACAAGCTTCTGCAAAGCCAAAGAAACCATCAAGAGAGCAGGGAGACAGCCTACAGACTGGGAAAAAGTATTTGCCAACTCTAGGTCTGACAAAGGCTTAACATCCTGGGTCTACAAGGAACTGAAACGTACTGAAAAGAAGAAAACAAACAACTCGATTATAAAATAGGCAAAAGATATGAACAGACACTTCACAAAAGAAGACATTCGAGCAGCCAACAAACACATGAAGAAATGCTCAACCTCACTAATCATCATGGAGATGCAAATCAAAACCACACTGAGATACCACCTAACTCCAGTCAGAATGGCAATTATCAACAACTCAAAAAATAACAGCTGCTGGAGAGGGTGTGGTGAAAAGGGAACACTTCTACACTGTTGGTGGGAGTGTAAACTAGTGCAACCTCTGTGGAAAGCAGTGTGGCGATTCCTAAAAGCTCTAAAAATTGACCTTCCATATGACCCTGCAACCCCCTACTGGGAATATACCCTGAAGAACACAAATCACTCTATAAAAAAGATACCTGCACACGTATGTTTATCGCAGCGTTGTTCACAATAGCAAGAACCTGGAAACAACCATGCTGCCCATCAAAAGAGGACTGGATAAAAAAAATGTGGTATATATACACGATGGAATACTACGCAGCCATAAAAAAGAACAAAATCATGAATTTCGCTGCAACCTGGATGGAACTAGAGTCTATAATACTGAGTGACCTCTCACGGAAACAAAGATCCGAATATCACATGTTCTCACTCATATAATGGACCTTGAACATCCAATGCAATACTATAAGAAAATGACTGACGGTACTGGGAAACTATGGGGGGGAGGGGGATGGGATTAACAGTAGCAAATATCTGTCGGGGGATGGGAAAACACCTCTTATCAACAGGGTGCCTGAATGAAACGTAATTGTACACCTAACCCTTAACTGCACCCCACAAAACCATAATAAAAAATACTGATTAATAAAAAAAAAAAGTTGTTTGTTACCAACAGTCATACCTGAATACAGTACTTCAAAAAATTTACAAAGCGACATTTTGTGAGACCATTTATCACTGATTTGGCATTTGTGGATATTGTTGCTGAGTTCAAGTTTATTTTAGATGAACTATGAGGAAAGAGTTTACAAAGCAGAAGTCAGATAATTTAAGCAACAGTGCTTTATCAGTCCACTGTGTGTAAGAAGCTGTGGTGGGCATTGTAGCAGGTGTGAAAGGGAAACAAACATGATGGCACAGCTTACGCTACATGTCCAGGCTTGTGCTAGACTTTAGGTAAAGCATACAGGATGGTAAAATAGGATTTTTATCTTTAAGTATGCTTTTTTGATGGTCACACTTCAAGTTTTTTAAAATTGCCTTATTGCAGTATAGCTTATATATCATGCAATGTATGCATTTAGAGCATACAGTTTACCCATCTGAAGCACCCAACGCCGTGGATTTTAGTGTATTCACAGAGCTGTACAATCATCACTGCTGTCTAAAGTGAGAACATTGTCACCATTCCCAAAAGACGCCCTGTCCCCATGAGCAGTCTCTCCCAGTTCTCCCGACCTACCTCTTTCCCCCAAGGCGACCAGTAATCTTTCTGTCTCTGCCAGTTTCCTTATTCTGGACATTTCATGTAAGGAAAATAATACGATACTTGTTCTTTTGTGACTGGCTTATTTCATTTAGCTTCATATTTTTAAGGCATAGCCATGATGTGGCAGTATTAGTATTTCGTTCCTTTTTATTCACAAATAACATTCTGTTGTGGATGTACCACATTTAAACAGATTAAAAATCTGTTTATCAGCTGATGTGCATTTGAGTTGATTCTACCTTTTGACTATTACGAAAAATGCTGCTATGAACATTTGTGTACATTTTGTGGACATGTGTTTTCACTCTCTTGAGAATATACATATGAGTGGAATTGCTGGGTTATATATTAACTCTATGTTTAGCATTTTAGGGAACAGCCAAACTGTCTAGTAAAGTGTATGCACCAATTAACATTCCCTACCAGCAGTGTGTGAGGGTTCCAATTTCTCCCCACTCTTGCTATGTGTTATCTTTCTGATTCTTGCCATCTCAGTGGGCATGAAGTGGTATTTCATTGTGGTTTTGATTCACGTTTCTGTAATTACACATGATGTTGGTGTTTTGGATTAATCAAGTACTATTAAAATTTTATTTTCCCCTCTACTAAATTATTATCAATACAATCTTTTATTTTTGCAGTTTTCCTGGAGGTTTTAGCAGGAATTCTTAACTTACTAGAAACTGCCTCAAGTTAATCGCTCTACTCTTTCCCAGACAATGCAGAGATTCTAAAAGACTTTGGCTCCATTTAGTCCCTTTCCTCCTCCTGTGCTGTTATTGTCATGTCATTTTGAATCTCACAAGATATTATTATTGCTTTATTGACAATCAGTATTAACTTAGATTTCCTTCCATCTTTCTCCTTTCTGGTATATTTTATTCCTTTCTGCATTATTGTGCCTTCATTCAAGTAATTTTCTTTCTGCTTGAAGAATTTCCTTTACTACTTCTCTCAGTACAGTTCTGTTGGTATCTATTGCAACTTCATTTGTGAAGGATAGTTTTTTTGCTGCATAATCAGAATTCTGGGCATGCTGTTATTAATATGAACACATTAAAGATGTCACATTGTTGTAGTCTGGGTTTCTGTTGATTCTGT